>OY288281.1:43395525-43995525 GCA_958450335.1 Hibiscus tridactylites
TTGTTTCGCGGTCCGTTTTGTAGTGGTTTCGGACGAGCGGGTCTAAATAGGCCTTACAATGACCTGTTGGAATTTTAAGTGAGTAAAAAGTACATAAATTGAGTTTTTGCAATATAATCGTGTGAAATGCACGTAATCAAGTATATGAACTCCTAAAATGTGAATAAAACTCGTTTTGCGGTCCGTTCTGTAGAGGTTTCGGACGAGCGGGTCTAAATAGGCCTTAGAATAGACCCGTTGGAAATTTAACTTAGTAAAAAGTACATAAATTAAGTTTTTGCAATATAATCGTGTTGAAATCCTCGTAATCAAGTATATGAACTCCTAATATGTGAATAAAACTTGTTTTGAGGTCCGTTTTGTAGAGGTTTGGGACGAGCGGGTTTAAATTGGCCTTACAATGGACCCGTTGGAATTTTAACTGAGTAAAAAGTACCAAAATTGAGTTTTTGCAATACAATTGTGTTGAAATGCTCGTAACAAGTATATGAACTCTTAAAATGTGATTAAAACTTGTTTCGCAGTCTGTTTTTTGAGGTTTCAGATGAGCGAGTCTAAATAGCCATTACAATGGACCCGTTGGAATTTTACGTGAGTAAAAAGTACAAAAATTGAGGTTTTTGCAATATTATCGTGTTGAAATACTCGTAATCAAGTATATGAACTCCTAAAATGTGAATAAAACTCGTTTTGCGGTCTGTTTTGTAGAGGTTTCGGACAAGCGGGTCTAAATATGCCTTACAATGGACCCGTTGGAAATTTAACTGAGTAAAAAGTACATAAATTGAGTTTTTGCAATATAATCGTGTTGAAATTCTCGTAATCAAGTATATGAACTCCTAGAGTTTTGATTATAACTTGTGTTCACGGTCCATTTTGTTGAGGTTTTCAGACGAGTGAGTCTAAATAGGCCTTACAATGGACCCGTTGGAATTTTATTTGAGTAAAAAGTAAAGAAATTGAGCTTTTGCAATGTAACCGTGTTGAAATGCTCGTAATCAAGTATATAAACTCCTAATATTTGATTAAAAAGTTGTTTCGCGGTCCGTTTTGTAGAGGTTTTGGATGAGCGGGGTCTAAATAGGCCTTACAATGGACCCGTTGGAATTTTAAGTGAGTAAAAAGTACATAAATAGAGTTTTTGCAATATAATCATGTTGAAATGCTCGTAATCAAGTATATGAACTCCTAAAATGTGAATAAAACTCGTTTTGCGGTCCGTTTTGTAGAGCTTTCGGAGGAGCCGGGTCTAAATAGGCCTTACAATGGACCCGTTGGAAATTTAACTGAGTAAAAAGTACATAAATTGAGTTTTTGCAATATAATCGTGTTGAAATTCTCGTAATCAAGTATATGAACTCCTAGAGTTTGATTATAACTTGTTTCACGGTCCGTTTTGTAGAGGTTTCAGACGAGCTAGTCTAAATAGGCCTTACAATGGACCGGTTGGAATTTTATTTGAGTAAAAAGTAAAGAAATTGAGTTTTTACAATGCAATCATGTTGAAATGCTCGTACTCAAGTATATGAACTCCTAATGTTTGATTAAAACTTGTTTCGCGGTCCGTTTTGTAGTGGTTTCGGACGAGCGGGTCTAAATAGGCCTTACAATGGACCCGTTGGAATTTTAACTGAGTAAAAAGTACAGAAATTGAGTTTTTGCAATACAATCGTGTTGAAATGCTCGTAATAAAGTATATGAACTCCTAAATTTTGATAAAACATTGTTTTGCGGTCCGTTTGTTATTGGTTTCGGGCTAGCGTGTTTAAATAGGCCTTACAATGAACCCGTTGGAATTTACTTGAGTAAAAAGTACAAAAATTGAGTTTTTGCAATATTATCATGTTGAAATGCTCGTAATCAAAAATATAAACTCCTAAGTTTTGATTAAAACTTCTTTCGCGGCCCGTTTTGTAGAGGTTTCAGACGAGCGAGTCTAAATAAGCCTTATAATGGACCCATTGGCAATTTTAACTGAGTAAAAAGTACAGAAATTGAGTTTTTGGAATATAATTGTGATAAAATGCTCGTAATCAAGTATATGAACTCCTAAAGTTTGATTAAAACTTGTTTCGCAGTCCGTTTTGTAGAGGTTTCAGACGAGCTAGTCTAAATAGGCCTTACAATGGACCGGTTGGAATTTTATTTGAGTAAAAAGTAAAGAAATTGAGTTTTTGCAATATAATCGTGTTGAAATGCTCGTAATCAAGTATATGAACTCCTCATATTTGATTAAAACTTGTTTCGCGGTCCGTTTTTAGAGGTTTCGGAGGAGCGGGTCTAAATAGGCCTTAGAATGGACTCGTTGGAATTTTAACTGAGTAAAAAGTAAAGAAATTGAGTTTTTGCAATACAATCGTGTCGAAATGCTCGTAATCAAGTATATGAACTCCTAAGGTTTGATTAAAACTTGTTTCGCAGTCCGTTTTGTAGAGGTTTCAGACGAGCTAGTCTAAATAGGCCTTACAATGGACCGATTGGAATTTTATTTGAGTAAAAATTAAAGAAATTGAGTTTTTACAATGTAATCATGTTGAAATGCTCGTACTCAAGTATATGAACTCTTAATATTTGATTAAAACTTGTTTCGCGGTCCGTTTTGTAGAGGTTTCGGACGAGCGGGTCTAAATAGGCCTTACAATGGACCTGTTGGAATTTTAAGTGAGTAAAAACGTACATAAATTGAGTTTTTGCAATATAATCGTGTTGAAATGCTCGTAATCAAGTATATTAACTCCTAAAATGTGAATAAAACTCGTTTTGCGGTCCGTTTTGTAGAGGTTTCGGACGAGCGGGTCTAAATAGGCCTTACAATGAACCCATTGGAAATTTAACTG
Organism: Hibiscus tridactylites; assembly: GCA_958450335.1. Taxonomy (NCBI): domain Eukaryota; kingdom Viridiplantae; phylum Streptophyta; class Magnoliopsida; order Malvales; family Malvaceae; genus Hibiscus; species Hibiscus tridactylites. Next base: position 43,398,363 of record OY288281.1, read on the forward strand.
AGTAAAAAGTACATAAATTGAGTTTTTGCAATATAATCGTGTTGAAATTCTCGTAATCAAGTATATGAACTCCTAGAGTTTGATTATAACTTGTTTCACGGTCCATTTTGTTGAGGTTTCAGACGAGTGAGTCTAAATAGGCCTTACAATGGACCCGTTGGAATTTTATTTGAGTAAAAAGTAAAGAAATTGAGCTTTTGCAATGTAACCGTGTTGAAATGCTCGTAATCAAGTATATAAACTCCTAATATTTGATTAAAAGTTGTTTCGCGGTCCGTTTTGTAGAGGTTTTGGATGAGCGGGGTCTAAATAGGCCTTACAATGGACCCGTTGGAATTTTAAGTGAGTAAAAAGTACATAAATAGAGTTTTTGCAATATAATCATGTTGAAATGCTCGTAATCAAGTATATGAACTCCTAAAATGTGAATAAAACTCGTTTTGCGGTCCGTTTTGTAGAGCTTTCGGAGGAGCGGGTCTAAATAGGCCTTACAATGGACCCGTTGGAAATTTAACTGAGTAAAAAGTACATAAATTGAGTTTTTGCAATATAATCGTGTTGAAATTCTCGTAATCAAGTATATGAACTCCTAGAGTTTGATTATAACTTGTTTCACGGTCCGTTTTGTAGAGGTTTCAGACGAGCTAGTCTAAATAGGCCTTACAATGGACCGGTTGGAATTTTATTTGAGTAAAAAGTAAAGAAATTGAGTTTTTACAATGCAATCATGTTGAAATGCTCGTACTCAAGTATATGAACTCCTAATGTTTGATTAAAACTTGTTTCGCGGTCCGTTTTGTAGTGGTTTCGGACGAGCGGGTCTAAATAGGCCTTACAATGGACCTGTTGGAATTTTAAGTGAGTAAAAAGTACATAAATTGAGTTTTTGCAATATAATCGTGTTGAAATGCACGTAATCAAGTATATGAACTCCTAAAATGTGAATAAAACTCGTTTTGCGGTCCGTTCTGTAGAGGTTTCGGACGAGCGGGTCTAAATAGGCCTTAGAATAGACCCGTTGGAAATTTAACTTTGTAAAAAGTACATAAATTAAGTTTTTGCAATATAATCGTGTTGAAATCCTCGTAATCAAGTATATGAACTCCTAATATGTGAATAAAACTTGTTTTGAGGTCCGTTTTGTAGAGGTTTGGGACGAGCGGGTCTAAATTGGCCTTACAATGGACCCGTTGGAATTTTAACTGAGTAAAAAGTACCAAAATTGAGTTTTTGCAATACAATTGTGTTGAAATGCTCGTAACAAGTATATGAACTCTTAAAATGTGATTAAAACTTGTTTCGCAGTCTGTTTTTTGAGGTTTCAGATGAGCGAGTCTAAATAGCCATTACAATGGACCCGTTGGAATTTTACGTGAGTAAAAAGTACAAAAATTGAGTTTTTGCAATATAATGGTGTTGAAATGCTCGTAATCAAGTATATGAACTCCTAAAGTTTGATTAAAACTTGTTTCGCAGTCCGTTTTGTAGAGGTTTCAGATGAGTGAGTCTAAATAGGCCATACAATGGACCCGTTTGAATTTTATTTGAGTAAAAAGTAAAGAAATTGAGTTTTTAATACAATTGTGTTGAAATGCTCGTAATCAAGTATATGAACTCCAAATATTTAATTAAAACTTGTTTCGCGGTCCGTTTTTTCGAGGTTTCGACGAGCGGGTCTAAATAGGCCTTACAATGGACCCGTTGGAATTTTAACTGAGTAAAAAGTACAGAAATTGAGTTTTTGCAATACAATCGTGTTGAAATGCTCGTAATAAAGTATATGAACTCCTAAATTTTGATAAAACATTGTTTTGCGGTCCGTTTGTTATTGGTTTCGGGCTAGCGTGTTTAAATAGGCCTTACAATGAACCCGTTGGAATTTTACTTGAGTAAAAAGTACAAAAATTGAGTTTTTGCAATATTATCATGTTGAAATGCTCGTAATCAAAAATATAAACTCCTAAGTTTTGATTAAAACTTCTTTCGCGGCCCGTTTTGTAGAGGTTTCAGACGAGCGAGTCTAAATAAGCCTTATAATGGACCCATTGGAATTTTAACTGAGTAAAAAGTACAGAAATTGAGTTTTTGGAATATAATTGTGATAAAATGCTCGTAATCAAGTATATGAACTCCTAAAGTTTGATTAAAACTTGTTTCGCAGTCCGTTTTGTAGAGGTTTCAGACGAGCTAGTCTAAATAGGCCTTACAATGGACCGGTTGGAATTTTATTTGAGTAAAAAGTAAAGAAATTGAGTTTTTACAATGCAATCATGTTGAAATGCTCGTACTCTAGTATATGAACTCCTAATGTTTGATTAAAACTTGTTTCGCGGTCCGTTTTGTAGTGGTTTCGGACGAGCGGGTCTAAATAGGCCTTACAATGGACCTGTTGGAATTTTAAGTGAGTAAAAAGTACATAAATTGAGTTTTTGCAATATAATCGTGTTGAAATGCACGTAATCAAGTATATGAACTCCTAAAATGTGAATAAAACTCGTTTTGCGGTCCGTTCTGTAGAGGTTTCGGACGAGCGGGTCTAAATAGGCCTTAGAATAGACCCGTTGGAAATTTAACTTAGTAAAAAGTACATAAATTAAGTTTTTGCAATATAATCGTGTTGAAATCCTCGTAATCAAGTATATGAACTCCTAATATGTGAATAAAACTTGTTTTGAGGTCCGTTTTGTAGAGGTTTGGGACGAGCGGGTCTAAATTGGCCTTACAATGGACCCGTTGGAATTTTAACTGAGTAAAAAGTACCAAAATTGAGTTTTTGCAATACAATTGTGTTGAAATGCTCGTAACAAGTATATGAACTCTTAAAATGTGATTAAAACTTGTTTCGCAGTCTGTTTTTTGAGGTTTCAGATGAGCGAGTCTAAATAGCCATTACAATGGACCCGTTGGAATTTTACGTGAGTAAAAAGTACAAAAATTGAGTTTTTGCAATATTATCGTGTTGAAATACTCGTAATCAAGTATATGAACTCCTAAAATGTGAATAAAACTCGTTTTGCGGTCTGTTTTGTAGAGGTTTCGGACAAGCGGGTCTAAATATGCCTTACAATGGACCCGTTGGAAATTTAACTGAGTAAAAAGTACATAAATTGAGTTTTTGCAATATAATCGTGTTGAAATTCTCGTAATCAAGTATATGAACTCCTAGAGTTTGATTATAACTTGTTTCACGGTCCATTTTGTTGAGGTTTCAGACGAGTGAGTCTAAATAGGCCTTACAATGGACCCGTTGGAATTTTATTTGAGTAAAAAGTAAAGAAATTGAGCTTTTGCAATGTAACCGTGTTGAAATGCTCGTAATCAAGTATATAAACTCCTAATATTTGATTAAAAGTTGTTTCGCGGTCCGTTTTGTAGAGGTTTTGGATGAGCGGGGTCTAAATAGGCCTTACAATGGACCCGTTGGAATTTTAAGTGAGTAAAAAGTACATAAATAGAGTTTTTGCAATATAATCATGTTGAAATGCTCGTAATCAAGTATATGAACTCCTAAAATGTGAATAAAACTCGTTTTGCGGTCCGTTTTGTAGAGCTTTCGGAGGAGCGGGTCTAAATAGGCCTTACAATGGACCCGTTGGAAATTTAACTGAGTAAAAAGTACATAAATTGAGTTTTTGCAATATAATCGTGTTGAAATTCTCGTAATCAAGTATATGAACTCCTAGAGTTTGATTATAACTTGTTTCACGGTCCGTTTTGTAGAGGTTTCAGACGAGTGAGTCTAAATAGGCCTTACAATGGACCCGTTGGAATTTTATTTGAGTAAAAAGTAAAGAAATTGAGTTTTTGCAATATAATCGTGTTGAAATGCTCGTAATCAAGTATATGAACTCCTCATATTTGATTAAAACTTGTTTCGCGGTCCGTTTTTAGAGGTTTCGGAGGAGCGGGTCTAAATAGGCCTTAGAATGGACTCGTTGGAATTTTAACTGAGTAAAAAGTAAAGAAATTGAGTTTTTGCAATACAATCGTGTCGAAATGCTCGTAATCAAGTATATGAACTCCTAAGGTTTGATTAAAACTTGTTTCGCAGTCCGTTTTGTAGAGGTTTCAGACGAGCTAGTCTAAATAGGCCTTACAATGGACCGATTGGAATTTTATTTGAGTAAAAATTAAAGAAATTGAGTTTTTACAATGTAATCATGTTGAAATGCTCGTACTCAAGTATATGAACTCTTAATATTTGATTAAAACTTGTTTCGCGGTCCGTTTTGTAGAGGTTTCGGACGAGCGGGTCTAAATAGGCCTTACAATGGACCTGTTGGAATTTTAAGTGAGTAAAAAGTACATAAATTGAGTTTTTGCAATATAATCGTGTTGAAATGCTCGTAATCAAGTATATTAACTCCTAAAATGTGAATAAAACTCGTTTTGCGGTCCGTTTTGTAGAGGTTTCGGACGAGCGGGTCTAAATAGGCCTTACAATGAACCCATTGGAAATTTAACTGAGTAAAAAGTACATAAATTGAGTTTTTGCAATATAATCGTGTTGAAATTCTCGTAATCAAGTATATGAACTCCTAGAGTTTGATTATAACTTGTTTCACGGTCCGTTTTGTAGAGGTTTCAGACGAGTGAGTCTAAATAGGCCTTACAATGGACCCGTTGGAATTTTATTTGAGTAAAAAGTAAAGAAATTGAGTTTTTGCAATATAATCGTGTTGAAATGCTTGTAATCAAGTATATGAACTCCTCGTATTTGATTAAAACTTGTTTCGCAGTCCGTTTTTTAGAGGTTTCAGACGAGCGAGTCTAAATAGGCCTTACAATGGACTCGTTGGAATTTTAACTGAGTAAAAAATAAAGAAATTGAGTTTTTGCAATACAATCATGTTGAAATGCTCGTAATCAAGTATATGAACTCCTAAATTTTGGTAAAACATTGTTTTGGGGTCCGTTTGTTATGGGTGCCGGACTAGCGGGTCTAAATAGGCCTTACAATAGACCCGTTGGAATTTTACTTGAGTAAAAAGTACATAAATTGAGTTTTTGCAATATTATCATGTTGAAATGCTCGTAATCAAGAATATAAACTCCTAAATTGTGATTAAAACTTCTTTTGCGGTCTGTTTTGTAGAGGATTCAGACGAGCGAGTCTAAATAAGCCTTACAATGGAGCCATTGGTATTTTTTTTTTGAAAGAAAGGCCTCGTTAAAAACCCCTACTACTGTCCTTCAAGCAGAGCTAGAGGACCCTAAAAAGGGGAAAAGAGTGCCTATATTTTATTTCATGAAAGAGTTGTTACAAGATGATTGATATAAGGGGGAATATCAGAAGTAAAAGATAAGGCCGACATATTGCCAAGCGAAAAGGTCGCCAAAGAATGCGCTACATGATTTGCCTCACGGCGTACAAAGGAAACATAAGCTAATACAAAGCCATGAAGAGATTCCCGAATTTGATGAAGAAGAGGCCCCAACATAGGGAGGTCTAGTCCTGGATTGTTGATTCTATTTGCAATGGAAGCACAATCAGTTTCCAGCATAATCCGAGTCCATCCTTGAGAGCGAGCAAAGGTGACTCCAGCAAGAAGGCTTTCACCTTCACAAGTAACTGCATCCGGGTGGCTGCCCAGCGGAAAAGCGAGCCCCCCCACCACTGCACCTGTCGAGTCACGTGCAACAGCACCAACAGCCGCAACACGAGTAGAAGGATTGAAAGCCCCATCTACATTAATTTTGATATGGTTAGACGGAGGAGGACTCCAATTTGTATGAGAAGGAAAAGAAGACGCCGGAGTGGCAGACGCAGTTGCATTGTAAAAGTCATTATGTAGACTAATAGAGTTGACAGCAGTAAGCCAGGGTGGCTGCAAATGGCGATTATGAATCCAATCATTACGCCTATTCCAAATATTCCAAATAGTAGTAAGGAAAAGAACAAATTTATCGGAGGATATGAGATGGGCGACTTCCTCCAACCATTAAAGAGGTGTAGAAGCCGAACTCCTGTAAAGACTAGTGGGAATACCAGAAAGCTGAAGGGCTTCAGTAGCCCCTGAACAATCTCGAAGAGCATGGAGAATAGTCTCTGAGTGATTACCACAAATGGGACAAGGCCCCGAGTCTGGAGCGAAGACTTGCATTTTAGAACCAACTGGTAAAGCACCAGACGCCATGCGCCATCCAAAAGTTTTGATTTTAGGCAAGGCCTTAGTTTTTGACAGGAATTTCCAAAAACGATTGGGTGGTGTTTGTGGGAGCATAGGACGTTGTAAGAAAAGATAACCAGAGCGAACCGAGTAAATACCCGAATCGTTAGAAGACCAGAGAATAGAGTCACAGTGATCATTTATAATTGGTATACCGAGTATGGTGGAGGCGTCTGCTGGAGTAAAATAACGGTGTACTTTGGCAGGATCCCAAGCGGTTTGTTTCCGGATCATGAAATCACGGCATCTGATGTGGACTTCATCCGAGATTTCATAATCCCCAGTAAGGGTAATAGGGGAAGGACCTCCCCAGATGTCTTTATGAACTCTTATGTTACTATTAATTCCTGGGCGGTATAGGAATCCTGGGAGGAGGCGTTGAATAGCATTGTACATACCTTGCCATGCGAAGGAGCCGCGAATAGGCCTGGAGGAATCAAGGATATTCCCTGAAGGGAAATATTTAGCACGATATATCTGGCCTAATAGAGAATTTGATTCACAAATTAGTCGCCATATTTGTTTGCCCAAGAGGGCAATATTGAAGTCATGTAGATCTTTAAATCCCATTCCTCCAGCAGCCTTAGGTAAACAGACATTGTTCCATCGAAGCATATGCCATCCTTTTTTGTTGGATTTACCTGACCACCAATATTGCCTGATAGCTAAAGTCATATCATCAATGATGTTTTGTGGAAGGAGGTAACAAGACATAACATATTGAGGTAGGGATTGGAGGACTGCTTTAATGAAGATCTCGCGGCCACTAAAAGACAGAAGATGTTTATCCCAGCTAGAAAGACGGTCGTGGACTTTATCACGCACAAATCCTAAGGATTCGATTTTGTTCTTTCCTATGAGCAGAGGAACACCTAGATAAACCCCAGGGTTGGACACCTCGCGTACATGCAGGAGATTATTAATTGCAGATCTTATAGAAGATGGGGCACGTGGGTGATAGAAGATTGTTGATTTCTCAAAGTTTACCGCTTGACCAGAGGCCGTAGCATAAGTTTGCAAAGCTCTTTTAAGATGAGTAGCTTCAGTTGCGGAGTTATTGATGAAAACCATACAATCATCAGCAAAAAGAAGGTGATTGACTTTGGGTCCATATTTGCATGCACCAAGTCCTGGAAGAATGTTCGTTTGTTGAGCAGCAGATAGGTAGGCTGAGAGCCCTTGCGTGCAGAATAGAAAGAGGAAGGGGGATAGAGGATCTCCCTGTCGTAACCCATACTGAGGTTGGAAAAATAGGGATAAAGAATTGTTAATTTTAACTGAAAAGGAGACAGTGGTAATACAACACATTATAAGGGAAATCCAGTCAGATGCAAAACCCATGCGTTCCATAACATTAGCTAAGAAGGACCATTCCACTCGATCAAAAGCTTTTTCCATGTCTAGTTTGAGAGCAGCCCCTTGAGAGGATTTGGTTGCCCCAGAGTTAATATTGTAAATAATTTCATGAGCGACAAGAATATTATCAGAGATATAACGCCCCTGAACAAAAGCTGCTTGATTAGAGCTGATACAAATGGGAATTGTTTGCTTCATTCTATTGACAATGGTTTTAGCTACTATCTTGTAAAGAACAGTACAAAGCCTGATTGGCCTAAGATGTTTCATAGTAGTCGAGTCATTGATTTTGGGAATTAGAACCAAAATAGTTTTATTGACCAAAGACATATCAATAGTGCCTTTTAATAAGTTGAGACAGAGATTTGTAACGTCTTCTCCAATAGTTTCCCAGTGCTGACGGAAGAAACTACTAGGAAGTCCATCAATACCAGGAGCTTTCCTAGGGTCAATGTCCCGGAAAGCGTGGAGTATTTCTTCCTTAGTGAAAGGGCGTTGTAAATTGTCATTCATAGACTGGGTAATGGAAGGGGTAATTTTATTAAGGATGTTATCGGAGATTTGGGGGTTGGAAGATGTAAAGAGACTTTGGAAGTAGCTAGAAGCAATAGACATGATGTCTGGTTCAGCTGTACACCAGTTAGAGTTGGAATCAAATAAGCCATTAATCGAGTTTTTTTCCTTCTATTGTTTGCCCGAGCATGAAAGAATCTCGTATTTTTGTCACCTTGAGAAAGCCAAAGTGTGCGTGATCTTTGAGCCCAATAAGTTTCTTGTTCCATTAGTAGTTTGTTGAGTTCAGTCCAGTATTTTAAGTAAGTGTCTTCAGTTGCAGCAGTTAAAGGGCGACATAGGAATTTGTTAATTTTTTTCGTTAGGTAATTAATACGCCCAGAAGACTTAAGTCTCTGTTGATTCTGCCAATCCTCTAGGCTTGTACCGATAGCATGTATTTTATCAATAGCCGTACCAGGGGTATTTATCCAAGTGCGTTTAATAGTTGAGATATTATCCTTATGATTGGCCCAGCAGTTCTCAAAGCGGAAAATGCTGGATGAGCGGTGAGGACGGGCAAACGTAGGGGATGTGTCAAGAGATAGGAAGTAGTGGTCAGACTTGGCTACATATTCTGTTGTGATGCGAAATAAAGGAAAAAGGTTTTGCCAAGCCGAGTTAGCAACGAACCGGTCTAGTCTTTCGTGAATAGTTGGAGTTAGGGGCCCAACTTTTGACCAAGTAAACCAGCCCGATGTTGGTTTACAATCAAAAAGGTTGTTGCGTGAGAGGCATTGACGAAAATTGGATATTTGTGATGTAGCCCTACGACTCTCACCTTGTTTTTAGAGGTTTCGGACGAGCGAGTCTAAATTTACGGTGGAATGGCTCTCAATTCTCTCTCAAATTTTTCGGGGGTCTCTTTTGAGTTTTGGCTTGTTCTTCTTTTTTTCCTTTTTTTTTCCGGTGGAATTTTCACCCTTTTTTCCACCAATCCCCTTCCCCCACACGGTGCTTATCCTTCTCTGCCGTTTTTGCAAGCCAATCAAGAACCGTGACATTTTGATTTCCTTGGAAATCGGGATGAGAATTCAGAGGGTCATCCCACTCACTCACCATCTATCATTTACGGTTTGTGATTTTATTATTATCCTTTATTTTTCCATTTGTTTACTAATCTCTTTGTTTCTTCTCTCCTGCTTTATCTGGCCGAATATTGCTTCATGCAATATACAGATCTCTCAGGCGTTTTCCTCCATTTTATGTATATTATTTTTACTTCTTGTTGGCTCTGTGACTTTGGCTAAAGGGCCATCCTTTCCCTCCGTCCTCACCTTTTCTCATCAGATCTGGGTTTTCCCATTGAGACCTCCCCGGCGATCTCCAGATCTGGACGGTGAGTCTCGCCGTTTGCCATATCTTTTTTATTTCCTTTTAAGTATTTTATTCTAATCTGGTTTTTTTATTTCTTTATGGCTCTTTATTTTTGGGCGATCTGGTTTTCTTTCATCCGTCGATTATCATCCCTCTACGGTGACGGCGAGGGCTATAATGCAACCAGGGTCTTTTATTCTTCTCTGGAAAATGGTAAAAGAACGCAGAAGTTCATCCCACCCCTTCCCTCTCTTTCTTTTCTAATCGTTTATTTTTTCTTGCTTTACTCCTTCACCCTTTGTTTTCTAACTTTTTATTTGTTTCTTCCCTACGAGTACCGGCCGACTGTTGATTTTCCCAAATCCAACACCAGATCTGATCTATCAGATCCTGGGTCTTTTAGAGTGTTCTTGACAAGATCTAGCCGGCAATCTTCAGATCTGAATGGTTTGCCCCTTTATTCTTCTTTTAATTTCATCTTATCTATGATTTGTTTTCTCTTTCATTATTCTAATAAACTCTACGTTCTCCCCTTTCTGGGGCATGCCTTTCACTTTCTGCTTCCGCGGAGGGCATCAAGTTTCTCCCATTTTCTGATGGATCTTCCACCGGCGGCGTCAAATGGTGGTTTTATTTCTCTCAACCGTTCGATTTTATTCTTTATATCCTCCTTATCGTTACACTTTTGTTTTCTTTTGATTCTTTTCGGTGCTTCTCTGTTTTCCCCTATCTATCATCCTTTTCTAGGATTTCTCATCACTCTGTCTATTAGACTTACCTATGTTCTTTTATGTCAGATCCTGGGATTCTCTGCCCTAGATAAACAAATATTTTCATCTTACTTTAGTCTGTTAACTCTTTATTTTTGTCTCGGATACTTACCAGTCTGCTTTTTCTAACTTTCTATTTCATTTTCCTAACCTCATTTTGTGTTTTTTACTTCTCCAGAATCGGATTGCTTCTATCTGCCTTGGGTGTAGAAGGTCTATCTCTCGGAGGTATAAACCCTTTCGGTTTTCAAATGCTTCTCTTTTCTACATCCTCTCCATGTTATATCCTTTCTTTTTTGATTACTGGATTGAATTGCTTTTCTGTTTTATCCATAGTCTTAGTCAAGCTTTCATTGATTGTATTGGTTTCTGTTTTAATCTGGAACTAGTCTATGGTTTTCGATCTGCTATTCTTAATTCACCCTTTTGACTATATTATCTGTTATCAATTTTCCTTTATATGTTATGTATCCACCTTATTTATCAATTCAGATTACCATCCCTTCATCCCTCATACTCTTTTACATTACCTTACAAACACATCTGCCATGCTATTGACATATGTTACGACTTTGAAACATCTCTCTATTCTTTCTTTATTCAATCTCTATAATAACACTTCTGTTATACCATTGACATCTAATTTTATGTCATATATAAATCGAGCCCTTCAAGGGAACTTTACACCAGCCCACTTCTTGGGATTTCTAGCTATTACATATTTCAATTTCTTTCAACATCTCATCTATGATTATATTTTTCCACTAACCCCTTACATTCTTATCTTTTTTGGGCTTTCCATGAATCATTATTTACAAGCAAGTCATATTCGACTCCTTTCTGTTCAAACCCACGAATCCATCTTCTTCCTCACCTGGCAGTCACAGAGGTTCATCTCTATCACTTTATGTACTTACATTAACCTTATAGTGTTGGGGCTTTATCCTCTTACTTTTTTTCTTACTGGAATATATATATATATATATATATATACTTTTTGCATCCATTCACTATGCTATCCTACATAATGTTAACCTCCCTTAAACATAAAAGTGACAAGCTTTATCTTCAACCGATTGTTCCTTTAACAAACTGCACAGCCTACTCGTGTAATTCTTCAACTGACTGTGAAGAAATAGCTCTATCCAATATCCTAGGGATTTGTAAATGGACTACTAGTTCTAAATCCTCATTTCCAGAACACAAAATATTGTATGACTTATTGAATTTGCTTTTCCCTTTTAGCGTTATTATATGCTATTATACTAAATGGAACTCTACCATTGCATTTATGCTCTGTTTGTGGAAGATTATTAATCATCCTTCTAAATCTATTAAGTGTAACTTTTTGCTAAATATGTTCTATAAACTTCTCTATGGCAATTTATTTTATCATTTAATCTATAATTCTTTTCACCTTATTATACGTCTTCTCGACCTTTGCACGAAGCTAACTAATCTGTCCATATTCTCCATTTCTATGCAGATCATGTACATTTCTACCAATATAATCGAGCACCAATACGGGATTCCCTTCTCTCCTTCCCTCTGGTTTTGCAATTTTTTCTCAGTATTTAAATTTATTCATTTATCCCCCCATTTGCTCTTTTGGTCTGTATTAAATTTCTTTACCCCGCTTCCCCCTTTCCCTGAGTTTGTATTTCCTTATAGTTGCTTTTCTCCTGCTTTTCTTTTTGCTTCGCTTTTCATTTATTTTCTTTATATCCTTAGATGTATGTCTTTATGCCTTTATTCTGCTATGGATGTTTACTGCTATTTACCTCATGAATGTTACCATATACATCTTCGGCTGATTAACACTAAGGAACTTGGTTCCTACTACGCCTCTTTAGGTGACCACCAACTAGCCCAATTAAGGGATTTTCTCAAAACTCTATCTTATAGGATTCTTTTTTCTTCTTTCTTCTTTCTTTTTTCTTTACACGTTAATCAACTTTTCAAACTTTCGAAATTTTATCCATTACTTTCAATTATTATTTTAAATGACATACCTTTACTTACTCCGAACTTTTCTTCTCATACATATAATACAGCTTTCTCAGAGCCTTTTATAACATTAACACCTCAGATTTTTTTAATTAGATATTCCCTCCCTTTTCTTCTTAACTGCAATCCTCTTACTTTCAATTCAAACCTTTCACTTTTAATTAGTTATTCTTTTTCAGGTCTAGCATTAAATAATAAATATATAAATAGCCTAATCAATTATCCTTTACTTTTGTCTTCAAAAATTAATATTAGCTACCCAGTCATTCCATTTTTATCTCTTAATACGAGTTATTACATACTCAATTATACCCTTTATTTCCTTTTAAATTCTCAGGAACAATTCCATCCGTTTCAAAAAATTAATTTCTCAAACACTGACTTATTTTTACCTGTATTCATAACTAGTAATAAATTTCCTCTTTATTTTTATCTATCTTATGGTAATAGAATATTCTTTAATCAAACTTCCTGGTTTATTACCAATATTAGTCAAACTTTCAATATTTCCCTTTCGTACTTCTTTAAACCTATTTCTTTCCCTGATTTTACTAATATTCCTTACACATTAATATCAAAATTTTTAAAACTGATTTCCTCCTTAAATATTAAATTCCTATATTATTATGACATTTATCAATCTTTCCATCCTAAATCTTTCCATATTAAACTTTTGTTCCCTAAATCTTTCCATCCTAAACTCTCCTTAAATCATGATTCACGGGTCCTAAATCTTTCCATATCAAACTTTTATTCCCTTCCTTTTCCTAACACTTACCAACGTACAATCACCGTAAATCACTTCTTTATATACGTCCAACAATTAAGCACATTCTTACAAGCCTTCTCTTATTCCAAACCTCTACTCTCTCATCTCCCCTCTGCTATGGCATCATCATCCATCCCACAACTAAGCTCTCTCAACCTCACTAGTGAGGAAACAGAACTCCTATATACCCCAGACTTTGGCTGGAACTTTGTCGAGGAAGACCCCAAGGCATGTCTTCTAGGATGTTTCATATCCTCCAAAATTGTTGACATCTACGCTGTCGTCAACGCATTCGAAGGCATCTGGAAGCCAAACAACGTATTGACCATCTCTGTTATTCAAGACAACTATTTGAAGATCAAGTTCAAGGATGTCAAGTCCTGTTATGAGGTCCTTAATCAGGGCCCTTGGCTATATAAGGATGAATGGCTTGCCATTACTGAGTATGACCCTGCTAAGCCGCTTGGGGAATATTCCTTCAACTCTATGAGGATCTGGATACGATTCTTCTCCCTTCCATCCTCACTCTATGAGGACTTTGACCGCTCGCACCTTGTGGGACATGCCCTCGGGATGATGGTTGGGAATGTAATCCGAACTGATACCAGAGAAGCTGATGGAAACATGAAAGAATTTCTATGAGTGGAGATCTTCCTCAACATTACCAAACTAGTTACCCGCTTTGTTTTCATAGGATCGGGTACAAACAAAACTATGTGTCGAATCCAATATGAACGCCTTCCCACCCTTTGTCCTGGCTGCGGAATTATCAGTCATACGATTGAAAACTGCCCCAATCAAGCAGCTCTTGACCTGAACAACTTTCAATACGGAGAATGGCTCCGCTATCTCCCTTCAAGACGCCGCCCAGCTGGTACAAGGGGGCGTCTTCGCTATGTCGAACCCGAACTCAACCAGAACAATCCCTTACCGAATGGTACTTTCACTTACCCTTCTTCGATTTTTTCATCCTTTCTACATATTCGATATAAATTTATTCTAATTTTACTGTTTTTTCTATCTATGTTCTTAATTTTATCATTCCCAGCTAATCCTGCTCCAGTTGCTGCTACCAACACTAATCCTATTCCAATCAATGAACCTACTGCTATGGGTATATCTCTTAATCTTCTCATCAACATTACCTTCCTATTCAAAAAAATTTCCTTTACTATATTACTATATCTTAACTTTACTGCAGGCTCTCTCAACGAGGGCGATTCCGCATCCTTTTCGGAACAGCCCACCGAGGATGCACCCAATATAGATACTGCCATGGGGATGCCCCCCTGTAAATGAAACACCAGCTACAGACTCCAAGCAGAAAGCCCCTCTCGAGCCCCAACCTTTGAACACCATCTACCCGATTCCCGAAGATGATTCTGACGGGGAATGGGATACCACTGAATATGGTGTACCAAGTCCAACTGCCCAGCAAATTAAGAACATAGAAGCCGAACTGCGTAAGCCCCCTATTTCTACCAATACCATTTTCAATGATTTTAACCACTGGTTACTGAAAAATTATCCAAATGATGCAGCTCCGGCCCCTGCTCCAGCCCCACCAAATCGTGGCATGAAACGCCGCTCCCCCATTCAAGTGTCGCTCCCGCCAAAAAATCCAAACCGTCCGGTTCCACCCCAAAAGCTGGGATGAGCAGCTCTAAAAACTATCCGGCGGCGGCTGATTCCCAGCCCCGCCGAGCAAAATGAAGATCCTCTGCTGGAACTGCCAGGGTCTAGGACAAGCCCCGGTGGTTCAACATCTTCGAGATTATGTCCGGCAATCCATCCCCGGCGTCATTTTCCTATGTGAAACTAAACTCAATAATGTGGCTTGTAGCCAACTATGCATTTCTTTAGGTTATTTAAACGTTATTTCTATTCCCCCTTCGGAGGGGTGTTCCGGAATCGCTTTATTCGCCACCAGCAATATTAATATTAGTTTAATTTCGTACTCCCAGCGTTACATACATTCTCAAATTACATTAGACAATTGCGATATTTTATTCACTGGTATACATGGCCACTCTGAAATAAGCCAAAAATACAAAACTTGGGAAATTATTGACTACTTAAATACAAATAATAGCAATGTCCCTTGGATTCTAGGAGGACCCATTGGAATTTTAACTGAGTAAAAAGTACAAAAATAGAGTTTTTGCAATATAATGGTGTTGAAATGCTCGTAATCAAGTATATGAACTCCTAAAGTTTGATTAAAACTTGTTTCGCAGTCCGTTTGGTAGAGGTTTCAGACGAGTGAGTCTAAATAGGCCCTACAATGGACCTGTTGGAATTTTATTTGAGTAAAAAGTAAATAAATTGAGTTTTTGCAATACAATTGTGTTGAAATGCTCGTAATCAAGTATATGAACTCCAAATATTTGATTAAAACTTGTTTCGCGGTCCGTTTTTTTGAGATTTCGGACGAGCGGGTCTAAATAGGCCTTACAATGGATCCTTTGGAATTTTAACCGAGTAAAAAGTATAGAAATTGAGTTTTTGCAATACAATCGTGTTGAAATGCTCGTAATCAAGTATATGAACTCCTAAATTTTGATAAAACATTGTTTTGCGGTCTGTTTCTTATAGGTTTCGGACTAGCGTATTTAAATAGGCCTTACAATGAACCCGTTGGAATTTTACTTGAGTAAAAAGTACAGAAATTGAGTTTTTGCAATATTATCATGTTGAAATGCTCGTAATAAAAAATATAAACTCCTAAATTGTGATTAAAACTTCTTTCGCGGCCCGTTTTGTAGAGGTTTCAGACGAGCGAGTCTAAATAAGCCTTACAATGGACCCATTGTAATTTTAACTGAGTAAAAAGTACAGAAATTGAGTTTTTGCAATATAATCGTGTTGAAATGCTCGTAATCAAGTATATGAACTCCTAAAGTTTGATTAAAGCTTGTTTCGCAGTCCGTTTTGTAGAGGTTTCAGACGAGCTAGTCTAAATAGGCCTTACAATGGACCGGTTGGAATTTTATTTGAGTAAATAGTAAAGAAATTGAGTTTTTACAATGTAATCATGTTGAAATGCTCGTACTCAAGTATATGAACTCCTAATATTTGATTAAAACTTGTTTCGCGGTTCGTTTTTTTGAGGTTTCGGACGAGCGGGTCTAAATAGGCCTTACAATGGACCCGCTGGAAATTTAACTGAGTAAAAAGTACGGAAATTGAGTTTTTGCAATATAATCGTGTTGAAATGCACGTAATCAAGTATATGAACTCCTAAAATGCGAATAAAACTCGTTTTGCGGTCCGTTCTGTAGAGGTTTCGGACGAGCGGGTATAAATAGGCCTTAGAATAGACCCGTTAGAAATTTAACTGAGTAAAAAGTACATAAATTGAGTTTTTGCAATATAATCGTGTTGAAATCCTCGTAATCATGTATATGAACTCCTAATATGTGAATAAAACTTGTTTTGCGGTCTGTTTTGTAGAGGTTTTGGACGAGCGGGTCTAAATTGGCCTTACAATGGACCCGTTGGAATTTTAACTGAGTAAAAAGTACCAAAATTGAGTTTTTGCAATACAATTGTGTTGAAATGCTCGTAACAAGTATATGAACTCTTAAAATGTGATTAAAACTTGTTTTGCAGTCCGTTTTTTGAGGTTTCAGGCGATCGAGTCTAAATAACCATTACAATGGACCAGTTGGAATTTTACGTGAGTAAAAAGTACAGAAATTGAGTTTTTGCGATATAATCGTGTTGACATGCTCGTAATCAAGTATATGAACTCGTAAAATTTGATTAAAACTTGTTTCGCAGTCCGTTTTGTAGAGGTTTCGAACGAGCGGGTCTAAATAGACCTTACAATGGACATGTTGGAATTTTAACTGAGTAAAAAGAACAGAAATTGAGTTTTTGTAATACAATCGTGTTGAAATGCTCGTAATCAAGTATATGAACCTCTAAATTTTTATAAAACCTTTTTTTGCGATCCGTTTGTTATAGGTTTGGGACGAGCAGGTCTAATAGGCCTTACAATGGACCCGTTGGAATTTTAACTAAGTAAAAAATTAAAGAAATTGAGTTTTTGCAATATAATCGTGTTGAAATGCTCGTAATCAAGTATATGAACCTCTAAATTTTGATAAAACCTTGTTTTGCGGTCCGTTTGTTATAAGTTTCGGACGAGCATATCTAAATAGGCCTTACTATTGACCCGTTGAAATTTTAACTGAGTAAAAAGTACAGAAATTGAGTTTTTGCAATATAATCGTGTTGAAATGCTTGTAATCAAGTATATAAACCTCTAAATTTTGATAAAACCTCTTTTTGCGGTCCGTTTGTTATAGGTTTCGGACGAGCAGGTCTAAATAGGCCTTACAATGGACCCGTTCGAGTTTTAACTGAGTAAAAAGTACAGAAACTGAGTTTTTGCAATATAGTCGTGTCGAAATGCTCGTAATCAAGTATATGGACTCCTAAGGTTTGATTAGAACTTGTTTTGCGGTCATTTTTATAGAGTTTTCGGACGAGCGAGTCTAAATAGGCCTTATAATGGACACGTTGGAATTTTACTTGAGTAAAAAGTACAAAAATTTAGTTTTTGCAATATAATCGTGTTGAAATGCTCGTAATCAAGTATATGAACTCCTAAGATTTGATTAAAACTTGTTTTGTGGTCCGTTTTGTAGAGGTTTCGGACGAGCGGGTCTAAATAGGCCTTACAATGGACCTGTTGGAATTTTAACTGGGTAAAAAGTACAAAAATTGAATTTTTGCAATATAATCGTGCTTAAATGCCCGTAATCAAGAATTTGAATTCCTAAAGTTTGATTAAAACTTGTTTTGTGCTTCGTTTTGTAGAGGTTTTGTACGAGTGGATCTAAATAGCCATTACATTGGACCCGTTGGAAATTAAACTTTGTAAAAAATAAAAAAAAATGTGTTTTTGCAATATAATCGTGTTGAATTGCTCGGAATCAAGTATATGAATTCCTAGAATTTGATTAAAACTTGTTTCGCGGTCTGTTTTGTAGAGGTTTCGGACGACTGGGTCTAAATAGGCCTTAATATGGACCCGTTGGAATTTTAACTGAGTAAAAAGTACAAAAATTGAGTTTTTGCAATACAATAATGTTGAAATTCTCGTAATCAAGCATATGAACCTCTAAATTTTGATAAAACCTTGTTTTGCGGTCCGTTTGTTATAAGTTTCGGACGAGCAGGTCAAAATAGGCCTTACAATGGACCCGTTGGAATTTTAACTGAGTAAAAAGTACAGAAATTGTGTTTTTGCAATATAATCATGTTGAAATGCTCGTAATCAAGTATATGAACTCCTAAAATTTCATAAAACCTTGATTTGCGGCGCGTTTGTTATAGGTTTCGAACTAGCGAGTTTAAATAGGCCTTACAATGGACCCGTTGGAATTTTACTTGAGTAAAAAGTACATAAATTAAGTTTTTGCAATATAACCGTATTGAAATGCTCGTAATCAAGAATATAAACTCCTAAAATGTGATTAAAACTTGTTTCGCGGTCCGTTTTGTAGAGGTTTCAAATGAGCGAGTCTAAATTAGCCTTACAATGGACCCGTTGGAATTTTAACTGATTAAAAACTACAGAAATTGAGTTTTTGCAATACAATCGTGTTGAAATGCTCGTAATCAAGTATACGAACTCCTAAAATTTTATCAAACCTTGTTTTGTTGTCCGTTTGTTATATGTTTCGGACTAGCGGGTCTAAATAGGCCTTACAATAGACCCGTTGGAATTTTACTTGAGTAAAAAGTACAGAAATTGAGTTTTTACTATGTAATCGTGTTGAAATGCTCGTAATCAAGAATATAAACTCCTAAAATGCGATTAAAACCTGTTTCACGGTCCGTTTTGTAGAGGTTTCAGACGAGCGAGTCTAAAGAGGCCTTACATTGGACCCGTTGGAATTTTTACTGAGTAAAAAGTATAGAAATTGAGTTTTTGCAATATAATCGTTTTGAAATGCTCTCAATCAAGTATATGAACTCCTAATATTTGATTAAAACTTGTTTTGTGGACCGTTTTGTAGAGGTTTCAGATGAGCGGGTCTAAATAGGCCTTACAATGGACCCGTTGGAATTTTAACCGAGTAAAAAGTACAAAAAATGAGTTTTTGCAATACAATAAGGTTGAAATTCTCGTAATCAAGTATATGAACCTCTAAATTTTGATAAAACCTTGTTTTCCGGTCCGTTTGTTATAGGTTTCGGACGAGCAGGTCAAAATACGCATTACAATGGACCTGTTGGAATTTTAACTAAGTAAAAAGTACAAAAATTGTGTTTTGCAATATAATCGTGTTGAAATGCTCGTAATCAAGTATATGAACTCCTAAAATTTGATAAAACCTTGATTTGCGGCCCGTTTGTTATAGGTTTTGAACTAGCGAGTTTAAATAGGACTTACAATGGACTCGTTGGAATTTTACTTGAGTAAACAGTACATAAATTGAGTTTTTGCAATATAATATTATTGAAATGCTCGTAATCAAGAATATAAAATCATAAACTGTGATTAAAACTTGTTTCGCGGCCCGTTTTGTAGAGGTTTCAAACGAGCGAGTCTAAATAAGCCTTACAATGGACCCGTTGGAATTTTAACTGAGTAAAAAGTACAGAAATTGAGTTTTTGCAATATAGTCGTGTTGAAATGCTCGTAATCAAGTATATGAACTCCTAAAGTTTGATTAAAACTTGTTTTGCTGTCCTTTTTGTAGAGTTTTCGGACAAGCGGGTCTAAATAGGCCTTACAATGGACACGTTGGAATTTTACTTGAGTAAAAAGTACATAAATTGTGTTTTTGCAATATAATCGAGTTAAAATGCTCGTAATCAAGTATATGAACTCCTAAGATTTGATTAAAACTTGTTTTGTGGTCCGTTTTGTAGAGGTTTCGGAAGAGAGGGTCTAAATAGACCTTACAATGGACCCGTAGGAATTTTAACTGAGTAAAAAGTACAAAAATTGAGTTTTTGCAATACAATCGTGTTGAAATGCTCGTAATCAAGTATATGAACTCCTAAAGTTTTATAAAACCTTGTTTTGTTGTCCGTTTGTTATATGTTTCGGACTAGCGGGTCTAAATAGGCCTTACAATAGACCCATTGGAATTTTACTTGAGTAAAAAGTACAGAAATTGAGTTTTTACAATGTAATCGTGTTGAAATGCTCGTAATCAAGAATATAAACTCCTAAATGCAATTACAACCTGTTTCACGGTCCGTTTTGTAGAGGTTTAAGACGAGCGAGTCTAAAGAGGCCTTACATTGGACCCGTTGGAATTTTAACTGAGTAAAAAGTATAGAAATTGAGTTTTTGCAATATAATCATTTTGAAATGCTCTCAATCAAGTATATGAACTCCTAATATTTGATTAAAACTTGTTTTGTGGTCCGTTTTGTAGAGGTTTCGGACGAGCGAGTCTAAATAGGCATTACAATTGACCCGTTGGAATTTTAATCGAGTAAAAAGTACAAAAATTGAGTTTTTGCAATACAATAATGTTGAAATTCTCGTAATCAAGTATATGAACCTCTAAATTTTGATAAAACCTTGTTTTGCGGTCCGCTTGTAATAGGTTTCGGACGAGTAGGTCAAAATACGCCTTACAATAGACCCGTTGGAATTTTAACTGAGAAAAAAGTACAGAAATTGTGTTTTTGCAATATAATCGTGTTGAAATGCTCGTAATCAAGTATATGAACTCCCAAAATTTGATAAAACCTCGATTTGCGGCCCGTTTGTTATAGGTTTCGAACTAGCGAGTTTAAATAGGCCTTACAATGGACTCGTTGGAATTTTACTTGAGTAAAAAGTACATAAATTGAGTTTTTGCAATATAATCGTATTGAAATGCTCGTAATCAAGTATATAAAATCCTAAACTGTGATTAAAACTTGTTTCGCTGTCCGTTTTGTAGAGGTTTCAAACGAGCGAGTCTAAATAAGCCTTACAATGGACCCGTTGGAATTTTATCTGAGTAAAAAGTACAGAAATTGAGTTTTTGCAATATAATCGTGTTGAAATGCTCGTAATCAAGTATATGAACTCCCAAAATTTGATAAAACCTTGATTTGCGGCCCGTTTGTTATAGGTTTCGAACTAGCGAGTTTAAATAGGCATTACAATGGACACGTTGGAATTTTACTTGAGTAAAAAGTACATAAATTGTGTTTTTACAATTGACAAGCGGGTCTAAATAGGCCTTACAATGAACTCCTATGTTTTGATTAAAACTTGTTTTGTGGTCCGTTTTGTAGAGGTTTCGGATGAGCGAGTCTAAATAGACCTTACAATGGACCCGTAGGAATTTTAACTGAGTAAAAAGTACAAAAATTGAGTTTTTGCAATACAATCGTGTAGAAATGCCCGTAATCAAGTATATGAACTCCTAAAATTTTATAAAACCTCGTTTTGTTGTCCGTTTGTTATATGTTTTGGACTAGCGGGTCTAAATAGGCCTTACAATAGACCCGTTGGAATTTTACTTGAGTAAAAAATACAGAAATTGAGTTTTTACAATGTAATCGTGTTGAAATGCTCGTAATCAAGAATATAAACTCCTAAAATGTGATTAAAACTTGTTTCACGGTACGTTTTGTAGAGGTTTCAGACGATGGACCCGTTGGAATTTTAACTTAGTAAAAAGTATAGAAATTGAGTTTTTGCAATATAATCGTTTTGAAATGCTCGCAATCAAGTATATGAACTCCTAAAATTTGATTAAAACTTGTTTTGCGGTCCGTTTTGTAGAGGATTCGGACGAGCGGGTCTAAATAGGCCTCACAATGGACCCGTTGGAATTTTAACTTAGTAAAAAGTACATAAATTGAGTTTTTACAATACAATCGTGTTGAAATGCTCGTAATCAAGTATATGAACTTCTAAATAGGCCTTACAATAGACCCGTTGGAATTTTACTTGAGTAAAAAGTACAAAAATTGAGTTTTTGTAATATTATCATGTTGAAATGCTCGTAATCAAGAATATAAACTCCTAAATTGTGATTAAAACTTCTTCGCGATCCGTTTTGTAGAGGTTTCAGACGAGCTAGTCCAAATAAGCCTTACAATGGACACATTGGAATTTTAACTGAGTAAAAAGTACAAAAATTGAAGTTTTTGCAATATAATCTTATTGAAATGCTCGTAATCAAGTGTATGAACTCGTAAATTTGGATTGAAACTTGTTTCGCGGTCCGTTTTGTTGAGGTTTCGGACGAGCGGGTCTAAATTGGCCTTACAATGGACCCGTTGGAATTTTAATTGGTAAAAAGTACAAAATTTGAGTTTTTGCATTATTATCGTGTTTAAATGCTTTTAATCAAGAATATGAACTCCTAAAATTTAATTAAAACTTGTTTCGCGGTCCATTTTGTAGAGAATTCGGACGAGCCGGTCTAAATAGGCCTTACAATGGACCCGTTGGAATTTTATCTGAGTAAAAAGTACAAAAATTGAGTTTTTGCAATATAATCGTGTTGAAATGCTCGTAATCAAGTATATGAACTCCCAAAATTTGATAAAACCTTGATTTGCGGCCCGTTTGTTATAGGTTTCGAACTAGCGAGTTTAAATAGGCAATACAATGGACACGTTGGAATTTTACTTGAGTAAAAAGTACATAAATTGTGTTTTTACAATGGACAAGCAGGTCTAAATAGGCCTTACAATGAACTCCTAAGTTTTGATTAAAACTTGTTTTGTGGTCCGTTTTGTAGAGGTTTCGGACGAGCGAGTCTAAATAGACCTTACAATGGACCCGTAGGAATTTTAACTGAGTAAAAAGTACAAAAATTGAGTTTTTGCAATACAATCGTGTAGAAATGCCCGTAATCAAGTATATGAACTCCTAAAATTTTATAAAACCTCGTTTTGTTGTCCGTTTGTTATATGTTTTGGACTAGCGGGTCTAAATAGGCCTTACAATAGACCCGTTGGAATTTTACTTGAGTAAAAAATACAGAAATTGAGTTTTTACAATGTAATTGTGTTGAAATGCTCGTAATCAAGAATATAAACTCCTAAAATGCGATTAAAACTTGTTACACGGTACGTTTTGTAGAGGTTTCAGACGATGGACCCGTTGGAATTTTAACTTAGTAAAAAGTATAGAAATTGAGTTTTTGCAATATAATCGTTTTGAAATGCTCGCAATCAAGTATATGAACTCCTAAAATTTGATTAAAACTTGTTTTGCGGTCTGTTTTGTGGAGGATTCGGACGAGCGGGTCTAAATAGGCCTCACAATGGACCCGTTGGAATTTTAACTTAGTAAAAAGTACATAAATTGAGTTTTTACAATACAATCGTGTTGAAATGCTCGTAATCAAGTATATGAACTTCTAAATAGGCCTTACAATAGACCCGTTGGAATTTTACTTGAGAAAAAGTACAAAAATTGAGTTTTTGTAATATTATCATGTTGAAATGCTCGTAATCAAGAATATAAACTCCTAAATTGTGACTAAAACTTCTTCGCGATCTGTTTTGTAGAGGTTTCAGACGAACTAGTCTAAATAAGCCTTACAATGGACACATTGGAATTTTAACTGAGTAAAAAGTACAAAAATTGAAGTTTTTGCAATATAATCTTATTGAAATGCTCGTAATCAAGAGTATGAACTCGTAAATTTGGATTGAAACTTGTTTCGCGGTTTGTTTTATTGAGGTTTCGGACGAGCGGGTCTAAATTGGCCTTACAATGGACCCGTTGGTATTTTAATTGGTAAAAAGTACAAAATTTGAGTTTTTGCATTATTATCGTGTTTAAATGCTTGTAATCAAGAATATGAACTCCTAAAATTTAATTAAAACTTGTTTCGCGGTCCATTTTGTAGAGAATTCGGACGAACAGGTCTAAATAGGCCTTACAATGGACCCGTTGGAATTTTAACTGAGTAAAAAGTACATAAATTGAGTTTTTGCAATACAATCGTGTTGAAATGCTCGTAATCAAGTATATGCACTCCTAAAATATGATAGAAACATTTTTTTGCGGTCTGTTTGTTATAGGTTTCGAACTAGCGGGTCTAAATAGGCCTTACAATAGACCCGTTGGAATTTTACTTGAGTAAAAAGTATAGAAATTGAGTTTTTGCAATATTATCATGTTGAAATGCTCGTAATCAAGAATATAAACTCCTAAATTGTGATTAAAACTTCTTTTGCGGTCCCTTTTGCAATGGACCCATTGGAATTTTAACTGAGTAAAAAGTACAAAAAATGAGTTTTTACAATATAACCTTTTTCAAATGCTCGTAATCAAGTATATGAACTCCTAAAGTTTGATTAAAACTTGTTTCACAGTCCATTTTTAGAGGTTTCAGACGCGTGAGTCTAAATAGGCCTTACAATGGACCCGTTGGAATTTTATTTGAGTAAAAAGTAAAGAAATTGAGTTTTTGCAATATAATAGTTTTGAAATGCTCGCAATCAAGTATATGAACTCCTAAAATTTGATTAAAACTTGTTTTGCGATCCGTTTTGCAGAGGTTTCGGACGATCGGGTCTAAATAGGCCTTACAATGGACTAGTTGGAATTTTATTTGAGTAAAAAGTAAAGAAATTGAGTTTTTGCAATGCAATCGTGTTGAAATGCTCGTAATCAAGTATATGAATAACTAAAATTTGATAAAACCTTGTTTTGCGGTCCGTTTGTTATAGGTTTCGAACGAGCGAATCTAAATAGGCCTTACAATGGACCCGTTGGAATTTTACTTGAGTAAAAAGTATAGAAATTGAGTTTTTGCAATATTATCAAGTTGAAATGCTCGTAATCAAGAATATAAACTCCTAAATTGTGATTAAAACATCTTTCGCGGTCCGTTTTGTAGAGGTTTTTAGACGAGCGAGTCTAAATAAGCCTTACAATGGACCTATTGTAATTTTAAGTGAGTAAAAAGTACATAAATTGAGTTTTGCAATATAATCGTGTTGAAATTCTCGTAATCAAGTAAATGAACTCCTAAAATGTGAATAAAACTCGTTTTGCGGTCCGTTTTGAAGAGGTTTCGGACGAGCGGGTCTAAATAGGCCTTACAATGGACCCGTTGGAATTTTAACTGAGTAAAGTACAGAAATTGAGTTTTTGCTATACAATTGTGTTGAAATTCTCGTAATCAAGTATATGAACTCCTAAAATTTGATTAAAACTTGTTTCACGGTCCGTTTTGTAGAGGTTTTCAGACGAGCGAGTCTAAATAGGCATTACAATGGACCCGTTGGAATTTTACGTGAGTAAATAGTATAGAAATTGAGTTTTTGCAATATAATCGTGTTGAAATGCTCGTAATCAAGTATATGAACTCGTAAGGTTTGATTAAAACTTGTTTCGTGGTCCGTTTTTTAGAGGTTTCGGACGAGAGGGTCTAAATAGGCCTTACAGTGGGCACGTTGGAATTTTAAATGAGTAAAAAGAACAAAAATTTAGTTTTTGCAATATAATCATGTTGAAATGCTCGTAATCAAGTATATGAACTCGTAAAGTTTGATTAAAACTTGTTTCGCAATCCGTTTTGTAGAGGTTTTGGACGAGCGGGTCTAAATAGGCCTTACAATGGACCCGTTGGAATTTTAATTGGTAAAAAGTACAGAAATTGAGTTGTTGCAATATTATCGTGTTTAAATGCTTGTAATCAAGAATATGAACTCCTAAAATTTAATTAAAACTTGTTTTGCAGTCCGTTTTGTAGAAGTTTCGGACGAGCGGGTCTAAATAGGCCTTACAATGGATCCGTTGGAATTTTAATCGAGTAAAATGTAGAGAAATTGAGTGTTGCAATATAATCGTGTTGAAGTGCTTGTAATCAAGTATATGAACTCCTAAAATTTGATAAAACCTTGTTTTGCGGCCAGTTTGTTATAGGTTTCTGACTAGCGGGTCTAAATAGGCCTTACAATGGACCCGTTGGAATTTTACTTGAGTAAAAAGTACATGAATAGAGGTTTCGCAATATAATCGTGTTGAAATGCTCGTAATAAAGAATATAAACTCCAAAAATGTGATTAAAACTTTTTTTCGCGGTCCGTTTTGTAGAGGTTTCACACGAGCGAGTCTAAATTGGCCTTACAATGTACCTATTGGAATTTTAACTGGGTAAAAAGTACATAAATTGAACTTTTGCAATATAAACATGTTGAAATGCTCGTAATCAAGTATACGAACTCCTAAAGTTTGATTAATACTTGTTTCGCGGTTTGTTATGTAGAGGTTTTAAACAAGCGGGTCTAAATAGGCCTTACTGTAACGCCCTAGTTTTGGACCTAGATGTTTTAGACATCGGATCAGACCGATCGAGAACGATTCGAATCGTGTAAGGTGATTTAAGGAAATCAATGATCGGGATAGGATAAAGTTGTGATAAAATTGCTAAAATCTTCTAAAAAGTATATGAACTCCAAAATTTTGATAAAAACTTGTTTTGCGGTGCGTTTCTTATAGGTATCGAACTAGCTGGTCTAAATGGGCCTTACAATGGATCCATTGGAATTTTAACCGAGTAAAATGTACAGAAATTGAGTTTTGCAATATAATCGTGTTGAAGTGCTTGTAATCAAGTATATGAACTCCAAAATTTTGATAAAAACTTGTTTTGCGGTGCGTTTCTTATAGGTATCGAACTAGCTGGTCTAAATGGGCCTTACAATGGATCCATTGGAATTTTAACCGAGTAAAATGTACAGAAATTGAGTTTTGCAATATAATCGTGTTGAAGTGCTTGTAATCAAGTATATGAACTCCTAATATTTGATTAAAACTTGTTTTTCGGTCCGTTTCTTATAGGTTTCGGACTAGCTGGTCTAAATAGGCCTTACAATAGACCCGTTGGAATTTTACTTGAGTAAAAAGTACAGAAATTGAGTTTTTGCAATATTATCATGTTGAAATGCTCGTAATCAAGAATATAAACTCCTAAACTGTGATTAAAACTTCTTTCGCGGTTCGTTTTGTAGAGGTTTCAGACGAGCTAGTCTAAATAAGCCTTACAATGGACCCATTGGAATTTTAACTGAGTAAAAAGTACAAAAATTGAGTTTTTGAAATATTATCTTGTTGAAATTCTCGTAATCAAGTATATGAACTCCTAAAGTTTGATTAAAACTTGTTTCACAATCTATTTTGTAAAGGTTCCAAACGAGTGAGTCTAAATAGGCCTTACAATGGACCCGTTGGAATTTTATTTGAGTAAAAAGTAAATAAATTGAGTTCTTGCAATTTAATCGTGTTGAAATGCTCGTAACCAAGTATATGAACTCCTAATATTTGATTAAATCTTATTTCGCGGTCCGTTTTATAGAGGTTTCAGACGAGCGGGTCTAAATAGGCCTTACAATGGACCCGTTGGAATTTTATTTGAGTAAAAAGTAAAGAAATTGTGTTTTTGCAATATAATCGTGTTGAAATGCTCGTAATCAAGTATATGAACTCCTAATATTTGATTAAAACTTGTTTTGCGGTCCGTTTCTTATAGGATTCGGACTAGCTGGTCTAAATAGGCCTTACAATAGACCCGTTGGAATTTTACTTGAGTAAAAAGTACAGAAATTGAGTTTTTGCAATATTATCATGTTGAAATGCTCGTAATCAAGAATATAAACTCCTAAATTGTGATTAATACTTCTTTCGCGATCCGTTTTGTAGAGGTTTCAGACGAGCTAGTCTAAATAAGCCTTACAATGGACCCATTGGAATTTTAACTGAGTAAAAAGTACAAAATTGAGTTTTTGCAATATAATCTTGTTGAAATGCTCGTAATCAAGTATATGAACTCCTAACGTTTGATTACAACTTGTTTCACAGTCAATTTTGTAGAGGTTTCAGACGAGTGAGTCTAAATAGGCCTTACAATGGACCCGTTGGAATTTTATTTGAGTAAAAAGTAAAGAAATTGAGTTTTTGCAATTTAATCGTGTTGAAATGCTCGTAATCAAGTATATGAACTCCTAATATTTGATTAAAATTTATTTCGCTGTCCGTTTTATAGAGGTGTCAGATGAGCGGGTCTAAATAAGCCTTACAATGGTCCCATTGGAATTTTAACTGAGTAAAAATTATATAAATTGAGTTTTTGCAATACAATCGTGTTGAAATTCTCATAATCAAGTATATGAACTCCTAAAATTTGATTAAAACTTGTTTCGTGGTCCGTTTTGTAGAGGTTTCGGACGAGCGAGTCTAAATAGGCCTTACAATGGACCTGTTGGAATTTTAACTGAGTAAAAAGATCATAAATTTAGTTTTTGCAATACAATCATGTTGAAATTCTCGTAATCAAGTATATGAATCTGTAAATTTTGATAAAACCTTGTTTTGCGGTCCGTTTGTTATAGGTTTCGAACGAGCGAAACTAAATAGGCCTTACAATAGACCCGTTGGAATTTTACTTGAGAAAAAAGTACAAAAATTGTGTTTTTGCAATAATATCTTGTTGAAATGCTCGTAATCAAGAATATAAACTCCTAAATTGTGATTAAAACATCTTTCACGGTCCGTTTTGTAGAGGCTTTCAGACGAGCGAGTCTAAATAAGCCTAACAATGGACCCATTGTAATTTTAAGTGAGTAAAAAGTAAAGAAATTGAGTTTTTGCAATATAATTGTGTTGAAATGCTCATAATCAAGTATATGACCTCCTACTATTGGATTAAAACTTGTTTCGCGGTCCGTTTTGTAGAGGTTTCGGACGAGCGGGTCTAAATAGGCCTTACAATGGACCCGTTGGAATTTTAGCTGAGTAAAAAGTACAGAAATTGAGTTTTTGCAATATAATCGTGTTGGAATACTCGTAACCAAGTATATGAACCTCTAAATTTTGATAAAACCTTGTTTTGCTGTCCGTTTGTTATAAGTTTCGG
Source organism: Hibiscus tridactylites (assembly GCA_958450335.1). NCBI lineage: Eukaryota > Viridiplantae > Streptophyta > Magnoliopsida > Malvales > Malvaceae > Hibiscus > Hibiscus tridactylites. The sequence goes on from OY288281.1 coordinate 43,427,161, forward strand.
ACGAGTAGTTCAAAATAGGCCTTACAATGGACCAGTTGGAATTTTAACTGAGTAAAAAGTACATAAATTGTGTTTTTGCAATATAATCGTGTTGAAATGCTCGTAATCAAGTATATGAACCTATAAATTTTGATAAAACCTTGTTTTGCGGTCCGTTTTTTATAGGTTTCAGACGAGCAGGTCTAAATAGGCCTTACAATGGACCTGTTCGAATTTTAACTTAGTAAAAAGTACATAAATTGAGTTTTTGCAATATAATCGTGTTGAAATGCTCGTTATCAAGTATATGAACTCCTAAAATTTGATAAAACCTTGTTTTGCGGTCCGTTTGTTATAGGTTTCGAACTAGCGAGTCTAAATAGGCCTTACAATGGACCCGTTGGAATTTTACTTGAGTAAAAAGTACATAAATTGAGTTTTTGCAATATAATCGTGTTGAAATGCTCGTAATCAAGAATATAAACTCCTAAAATGTGATTAAAACTTGTTTCGCGGTCCGTTTTGTAGAGGTTTCAAACGAGCGAGTCTAAATAAGCCTTACAATGGACCCGTTGGAATTTTAACTTATTAAAAAGTAAAGATATTGAGTTTTTGCAATATAATCGTGTTGAAATGCTCGTAATCAAGTATATGAACTCCTAAAGTTTGATCAAAACTTGTTTTGCGGTCCTTTTTGTAGAGTTTTCGAACAAGCGGGTCTAAATAGGCCTTACAATGGACACGTTGGAGTTTTACTTGAGTAAAAAGTACATAAATTTAGTTTTTGCATTATAATAGAGTTAAAATGCTCGTATTCAAGTATATGAACTCCTAAGATTTGATTAAAACTTGTTTTGTGGTTCGTTTTGTAGAGGTTTCGGATGAGCGAGTCTAAATAGGCCTTACAATGGACGCATAGAAATTTTAACTAAGTAAAAAGTACAAAAATTGAGTTTTTGCAATACAATTGTGTTGAAATGCTCGTATTCAAGTATATGAACTCCTAAAATTTTATAAAACCTTGTTTTGTTGTCTGTTTGTTATATGTTTCGGACTAGCTGGTCGAAATAGGCCTTACAATGGACCCGTTGGAATTTTACTTGAGTAAAAAGTACATAAATTGAGTTTTTACAATGTAATCGTGTTGAAATGCTCGTAATCAAGAATATAAACTCCTAAAATGCGACTAAAACTTGTTTCACGATCCGTTTTGTAGAGGTTTCAGACGAGCGAGTCTAAAGAGGCCTTACAATGGACCTGTTGGAAATTTAACTAAGTAAAAAGTAAAGAAATTGTGTTTTTGCAATATAATCGTGTTGAAATGCTCGAAATCAAGTATATGAACTCATAAAATTTGATTAAAACTTGTTTTGCGCTCCGTTTTGTAGAGGTTTCGGACGAGCGGTTGTAAATAGGCCTTACAATGGACCCGTTGGAATTTTAACAGAGTAAAAAGTACAAAAATTGAGTTTTTGCAATATAATCGTGTTCAAATGCTCGTAATCAAGTATATCAACTCCTAAAATTTGATAAAACCTCGTTTTGCGGTCCGTTTGTTATAGGTTTCGAATGGGCGGGTCTAAAAAGGCCGTACAATGGACCCGTTGGAATTTTATTTGAGTAAAAAGTACAGAAATTGAATTTTTTGCAATATAATCGTGTTGAAATGCTCTCAATCAAGTATATGAACTCGTAAATTTTGATTAAAACTTTTTTCGCAGTCCGTTTTGTAGAGGTTTTGGACGAGCGGGTCTAAATAGGCCTTACAATGGACCCGTTAGAATTTTAACTGAGTAAAAAGTACAAAAATTTATTTTTTGCAATATAATCATGTTGAAATGCTCATAATCAAGTTTATGAACTCATAAATTTGGATTGAAACTTGTTTCGCGGTCCGTTTTGTAGAGGTTTCGGACGAGCGGGTCTAAATTGGCCTTACAATGGACCCGACGGAATTTTAATTGGTAAAAAGTACAAAAATTGAGTTTTTGCAATATTATCGTGTTTAAATGCTTGTAATCAAGAAAATGAACTCCTCAAATTTAATTAAAACTTGTTTTGCGGTCCATTTTGTAGAGGTTTCGGACGAGCGGTTCTAAATAGGCCTTATAATGGACCCGTTGGAATTTTAACCGAGTAAAATGTACAGAAATTGAGTTTAGCAATATAATCGTGTTGAAGTGCTTGTAATCAAGTATATGAACTCATAAAATTTGATAAAATATTGTTTTGCGGCCAGTTTGTTATAGGTTTCGGACTAGCGGGTCTAAATGGGCCTTACAATGGACCCGTTGGAATTTTACTTGAGTAAAAAGTACATGAATTGAGTTTTTGCAATATAATCGTTTTGAAATGCTCGTAATCAAGAATATAAACTCCTAAAATGTGATTAAAACTTTTTTCGCGATCCGTTTTGTAGAGGTTTCAGACAAGCGAGTCTAAATGGGCCTTACAATGTACCCATTCGAATTTTAACAGGGTAAAAAGTACAGAAATTGAACTTTTGCAATTTAAACATGTTGAAATGTTCGTAATCAAGTATATGAACTCCTAAAGTTTGATTAATACTTGTTTCGCGGTTCGTTATGTAGAGGTTTTAGACGAGCAGGTCTAAATAGGCCTTACTATAACGCCCTGGTTTTGGACCTAGATGTTTTAGACACCGGATCAGATCGATCGAGAACGATTCGAGTCGTGTAAGGTGATTTAAGGAAATCAATGATCGGGATAGGGTAAAGTTGTGATAAAATTGCTAAAATCCTCTAAAATATGTTTAAGAGGTTGGTCAAGTCAATTTTACAAAATGGGTTTTGGAAAATGGACATTTTGAGCAGTGACCAAATTGTAAAGTTTCAAAATTGGGAAAAATGTGATTTTTAAGGTGGAAGCCAAAATCTTATAATCTTTACGGGGCTTTAAGTCAATTTGACCTTTTCTTAATATGACATGTGTTTTTAAAGGGGTTTTAATTAAATGATTTTAATTGGGTTCATATTGATTAATTAATAAAGTTAGTTAAGTGAGATTTCATTTAACGTAACTACTAACTCTTTCTCATTTTCAACTAAACACTAATTCTCTCATCTTTTCTCAGAATTCTCTCATCCAAAAACTCTCTCAACATTTTCTAAATCATTTTCAAGAGATCTTTTCCAATTCTTCAAGATTTTGCTTAGGAAAACTTGTTATTCATTGAGAGAAGCAAGGATTGGAGGTAAATCCCGTTCTCAACCTCTAAAATAAGTTCTTTATTGAAATTCCCAAGATATTTGGCTTCTAAATACTATTTTTGGTTGAGTTTTCATTATAGTTTTGATTGAAGATCAAAATCTTGTGAAAATATGGTTGAAAACTTAATTTTCGGACTTGTTGAGTTAGGCTCTGTTTTGTGTTGATTTTAATTGGGTTTTAAGTTGATTTATATGTTAAAATGAGTTGTTGATAACATAGATACCGAAATCCTTGAGATCCTTGAAGTTCTTAATAGTTTTAAGTGAGATTTTGGGGTAAAATGGTAGAACCATGCTTGCTGGAGGTATAAGGATGAGTTAGGATGTTTATTAGATGTGTTTTGATGTTGATACTTGTTTGGAAGTGATGTATGTTGGTTGGGCTTGGTTTAGGAAGCAATCGATTGAGTTTTAAGTTGCTTTGGATGGGTATTTTGGTGTAGTTTGAGTGGGAAACGAGTTTGTGAATTGTTGCTGGTGTTAGAATGCCTTTAGATCTCTGTGTTGATTATGTGAAAACAAGGGATCTTGATCTGGAAGCAAACGAGGTGAATTTAGAGGCTTTGGAGGAGTAATTTTCGTGTCGGCGAATAAGGCTTCGCGTATTGGTGAGTGGAAATGCAATTTCCTGCTTTGTAACGCTTAGAGCGTGGTCTTGGGAGCTTAGTGTAAGTTTGATACACTTAGCTAAGCTCAAGAGTAAGTGATTCGAAAATCCCTCTCTTGGAAATGTGCTAGGTTTGTTGAGACTGCACTTGAAGTAAATATGGATTTGTTTACTGTTTTTAAGCATGTTTAAGCATGGTTTAATACTGGATTTTAATGCCATTATATTAAGGATGCACTAGGTAAGTGATCCTTGGTTTGCATGTGTTGAATGCATATGATATTAAGCATGTGATGCTTGTGGAAATGGCATTGTGGTTATGCTGGTAAAACAATGGATTAATGTGGTTAAATGATTATATTGGCAAGTGATGAAAATGGTTTTTGGTTACTTTAATCGGATATAGTTAGCCGGCTATAGGATTGGGTGCACCGTGAATAAAGTCGCCTTGGATGTCGAGGGGTTGTGATTGTACCGTATACTCCATTCAAGTACCCTAACGATTGAGGATAAGATCACAACGGTGGTGTTAATTCTGTGTGTGGATCTTGTGTTATGTGTCTCGTGCTCTCGTTAGTGGAATTATACAACTACCGATGAGTGGTGTTGAGGGAGTGAGATTGTAACGTTATACTCCACCACGGGTGTCACAACGATGGAGGGTTGCTCTCGTGTATGAGCCTTGTATAGTCCGGTAGTGTGTATGAAGCGTGTGGGACAGTGCTTGTAATCCGCGTATCCGATTGTGTCTTGTGTTGAAATGGTTTATGGATTATCACTTGTGAGCCAATATAATGTATAATATATAATGTGAAGCATGAGATGCTTGTAATTGATGCAAGAATGCATAAGATGCTTGGTAAAGCATGAGCAATGGTTTAATTGTTGTTTTTAAGTGATGCATATGAGCATGTAATTATGAAATGCAATGTTGTCTTGAATATACATGGTTTATGAAAGAGCATGTGATAAAAATGATGGTTTTGCAAATTATGTTAAATGCATTGATGAGTGTGGTTTAGCGGTCCTCACTAAGCTATATGCTTACGCTCATTTGTTTCATCAATGCAGAGAATTGAACATTTCAAGGCAGCCCAAAAGCAAGAGGAATCCAAGGCTTTGTTAAAGAGTTGTATGTGGTTCATCCTTAGTGTAATAAGTGGCAATGGGTGGAACTTCTACTTTCTGGTTTTGGATGGAGATGTTTGTGGTTATAAGCATGTTTAGTTTCTGATTGAGGACTTGTATTTGGCCTTTATATGGTTCTATGGCTTGTTTGTGGTGTTTTACCCTTTTATTAGCTTGATATCCTAAGCATGCTAGAATAGCTAAATGCCATCATGTTTTGAAGTGGTTAGTAAGTATGAATTGCTGTTTGATCGTGTTTAAGAGTCTATTAGATTGAGTATATCATGTATGCATGATTTGAGCCTGTTTGATGTGATTTAGTATGTTTAAATGAAGTTTGTTGAAGCCAATCTGGTATGTGTATTGATACACGGGGAAGTGTATTGATACGCTAAGGAAAAATGATGCATTTCTGTACAGGGGTATCAAAACGGATTGCCCGCGTATCGATATGCCTAGGCCAAGTTTGAAGGTCGTATCGATACACGAGGAAGTGTTTCGATACGCTTAAACCTTCTTTAGCTGCTGCCTTCCCGCGTATCAATACAGGGTCAAGTGTATCGATACATGCAGTTAAATTTCTGTTAAAAGTATCTTTTAAGGTTTGGAAATGTTGCATTTTTGTCCCTGAATATTTTGTGTGCAATTGAATGTGTTTGGATGATCCGTTTGAGCTGTATTTTGACATGTTGGCATGTTACGTGACTAATTGAGGTTTGGTAACTTTAAAAGCATGAAGGTTCCTGTATTTTATGGTATTTATAGTTTGGTCCCTAAAAGTCAAATGTAAGCAATTGAACCTCTATTCGAACTCTGTTTGCTGTGTCGTTTCCAACTAATCTCTTTGCTAAACTTATAGGTTAATAATATGCAGTAAATCGTAGCTTTAAATAAAAAAGGGGCGTGAATCAAGGTTGACTTTCGGGTTGACTTTGGTTTTCCCTGTGAAATCTTCGTAGTTTGGGTTAAACGTCTAGACCGGGCTAAGGGGGTTACATTTTTTGGTAACAGAGCATGGTTACGAAAGAATTAGGAATGTTGTTATGTGGAATTGATGTGTATCGTTGTATGTGGTTTGAAAAGCATACAATTGGTTGAATTTTGAAGCTTATGCCATGCTAGATTTGTGTAAATTGCATGTGAAATGGATATGAGTGCGTGATGATGATGTAATGTTGTTGTATGCTGAATTTTAATGATAAAAAGCATGTTGAGCTTGATGAGTCTTGGTATGCTATGTCATGATCGGGGAAGTCGGGGTGCCCATTGCCTTATTACACTAATCAAATGTTTTGTAAACTTGGATTCTTGCTTGCAGCTGGCCTAAATGGTTTGATTTATTTTTGTTGTTTTGTTTTGTTTAAAAGAGATCACGATGGGACCTAGAATGGAGTTGAGGTCCAATACAATTATACTTGCGGCTAAGCAGGGTGAGCAGGGGGATGATGTCCCTCATGGTGGAAATCTACTTCCTCCGCCACCACCAGGAGGTGGGGAGCAGGTGCAACAAGGACTTACTGGTCCTAGATTGGGTGATTTGGCACCTCTGGTTCAGGCGATCACCAGAGCGTTTCAGGCTGCTGTTGCCGGAGCGCATATATAGGCCCCTGCAGCTGGGCAGGTAGGCTTACCTTTGGAAAGGTTGAGGAGCTTTGGAGCTGTAGAGTTCTTTGGTATGTCTTCGGAGGCGTCTAAGACCTGGTTAGCGAGTACGGTCAGCATTATGGATCAGATGGGTTGTAATGATGTGCGCAAGCTGGGATGCGCGTTATCTTTGCTGCAAGGCGATGCCTATAGTTGGTGGATGACTACCACGGCTGGTATGGAACCTAACGAGATTGATTGGGAGTTTTTCAGAGGTGCCTTCAGGAGGAAGTATCTAGTGGTGAGATACTTGGATGAAAAGAAACGGGAGTTTATGTCGCTTGTTCAGGGCAACATATCTGTGGCTGAGTACGAGGTCCAGTTCGTACGCTTAAGCCAGTATGCTCCTGAGTTGGTACCTAGTGAGAGGCATCGATGTGATTGCTTCCGGTACGGTTTGGTACAGGAAGTTAAGATGTACATGCTAGCTGTAGATTACACTGATTTTGACGTGCTTGTTTGTCGAGCAAAGGACATTGAGAAGAATTTGGGTTTGTCCTCTCGAAGTGTTGGTTCTAGCTCTGGGAAGAGAGTAGCTAAGTCTAGTTCCGGAAGTGGACGGAACAAAATGGGACATGGTGCACCTGCTCAGGGAGATAAGATGAGGGCTAAACAGAACACGTGCTGGACGTGTGGTTCTCGTGGTCATTTGAGGCGAGATTGTCCTCGAGCAGCTAGAGAGGTTCAAGCTTCTGTTGTGGTGACAGGGAACTCTTGTTGGAATTGTGGTTCGGTTGATCATTTGAGGAGGGAGTGTCCTTTGTTGGTTGGTGGTGGCCAAGGACGTGCTCATGTGGTAGCTGCACCTCAACGAGGCCGTGGGCACGGCCGTGGGAACTTTCAGAGGAGAGATGAAGGGCAGCGAGGTATTGCTCATGTTGTAGCTATTCGACTTGAGGGAGGTGGACCAGTGAGGGTATATGCTCAGCGCGAGAAGCGCAATGATACCGATGTTATCGCAGGTACCTTTGTTCTCCAGCCTTTATCTTTGCTGGCTTTGATTGATTCTGGATCCACGCATTCTTATATCTTGAGTGAGCATGCACATTTTCTTGATTTACCTGTTGAGTTGCTTGAGGTAGGAATGCAAGTGACTAGTTCTTTTGGTGAGACTGTAGTCATTAGGAAGTTGTATAGGAGATGCCTTTTGTCTGTGCAAGGTCATCTTTTTCTTGTGGATCTGATGGAGTTACCTTTCTACAGATTTGATGTAATCCTTGGCATGGATTGGTTATCGGAGCATAGGGCGGTGGTTGACTTTGAGGTCAAGCGAGTCACCTTAAAGTTGGCTGATGATTATGAAGTAGTGGTAGTAGGCGAGAATGTGAAATTCTTGTCGAATGTGATTTTGGCTTTGGAAGCAAACCATATGATGAGGTTGGGTTGCGAGGCTTACATTGCCTATATGATGAATCCTGGCACCAAGGGTGTGTGTGTGTAGGACATCCGAACTGTTCGTGATTTTCCGGGTGTCTTTTTGGAAGAATTGCCTGGATTGCCACCAAACAGGGAAGTTGAGTTTGGTATAGAGTTGTACGAGAATAAAACTCCGGTGTCCATTGCTCCTTATCATATGGCACCCAAAGAGTTAAAAGAATTGAAAATGCAATTGCAGGAGTTGTTAGATCGAGGCTTCATTCGGCCGAGTGTGTCACCTTGGGGTGCACTGGTCTTGTTTGTGAAGAAGAAAGATGGGACGATGAGAATGTGCATAGATTATCGGCAACTGAACAAGTTGACGATTAAGAACAAGTATCCCTTGCCTAGAATTGATGATCTCTTTGATCATTTCCGGGGAGCCTCAATGTTTTCTAAGATAGACTTGAGATCAAGGTATTATCAGCTAAAGGTGAAGGATGTGGATGTACCTAAGATAGCTTTCCGCACGAGATATGGACACTATGAATTCTTGGTGATGTAATTTGGTTTGACCAACGCGCCTGTTGCTTTTATGGACATGATGAATCGTGTATTCCATGAATTCTTGGATCAATTTGTGGTGGTGTTCATCGATGATATCCTTGTGTATTTGCGTACTGAAGAGGATCATGATAGGCACTTGAGAATTGTTTTGCAAGCGTTGTTGGAGAATCAGTTGTATGCCAAGCTGAGTAAGTGTGAGTTTTGGTTTAGGGAAGTGGTCTTCCTTGGACATGTTGTGTCGACTGAGGGTATCCGCGTTGATCCGCACAAGGTAGAAGCTGTGATGAGTTAGAAAGTGCCTAAGTCAGCGACGGAGGTATGAAGTTTCCTCGGATTGGCTAGGTACTACCGTAGGTTTGTCGAGGGTTTCTCGAAGATAGCAGCGCCTTTGACCAAGTTGTTGCAAAATAATGTTCGCTTTGAGTGGACAGATGCGAGACAACAAGCTTTTGAGAAGCTGACAGAAGCGTTGACGCAAGCTCCTGTTCTGATTCAACCTGAGTCTGATAAGGAGTTTGTGGTCTATAGTGATGCATATTGTTGGTTTGGGCTGCGTATTGATGTAGGAGGGTAAGGTAGTGGCCTATGCATCTAGGCATTTGAAGGTGCATGAACGCAACTACCCTACACATGATCTTGAGCTGGCGGCTCTGGTGTTTGCCTTGAAATTTTGGAGGCATTACCTGTACGGTGAAAAGTGTGTTGTGTTTACAGACCATAAGAGCTTGAAGTATCTCATGTCTCAGAAGGAGTTGAATCTTAGGCAACGTCGTTGGGTGGAGTTGCTTAAATATTATGACTTGACGATTGAGTATCACCCGGGTAAGGCTAATGTTGTAGCCGATGCTTTGAGCAGGAAAGTAGTTGTGGAGTTGAGAGCGATGTTTGCTCGTTTGAGCATATCGTGTGATGGCGGTCTTATTGCGGAATTGCAAGTGAAGCCATCCCTGATACAGTTGATCAAAGATAAGTAGTTGCTTTATGATTCTCTTGTTTCGCATGTTTAAGACATTGCGGGGGGTAGACCTTCGGATTTCAGCTTTAATGATGATGGTGTTCTGTGCTTTGGGAGTCGAATAGTGGTGCCAGATGATGCTGAGTTATGGCACACTATTCTAACTGAAGCTCATAGTAGTCCTTTTGCTATGCATCCTGGTAGTACAAAAATGAATCGTGACTTGAAAGACGAGTACTACTGGGTAGGGTTGAAAAAGGATGTGGCTGAGTTTGTTAGTATGTGCATGGTGTGTCAGAGAGTGAAGGCTGAGCATCAGGTTCCTCCTGGGTTGTTGCAGCCTTTGAGAATCCCAGAATGGAAGTGGGAGAGAATCACCATGGATTTTGTGTCTGGTTTGCCTTTGTCACCGACAAAGAAGAATTAAGTTTGGGTGATCATTGATCGGCTTACCAAGTGTACACATTTTCTGCCTGTGCATACTACATATACCTTGGATAAGTTGGTTTAGCTGTATGTAGCTGAGATTGTGCGGTTGCACTATGTGCCAAAGTTCATTGTGTCGGATAGAGATCCGAGGTTTACAACATGATTTTGGGAATGTTTGCATCAAGCTTTGGGTACACGGTTGAATTTCAATACTTCTTATCATCCTCAGACGGATGGACAGTCGAAGCGTGTGATCCAAGTGCTTGAGGACATGTTGAGATGCTATGTGATAGATTTTCAGGGTGCTTGGGAGAAGCACTTGTCGTTGCTTGAATTTGCGTATAATAACAGTTACCAGGCAAGTATCCAAATGGCTCCATACGAAGCTTTGTATGGGAGAAGATGTAGAACCCCTCTTTGTTGGGCAAAAGCTCGGGAAAAGTTGATTTCGATGCCAGCTATGCTTAAGGGAACCACTGAGAAGGTGAGGCTCATTTGTGAGCGTTTAAAGGCAGCATCGGATAGGCAAAAGTCTTACGCGGACCTGAAGCGTAAGGAAATTGAGTTCGCGGTTGGCGAACGTGTGTTCTTGAAAGTATCGCCTTGGAAGAAGGTGGTGAGATTTGGGCGTAAGGGTAAGCTTAGCCCAAGGTTCATTGGACCTTACGAGATTGTGGAGCGTATTGGTCCTGTGGCATATCGGTTGAGATTGCCTGCAGAGTTGGAGAAGATACATGATGTGTTTCATGTCTCCATGTTACGGAAATACAGATCGAATCATTCGGATGTGATGTCTGCTGAGGAGATAGAGTTGAATTCGGATCTGTCATTTGATGAGGAACCAGTGAATGTTCTGGACGTGAGTAGCAAAGTTCTTCGTGGCAAGATGATAGAACTTGTGAAGGTGTTGTGGCGACACCGAGGAGTTGAGGAGGCCACGTGGGAAAGCAAGGCGAACATGTTGAGGTAGTTTCCACATCTCTTTCCATCAGGTAAGAATTTCGGGGACAAACTTTCCTAAGTGGGGGAGAGTTGTAACGCCCTGGTTTTGGGCCTAAATGTTTTAGACATCGGATCGGACCAGTCGAGAACGGTTCAAATCGCGTAAGGTGATTTAAGGAAATCAAGGACCGGGATAGGATAAAATTGTGATAAAAATTGCTAAAATCCTCTAAAAATATGTTTAAGAGGTTAGTGAAGTCAATTTTACAAAATGGGTTTTGGAAAATGGACATTTTGAGTAGTGACCAAATTGTAAAGTTTCAAAACTGGGAAAAATGTGATTTTTAAGGTGGAAGCCAAAATCTTAGAATCTTTACGGGGATTTAAGTCAATTTGATCTTTTCTCAATATGACATGTGTTTTTAAAGGGTTTTTAATTAAATGATTTTAAATGTGTTTATATTAATTAATTAATAAAGTTAGTTAAGTAAGATTTCATTTAACGTAACTACTAACTCTTTCTCATTTTCAGCCAAACACTAATTCTCTCATCTTTTCTCAGAATTCTCTCTTCCAAAAACTCTCTCAACATTTTCTAAATCATTTTCAAGAGATCTTTTCCAATTCTTCAAGATTTTGCTTAGGGAAACTTGTCATTCATTGAGAGAAGCAAGGATTGGAGGTAAATCCCGTTCTCAACCTCTAATCTAAGTTCTTTATTGAAATTCCCAAGATATTTGACTTATAAATACTATTTTTGGTTGAGTTTTCATTATAGTTTTGATTGGGGATCAAAATCTTGTGAAATTATGGTTGAAATCTTAATTTTTGGACTTGTTGAGTTAGGCTCTGTTTTGTGTTGATTTTAATTGAGTTTTAAGTTGATTTATATGTTAAAATGAGTTGTTGATAACATAGATCCCGAAATCCTTGAGATCCTTGAAGTTCTTAATAGTTTTAAGTGAGATTTTAGGGTGAAATGGTGGAACCATGCTCGCTAGAGGTATAAGGATGAGTTAGGGTGTTTATTAGATGTGTTTTGATGTTGATAATTGTTTGGAAGTGATGTATGTTGGCTGGGCTTGGTTTAAGAAGCAATCGATTGAGTTTTCGGTTGCTTTGGATGGGTATTTTGGTGTAGTTTGAGTGGGAAACGAGTTCGAGAATTGTTGCTGGTGTTAGAATGCATTTTAATGCATTTAGATATCTATGTTGATGATGTGAAAATAGGGGATCTTGATCCGGAAGCAAATGAGGTGATTTTAGAGGCTCCGGAGGGGTAATTTCTATGTTGGCGAACAAGGCTTCGCGTATCGGTGAGTGGAAATGCAATTTCCTGCTTTGTAATGCTTAGAGCGTGATCTTGGGTGCTTAGTGTAAGTTTGATACACTTAGCTAAGCTCAAGAGCAAGTGATTTGAAAATCCCTCTCTTGGAAATGTGCTAGGTTTGATGAGATTGCACTTGAAGTAAATGTGGATTTGTTTACTGTTTTTAAGCATGTTTAAGCATGGTTTAATGCTGGATTTTAATGCCATTATGTTAAGGATGCACTAGGTAAGTGATCCTTGGTTTGCATGTGTTGAATGCATATGATATTAAGCATGTGATGCTTGTGGAAGTGGCATTGTGGTTATGCTGGTAAAACAGTGGATTAATGTGGTTAAATGATTATATTGGCAAGTGATGAAAATGGTTTTTGGTTACTTTAATCGGATATAGTTAGCCGGCTATAGGATTGGGTGCACCGTGAATAAAGTCGCCTTGGATGTCGAGGGGTTGTGATTGTACCGTATACTCCATCCAAGTACCCTAACGATTGAGGTTAAGATCACAACGGTGGTGATAATTCCGTGTGTGGATCTTGTGTTAAGTGTCCCGTGCTCTCGTTAGTGGAATTATACAACTACCGATGATTGGTGTTGAGGGTTTGAGATTGTACCGTTATACTCCACCACGGGTGTCGCAGCGATGAAGGGTTGCTCTCGTATGTAAGCCTTGTGTAGTCCGGTAGTGTGTGGGACAATGCTTGTAATCCGCGTATCCGATTTTGTCTTGTGTTGAAATGGTTTATGGATTATCACTTGTGAGCCAATATAATGTATAATGTATAATGTGAAGCATGAGATGCTTGTAATTGATGCAAGAATGCATGAGATGCTTGGTAAAGCATGAGCAATGGTTTAATTGATGTTTTTAAGTGATACATATGAGCATGTAATTATGAAAGAGCATGTGATAAAAATGATGGTTTTGCAAATTATGTTAAATGCATTGATGAGTGTGGTTTAGCGATCCTCACTAAGCTATATGCTTACGCTCATTTGTTTCATCAACGCAGAGAATTGAACATTTCAAGGCAGCCCAAAAGCAAGAGGAATCCAAGGCTTTTTTAAAGAGATGTATGTTGTTCATCCTTAGTGTAATAAGTGGTAATGGGTGGAACTTCTACTTTCTGGTTTTAGTTGGAGATCTTTGTGGTTATAAGCATGTTTAGTTTCTGATTGAGGACTTGTATTTGGTCTTTATATGGTTCTATGGCTTGTTTGTGGTGTTTTACCCTTTTAATAGCTTGATATCCTAAGCATGCTAGAATAGATAAATGCCATCATGTTTTGAAGTGGTTGGTAAGTATGAATTGTTGTTTGATGGTGTTCAAGAGTCTATTAGATTGAGTATATCATGTGTGCAAGATTTGAGCCTGTTAGATGTGATTTAGTATGTTTAAATGAAGTTTATTGAAGCCAATCTGGTATGCGTATCGATACACAGGGAAGTGTATTGATACGCTAAGGCAAAATGAGGCATTTCTATACAGGGGTATCGAAACGGATTGCCCGCGTATCGATACGCCTAGGCTAAGTTTGAAGGTCGTACCGATACGCGAGGAAGCATTTCGATACGCTTAAACCTTCTTTAGCTACTGCCTTCTCGCGTATCGATACAGGGCCAAGTGTATCGATACGGGTAGTTAAATTTCTGTTAAAAGTATCTTTTAAGGTTTGGAAATGTTGCATTTTGGTCCCTAAATATTGCGTGTGCGATTGAATGTGTTTGGATGATCCGTTTGAGCTGTATTTTGACATGTTGGCATGTTACGTGACTAATTGAGGTTTGGTAACTTTAAAAGCATGAAGGTCCCTGTATTTTATGGTATTTATAGTTTGGTCCCTAAAAGTCAAATGTATGCAATTAAACCCCTAATCGAACTCCGTTCGTTGTGTCGTTTCCAACTAATCGCTTTGCTAAACTTATAGGTTAGTAATATGCCGTAAATCGTAGCTTTAAATAAAAAAGGGTCGTGAATCAATGTTGACTTTCAGGTTGACTTTGGTTTTCCACGTGTAATCTTCGTAGTTCGGGATAAACGTCTAGACCGGGCTAAGGGGGTTACACTTACAATGGACCCGTTGGAATTTTAACTGGGTAAAAACTACAAAAATTGAGTTTTTGAAATATAATTGTGTATAAATGCTCGTAATCAAGAATATGAACTCCTAAAATTTGATTAAAACATGTTTTGCGGTCCGTTTTGTAGAGGTTTCGGACGAGCGGAACTAAATAGGCCTTACAATGGCCCCGTTGGAATTTTAACTGAGTAAAATGTACAAAAATTGAGTTTTACAATATACTTGTGTTGAAATGCTCGTAATCAAGTATATGAACTCCTAGAATTTGATTAAAACTTGTTTTGCGGTCCGTTTGGTAGAGGTTTCGTACGAGCGGGTCTAAATAGGCCTTACAATGGACCCGTTGGAATTTAACCGTTTAAAAAGTACAGAAATTGAGATTTTGCAATACAATAGAGTTTAAATGCTCGTAATCCAGTATATGAACTCCTAAAATTTGATTAAAACTTGTTTTGCGGTCCGCTTTTTAGAGGTTTTAGACGAGCAGGTCTGAATAGGCCTTACAATGGTCCCATTGGAATTTTAACTGAGATAAAAGTACAGAAATAGAGTTTTTGCAATGTAATCTTGTTGAAATGCTCGTAAACAAGTATATAAACTCCTAAAATTTGATCAAAACTTGTTTCGCGGTCCATTTTGAAGAGGTTTTGGACGATCGGGACAAAATAGGCATTATAATGGACCCATTGGAATTTTAACTGAGTAAAAAGTACAGAAATTGAGTTTTTGCTATATAATTGTGTTGAAATGCTCGTAATAAAGAATATGAACTCCTAAAGTTTGATTAAAACTAGTTTCGCGGTCCGTTTTGTAGAGGTTTCAGACGAGCGGGTCTAAATAGGCCTTCCAATGGACACGTTGGAATTTTAAATGAGTAAAAAGTACATAAATTGAGTTTTTGTAATATAATCGTGTGGAAATGCTCGTAATGAAGAATATGAACTCCTAAAGTGTGATGAAAACTTGTTTTGCGGTCCTTTTTGTAGAGGTTTCAAATCAGCGGGTCTAAATAGGCATTACAATGGACCCGTTGGAAATTTAACTGAGTAAAAAGTATAGAAATTGAGTTTTTGCAATATAATCATGTTGAAATCCTCGTAATCAAGTATATGAACTCCTAAAATTTGATTAAAACTTGTTTCGCGGTCCGTTTTGTAGATGTTTCGGATGAGCGGTTCTAAATAGGCATTACAATGGACCCGTTGGAATTTTACATGAGTAAAAAGTACAGAAATAGAGTTTTTGCCATGTAATCATTTTGAAATGCTCGTAAACAAATATATGAACTCCTAAAATTTGATTAAAACTTGTTTCGCGGTCCGTTTTGAAGAGGTTTTGGACGATCGGGTCTAAATAGGCATTATAATGGACCC
Source organism: Hibiscus tridactylites (assembly GCA_958450335.1). Classification (NCBI taxonomy): domain Eukaryota; kingdom Viridiplantae; phylum Streptophyta; class Magnoliopsida; order Malvales; family Malvaceae; genus Hibiscus; species Hibiscus tridactylites. Next base: position 43,442,780 of record OY288281.1, read on the forward strand.
ATTGGAATTTTAACTGGGTAAAAAGTACAGAAATTGAGTTTTTGCTATATAATCGTGTTGAAATGCTAGTAATCAAGAATACGAACTCCTAAAGTTTGATTAAAACTAGTTTTGCGGTCCGTTTTGTAGAGGTTTCAGAGGAGCGGGTCTAAATAGGCCTTCCAATGGACACCTTGGAATTTTAAATGAGTAAAATGTACAAAAATTGAGTTTTTGTAATATAATCGTGTTGAAATGCTCGTAATGAAGAATATGAACTCCTAAAGTGGGATTAAAACTTGTTTTGCGATCCTTTTTGTTGAGGTTTCAAATCAGTGGGTCTAAATAGGCATTACAATGGACCCGTTACAATTTTAACTGAGTAAAAAGTACAGAAATTGAGTTTTTGCAATATAATCATGATGAAATGCTCGTAATCAAGTATATGAACTCCTAAAATTTAATTAAAACTTGTTTCGCGGTCCGTTTTGTAAATGTTTCGGACGAGCAGTTCTAAATAGGCATTAAAATGGACCCGTTGGAATTTTACATGAGTAAAAAGTATAGAAATTGAGTTTTTGCGATATAATCATTTTGAAATGCTCGTAAACAAATATATGAACTCCTAAATTTTGATTAAAACTTGTTTCGCGGTCCGTTTTGAAGAGGTTTTGGACGATCGAGTCTAAATAGGCATTATAATGGACTCGTTGGAATTTTAACCGAGTAAAAAGTACATAAATTGAGTTTTTGCTATATAATCGTGTTGAAATGCTCGTAATCAAGAATATGAACTCCTAAAGTTTGATTAAAACTTGTTTTGCGGTCCTCTTTGTAGAGGTTTCATAAGAGCGGGTCTAAATGGGCCTTCCAATGGACACGTTGGAATTTTAACTAAGTAAAAAGTACAAAAATTGAGTTTTTGTAATATAATCTTGTTGAAATGCTCATAATGAAGAATATGAACTCCTAAAGTGTGATTATAACTTGTTTTGCGGTCCTTTTTGTAGAGGTTTTAAATCAGTGGGTCTAATAGGCATTACAATGGACACATTGGAATTTTAACTGAGTAAAACGTACAGAAATTGAGTTTTTGCAATATAATCGTGTCGAAATGCTCGTAATCAAGTATATGAACTCCTCAAATTTGATTAAAACTTGTATCGCGGTCCGTTTTGTAGATGTTTCGGACTTGCGGGTCTAAATAGGCCATACAATGGACCCGTTGGAATTTTAACTGAGTAAAAAGAATAGTAATTGAGTTTTTGCAATATAATCGTGTTGAAATGCTCGTAATCAAGTATATGAACTCTTAAATTTGATTAAAACTTGTTTCGCGGTCCGTTTTTAAGAGGTTACGGACGAGCGGGTCTAAATAGGCATTACAATGGACCCGTTGGAATTTTAACTGAGTAAAAAGTACTGAAATTCAGTTTTTGCAATATATTCGTGTTTAAAAGCTAATCATCAAGTATTTGAACTCCTAAAATTTGATGAAAACTTGTTTTGCGGTCCGTTTTGTAGAGCTTTCGGACTAGCGGGTCTAATTAGGCCTTATAATGGACCCGTAGGAATTTTACATGAGTAAAAAGTATAGAAATTGAGTTTTCGCAATATAATCGTGTTGAAATGCTTGAAATCAAATATATGAACTCCTTAAATTTGATTAAAAATTGTTTCGCAGTCCGTTTTGTAGAGGTTTCGGACGAGCAGGTTTAAATAGGCCTTACAATGGACCCGTTAGAATTTTAACAGAGTAAAAAGATCATAAATTGAGTTTTTGCAATATAATCGTGTATGTTTGATATAGGTTTCAGTCGAGCGGGTCTAAGTAGACCGTGTTGAAATGCCGAAGTCTAGTATATGAACTCCTAAATTTTGATTAAAACTTGTTTCGTGGTCTGTTTTGTGGAGGTTTCGGACGAGCGGGTCTAAATAGGCCTTAGAATGGACCTGTTGGAATTTTAACCGAGTAAAAAGTACATAAATTAAGTTTTTGCAATATAATCGTGTTTAAATGCTCGTAATCAATAATATGAACTCCTAACTTTTGATTAAAACTTGTTTTGCGGTCCGTTTTGGAGAGGTTTCAGACGGACGAGTTTAAATATGATTACATTGGATTCGTTGGAATTTTAACTAGGTAAAAAGTACAGAAATTGAGTTTTTGCAATATAATCGTGTCGAACTGCTCGTAATCAAGTATATGTACTCCTAAAATTTGATAAAACCATGTTTTGTAGTCCGTTTGTTATAGGTTTCGGATGAGCGGGTCTAAATAGGTCTTACAATGGACCAGTTGGAATTTTAACTAAGTAAAATGTACAAAAATTGAATTTTTGAAATATAATCGTGTTGAAATGCTCGTAATTAAGTATATGAACTCCTAATGTTTGATTAAATCTTGTTTCGCGGTCTGTATTGTAGTGGTTTCGGACGAGCGAGTCTAAATAGGCCTTATAATGGACCCGATGAAATTTTAACTAAGTAAAAGTACATAAATTGAGTTTTTTTTAATATAATCATGTTGAAATGCTCGAAATCAAATATATGAACTCCTAAAATTTTATTAAAACTTGTTTTGAAGTCCGTTTTGTAGAGGTTTCGAACGAGTATGTCTAAATAGGCCTTGCAATGGACCCTTTGGAATTTTAACTGAGTAAAAAGTACAAAAATTAAATTTCTGCAATATAATCGTGTTGGAATGCTCATAATTAAGTATATGAACTCCTAAAATCTGATTAAAACTTGCCTCGCGGTCCGTTTTGTAGAGGTTTCGGACGAGATGTTCTAAATAGGCATTACAATGGACACGTTGGGATTTTACTTGAGTAAAAAGTAAAGAAATCTGGTTTTTGCAATACAATCGTGTTGAAATGCTCATAATCAAGTATATGAACTCCTAAAATTTGATTAAAACTAGTTTCGCAGTCCGTTTTGTAGAGTTTTCGTACGAGCGGGTCAAAATAGGCCTTACAATGGACCCGTTGGAATTTTAAATGAGTAAAAAGTACAGAAATTGAGTTTTTGTAATATAATCGTGTTGAAATGCTCGTAATCAAGAATATGAACTCCAAAAGTGTGATTAAAACTTGTTTTGCGGTCCTTTTTGTAGAGGTTTCAAATCAGCGGGTCTAAATAGGCATTACAATGGACCCGTTGCAATTTTAACTGAGTTAAAAGTACAGAAATTGAGTTTTTGCAATATAATCGTGTTGAAATGCTCCTAATCAAGTATATGAACTCCTAGAATTTGATTAAAACTTGTTTTGTGAACTGTTTTGTAGATGTTTCGGACGAGCGGTTCTAAATAGGCATTACAATGGACCCGTTGGAGTTTTACGTGAGTAAAAAGTACAGAAATTAAGTTTTTGCAAAATAATCGTTTTGCAATGCTCGAAATCAAGTATATGAACTCCTAGAATTTGATTAAAACTTATTTCGTGGTCTGTTTTGTGGAGGTTTCGGACGAGCGGGTCTAAATAGGCCTTACAATGGACCCGTTGGAATTTTAACCGAGTAAAAAGTACATAAATTAAGTTTTTGCAATATAATCGTGTTGAAATGCTCGTAATCAAGAATATGAACTCCTAACTTTTGATTAAAACTTGTTTTGTGGTCCGTTTTGGAGAGGTTTCAGACGGACGGGTTTAAATATGATTACATTGGATTCGTTGGAATTTTAACTAGGTAAAAAGTACAGAAATTGAGTTTTTGCAATCTAATCATGTCGAACTGCTCGTAATCAAGTATATGTACTCCTAAAATTTTATAAAACCATGTTTTGCAGTCCGTTTGTTATAGGTTTCGGACGAACGAGTCTAAATAGGTCTTACAATGGACCAGTTGGAATTTTAACTGAGTAAAATGTTTAAAAATTGAATTTTTGAAATATAATCGTGTTGAAATGCTCGTAATTAAGTATATGAACTCCTAATGTTTGATTAAATCTTGTTTCGCGGTCTGTTTTGTAGTGGTTTCGGACGAGCGAGTCTAAATAGGCCTTACAATGGACCCGATGAAATTTTAACTAAGTAAAAAGTACATAAATTGAGTTTTTGCAATATAATCGTGTTGAAATGCTCGAAATCAAATATATGAACTCCTAAAATTTTATTAAAACTTGTTTTGCAGTCCGTTTTGTAGAGGTTTCAGACGAGTATGTCTAAATAGGCCTTACAATGAACCCTTTGGAATTTTAACTGAGTAAATTGAATTTTTGCAATATAATCGTGTTGGAATGCTCGTAATTAAGTATATGAACTCTTAAAATCTGATTAAAACTTGCTTCGCGGTCCGTTTTGTAGAGGTTTCAGACAAGCGGTTCTAAATAGGCATTACAATGGACACGTTGGAATTTTAATTGAGTAACAAGTACAGAAATCTAGTTTTTGCAATATAATCGAGTTGAATAGCTCATAATCAAGTATATGAACTCCTAAAATTTGATTAAAACTAGTTTCGCGGTCCGTTTTGTAGAGTTTTTGTACGAGCGGGTCTAAATAGGCCTTACAATGGACCCGTTGGAATTTTAAATGAGTAAAAAGTACAGAAATTGAGTTTTTGTAATATAATCGTGTTGAAATGCTCGTAATCAAGAATATGAACTCCAAAAGTGTGATTAAAACTTATTTTGCGGTCCTTTTTGTAGAGGTTTCAAATCAGCGGGTCTAAATAGGCATTACAATGGACCCGTTGCAATTTTAACTGAGTTAAAAGTACATAAATTGAGTTTTTGCAATATAATCGTGTTGAAATGCTCCTAATCAAGTATATGAACTCCTAGAATTTGATTAAAACTTGTTTTGTGAACTGTTTTGTAGATGTTTCGGACGAGCGGTTCTAAATAGGCATTACAATGGACCCGTTGGAATTTTACGTGAGTAAAAAGTACAGAAATTAAGTTTTTGCAAAATAATCGTTTTGCAATGCTCGAAATCAAGTATATGAACTCCTAGAATTTGATTAAAACTTATTTCGTGGTCCGTTTGGTAGAGGTTTCGGACGAACGGGTCTAAATAGGCCTTACAAAGGTACCCGTTGGAATTTTAACTGAGTAAAAAGAACATAAATTGAGTTTTTGCAATATAATCATGTTGAAATGCTCGTAATCAAGAATATGAACTTCTAAAATGTGATTAAAACTTGTTTTGCGGTCCTTTTTCTAGAGGTTTCGGATCAGCGGGTCTAAATAGTCATTACAATGGACCCGTTGGAATTTTAACAGAGCAAAAAGTACAGAAATTGAGTTTTTGAAATATAATCATGTTGAAATGCTTGTAATCAAGTATATGAACTCCTAAAATTTGATAATACCTTGTTTTGCGGTCCGTTTGTTATAGGTTTCAGACGAGCAGGTCTAAATAGGCCTTACAATGGACCCGTTAGAATTTTAACTACGTAAAATGTACAGAAATTGTGTTTTTACAATGTCCGTTTTGAAGAGGTTACGGACGAGCAAGTCTAAATAAGCATTACAATGGACCCGCTGAAATTTTAACTGAGTAAAAAGTACTGAAATTCAGCTTTTGCAATATAATCGTGCTTAAAAGCTCATAATCAAGTATTTGAACCCCTAAAATTTATTACAACTTGTTTCACGGTCCGTTTTGTAGAGCTTTCGGACTAGCGGGTCTAATTAGGCCTTATAATGGACCTGTTGGAATTTTACATGAGTAAAAAGTATAGAAATTGAGTTTTTGCAATATAATCGTGTTGAAATGCTCGAAATCAAATATATGAACTCCTTATATTTGATTAAAACTTGTTTTCCAGTCCGTTTTGTAGAGGTTTCGGACGAGCAGGTCTAAATAGGCCTTACAATGGACCCGTTAGAATTTTAACAGAGTAAAAATAACAGAAATTGAGTTTTTGCAATATAATCGTATTGAAATGCTCATAATCAAGTATATGAACTCCTATAATTTATTAAAACCTTGATTTGCGGTCCGTTTGATATAGGTTTCGGTCGAGCGGGTCTAAATAGACCGTGTTGAAATGCTCGAAATCTAGTATATGAACTCCTAAATTTTGATTAAAACTTGTTTCGTGGTCCTTTTGTAGAGGTTTCGGACGAGCGGGTCTAAATAGGCCTTACAATGGACCCTTTGGAATTTTAACCGAGTGAAATGTACATAAATTGAGTTTTTGCAATATAATCATGTTGAAATGCTCGTAATCAAGAATATGAACTCCTAACTTTTGATTAAAACTTGTTTTGCGGTCCGTTTTGGAGAGGTTTCAGACGAACGTGTTTAAATATGATTGCATTGGATTCGTTGGAATTTTAACTAAGTAAAAAGTACAGAAAATGAATTTTTGCAATATAATCGTGTCGAAGTGCTCGTAATTAAGTATATGTACTCCTAAAATTTGATAAAACCTTGTTTTACAGTCCGTTTGTTATAGGTTACGGACGAGCGGTCTAAATAGGTCTTACAATGGACCGGTTGGAATTTAAACTGAGTAAAAAGCACATAAATTGAATTTTTGCAATATAATCATGTTGAAATGCTCGTAATTAATTATATGAACTCCCAATATTTGATTAAATGATTTTTCGCGGTCTGTTTTGTAGTGGTTTCGGACGAGCGTGTCTAAATAGGCCTTACAATGGACCCGATGAAATTTTAACTAAGTAAAAAGTACATAAATTGAGTTTTTGCAATATAATCGTGTTGAAATGCTCGAAATCAAATATATGAACTCCTAATATTTTATTAAAACTTGCTTTGCAGTCTGTTTTGTAGAGGTTTCGGACGAGTATGTCTAAATAGGCCTTACAATGAATCCTTTGGAATTTTAACTGAGTAAGAAGTACAAAAATTGAATTTTTGCAATATAATCGTGTTGGAATGCTCGTAATTAAGTATATGAACTCCTAAATCTGATTAAAACTTGCTTCGCGGTCCGTTTTGTAGAGGTTTCAGACAAGCGGTTCTAAATAGGCATTACAATGGACACGTTGGAATTTTACTTGAGTAAAAAGTGCATAAATCTAGTTTTTGCAATATAATCGTGTTGAATAGCTCATAATCAAGTATATGAACTCCTAAAATTTGATTAAAACTAGTTTCGCGGTCCGTTCTGTAGAGTTTTCGTACGAGCGGGTCTAAATAGGCCTTACAATGGACCCGTTGGAATTTGAAATGAGTAAAAAGTACAGAAATTGAGTTTTTGTAATATAATCATGTTGAAATGCTCGTAATCAAGAATATGAACTCCTAAAGTATGATTAAAACTTGTTTTGCGGTCCTTTTGTAGAGGTTTCAAATCAGTGGGTCTAAATAGGCATTACAATGGACCCGTTGGAATTTTAACAGAGTAAAAAGTACAAAAATTGAGTTTTTGCAATATAATCATGTTGAAATGCTCGTAATCAAGTATATGAATTCCTAGAATTTGATTAAAACTTGTTTCCCGATCTGTTTTGTAGATGTTTCGGACGAGCGGTTCTAAATAGGCATTACAATGGACCCGTTGGAATTTTACATGAGTTAAAAGTACAGAAATTGAGTTTTTGCAAAATAATCGTTTTGAAATGCTCGAAATCAAGTATATGAAATCCTAGAATTTGATTAAATCTTATTTTGTGGTCCGCTTTATAGAGGTTTCAGACGAGCGGGTCTAAATACGCCTTACAAAGGTACTAGTTGGAATTTTAACTGAGTAAAAAGTACAAAAATTGAGTTTTTGCAATATAATCATGTTGAAATGCTCGTAATCAAGAATATGAACTTCTAAAATGTGATTAAAACTTGTTTTGCAGTCCTTTTTCTAGAGCTTTCGGATCAGCGGGTCTAAATAGGCATTACAATGGACCCGTTGGAATTTTAACAGAGTAAAAAGTACAGAAATTGAGTTTTTGCAATGTAATCGTGTTGAAATGCTTGTAATAAAGTATATGAACTCCTAAAATTTGATAATAACTTGTTTTGTGGTCCGTTTGTTATAGGTTTCAAACAAGCAGGTCTAAATAGGCCTTACAATGGACCCGTTGGAATTTTAACTAAGTAAAATGTACAGAAATTGAGTTTTTGCAATATAATCGTGTTGAAATGCTCGTAATCAAGTATATGAACTCCTAAAATTTAATTAAAACTTGTTTGCGGTCCATTTTGTAGAGGTTTCGGACGAGCGGGTCTAAATAGGTCTTACGATGGTTCCGTTGGAATTTTAACTGAGTAAAAAGTACAGAAATTCAGGTTTTGCAATATAATCGTGTTTAAATGCTAGTAATCAAGAATATGAACTCCTAAAATTTGATTAAAACTTGCTTTGCGGTCCATTTTTGAAGGTTTCAGACGAGCGGGTTTAAATTGGCATTACAATGGACCCGTTGAAGTTTTAACTAAGTAAAAAGTACATAAATTGAGTTTTTGCAATATAATCGTATCAAAATGCTTGTAATCAAGTATATGAACTCCTAAAATGTAATAAAACCTTGTTTTATGGTCCTTTTGTTATAGGTTTCGAAGGAGCGAGTCTAAATAAGCCTTACAATGGACTCGTTGGAATTTTAACTGAGTGAAAAGTACATAAATTGAGTTTTTGCAATATAATCGTGTTGAAATGCTCGTAATCAAGTATATGAACTCTTAAAATTTGATTAAAACTTGTTTCGCGGTCCGTTTTATAGATGTTTCGGACAAGCGGTTCTAAATAGGCATTACAATTGACGCGTTGGAATTTTACATGAGTAAAAAGTACAGAAATTGAGTTTTTGCAATATAATCATTTTGAAATGCTCGAAATCAAGTATATGAACTCCTAGAATTTGATTAAATGTTGTTTCGCGGTCCGTTTTGGAGAGGTTTCAAACGAGTGGGTCTAAATAGGCCTTACAATGGACCCGTTGGAATTTTAACTAAGTAAAATATACAGAAATTGAGTTTTTGCAATATAATCGTGTTGAAATGCTCGAAATCAAATATATGAACTCCTTAAATTTGATTAAAACTTGTTTTGCAGTCCATTTTGAAGAGGTTTCGGACGAGCAGGTCTAAACAGGCCTTACAATGGACCCGTTAGAATTTTAACAGAGTAAAAATAACAGAAATTGAGTTTTTGCAATATAATCGTGTTGAAATGCTCATAATCAAGTATATGAACTCCTAAAATTTGATAAAACCTTGTTTTGTGGTCTTTTTGATATAGGTTTTGGTCGAATGGGTCTAAATAGATCGTGTTGAAATGCTCGAAATCTAGTATATGAACTCCTAAATTTTGATTAAAACTTGTTTCGTGGTCTGTTTTGTAGAGGTTTCGGACGAGCGGGTCTAAATAGGCCTTACAATGGACCCGTCAGAACTTTAACCGAGTAAAAAGTACATAAATTGAGTTTTTGCAATATAATCATGTTGAAATGCTCGTAATCAAGAATATGAACTCCTAACTTTTGATTAAAACTTGTTTTGCGGTCCGTTTTGGACAGGTTTCAGACGGACGGGTTTTAATATGATTACATTGGATTCGTTGGAATTTTAACTAAATAAAAATTACAGAAAATGAGTTTTTGCAATATAATCGTGTCAAACTGCTCGTAATCAAGTATATGTACTCCTAAAATTTGATAAAACCTTGTTTTGCAGTCCGTTTGCTATAGGTTTCGGACGAGCGGTCTAAATAGGTCTTACAATGGACCAGTTGGAATTTTAATTGAGTAAAAAGTATAGAAATTTAATTTTTGCAATATAATCATGTTGAAATGCTCGTAATTAAGTATATGAACTCCTAATATTTGATTAAATGTTGTTTCGCGGTCTGTTTTATAGTGGTTTCGGACGAGCGAGTCTAAATAGGCCTTACAATGGACCCGATGAAATTTTAACTAAGTAAAAGGTACATAAATTGAGTTTTTGCAATATAATCGTGTTGAAATGCTCGAAATCAAATATATGAACTCCTAAAATTTTATTAAAACTTGTTTTGCAGTCCGTTTTGTAGATGTTTCGGACGAGTATGTCTAAATAGGCCTGACAATGGACCATTTAGAATTTTAACTGAGTAAAAAGTACAGAAAATGAATTTTTGCAATATAATCGTGTTGGAATGCTCGTAATTAAGTATATGAACTCGTAAAATTTGATTAAAACTTGCTTCGCGGCCCGTTTTGTAGAGGTTTCAGACGAGCGGTTCTAAATAGGCATTACAATGGACACGTTGGAATTTTACTTGAGTAAAAAGTACAGAGATCTAGTTTTTGCAATATAATCGTGTTGAATAGCTCATAATCAAGTATATGAACTCCTAAAATTTGATTAAAACTTGCTTCGCGGTCCGTTGTTGCAATATAATCGTGTCGAATTGCTTGTAATCAAGTATATGAACTCCTAAAATTTGATAAAACCTTGTTTTGTGGTCCTTTTGTTATAGGTTTCGAACGAGCGAGTCTAAATAGGCCTTACAATGGACCCGTTGGAATTTTAACTGAGTAAAAAGTACATAAATTGAGTTTTTTCAATATAATTGTGTTGAAATGCTCGTAATCAAGTATATGAACTCCTAAAATTTGATAAAACCTTGTTTTGTGGTCCCTTTTATAGATGTTTCGGACAAGCGGTTCTAAATAGGCATTAAAATGGACGCGTTGGAATTTTACATGAGTAAAAAGTACAGAAATTGAGTTTTTGCAATATAATCATTTTCAAATGCTCGAAATCAAGTATATGAACTCCTAGAATTTGATTAAATCTTGTTTCGCGGTCCGTTTTGGAGAGGTTTCAAACGAGTGGGTCTAAATAGGCCTTACAATGGACCCGTTGGAATTTTAACTAAGTAAAATATACAGAAATTGAGTTTTTGCAATATAATCGTGTTGAAATGCTCGTAATCAAGTATATAAACTCCTAAAATATGATTAAAACTTGTTTGTGGTCCGTTTTGAAGAGGTTATGCACGAGCAAGTCTAAATAGGCCTTACAATGGACCCGTTGGAATTTTAACTGAGTAAAAAGTACTGAAATTCAATTTTTGCAATATAATCGTGTTTAAAAGCTCATAATCAAGTATATAAACTCCTACAGTTTGATTAAAACTTGTTTCGCGATCTGTTTTGTAGATTTTTCGGACGAGCGGTTATAAATAGGCATTACAATGGACCCGTTGGAATTTTACATGAGTTAAAAGTACAGAAATCTAGTTTTTGCAATATAATCATTTTGAAATGCTCGAAATCAAGTATATGAAATCCTAGAATTTGATTAAAACTTATTTCATGGTCCGTTTTGTAGAGGTTTCGAACGAGCGGGTCTAAATAGGCCTTACAAAGGTTCCCGTTGGAATTTTAACAGAGTAAAAAGTACAGAAATTGAGTTTTTGCAATATAATCATGTTGAAATGCTCGTAATCAAGAATATGAACTTCTAAAATGTGATTAAAACTTGTTTTGTGGACCTTTTTTATAGAGGTTTCGGATTAGCGGGTTTAAATAGGCATTACAATGGCCCCTTGGAATTTTAACAGAGTAAATAGTACAGAAATTGCGTTTTTGCAATATAATCATGATGAAATGCTTGTAATCAAGTATATGAACTCCTAAAATTTGATAATACCTTGTTTTGCGGTCCGTTTGTTATTGGTTTCAAACGAGCAGGTCTAAATAGGCCTTACAATGACCCGTTGGAATTTTAACTAAGTAAAATGTACAGAAATTGAGTTTTTGCAATATAATCGTGTTGAAATGCTCGTAATCAAGTATATGAACTCCTAAAATTTGATTAAAACTTGTTTGCGGTCCATTTTGTAGAGGTTTCGGACGAGCGGGTGTAAATAGGCCTTACAATGGTTCCGTTGGAATTTTAACTGAGTAAAAAGTACAATATGAACTCCTAAAGTTTGATTAAAACTTGTTTCACGGTCCGTTTTTTAGATGTTTCAGACGAGCGGGACTAATTCAGCATTGCAATGGACTGTTGGAAATTTAACTGAGTAAAAAGTACAGAAATTCAAGTTTTGCAATATAATCGTGTTTAAATGCTAGTAATCAAGAATATTAACTCCTAATATTTGATTAAAACTTGCTTTGCGGTCCGTTTTTGAAGGTTTCAGACGAGTGGGTTTAAATAGGCATTACAATGGACCTGTTGGAGTTTTAATTAAGTAAAAAGTACAGAAATTGAGTTTTTGCAATATAATCGTGTGGAAATGCTTGTAATCAAATATATGAACTCCTAAAATTTTATAAAACCTTGTTTTGTGGTCCTTTTGTTATAGGTTTCGAACGAGCGAGTCTAAATAGGTCTTACAATGGACCCGTTGGAATTTTAACTGAGTAAAAAGTACATAAATTGAGTTTTTGTAATATAATCGTGTTGAAATGCTCGTAATCAAGTATATGAACTCTTTAAATTTGATTAAAACTTGTTTCGCGGTCCGTTTTGTAGATGTTTCGGACGAGCGGTTCTAAATAGGCATTACAATGGACGCGTTGGAATTTTACATGAGTAAAAAGTACAGAAATTGAGTTTTTGCAATATAATCATTTTGAAATGCTCGAAATCAAGTATATGAACTCTTAGATTTTGATTAAATCTTGTTTCACGGTCCGTTTTGGAGAGGTTTCAAACGAGTGGGTTTAAATAGGAATTACAATGGACTCGTTGGAATTTTACCTAAGTAAAAAGTACAGAAATTGAGCTTTTGCAATATAATCGTGTCGAAATGCTCGTAATCAAGCATATGATATCTTAAATGTGATTAAACCTTGTTTTGCGGTCCTTTTGTAGAGGTTTCAGATAAACGGGTCTAAATAGGCATTACAATGGACCCATTGGAATTTTAACAGAGTAAAAAGTACAGAAATTGAGTTTTTGCAATATAATCATGTTGAAATGCTTGTAATCAAGTATATGAACTCCTTAAATTTGATAATACCTTGTTTTGCGGTCCGTTTGTTATATGTTTCATACGAGCAGGTCTAAATAGGCCTTACAATGGACCCGTTGGAATTTTAACTAAGAAAAAATATATAAATTGAGTTTTTACAATATAATCGTGTTGAAATGCTCATAATCAAGTATATGAACTCCTAATTTTTTATTAAAACTTGTTTGCGGTCTGTTTTGTAGATGTTTCGGACGAGCGGGTCTAAATAGGCCTTACAATGGACACATTGGAATTTTAACTGAGTAAAAAGTACAGAAATTGAGTTTTGACAATATAATCGTGTTGAAATGCTCGTATATATGTATATGAACTCCTAAAATTTGATTAAAACTTGTTTTGCAGACCGTTTTGTAGAGGTTTCAGACAAGCGGGTCTAAATAGGCATTACAATGGACCCGTTGGAATTTTTACTGGGTAAAAAGTACATAAATTCAGTTTTTGCAATATAATCGTGTTGAAATGCTCGTAATCAAGTATATGAACTCTTAATGTTTGATTAAAACTTGTTTCGCATCCGTTCTATAGAGGTTTCGGACGAGCGGGTCTAAATAAGCATTACAATGGACCCGTTGGAATTTTAACTGAGTAAAAAGTACATAAATTGAGTTTTTGCAATATGATCGTGTTGAAATGCTCGTAATCAAGTATATGAACTCCTGAACTTTGATAAAACCTTCTTTTGCGGTCCGTTTGTTATAGGTTTTAGATGAGCGGGTCTAAATAAGAGTTATATTGGACCCGTTGGAATTTTACTTGACTAAAAAGTACAGAAATTTAGTTTTTGCAATATAATCGTGTTGAAATGCACGTAATCAAGTATATGAACTCCTAAAATTGTATTGAAATTTGTTTCGCGGTCCGGTTTTGTAGTGGTTTCGGACGAGAGGGTCTAAATAAGCCTTACAATGGTCCCATTGTAATTTTACCTAAGTAAAAAGTACAGAAAATGAGTTATTGCAATATAATCGTGTTGAAATGCTCTAAATCAAGTATATGAACTCCTAAAATTTGATTAAAAATTGTTTCGCAGTCCGTTTTGTAGAGGTTTCGGACGAGTGGGTCTAAATAGGCCTTACAATGGACCCGTTGGAATTTTAACTAAGTAAAAAGTACAGAAATTGAGTTTTTGCAATATAATCGTGTTGAAATGCTCGTAATCAAGAATATGAACTCCTAAAGTTTTATTAAAACTTGTTTCGCGATCTGTTTTGTAGATGTTTCGGACGAGCGATTTTAAATAGGCATTACAATGGACCCGTTGGAATTTTTCTTGTGTCAAAAGTACAGAAATCTAGTTTTCGCAATATAATCGTGTGGAAATGCTCGAAATCAAGTATATGAACTCCTTAGATTTTATTAAAACTTGTTTCGTGGTCCGTTTTGTAGGGGTTTCGAACGAGCGGGTCTAAATAGGAAATTCAATGGACCCGTTGGAATTTTAACTGAGTAAAAAGTACATATATGGAGTTTTTGGAATATAATCGTATTGAAATACTCGGAATCAAGTATATGAGCTCCTAAATTTAATAAAACCTTGTTTTGCAGTCCGTTTGTTATAGGTTTGGTACGAGCGGGTCTAAATAGGCCTTACAATGGACCCTTTTGAATTTACTTGAATAAAAAGTACAGCAATTGAATTTTTGCAATATTATCGTGTTGAAATGCTCGTAATGAAGTATCTAAACTCCTAAGATTTGATTAATACTTGTTTTGCATTCCGTTTTGTAGAGGTTTCGGACGAGCGGGTTTAAATAGGCATTACAATGGACCCGTTGCAATTTTAACTGAGTAAAAAGTACAGAGATTGAGTTTGTGCAATATGATCGTGTTGAAATGCTCATTATTAAGTATATGAACTGATAAATTGTGATTAAAACTTGTTTTGCGGTCCGTTTTGTAGAGGTTTCGGACGAGCGAGTCTAAATAGGCCTTGCAATGTACCTGTTGAAATTTTACCAATATAAAAAGTACAAAAATTAAGTTTTTGCAATATAATCGTGTTGAAATGCTTGTAATCAAGTATATGAACTCCTAAAATTTGAAAAACCCATTTTTGCCGTCCATTTGTTATAGGTTTCGGACGAGCGAGTTTAAATATTCCTAACAATGGACCCTTTGGAATTTTACTTCAATAAAAATTATAGAAATTGAGTTTTTTTTCTATACAATCGTATTGAAATGCTTGTAATCAAGAATATGAACTCCTAACATTTGATTAAAACTTGTTTTGCGGTCCGTTTTGTAGAGGTTTCGGACAAGTGGGTCTAAATAGGCATTGCAATGGACCCGTTGGAATTTTAACTAAGTAAAAAGTACAGAAATTGAGTTTTTGCAATATAATTGTTTATTTAAATGCTCGTAATCAAGTATAAGAACTCCTAAAATTTGATAAAATATTGTTTTGCGGTCCGTTTGTTTTAGGCTTCGGACGAGCGGGTCTAAATAGGCTTTACAATGGACCCGTTGGAATTTTACTTGTGTAAAAAGTACAGAAATTGAGTTTTTGCAAGAAAATCGTGTTGAAATGCTCGGTATCAAGTATATGAACTCCTAAAATTAGATTAAAACTTGTTTCGCGGTCCGTTTTGTGGAGGTTTCGGACGAGCGTGTCTAATTATGCCTTACAATGGACCCGTTGGAATTATAACTAAGTAAAAAGTACAAAAATTGAGTTTTTACAATGTAATCGTGTTGAAATGCTCGTAATCAAGTATATGAACTCTTAATATTTGATTAAAACTTGTTTCGCGGTCCGTTTTGTAGATGTTTCGGACGAGCGGTTCTAAATAGGCCTTACAATGGACGCGTTCGAATTTTACATGAGTAAAAAGTACAAAAATTGAGTTTTTGCAATATAATCATTTTGAAATGCTCGAAATCAAGTATATGAACTCCTAGAATTTGATTAAATCTTGTTTCGCGGTTCGTTTTGCAGAGGTTTCAAACGAGTGGGTTTAAATAGGAATTACAATGGACCCGTTGGAATTTTAACTAAGTAAAAAGTACAGAAATTGAGCTTTTGCAATATAATCGTGTTGAAATGCTCGTAATCAAGTATATGATATCCTAAATGTGATTAAACCTTGTTTTGTGATCCTTTTGTAGAGGTTTCGGATCAGTGGGTCTAAATAGGCATTACAATGGACCCGTTGGAATTTTAACAGAGTAAAAAGTCCAGAAATTGAGTTTTTGCAATATAATCATGTTGAAATGCTTGTAATCAAGTATATGAACTCCTAAAATTTGATAATACCTTGTTTTGCGGTCCGTTTGTTATATGTTTCAGAGGAGCAGGTCTAAATAGGCCTTACAATGGACCCGTTGGAATTTTAACTAAGAAAAAAATACATAAATTGAGTTTTTGCAATATAATCGTGTTGAAATGCTCGTAATCAAGTATATGAACTCCTAAAATTTGATTAAAACTTGTTTGCGGTCCGTTTTGTAGATGTTTCGGACGAGCGGGTCTAAATAGGCCTTACAATGGACACATTGGAATTTTAACTGAGTAAAAAGTACAGAAATTGAGTTTTGACAATATAATCGTGTTGAAATGCTCATATATATGTATATGAACTCCTAGAATTTCATTAAAACTTGTTTCGCGGTTCGTTTTGTAGAGGTTTCGGACGAGCGAATCTAAATAGGCCTTCCAATGGACCCGTTGAAATATTAACTGAGTAAAAATTACATAAATTGAGTTTTTGCAATATAATCGTGTTGAAATGCTCAAAATCAAGAATATGAACTCCTAAAATATGATTAAAATTTGTTTTGCGGTCCTTTTTGTAGAGGTTTCAGATCAGTGACTCTAAATAGGCATTACGATGGGCCCGTTGGAATTTCAATAGAGTGAAATGTACAACAAATTGAATTTTGTAATATAATCCTGTTGAAATGCTCGTAATCAAGAATATGAACTCCTAAAATTTGATTAAAACATGTTTTGCGATCTGTTTTGGAGAGGTTTCAGGCGAGCAGGTTTAAATCGGCATTACAATGGACACATTGGAATTTTAACTAAGTAAAAAGTACATAAATTGAGTTTTTTCAATATAATCGTCTCGAAATGCTTGTAATCAAATATATGAACTCCTAAAATTTGATAATACATTGTTTTGCGGTCCGTTTGTTATAGGTTTCGGACGAGCGGGTCTAAATAGCCCTTACAATGGACCCGTTTGAATTTTACTTGGATATAAAGTATAGAAATTGAGTTTTTGCAATATAATCGTGTTGAAACGCTCGTAATCAAGTATATGAACTCCTAAGATTTGATTAAAACTTGTTTCGCGGTCCGTTTTGTAGAGGTTTCGGATGAGCGGGTTTAAATAGGCCTTACAATGGACCCGCTGGAATTTTAACTGAGTAAAAATTACATAAATTGAGTTTTTGCAAATAATCGTGTTGAAATGCTCGTAATCAAGTATTTGAACTCCTAAAATTTTATTAAAACTTGTTTTGCAGTCCGTTTTGTAGAGGTATCAGACGAGCAGGTCTAAATAGGCCTTACAATGGACCTGTTGGAATTTTAGCTAAGTAAAAAGTACAGAAATTAAGTTTTTGCCATATAATCGTGTCGAAATGCTCGTAATCAAGTATAGGTTTTTGCAAAACCTTGTTTTTCCGTCCATTTGTTATAGGTTTCGGAGGAGCGGGTTTAAATATGCCTTACAATGGACCCGTTGGAATTTTACTTGAATAAAAAGTATAGAAATTGTGTTTTTGCAATATAATCATAATGAAATGCTCGTAATCAAGAATATGAACTCCTAGAATTTGATTAAAACTTGTTTTGTTGTCAATTTTGCAGAGGTTTCGGATGAGCGGGTCTAAATAGGCCTTACAATGAACCTGTTGGAATTTTAACTGTGTAAAAAGTACATAAATTGAGTTTTTGCAATATAATCGTGTTGAAATGCTCGTAATCAAGTATATGAACTCATAATGTTTGATTAAAACTTGTTTCGCGGTCCCTTTTGTAGAGGTTTCGAATGAGCTTGTCTAATTACGCCTTACAATGGACCCGTTTGAATTTTAATTGAGTAAAAAGTACAAAAATTGAGTTTTCACAATATAATCGAGTCGAAATTCTCGTAAAATTTGATAAAACCTTGTTTTGCGGTCCGTTTGTTATAGGTTTCGGACGAGCGGGTCTAATTAGGCCTTACAATGGACCCTTTTGAATTTTTACTAAGTAAAAAGCACAAAAATAGAGTTTTTGCAATATTATCGTGTGGAAATGCTCGTAATGAAAAATATGAACTCCTAAAATTTTATTAAAACTTGTTTTGAGGACCGTTTTGAAGAGGTTTCAGACGAGCGGGTATAAATAGGAATTACAATGGACCCGCTAGAATTTTAACTGAGTAAAAAATACAGAAATTGAGTTTTTGAAATATAATCGTGTTGAAATGCTCGTAATCAAGTAAATGAACTCCTAAAATTTTATTAAAACTTGTTTTGCGGTCCGTTTCGTAGAGGTGTCGGACGAGCGGGTCTAAATCGACCTTACAATGGACCCGTTGGAATTTTTTCAATATAATCGTGTCGAAATGCTTGTAATCAAGTATATGGACCCGTTGGAATTTTACTTGAATAAAAAGTATATAAATTTATTTTTTGCTATATAATCGTGTTGAAATGCTCGCAATCAAGAATACGAACTCCTAGAATTTGATTAAAACTTATTTTGTGGTCCATTTTATAGAGGTTTCGGACGAGCGGGTCTAAATAGGCCTTACAATTGACCTGTTGGAATATTAACTGAGTAAAAAGTAAATAAATTGAGTTTTTGCAATATAATCATGTTGAAATGCTCGTAATCAAGTATATGAACTCGTAATGTTTGATTAAAACTTGTTTCGCGGTCCGTTTTGTAGAGGTTTCGGACGAGCGGGTCTAAATAGGCCTTACAATGGACCTGTTGGAATTTTAACTGAGTAAAAAGTACATAAATTGAGTTTTTGCAATATAATCGTGTTGAAATGCTCGTAATCAAGTATATCAACTCCTAAGTTTGATTATAACTTGTTTCGCGGTCCATTTTGTAGAGGTCTCGGAGGAATGGGTCTAAATAGGCCTTACAAAGGACCTGTTGGAATTTTTACTGAGTGAAAAGTATAGAAATTGAGTTTTTGCAATATAATCGTGTTGAAATGCTCGTAATAAAAAATATGAACTCCTAAAATTAGATTAAAACTTGTTTTGCGGACCGTTTTGTAGAGGTTTCAGACGAACGGTTCTAAATAGGCATTACAATGGACCCGTTGGAATTTTTACTGGGTAAAAAGTACATAAATTAAGTTTTTTCAATATAATCATATTGAAATGCTCGTAATCAAGTATATGAACTCTTAATGTTTGATTAAAACTTGTTTCGCGGTCATTTTTGTAGAGGTTTCGGACGAGCGAGTCTAATTAGGCCTTACAATGGACCCGTTTGAATTTTAATTGAGTAAAAAGTACAAAAATTGAGTTTGTGCAATATAATCATGTCGAAATGCTCGTAATCAAGTATATGAACTCCTAAAATTTGATAAAACTTTTTTTGCGGTCCGTTTGTTATAGGTTTCGGAAGAGTGGGTCTAAATAGGTCTTACAATTGACCCGTTGGTATTTTACGCGAATAAAAAGTACAAAAATTGAATTTTTGCAATATAATCGTGTTGAAATGCTCGTAATCAAGTATATGAACTCCTAAATTTGGATTAAAACTTGTTTCGCGGTCTGTTTTGTAGAGGTTTCGGACGAGCGGGTCTAAATAGGCCTTACAATGGACCCGTTGGAATTTTTACTAAGTAAAAAGTACAGAAATTGAGTTTTTGCAATATAATCGTGTCAAAATGCTCGTAATATGAACACCTAAAATTTGATTAAAACTTGTTTTGCGGACCGTTTTGTTGAGGTTTCAGACGAGCGGGTATAAATAGGCATTACAATGGACCCGTTGGAATTTTTACTGCGTAAAAAGTACAGAAAATGAGTTTTTGCAATATAATCGTTTTGAAATGCTCATAATCAAGTGTATGAACTCTTAAAATTTGATAAAACATTTTTTTGCGGTCTGTTTGTTATAGGTTTTGGACGAGCGAGTCTATATAAGCTTTACAATGGACCCGTTGGAATTTTACTTGTGTAAAAAGTACAGAAATTGAGTTTTTGCAATAAAATCATTTTGAAATGCTCATAATCAAGTATATGAACTCCTAAAATTTGATTAAAACCTGTTTTGCGGTCCGTTTTGTAGAGGTTTCGGACGAGCGAGTCTAAATAAGCATTACAGTGGACCCGTCAGAATTTTAACTATGTAAAAAGTACAAAAATTGAGTTTTTGCAATATGATCGTGTTGAAATGCTCGTAGTCAAGTATATGAACTCCTAAATTTGGATTAAAACTTGTTTCGCGGTCCGTTTTGTAGAGGTTTCGGACAAGCGAGTCTAAATAAGCATTACAATGGACCCGTCAGAATTTTAACTGAGTAAAAAGTACAGAAATTGAATTTTTGCAATATAATCATGTTGAAATGCTCGTAATCAAGTATATGAACTCCTAAATTTTGATTAAAACTTGTTTCACGGTCTGTTTTGTAGAGGTTTCAGACGAGCGGGTCTAAATATGCCTTACAATGGACCCGTTGGAATTTTACTTCAAAAAAAGTACAAAAATTGATTTTTTGCAATATAATTGTGTTGAATGCTCGTAATAAAAAATATGAACTCCTAAAATTTGATAAAAACCTGTTTTGCAGTCCGTTTTGTAGAGGTTTCGGACGATTAGGTCTAAATAGGCCTTACAATGGACCCGTTGGAATTTTAACTGAGTAAAATTATAGAAATTGATTTTTTGCAATATAATCGTGTTAAAATACTTGTAATCAAGTATATGAACTCTTTATATTTGATTAAAACTTGTTTCGCGGTCCGTTTTGTAGAGGTTTCGGACGAGCGAGTCTAAATAGGCCTTACAATGGACCCGTCAGAATTTTTTTTGAAGGAAAGGGCCTCATTAAAAACCCCACTAATCACCCTGTGCGGAAGCAAAGGGTGGTCCTGCGGGGAAAAGAGTGCCCTGATATATATTAGATTCAAAAGACTGAAAATCAGTCAGTACATCTGTTTGGATACAATTGGGTATGACGGAGTCAAAATATAATGAAGAAGAACAATGAAAATCCCAAGAGGTTAACTTATGAGCCATCACATTGGCCGATCTAGGAACAAAAGATACACGAAAAGAAGAATCATAAAGAAAAGACTTGGCCTCTAAAATCTGGGAGCCCAAAAGAGAAGCACCGGCCGTGGCTCGGTTCAATTTGTCGACTATGTGGGCCGAGTCGGACTCAATATGTACCGCAGTCCATCCATTGTCCTTGGCTAGCATGGCCCCGGCAAGAACAGCGTGGAGTTCTGTAATCCGCTTAACCCGGCCTAGACGGTTGAACCGGATTAAGAAGTTTACATGGGGAAAATCAAAGTCAACCCGAAAGTCAACCTTGATTAACGACCCTTTTTTTTCTTTTTATTCTTATCTACATGCATATTAACCCTAGATATGTTCACAAGATCAGCATACTAAAAGATCAGCACAATCAGAAAACATTTAGGGACTCGATTGCACAAATTAAGAATTTAGGGACCAAAATGCAAATTCTTAAAATTATAAGGACTTAACCAACTTTTGAGTTACCATTATGAAATTAGTCATGTTTCATGCTTCTCTGCCAAATTCCAACTCAAACGGACATCTCAAACTCATTCAATTACATATACAAGGTTCAAGACCAAAATGCAAGGATTTCAAAACATAAAACCGTCAATTTCAGTGCCCAACGGTCGAGTGTTCCGAAACGGGGATGATCCGTTCCGAAACGCAGGACCGTTCCGAAACAAATTCCGGAACAGGGCTTGGCAGTAGCAATTTCGTTCCGGAACGGTTCTACACGTTTCGAAACGCCAAGGCCATTTCAGGCCCTCTGTTCCGAAACGGTAGCACCTGTTCCGAAACAGGCTGCCTAGATTGCAGATTTTTTTCTGGTTTATCATGCTTTCAACCGATCAAACATATTCCAAAGACCCTCAAATCATACCAGCAAGTCATTATATACATAGGGAACACATTAGCATCAACCATTCTCAACCATAGCATCAATTAAGGCAAAACCCAAATCTATAGGCATGCTTCCTATGTAGAAAACCATGAAACCTTCAATTCATCAAAACCACATAACAAAAGGCCATTACAAG
Source organism: Hibiscus tridactylites (assembly GCA_958450335.1). Taxonomy (NCBI): domain Eukaryota; kingdom Viridiplantae; phylum Streptophyta; class Magnoliopsida; order Malvales; family Malvaceae; genus Hibiscus; species Hibiscus tridactylites. The sequence goes on from OY288281.1 coordinate 43,464,890, forward strand.
TCTCATCAATATCAAAAGTATGAAACCAACTTAGGGAGTCCAAAACATCTCCCAAAAACACACATTAGGTCCCCATTGCCAATTGCCCAAAAGCTAATAGTGATAGGAAACATTCACCATACATGAGCTTAGTTCTTCGCTTGGATTCTTAGCCTCCTTGCTGCCCTTTATGCACTTCAATGCTCTGCATTATTGGTTTAAGAGAAGAGAGAGCGTAAGCACATAGCTTAGTGAGGAATGCTCATTTAAACATCACAATAATGCATTTGTAAAACACATTTATAAAACCTTAGTTCAAAACAACATTTAGCCATGCACATAAGCATATAAACCAAGCATTTCATGCTTCAAATCATTAACATGTCATATTGGCCTCAAGTGATAGTCATAACCATTTCGCATCTCAAAACACATTTGACAATAGACAATCGGATACGCGGATTACAAGCGTTGTCCCAAACGCTTCATACACACTACCAATATCAAGGTGGAGCAATGGTACAATCACAACCCCTCAACACCCGGGATGGAGACTATGGTACAATCACAACCCCTCCACATCACTCATTGGTAGTTGTATAACATCACTAACGAGATCACGGGACACACAACACAAGATCCACACATGGACTTTTAACCACCATTGTGATCTTACAATACACAAGGCTCACACATGGACTTTTAACCACCATTGTGACCTTACAATACACAAGGTCCTCAAATGGAATTTTAACCACCATTATGACCTTAGCACAAGACCCACCCATGGACTTGGATGGAGTCTACGGTACAAACACAACCACTCGACATCCAAGGCGACTTTATTCAAGGTTCACCCAATCCTATAGCCGGCTAACTATATCCGATTCAAGCACTTTTAAACCAAGACATCACTTGCCAATATACATCATTTAACAACAATAGTCCACTGTTTTAAAGCATTTAACAAAGCCATAATCATCATGCATCACCATGCATCAAAAACCACATTTAACAATGTTCAAAAACAAGGATCTCTTACCTTGAGCATCCTTCAACACATGGCTTATAAATCCAGCAATAAACATGCTTTCAAAACAGAATTTAAATCATGCAAATCAACCACATTGCAAACAACCATTTCATGGTTCAACATAAAGTGAGTTTTTCCGAAAACTTACGCTTGAGCTTAGCTAAGTTGCTTAGACTTAAACTAAGCTCCCAAACCTTCAAAACATTGGTTTCAAAGCTGAAAACCAAAATCCACTCACCGATTCCGTTTCGCACTTGCCGAAACACCGATCAAGCTTCCGGATCAACACCACAAGGATCCGAAGATGTCTCCCCTGTTTTAAACACATCAAAGCAGAGGATTAATGCATCATCATGCATTAATATCTTCAAACAAAGCACCTAAACTCGCTGCTCTCATCAACACTCACATTTCGGCTACCAAACACAACCGAAATCTCATCCAAACAACTCCACAACACTACCCAACCAAGATCCATCAATTCCAAACATTCTTAAACCTCAATTAACATCCAAAAAGAATCTAAACATGTCCTTATACCTCCAGCTATAGCAGATCATCAAGATCACTCCAAAAACCACCAAAAACTCAAGCAAAACTTAGGAAAATTAACCTATCCGGGATTGCATTGATTAAACCTCAATTTCTCATCAATTAAAAAACCATAAAACATCCAAAAGACACCTCAAAACAGTGCCCAAACATTTCATACGAATTTCATCAAAATTAGATCAAATCTTGCATTTTAAAGCCAAGATCAAGAACACAATTACAAAACCTTTAATAAAACACAAATCAAGGATTGAGAACTTGGTAATTTCAGTAAAGAACTGAGAATTTAGAGGAGAAGGACGTTCATACCTCTAAACTTGAGTTTCTCCCTTTTTGGAACCAAGATTCTTGAAAATCCAATAAGCAAATGCTAAGGTTTTGTTGAAGAAATGATTAGAGATCAAATGTAGGTTGAAATCTCATCTTTAGATGTCAAAATCAGAGGGAAATGTGCTGGAGGAAAGTGTTTGGGTTGAGAGAAAAGTTGAGAGAAAAGAAATGGAAATTTTGAGAAAAGTTAGTTAAAATGACAAAATATCTTCTTCCCTCCTCTTTTACCTTAATTAAAACCATTAACTAAATTGATTAATATTAAGAAAAATCTGGAGAAACTCTTCTTGGGTAAATAGCTCCTTAAAGATTCAAAGTTTCAATCCTTTTTAAAACAGTCACCAAGTTTTCAAAAATTACATTTTAGTCACTAACCCAAAATGTCACACCTCCAAACCTCATTTTGTAAAATTGATTTCACCATACTCTTATATATAATAAAAGAGGATTTTAAGATATTTTTCCATATTTTTAATGCATCCCGAACTAGGCTTTCCTAAAATCATCCTTTTATATTCGAACCGCAACCCGACCGACCCGGTCCAAACCCAAAACTTCTAAGCCCAAAATTAGGGTGTTACAACTCTCCCCCCTTAAGAAATTTCGTCCCCGAAATTTACCTGAAGGAAAGAGGTACAGAAACTGCTTCAACATGTCATCCTTCCGTTCCCACGTGGCTTCTTCAACTCCACGATGCTTCCACAACACCTTTACCAACTCAATGGTCTTGCCACGAAGAACCTTACTATCCGAATCCAGAATCTTCACCGGTTCCTCATCATAGGTCAAATCCGGATTCAATTCCACTTCTTCCACAGGCATCACATGTGAAGGATCCGATCTATACTTCCGAAGCATAGAAACATGAAACACATCATGAATCTTTTCTAACTCTTGAGGTAACCTCAACTTGTACGCAACAGGACCCACACGTTCAATCACCTCGTATGGTCCAATGTACCTAGGGCTCAACTTACCCTTCCGTCCAAACCTCATCACCTTCTTCCAAGGCGAAACTTTCAAAAACACACGGTCACCCACCGCATACTCAATCTCCTTGCGCTTCAGATCCGCATAAGACTTTTGCTGATCAGAAGCTGCCTTCAAGTGCTCACAAATGAGCTTCACCTTCTCAGTGGTTCCTTTCAACAAAGCTGGCATCGAAACCAACTTATGGCCTGTTTCAGCCCAACAAAGAGGAGTCCTACACTTCCTCCCGTACAAAGCTTCATAAGGTGCCATTTGAATACTTGCCTGATAACTATTATTATAGGCAAACTCCACCAAAGGCAAATGTTTCTCCCAAGAACCCTGAAACTCAATCACGCAACACCTCAACATATCTTCCAAAACCTGGATAACACGCTCGGAATGTCCATCCGACTGCGGATGACAAGACGTACTGAAATTCAACCGTGTACCCAAAGCCTGATGCAAACACTGCCAGAAACGCGATGTAAACCTCGGATCCCTATCCGACACAATCGACTTTGGCACACCATGCAGCCGCACAATTTCAGCAATGTACAGCTCCGCAAGCTTATCCAAGGTGTACGTAGTATGCACAGGCAAGAAATGCGCACACTTCGTCAGGCGATCCACAATCACCCACACCGAATTCTTCTTCGATGGCGACAAAGGTAAACCAGACACAAAATCCATGGTAATCTTTCCCGCTTCCATTCAGGAACTCTCAACGGTTGCAACAACCCTGAAGGAAACTGATGCTCAGCCTTAACTCGCTGACACACCATGCACTTGCTTACAAACTCAGCAACATCTTTCTTTAAACCCACCCAAAAGTACTCATCACGAAGATCACGATACATCTTAGTACTACCAGGGTGCATAGCAAAAGGACTACTATGACCTTCAGTCAGAATAGCACGCCTCAACTCAGCATCATTGGGCACTACTATCCGACTCCCAAAACATAACACTCCATCATCATTAAAATAGAAATTTGAAGGCCTATCCTCCGCAATATCCTGAACATGCGGCACCAAGGAATCATCCAACAACTGCTTCTCCTTAATCAACTGAACCAAAGATGGTTTCACTTGCAACTCAGCCACAAGACCACCATCACGCGAAATACTCAAACTGGCAAACATAGCCCTCAACTCAACAGCTACATTCCTACTCAAGGCATCCGCTACAACATTAGCTTTTCCCGGGTGATACTCAATCGTCAAATCATAATCCTTGAGCAACTCCACCCAACGTCGTTGCCTAAGATTCAACTCCTTCTGAGACATCAGATACTTCAAACTCTTGTGATCCGTGTACACAGTACACTTCTCACCATACAGGTAATGTCTCCAAATATTCAAAGCAAAAACCACTGCAACCAACTCAATATCATGCGTAGGATAATTGCGCTCATGCACCTTCAACTACCGTGATGCATAAGCCACCACCTTACCCTCTTGCATTAGCACACATCCCAAACCAACATAGGACGCATCACTATACACTACAAACTCTTTCCCTGATTCAGGTTGAACCAAGATAGGAGCTTGCGTCAAAGCTGCCTTAAGCTTCTCAAAAGCCTGCTGTCTCGCTTCCGTCCATTCAAACTTAACATCCTTCTGCAACAACTTCGTCAATGGTGCAACAATCTTTGAAAACCCATCCACAAACCTCCGATAATATCCTGCCAAACCAAGGAAACTACGGACTTCATGAACAGACTTAGGAACCTTCCAATTCATCACCGCCTCAATCTTCTGAGGATCAACACGAATCCCTTCAGCAGAAACTACGTGACCAAGAAACACAACTTCCCTAAGCCAGAACTCACACTTGCTCAGCTTGGCATAAAGCTGATTCTCCAACAAAGCTTGCAACACAATTCTCAAATGCCCTTCATGCTCCTCCTCAGTACGCGAGTACACGAGGATATCGTCAATGAACACCACAACAAATTTATCCAAGTATTCATGAAATACTCGATTCATCATGTCCATGAAAGCTGCAGGAGCATTTGTCAAACCAAACGACATCACAAGGAACTCATAATGCCCATATCTCGTCCTGAAAGCTGTCTTTGGCACATCTACATCCTTCACCTTCAACTGGTAATACCCTGACCTTAAGTCAATCTTAGAGAACACAACTGCTCCCCGAAATTGATCAAAAATGTAACGCCCCGGTTTTGGGCTTAGAAGTCTTGGCGTTGACCGGCTTAGTCAAAGTGCTGATCGAATATATATAAGAGGGAATTTAGGGAAACCTAGTTCGGGTTGCATTAAAAATATGGAAAAATATTCTAAAATCATCTTTTAATATATAAAAGTGAACTGTGAAATCAATTTTGGAAAATGAGGTTCGGAAGGTTGACATTTTGGCTAGTGACCAAAATGTAATTTTTGAAAGTTGCGGGACAGTTTTATAAAGGATTGAAACTTTGAATCTTTAAGGAGCTATTATTCCAAAAAGGATTTCTCCAGATTTTTCTAAGATATTTTGAGTCTAAAATCTGATTTTAAAGATTAAGAAAAGGGAGGGAAATCATTTTAACCAAATCCTAACTAATTTTTCTATTTTCTCTCAAATTCTCTTTTCTCTCATTTTCTCTCTACCCAAACAAGATTTCCTCAGATTTCTTTCTCTGATTTTGACATCTACATCTCTCATTTCAACTCCCATTTGATTCTTAATCATCTCATCATCAAAACCTCTCAATTTGCAAATTGTTTCATCAAGCATTTTGGCTCTAAAAGGGAGAAATTCGAGTTTGGAGGTAAGAACGTCCTTCTCCTCTAAACTATCAGTTCTTTACTGAAATTCCTAAGTTCTCAATCCTTGATTCATGTTTTATTAAAGGCTTTTCAATTGAGATCTTGATTTTTGGCTAAAATGCAAGATTTGGTGATTTTGGTGAAGATTTCGTGTGATCTGTTTAAGCAGGGTTTTGAAGTGTTAAAATGATGTTAAATGAATGCTAAAATGATTAGAAGTTGAGGTTTAATCAATGCAATCCCGGATAGGTTGAATTTCCTAAGTTTGGCTTGAGTTTTTGGTTGTTTTTGGAGTGTTTTTGGTGATCTGTTATACCTGGAGGTATAAGGACGTGGTTGTGATCTTTTTGCATGTTGGTTGATGTATAAAAATGGTTAGAAGTGATGGATCTTGGCTGGGTTAAGTTTTGGAAGTGTTTGGAGATGATTTCGGTTGTGTTTGGTAGCCAAATTGTTAGATTTGTGATGAGCAGCGAGTTGTGTTGATGTTGCTGGTGTTTTAATGCATAAGGATGCATTAATGTTCTGTTTTTATGTGCTTGAAACAGGGGAGGTTGATCCTTGAGTTTTGGAGGTGTTTTCGGAAGGTTTCGGAAGCTTGGAAAGCTTGTTGGCTAGGCTTGTTTGGTAATCGGTGAGTGAAAATGGATTTTCAGCTTTTAAACCAAAGGTTGAAGGTTTTGGGAGCTTAGTATAAGTCTAAACAACTTTGCTAAGCTCAAGTGTAAGTTTTTCGGATTACTCTCTTAGAGTGGGTGCCATGTTTGATGAAATGTGAAATGATGATTTGCATGATTTACTACTGTTTTGGAAAAGCATGTTTTAGCATGTTATTTGCTGATGTTTTAGCATGATTTATGCTAATGTTTAAGCCATGTGTTGAAGGTGTCTCTAGGTAAGAGTACCTTGTTTTATGCATTGTTAAATGATGATTTAATGCTTGAAATGCATGATGAAATGGCTTGGTTTAAATGCTTTAAAACAGTGGATTACATGATGTATAAGTGTGTATTGGCAAGTGATGGTTTGTAAAAGTGAAGGTCACCAAGGTGGTTAAAAGTCCTTGAGTGAGCCTTGTTATCTAAGATCGTCAAGGTGGTTAAAAGTCCTTGGATGAATCTTGTTGCGGACACTAAGGTGGTTAAAAGTCCTTAGGTGCTCCTTTCCATGGTGGTTAAAAGTCCATGGGGCCAAGGTGTTTAAAAGTCCTTGGGGCCAAGGTGTTTAAAAGTCCTTGGGGTATTTCAAGCTACGGACAAAAAGGTGGTTAAAAGTCCTTGTGTGGTCCATTCATGGTGTTTAAAAGTCCATGGCCAAGGTGTTTAAAAGTCCTTGGGGTCCAAGGTGTTTAAAAGTCCTTGGGAAAAGTTGTTGAACTTGATTTCTAAATGAAATGTATCACTTGAGCCAATATGACATGTATTGTACATGAGATGCATGAGATGCATGATTTAATGTTTATGTTGAAGCATGAGATGCTAGTTAAAATGAAATGTGGAAGCATGTTATTGCTTGATTTAAAGTATGCTTTGAGCATGTGTAAAGGTTGTTTTCAAGCATGATTTACAAATGAATTTTAATGCATTATTGAATGGCTTTTAAAGAGCACTCCTCACTAAGCTTTGGCTTACGCTCTCTCGTTTTCTTGATTCAATAATGCAGAGCATTAGAGTGCTTTGAGGGCAGCAAGAGGAGGCAAGCACACAAGTTCAAGTAAAGCTCAATGTGTGGAAGGTTTTGTTAAACATTTTAGCTTTTGGTCGATTTGGCAATGGGGGACCAATGTAATTGTTCTGGGAGGTGTTTAAGACTCCCTAAGTATGTTAAATGTTGCTGTGGTTGTTGGTTTTTGGATTGATCTCTTATATGCTTGGCTATGAAGGTTTATGCATGAAAGGTAGCTTAAGTAGGAAGCATGTCATTTAATTTGGGGCTTTTCATGTGTGATGGTTATGAGTTGAATTGTTGATGCATTTACGATCCCTGCATGTTGTATATCTATGTGGTATGATTTGGTGATGCTAATCTGAGGTTTGAAGCATGAATGGTATGAATTTCAAGTCGATTTCAGACAGGGGTATCGGTACTCGGGCTCGCGTATCGATACGCCTGAGCCAAATATGCTCTTTTCTGCCCAGGCGTATCGGTACAGTTGTGGGGGTATCGATACTCATCTGGGTAAAGTTTGAATGCCGTATCGGTACAGGGGATATCGTATCGATACCGTTGCTCGAGTTTGGTTACTGCCTTCCCCGCGTATCGATACGACATCAGGTGTATCGATACCTGACCGTTAAATTCAGTTGAAAGTATCTTATATGTTTTGCTTTGTTTACGTTTTAGTCCTGAATCACGTTTGATCAATTGCATAAGCTGTGGATGTCCTTTTGAGCTGAAATTTCACAGAGAAGCATGAAACCTGACTAATTTCAAGATGGTAACTTAAATTTGGGATAAATCCCTTAATTTATCAGGATTTGCAATTTGGTCCCTAAAGTTGCAATTTGTTCAATTGGGTCCCTGATTGATCTCTGATGTTTGTGATCTTTCAATATGTTGTTTGTATGATCTCAATTAAGGTTAATGTGCATCTAGACAAGATTAAAAAGAAAAAAAAAGGGTCGTTAATCAAGGTTGACTTTCGGGTTGACTTTGGTTTTCCCCGTGTAATCTTCGTAGTTCGGGTCAACCGTCTAGACCGGGCTAAGGGGGTTACATTTGGTGGTATCAGAGCTGAGTTCTCGAGTAATTGGGAATGTGTGTATGCATGATTGAAGCATGGTTTGGTTTGTATGCTTGTTGGGTGAAAGCATGTTCAGTGTTATGATATGATGATGTGTATGTGATGCATGTTGTGATGACGCATGGTGAGGGTACCCATTGCCAAACAAAAGCTAAAGGGATGATGTTGTTTTTGAAAGAAATTGAGCTTGAATACTTGGAATTTGCTTACCTTGCTGGTCCTGACTTGTTTTATTTTGTATTGTTATGCATGGTAAAGTATGGCACCACGTAGAGAGTTAAGGAGTAGCGCGAGAGCTACGACCCCGGAAGGGAATGTGAATGATGAGCACACTGGTAGTGCTGTGATACCTCCTCCTCCACCTGGTGGTGGTGGTGCGGAGAGGGAAAGAGCTGGAGCTGGAGCTGAGGCAGCTGGTGCTGGAGCTGCAGGACCTGAAGCTGGTCAGGGGCAAGCGATACCTGACATGTCTGTGCTTGTACAAGCTATTGCGGGTGCGTTTCGAGCAGCAGTAGCTGGAGCTCAAGGAGCTGGGCATCAAGGAGATGCTGGTGCTAGACTACCCTTGGAACGTTTGCGCAGTCTTGGTGGGACTGAGTTTAGGGGTATGTCAGCTGAGAGGTCTGAAGCGTGGTTGGAGAGTACTAAGCGTGTTTTGGGACAAATGAGTTGCACTGACGTGCAGAAGCTGGGATGTGTGGTGTCACTGCTGCAAGGTGATGCTTATACGTGGTGGTCGACCACAATCTCTGGGATGGCTGATGCTGATGTTACTTGGACGTTCTTTCAGCATGCGTTCAAGAGGAGATATCTGGGAGTTAGATATCTGGATGAAAAGAAGCGTGAATTCATGTCTCTGACCCAAGGGAACATGAGTGTGGCTAAGTATGAGGTACAGTTTGTACGTCTTAGCCAGTATGCACCTGAGTTGGTACCTGATGAGCGCGAAAGGTGTAACCCCCGTAGCCCGGCCTAGACGGTTGACCCGAACTACGAAGATTACACGGGGAAAACCAAAGTCAACTCGAAAGTCAACCTTGATTAACGACCCTTTTTTTTTCTTTTTAATCTTGTCTAGATGCACATTAACCTTATATGTGATCACACAAACACCATGCTCAAAGATCACAAACATCAGAGATCAAACAGGGACCCAACTGAACAAATTACAACTTTAGGGACCAAATTGTAATTTCTGAAAACTTTAAGGACTTAACCAGATTTTAAGTTACCAACTTAAAATTAATCATGTTTCATGCTTCTCCGCCAAAATTCAGCTCAAGCGGACATCCCGAACTCATACAATTGCACAAACAAGATTCAGGACCAAAATGCAAACTTTACAAAACATTTGAAGAATTCTTTTAACCGAAATAACAGAACCCGTATCGATACGCCTGAAGTCGTATCGATACGCGGGGAAGGCAGTAACCAACCTCGAGCAACGGTATCGATACGGTATCCCCTGTACCGATACGGCATTCAAACTTTTCCCAGATTTGTATCGATACCCGCACACCCGTACCGATACGCCTGGGCAGAAAAGAGCATATTTAGCTCAGGCGTATCGATACGCAAGCCCGAGTACCGATACCCCTGCTTGAAATAGACTTGAAAACATCAACAAACATGCTTCAAACCTCAAATAAACATCACCAAATCATACCACATAGTCAAACAACATGCAAGGACCACAATTGCTTCATCAATTCAACATATAACCAACACATATGAAAAGCCCCAATTCTATAGGCATGCTTCCTACTCAAGCAACCATTTAAGCACAAACCTTTCAAAGCAACCTCAATTAAACCAATTCATGTTTCAACAACATTAACAACAGTACTTAAACATTCTTGATCAACTCATACGATCACAATAACAACAAATCGAGAGATTCTACCCCATTGCCCTTATTAACTATAGCTATTCACCGAGACATACATCTCCATTGGAGTCCACCTTGAATCCCTTGCTCCTTGCTGTCCAAACTTCAAGAATCTGCATTGATGGACAAAAAGGAGCGTAAGCACAAATGCTTAGTGAGGAATGCTCAAAACCAAAACACCATCAATGCAGCGGGTCTTTAAAACACATTAAAACCAACCCGATTTGCTTTCCAAAACCACGTTTGTAAACTCTTTTCAACATCAAGCTCAAATCATGCATAAACACCATAAGCCAAGCTTAAACAAAACCATGGAAAACACTTCCCTTTAGCAACATACCTTTCTTAAACTTGGAAACCACATCAAGCAAGAAACCACTTAAAACCATAATTCAATCAAACCATTTCATGCATTTAAACAAGGCCACATAAAACCATAACATCATCATCACATGCCTTTAACAACAAGTCATACATGACTCCAATGCAACATAGGTAATCCATGCTCTCATGCATCATTTATCAAATGACAACCAACACTTGTTCAACATACAAGTATCATGCTTTCACTAGCATTATACACATTTCATGCAACTATGCATCTTACCAAGCATCTCATGCTTCTCATGCAAACATGCATCAACTCAAGCATCTCATGCTTCACATGCAACCATGCATCATTTCAAGCAATCTCATGCTTCACATGCAACCATGCATCATTTCAAGCAATCTCATGCTTCACATGCAACCACGCATCATTTCAAGCAATCTCATGCTTCACATGCAACCATGCATCATTTCAAGCAATCTCATGCTTCACATGATCAAGAACATTATATTGGCTTCCAAGAGATCAACCATTTTCACTTTCCAACTTTCAACCCGATCGGATACGCGGATCACAAGCGTGTCCCAACGCTTCCTACACACTACCCAATCCAAGGTCTTCCCGTGGGCAACAACCTCCACTGACCTCAATCTCCTAAGGTTCCCATGTATGGACTTTTAAACACCATACAACCTTAGCTTTTCCTCAAGGTTACCATGTATGGACATACACCCTTGACATGCACAAGGTCTTCCCGTATGGACTTTCAACCACCATACAACCTTTGCATAACCGATTGGTAGTTGTAGACATCATCTAACGAGATCCGGGACATCACACACAAGATCCACACATGGACTTAACCATAGCCATTGTGATCTTAACAAGTACAAGGTTCTCACATAAGGACTTTTAACCACCTTATAACCTTTACTCAACCAAGGTCTACCGTGGGCAACAACCTCCACTACGACCTTAAGCAACCGAGGTCCTCCCGTGGGCACACCCTCCACTGACCTCATCTCGTTAGGAATACTTGAGGGGAGTTTATCCGGTCCACACTTGACCACTCCACCATCAAGGCGACTTTATTCACGGTGCACCCAATCCTATAGCCGGCTAATTATACCCGATCACGAACCAAGAACCATTCACATCTCTTGCCAACATAACCATCTTACCATAATATCCAATGTTCCACATGCATAAACATAATGCAAGGCCATCACATCATTAGCTCAATGATTCACATGCATACACATAATGCAACACTATCACATCATTAGCTCAATGATTCACATGCATAAACAATATGCAAAAAGGGTACAATTATCATCATTAATCATCATCAACTCACTGTTTCTAAGCATCATACTAAGCCAATGAACAACATGCATCACTATGCATCAAAATCACAATTTCCATAAACATAACCAAGGATCTCTTACCTTGAGCATCCTTTTCAATTGACTTTCAAAACCAGCATTAAACCATGCTAAAACATGCTTACAAAACAGAATTAAACCATGCAAAAACACTTGCATAACAATCATCAACAACATTTGATTTTAAAACCAAATCACACACAATTCAAAGGCAAAAACCCCTTTACTTACTCTTGAGCTTAGCAAAGTTGTTTAGACTTAAACTAAGCTCCCAAAAACCTTCAAACCATGTTTCAAAAGCTGAAATCCCAACTTCACTCACCGATTACCAAACAAGCCTAGCCAACAAGCTTTCCAAGCTTCCGAAAACTTCCGAAAACACCTTCAAAGCTCAAGGATCAACCTCCCCTGTTTCAAGCACATAAAAACAGAACATTAATGCATCCTTATGCATTAAAACACCAGCAACATCAACACAACTCGCTGCTCTTCACAAAACTAGCAATTTGGCTACCAAACACAACCGAAATCATCTCCAAACACTTCCAAAACTTAACCCAGCCAAGATCCATCACTTCTAACCATTTTTATACATCAAATAACATGCAAAATGATCACAACCACGTCCTTATACCTCCAGGTATAACAAATCGCCAAAAACACTCCAAAAACAACCAAAAACTCAAGCCAAACTTAGGAAATTCAACCTATCCGGGATTGCATTGATTAAACCTCAACTTCTAATCATTTTAGCATTCATTTAACATCAATTTAACACCTCAAAACCCTGCTTAAACAGATCACACGAAATTTTCACCAAAATCACCAAATCTTGCATTTTAGCCAAAAATCAAGATCTCAATTGAAAAGCCTTTAATAAAACATGAATCAAGGATTGAGAACTTAGGAATTTCAGTAAAGAACTGATAGTTTAGAGGAGAAGGACGTTCTTACCTCCAAACTTGAATTTCTCCATTTTAGAGCCAAAATGCTTGATGAAACAATTTGTAAATTGTGAGGTTTTGATGATGAGATGATTAGGAATCAAATGAGAGTTGAAATGAGAGATGTAGATGTCAAAATCAGAGAAAGAAATCTGAGGAAATCTTGTTTGGGTAGAGAGAAAATGAGAGAAAAGAGAATTTGAGAGAAAATAGAAAATTAGTTGGAAATTGGTTAAAATGATTTCCCTCCTTTTCTAAATCTTTAAAATCAGATTTTAGACTTAAAATATCTTAGAAAAATCTGGAGAAATCCTTTTTGGAATAATAGCTCCTTAAAGATTCAAAGTTTCAATCCTTTATAAAACTGTCCCGCAACTTTCAAAAATTACATTTTGGTCACTAGCCAAAATGTCAACCTTCCGAACCTCATTTTCCAAAATTGATTTCACAGTTCACTTATATATATTAAAAGATGATTTTAGAATATTTTTCCATATTTTTAATGCAACCCGAACTAGGCTTTCCTAAATTTCCTCTCATATATTCGATCAGCACTTTGACCGAACCGGTCAACGCCAAAACTTCTGAGCCCAAAACCGGGGCGTTACAACTCTCCCCCCCTTAGGAAATTTCGTCCTCGAAATTTCAACCGGCGAAAAGAGAACCACAACCTTCTCAGACAACACACAAGGCAACACAAAAGCCTCAACCAACAACACTGATCACTTCCCACACAAAACTTCCACCACTCACTGTTCATAAATCCACACTCTCAAGGGTAACCACAACCCAAACTTCCACACAGCCAGATTATGCACAATCCCAACATCAACCTGAAAAACTTCAGCTCTTACAGCAAACAACACTGTAACACACAACTCCCAAGACTTGTCTACACAAAGACAACAACCAAACCAACTCGGTCACTAGGCAACCTCTCAGCTTCAACAACTCTTGCGATTCCCAAACCTTTTCCAAAGATTTTCCCAACAAGCAGAAATCCTTAAACATCAACTGTTCACACAAACTCTCTAACGAAGCTGACAATCCTTTACACCCATCAAAAACATTACCATAACAGCTCACCAGCACCAAAAACCAGAATCACATCACAACCTCAACTTGAAACCTTTAGCCGTTCCACATACCATCAACAGACTTCAAACAGAACTTCTTAACCACAACTAGCCAACCACTGCTCACAAGAACTCAAACAACCAACGAAAACCTTCAATCTTTCACTGCCCCTTCACTACATACTCAACCAGAACACTTGCACTACCAGAACATCACTGAACCAAGACACACACAACAGCTTCATAACTCTTCAAAGATTGCTAAGAACAAACACAACCCTTCACAGCAACTTAAAAGCTAAACCACTTCAGCACCCGGAAACTCAACCACCAAGCTACAACAACACTTAGCACCAAGGAACAACCACTTCCTTTAAACCAAACAACCCACTTAGCTGATACAAACCACAACCGATACCTTTCACCACCAAACCACTAAACTCTCAGAGCAACAAACACTTTCCTTCTACCAACAAGCCATTCCACTCTCACCATCACAAACAACTAGATAACAAACTCCAGAACTTCTAACTCCCACTCTTAGCACCAAACAACCTCTAAAAACCATCATCCCACCTAATCCAACCACAACACTAACAGATTCGATTAGTTATTAGGGTATGTGAACATCGTATGCATGATCACCTACATGCCCTATCAATGCCTGATGTACATGTATGCAAAACCTCTAATGTCATGCCACATGTATGCATGGACCAACATATATAATATAGTATATAACAATGATTTAACTGTGCATGAATGCCAGTTCACACCCTCCAATAACATCCTCAAAATCTGTCTAAGAACAACCTCTTACTCACCTTTAACTTTACTAACTCCATCATGCCAACAACCATTAACCACAAGATACTTACCCAAGCCCTCTTCACACCCAAGATATCACCAAACCACAACTATCATTACCCCAAACATTCTAGCAACAAGACTAAACTTACCACGCAAGGAAAAACCAACAGAAACCAAACTAAGCAACTAAAGCAAAGATCACTTAACAAGGTTACCTGAAAACATAACACCACTCTGAAGCTTCATCGAACGAGCTCTCTTCCTTGCGGAACCAACATCCTTCGGTTGCACCCTTGCAGCACCAACAAACACTCCTGGGTCACCACCAACTCCTTGCGATAAGAAACCTTGACTGTTCCGCGCCAACATCAAGCAATCACGCTTCATGTGTCCAGCAGACCCACACTTCCAGCAAACTTCATTTCCCAAGCTCTTCACAACCTTCTGCTTTTTCTGCCACTTCTGAACCTCGCCTCGGTCGCGCTCACGACCTTTCTGAGATCCTTTTGCCAACATCAAAGCTGACTTCACTCCAAGAGGACAATCACGCTTGACATGCAACTTGGAACCACAATTCCAACAAACACCTGCGCCCCAACAATTTCCAACATGTTGCCTTTTACAACGGTCACAAACAGATGACTGTGCTCCCACTCCTTGCTCAAGCAACACTTGCTCACCAACAGCATTAGCCACACCTTGCCCAACCCTTGGAAATTCCCTTCCAAGATACCTTTCATAGAAAGCAGATACAAAGAAATCCCAATCAATATCAGGAATATGTGACGCCACAGCCACAGATGTCCACCAAGAACAAGCATCCTCCAACATCAAAGAAACAACACTCCCCAGCTTACAGGCATAATCACAGCCTTCCTGATCCAAAATCAGAACTACATTGGCCAACCAGGCCTCAAACATCTCCGGGGAAGAACCATGGTACTCCTCAGCACCCAAATCAAACAAATGCTGCTTCGGCAAACCCACACATTTAGCCAGCACATCCACTGATCCCACCTCAACCATAGCCTGAGATGTTCCCAACACCTCCTGAACAACAGGTAAAGAACTTTCCATCCCGGAACCAGCTTCCTTCCCTTGCCTTACCATCTCAACTTCAGTCACAGAAGACTGAGACAAAACACCTCTACAATTGGGCGAATTCCTTGCCTTAACAACCTGCCCCAAGGCAGCAACCATCTCACTCATCCTCCATTCCTTCATCAACTTTGCCATACCACTAACAACAAACAACATACAATCACAACAAACAAACAAAACCTGTTAGACCAGCATTAAGCAAGGATTCAAACTCCAACTCCAAAATAACACAATAGCTATATTAATAAGGCAATGGGTATCCCGAATCCTCCCCCTTTACATGACATAACAGCCAACACAACATAGATATCACAACATCAAGCATATCAACAACATACCTTGATCTTGCTTACACCAAACAACATCCAACAGCACTAGCACATTAGCAACATAACATGCTCATAACACATTCATCATGCATAGCATCAGCTTATAACATCCACACATATCCACATGAACTCAACCAAGATTCATAACCTCAAATCATGCTTGCATACACCAGCAACATGCTCAGAACATCAACAGCATATACAGAAACACATGCTTCAACCAGCTTTCAACCATACAACAAGGTAAACATCAAGCACACTTACCACAACAACTTACCGTTTTCCCCAACCTTCGCAACTCAGCTCTGATACCACCAAATGTAACCCTCGTAGCCCGGCCTAGACGGTTGACCCGAACTACGAAGATTACACGGGGAAAACCAAAGTCAACTCGAAAGTCAACCTTGATTAACGACCCTTTTTTTTTTCTTTTTAATCTTGTCTAGATGCACATTAACCTTATATGTGATCACACAAACACCATGCTCAAAGATCACAAACATCAGAGATCAAACAGGGACCCAACTGAACAAATTACAACTTTAGGGACCAAATTGTAATTTCTGAAAACTTTAAGGACTTAACCAGATTTTAAGTTACCAACTTAAAATTAATCATGTTTCATGCTTCTCCGCCAAAATTCAGCTCAAGCGGACATCCCGAACTCATACAATTGCACAAACAAGATTCAGGACCAAAATGCAAACTTTACAAAACATTTGAAGAATTCTTTTAACCGAAATAACAGAACCCGTATCGATACGCCTGAAGTCGTATCGATACGCGGGGAAGGCAGTAACCAACCTCGAGCAACGGTATCGATACGGTATCCCCTGTACCGATACGGCATTCAAACTTTTCCCAGATTTGTATCGATACCCGCACACCCGTACCGATACGCCTGGGCAGAAAAGAGCATATTTAGCTCAGGCGTATCGATACGCAAGCCCGAGTACCGATACCCCTGCTTGAAATAGACTTGAAAACATCAACAAACATGCTTCAAACCTCAAATAAACATCACCAAATCATACCACATAGTCAAACAACATGCAAGGACCACAATTGCTTCATCAATTCAACATATAACCAACACATATGAAAAGCCCCAATTCTATAGGCATGCTTCCTACTCAAGCAACCATTTAAGCACAAACCTTTCAAAGCAACCTCAATTAAACCAATTCATCTTTCAACAACATTAACAACAGTACTTAAACATTCTTGATCAACTCATACGATCACAATAACAACAAATCGAGAGATTCTACCCCATTGCCCTTATTAACTATAGCTATTCACCGAGACATACATCTCCATTGGAGTCCACCTTGAATCCCTTGCTCCTTGCTGTCCAAACTTCAAGAATCTGCATTGATGGACAAAAAGGAGCGTAAGCACAAATGCTTAGTGAGGAATGCTCAAAACCAAAACACCATCAATGCAGCGGGTCTTTAAAACACATTAAAACCAACCCGATTTGCTTTCCAAAACCACGTTTGTAAACTCTTTTCAACATCAAGCTCAAATCATGCATAAACACCATAAGCCAAGCTTAAACAAAACCATGGAAAACACTTCCCTTTAGCAACATACCTTTCTTAAACTTGGAAACCACATCAAGCAAGAAACCACTTAAAACCATAATTCAATCAAACCATTTCATGCATTTAAACAAGGCCACATAAAACCATAACATCATCATCACATGCCTTTAACAACAAGTCATACATGACTCCAATGCAACATAGGTAATCCATGCTCTCATGCATCATTTATCAAATGACAACCAACACTTGTTCAACATACAAGTATCATGCTTTCACTAGCATTATACACATTTCATGCAACTATGCATCTTACCAAGCATCTCATGCTTCTCATGCAAACATGCATCAACTCAAGCATCTCATGCTTCACATGCAACCATGCATCATTTCAAGCAATCTCATGCTTCACATGCAACCATGCATCATTTCAAGCAATCTCATGCTTCACATGCAACCATGCATCATTTCAAGCAATCTCATGCTTCACATGCAACCATGCATCATTTCAAGCAATCTCATGCTTCACATGATCAAGAACATTATATTGGCTTCCAAGAGATCAACCATTTTCACTTTCCAACTTTCAACCCGATCGGATACGCGGATCACAAGCGTGTCCCAACGCTTCCTACACACTACCCAATCCAAGGTCTTCCCGTGGGCAACAACCTCCACTGACCTCAATCTCCTAAGGTTCCCATGTATGGACTTTTAAACACCATACAACCTTAGCTTTTCCTCAAGGTTACCATGTATGGACATACACCCTTGACATGCACAAGGTCTTCCCGTATGGACTTTCAACCACCATACAACCTTTGCATAACCGATTGGTAGTTGTAGACATCATCTAACGAGATCCGGGACATCACACACAAGATCCACACATGGACTTAACCATAGCCATTGTGATCTTAACAAGTACAAGGTTCTCACATAAGGACTTTTAACCACCTTATAACCTTTACTCAACCAAGGTCTACCGTGGGCAACAACCTCCACTACGACCTTAAGCAACCGAGGTCCTCCCGTGGGCACACCCTCCACTGACCTCATCTCGTTAGGAATACTTGAGGGGAGTTTATCCGGTCCACACTTGACCACTCCACCATCAAGGCGACTTTATTCACGGTGCACCCAATCCTATAGCCGGCTAATTATACCCGATCACGAACCAAGAACCATTCACATCTCTTGCCAACATAACCATCTTACCATAATATCCAATGTTCCACATGCATAAACATAATGCAAGGCCATCACATCATTAGCTCAATGATTCACATGCATACACATAATGCAACACTATCACATCATTAGCTCAATGATTCACATGCATAAACAATATGCAAAAAGGGTACAATTATCATCATTAATCATCATCAACTCACTGTTTTTAAGCATCATACTAAGCCAATGAACAACATGCATCACTATGCATCAAAATCACAATTTCTATAAACATAACCAAGGATCTCTTACCTTGAGCATCCTTTTCAATTGACTTTCAAAACCAGCATTAAACCATGCTAAAACATGCTTACAAAACAGAATTAAACCATGCAAAAACACTTGCATAACAATCATCAACAACATTTGATTTTAAAACCAAATCACACACAATTCAAAGGCAAAAACCCCTTTACTTACTCTTGAGCTTAGCAAAGTTGTTTAGACTTAAACTAAGCTCCCAAAAACCTTCAAACCATGTTTCAAAAGCTGAAATCCCAACTTCACTCACCGATTACCAAACAAGCCTAGCCAACAAGCTTTCCAAGCTTCCGAAAACTTCCGAAAACACCTTCAAAGCTCAAGGATCAACCTCCCCTGTTTCAAGCACATAAAAACAGAACATTAATGCATCCTTATGCATTAAAACACCAGCAACATCAACACAACTCGCTGCTCTTCACAAAACTAGCAATTTGGCTACCAAACACAACCGAAATCATCTCCAAACACTTCCAAAACTTAACCCAGCCAAGATCCATCACTTCTAACCATTTTTATACATCAAATAACATGCAAAATGATCACAACCACGTCCTTATACCTCTAGGTATAACAGATCACCAAAAACACTCCAAAAACAACCAAAAACTCAAGCCAAACTTAGGAAATTCAACCTATCCGGGATTGCATTGATTAAACCTCAACTTCTAATCATTTTAGCATTCATTTAACATCAATTTAACACCTCAAAACCCTGCTTAAACAGATCACACGAAATTTTCACCAAAATCACCAAATCTTGCATTTTAGCCAAAAATCAAGATCTCAATTGAAAAGCCTTTAATAAAACATGAATCAAGGATTGAGAACTTAGGAATTTCATTAAAGAACTGATAGTTTAGAGGAGAAGGATGTTCTTACCTCCAAACTTGAATTTCTCCATTTTAGAGCCAAAATGCTTGATGAAACAATTTGTAAATTGTGAGGTTTTGATGATGAGATGATTAGGAATCAAATGAGAGTTGAAATGAGAGATGTAGATGTCAAAATCAGAGAAAGAAATCTGAGGAAATCTTGTTTGGGTAGAGAGAAAATGAGAGAAAAGAGAATTTGAGAGAAAATAGAAAATTAGTTGGAAATTGGTTAAAATGATTTCCCTCCTTTTCTAAATCTTTAAAATCAGATTTTAGACTTAAAATATCTTAGAAAAATCTGGAGAAATCCTTTTTGGAATAATAGCTCCTTAAAGATTCAAAGTTTCAATCCTTTATAAAACTGTCCCGCAACTTTCAAAAATTACATTTTGGTCACTAGCCAAAATGTCAACCTTCCGAACCTCATTTTCCAAAATTGATTTCACAGTTCACTTATATATATTAAAAGATGATTTTAGAATATTTTTCCATATTTTTAATGCAACCCGAACTAGGCTTTCCTAAATTTCCTCTCATATATTCGATCAGCACTTTGACCGAACCGGTCAACGCCAAAACTTCTGAGCCCAAAACTGGGGCGTTACAAAAGGTGCGAAAGGTTCCGTTATGGTTTGGTGACGGAGGTTAAGACTTATATGTTAGCTGCTGAGTACAATGATTTCGATGTGCTGGTTAGTCGGTCCAAGGACATTGAGATGAACCTGAGTTTGTCTGTTAAGGGTGCTGGAGCTAGTTCTGGAAAGAGAGCTGCTGAGTATAGTTCCAGTGGTGGACGGAACAAGAGAGGGCGTGATCAGAGGTTTCAGTCCTCGTCTAAGAGAGGTGGAGATGCACCTGCTAGGGGTGGCAATGCTAGAGCTGACCCTAGTGCTTGTTGGATCTGCGGTTCGCGTGGTCACTTGAGACGTGACTGTCCTCGTGCTGGGAGGGAGGTGCAAGCTCCTGTGATAGCAGCTGGTTATGAGTGCTGGAATTGTGGTTCAGCTGATCATCTGAGGCGTGATTGTCTAAGAATGGCTGGTGGTCAAGAGCGTGCTCCTGTGGTTGCAGCACCGCAGAGAGGTCGTGGGCGCAGCCGTGGTAATTTTCAGAGACGAGAGGAAGGTGGGCGCGGTGTAGCTCATGTTGTGGCTATTCAACCTGAGGGTGGAGGCCAAGCGAGGGTGTATGCTCAGCGCGAAGGAAGGAATGATGCAGATGTGATTGCAGGTACCTTTACTTTGCAATCCTTGTCATTGCTTTCTTTGATTGATTCTGGATCTACGCATTCATACATTCTTCGTGAGCATGCTGAGTTGCTTGGTTTGCCTGTTGAGTTTTTGGATGTTGGTGTTAGAGTCACTAGTTCTTTTGGTGAAACTGTTGTGACACGTAAGCTTTATAAAAGGTGTCCTTTGGTTGTTCAAGAGCATGTCTTTCTTGTTGATCTTATGGAGTTTCCCTTTTATGGTTTTGATGTGATCCTTGGTATGGATTGGCTTGCTGAGCATCGTGCTGTTGTGGATTGTGAGAATAAGCGGGTTTCGCTTAGGCTTGCGGATGATTATGAAGTGGTGGTGGTTGGTGAGAATGTGAAGTTTCTTGCCAATGTTGTTTCTACCTTGGAGGCGAGCAGGATGCTGAGGCAAGGTTGTGAAGCTTTTCTGGCTTTTGTGATGAATCCTAGTTCGAAGGAGCTGAGGGTGCAGGATATCAGGGTTGTGAAGGAGTTTCCTGATGTTTTTCCTGAGGAGTTGCCTGGTTTACCTCCTAATCGCGAGGTGGAGTTTGGTATTGAGCTGTATGGGAATACCACTCCTGTGTCCATTACTCCCTATAGAATGGCACCTAAGGAGCTGAAGGAGCTGAAGACGCAGTTGCAAGAGTTGCTTGATCGTGGGTTCATCCGGCCGAGTGTTTCGCCTTGGGGTGCTCCTGTCTTGTTTGTGAAGAAGAAAGATGGCACGATGAGGATGTGCATTGATTACCGTCAGCTGAACAAGTTGACTATCAAGAATCGGTATCCTTTGCCGAGGATTGATGATCTCTTTGATCAATTTCGGGGAGCTGCTGTGTTCTCTAAGATTGACTTGAGGTCAGGGTATTATCAATTGAAGGTGAAGGATGTGGATGTGCCTAAGACAGCTTTCAGGACAAGGTATGGGCATTATGAGTTCCTTGTGATGCCGTTTGGTTTAACAAATGCTCCTGCTGCTTTCATGGATATGATGAATCGTGTTTTTCGTGAATACCTGGACAAGTTTGTTGTGGTGTTCATTGATGATATCCTTGTGTACTCGCGTACTGAGGAAGAGCACGAAGAGCATTTGAGGGTTGTGTTGCAAGCTTTGTTGGAGAATCAGCTTTATGCTAAGTTGAGCAAGTGTGAGTTTTGGCTTAGAGAAGTTGTTTTTCTTGGGCATGTGGTCTCAGCTGAGGGGATTCGTGTTGATCCTCAGAAGATTGAAGCGGTGATGAACTGGAAAGTTCCTAAGTCTGTTCAGGAGGTTTGTTGAGTGTGTAAAAGTTCTATCATTTACACCTTTTTAAACCCATATTTCTGCTGCATTCAAGCATCATTTCATTGCATTTAGGTTAGTTTTCAATAAAACATCACAATTATATAAAAGGCACGGATTCTACTGAAAGATGGCTATTTTTGCAGGTATCTGTCATAGTAGATGTCGAAGGCAGGTGCAGGGCAGATAAGCAGAAAAGCTGAACTGGACAAGCAGCTGAAGAAGACAAACCTGTCACGGACCTGTCGTGACAGCATGATGACAGCAGATTCATGAAGAGGAAAAATGAAGTGGACCTCGATAGATAGAGAAAAATCTGCTCGTCTGTCGTGTGGCAGCCAAATAATTTTCCAAGCCCCGGATCAAATGATATGTCAAGCCAAAGCTCAAAAGAGAGGAAATCCCTAAAAGCAAGGAGGCGGCTAGAAAGTAGGATACTTTAGAGATTTAATCTTTATTAGAGTCTTACTTTTAATTAAAGTTGTAATCCTTGTTACCTTAGATAACTTGAGCCCAAAGCTTATATAAAGGGCATAGATTAAACCTAGGGAGACGGCCGACTACCCCATAACCAAAACCGAAAACCTGCCGATTACCTGTCACCAACATGTTCTAAATTCCCCCTAGGGCTACGGGTTGTTTTGTAAAGTAGTTGCAAGGGTTGCTTTGTTTTAGGATTTTTCAAGTTCAATAAAATAAACTTCAAGTTCTTTTATCTTGGTTTTAATATCTTGCAAGAGCATCGGGAGAGCATTGTGAGGTTATCCATTTACTTAGCATCGGGAGAGTTAAGTATACGAAAGAGATAAAAGCGCGTTCTCTAGTTTATAGTTGAACCATCTCGTGCTTAGGGATAAGGCGAGGTTAAGTGGCTAAGGAAGAATTCATACACATCGGTGTTCATCCTTCGATTCACGCCGGGAGGTATCATCAAAGACGTGATCATCGACAGACTTGTGCCTAGGGATAGGGCAAGGCAGATCTGGGATTCTTGCCAAGCTTGAAGTACGGAGTTAGTGTTCGATGCCGCGACAGCTAACGGACAGACGCCGCGACAGGTGCTGTCGGCGACGGGTGCGACGACAGAACTGGAGATCCTAAGCAATTCAATACCTACACTACTGAGCAACTCAATACCAGCCCATTCTCTCTATCTTGATATCTCAATTCCTTTTATTTACGTTTTTACTTTATTAGTCGTGACAATTTCTCTCAATTATTTCTTTTACTTCGTGCAGTGAAATTAGGTGAAGCTATTAGCCCAATCCCTGTGGAGACGATATCCGATACTTTGTATCACTTTACTACTTGCGTCGTGTATACTTGCACTACAATTGCGATAGACTATTTTACACGCAACAAGTTTTTGGCGCCGTTGCCGGGGATTGGCAACATAACTACACCTTTCTTTCCTTGCACTTTTTGTTTTTATTTTCGTTTTTGTTTTTCTTTATTTATTTTTATTTTTATTTTCTTTCGCGTTTTAAACTCTTGCTTTTCACAAGGTTTTCTTGTTTATGCGCAGATCGAAAAGAGGTGAAGATCCTGAGTATAAATTAGATCCGGAGATCGAACGTTCCTTCAATCTCAAGAAACAGATTCGCCACCTTTTAGACCGAAACGAACACCTTGAAGAACAGCTAGAGCAGATGGCCCGTAATTAGCCTGCCGGTGAAGAAATACCGCCTGTCGGTGACCCGCCTGCGGCAGGTGTACGACGGTCATGTCGTGACTACATGCTGAACGATCATGTAGAATTGGAAACCACGCTGCCGGATATCGACGTTGACAACTTCGAGCTTAAACCTGTCATGTTTAGTATGATCAACAACGCCGGACAGTTTGGTGGTTCCGCGACAGAAGATGCCAGGGAGCATCTCAAAACGTTCCAGGAGATCTGTGGTTCGTTTAGACTGCCAGGAGTTAGTCCGGAGATACTGAGGCTCCGGTTATTCCCCCATTCATTGAGGGACAGAGCTAAAACTTGGTGGAATAAACTTACACCGGGTTCTATTATGACTTGGGCAGATCTAACTCGTGAATTTTTGTCTCGTTTTAATCCTTCTCATTTAGTTGAGCGATTACGTAATGAAATTGCTACTTTTCAACAGGAAGATGACGAGCCAATGCATGAGGCCTGGGACAGATTCACAACTCTTCTACGGAATTGTCCAATGCATGGATTCCCCGTCTGGAATCAGGTAACTAAGTTTTATAATGCTGCTAACTTACAAACTCGCATTCGAATTGATTCTGCAGCGAATGGACTATTATTGGACAAAGATCCAGACGAGGCTCTGCAAGTTCTGAAACATCTGGCTAAGAATGAGGAGCAGTTTCCAACCGCTAGAAGAGGGGGTAAACGGGTACTTGCTGTCAAGGATTATGAGGCCGACAGCACTATGAAATCACAGGTAGCATTCCTCACTAAAGCCATGAAACACTTATTAAGTGAAGAGGAAGTACGAGGGTTTGCTGTCGAGGAAGTTTGTATTACATGTGGAGGAAATCATAGTAGGGATGAGTGCCCTATAAATATAGAAGAAGGAAAATATGTTGGAAATTACAAGCCAAACTACAATTCCAACAATTACAATCCTAATTGGAGGAAAGACCCAAAATTTTCCTGGAGTAACCCCAACAATGCCTTAAATCCGCAAGCTTATAATCAGAATCAAGGGGGTCCTAGATTGTTGATGCGACAGCAGCCACAGCCGCAAAACCTGCCGCAGAACCTGCCGCTTCAACAACAACAGCAGCCACCACCTGCCACGAGTAGTATATTGGAGCAGAC
Organism: Hibiscus tridactylites; assembly: GCA_958450335.1. Classification (NCBI taxonomy): domain Eukaryota; kingdom Viridiplantae; phylum Streptophyta; class Magnoliopsida; order Malvales; family Malvaceae; genus Hibiscus; species Hibiscus tridactylites. The sequence goes on from OY288281.1 coordinate 43,490,360, forward strand.
TCTGGCTACCTTTATGTCTCAGACTGGCACGTATATGGATAACATCAATAAGTTTGTCAAGAAAACGGAAGACTTTATGGATGAGACTAAGATGAGGATGACAAACCATGAGGCTACCTTAAAATCTCTAGAGACACAAATGGGACAGGTGTCACAGCATATTAAGCCACGGCAGAATGGAGGTTTCCCTAGCAATACTGAAAATGCTAGAACACCCCCTCATGAGCAGTGTAAGGCAATTACTACCAGGAGTGGGAAAAAGTTACCAGGGCCGGAAAAAGAACCTGCCTTGAAAAAACCTGCCGAGGAAGCTGTCCCGACAGGTGACAAACAAACTGCTGCCGATGAGCCTGTCACGACAGCAGAAGCGACAGAGGAGAAAAAGGAAGATCATCGTCCTCAAATTCGTATGCAGTGGGAAGGACGCATTGCTGATTATCGTCCTCCACCACCTTTTCCGCAACGGATACAGCAAGCTAAGCATGAATCTCAACTTAAAAAGATTTATGATATTTTTAAACAGGTTCATATTAACATTCCGTTGTTAGATGCTGTTAGGGAAATGCCAGGTTATGCTAAATTTCTCAAGGATGTCATGTCTAAAAAATCTAAACTTGGGGAATTTGAAACGGTAAGGATGCAAGAAGGTTGCATGAGTATTCTTCATCGACAACCACCCCAGAAAAAGAAGGATCCAGGGAGCCTCCTCATACCTTGCGTAATCGGTGATAAATTTGTGGGTAAGGCATTATGTGATCTTGGTGCTAGTGTTAATCTAATGCCCAAATCTGTTTTTCAGAAATTAGGTATTGGCAAGGCGCGGCCCACGACAGTTACCCTACAGCTAGCCGACCGCTCTTACGTTCACCCCGAGGGAAAAATTGAAGACATCTTGGTAAGAGTGGATAAACTTATTTTTCCTGCTGACTTTCTTATTTTAGATTGTGAGGCAGATGAGAACGCACCAGTCATCCTAGGGCGACCCTTCTTAGCCACGGGAAGATCATTGATTGATGTGGAAAAAGGAGAACTCACCATGCGCGTAAACGATCAAGAAATTAAGTTGAATGTTCTCCAAGCAATGAAACATGCTGATGTGGATGAAGAATGCAAGGCCATCATTGAGGTGACCTTTGATCAACCCTGCATCAGGTCGAGCTGTCAAGATACAAAATTTGGTCACTGCTGCGACAGCCATTTACAAGCCTGTCACGACAGCAACGACGACAGCATCGACGACAGCGACTCCTCTGAATACAATTCATCTGATAATGAAGGTCATGAGGAGGTAGACTGGTTAGACCATCGCCCAGGTAAGTTATTCGAACCCTTAAATTACACTTCGGATAACCATTTAATTCAAAAGCCATCCACTGTCGAACCACCTGTCTTAGAACTCAAGCCCCTGCCAGGGCAGCTTAAATATGCCTATCTTGGTTGTGATAAAACACTGCCCGTAATCATCTCTGCTAAGCTGCCACAGGAACAGGAACGACAGCTGATCGACATGTTGAGGCAGCACAAAAGGGCGATAGGATGGACTATAGCAGACATTCAGGGCATTAGTCCGGCAATCTGTATGCACAAAATCCTCCTCGAGGAAGATCATAAGCCGACTATTGATGCCCAGAGGCGGTTGAACCTTGCAATGAAGGAGGTAGTGCGTAAAGAAATAATTAAATGGTTAGACGCTGGTATCATTTACGCCATCTCCGATAGCAAATGGGTAAGCCCGGTGCAATGTGTTCCCAAGAAAGGAGGCATGACTGTGATAACCAATGAAAACAACGAGTTAATCCCAACCAGGACTGTGACCGGTTGGAGGGTTTGTATGGACTATCGGAAGCTTAACAAAGCTACCCGAAAAGACCATTTTCCTTTACCCTTTATTGATCAAATGCTTGACAGATTAGCGGGTAAACCTTATTATTGTTTTCTTGATGGTTATTCAGGATATAATCAAATTGCTATTGCACCGGAGGACCAAGAGAAAACGACTTTCACCTGCCCTTATGGAACATACGCGTTTAGGAGGATGCCGTTTGGGCTTTGTAACGCACCTGCCACCTTCCAAAGGTGCATGATGGCTATATTCTCCGACATGGTTGAAGACTTCCTTGAAATCTTCATGGATGATTTTTCCGTCTTTGGAGACGATTTTGAGAGCTGCCTTGGCAACCTTCAAAAGGTACTTGAAAGATGTGAAAAAGCTAATCTTGTTCTTAATTGGGAAAAATGCCATTTTATGGTAGATGAAGGGATAGTTTTAGGCCATAAGATTAGCTGTCGTGGGATAGAAGTCGACAGGGCAAAGATTGAAGTCATAGAGAAGCTGCCGCCGCCAACCACAGTCAAGGGCATTAGGAGTTTTTTAGGGCATGCTGGTTTTTATAGGCGATTTATTGCAAATTTCTCAAAAATCACAAAGCCCCTATGTCATCTCCTAGAGCAGAACCGACCCTTTGACTTTAATGAAGAATGTACTGAAGCATTCAAGGTTCTAAAGGAAAAACTAGTGACAGCCCCCATAGTACAGCCACCAGACTGGACGCAGCCATTTGAAATTATGTGTGATGCTAGTGACTATGCTGTCGGGGCAGCACTTGGGCAGCGCAAGGACAGGCTGTTTCATGTCATATATTATGCCAGCAGAACATTGAATGAAGCCCAAGTGAATTACACAACCACGGAAAAGGAGCTGCTAGCCGTGGTGTTTTCCATCGACAAGTTTCGTTCTTACATACTTGGAACGAAGGTCATAATCCACACCGACCACTCTGCCCTCAAGTATCTATTTGCAAAAAAGGATGCTAAACCTAGGTTGATACGATGGATATTACTATTACAAGAGTTCGACCTTGAGATAAAAGATAAAAAGGGGACAGAAAATCAGGTGGCAGATCACTTGTCGAGGTTGGAGTTGGGACAGAGTCTACCTGTAGATGAGACACACATACTAGAGACCTTCCCAGATGAGCAGCTCTTTGCTGCCGCAATAGCTGTCGCGACAGCCATGGCGGCAGGTAAGTCTTCTAACCTTCCCTGGTATGCTGATTTCGTTAATTTTATAGTTAGCGGAATATTACCTTCTGATCTTACTTATCAAGCCAGGAAGAGGTTTCAAAATGATGTTAAACATTATTATTGGGACGAACCTCTTCTTTTCAAATTATGCGCAGATCAGGTTATAAGGAGATGTATACCACAAGAAGAACAAGAGGACATTCTCCATCACTGTCATGCTTCACAATATGGAGGACACTTAGGAGGCAACAAAACTGCTGCCAAGGTGCTGCAGTCAGGTTTCTACTGGCCGACACTGTATAAGGACGCACAGGAATTTTACGAAAACTGTGACAGGTGCCAGCGGACAGGTAACATCTCAAGGAGAAATGAGATGCCACTGCAGAATATCCTAGAAGTCGAGATCTTCGACGTATGGGGGATTGATTTTATGGGACCGTTTCCATCTTCATGTGGAAATCTTTACATCCTCCTAGCAGTAGATTATGTTTCCAAGTGGGTAGAAGCAATCGCAACTCAAAAGAATGATGCCAAAACAGTCCAAAAGTTTTTGCACAAAAATATTTTTTCTAGATTTGGCATCCCTAGGGCGATTATCAGTGATGAAGGGAGACATTTTGACAACAGGGTAATCGCTGCCGCCTTGAGAAAATATGGTGTCAAGCACAAGATCGCGACAGCATACCACCCACAGACCAATGGACAGGCTGAGATTTCCAACAGGGAAGTAAAGAACATTCTTGAAAAAATGGTCAAACCAACTAGGAAAGATTGGTCTTTACTTCTGAATGATGCATTATGGGCATACAGGACAGCTTTCAAGACTCTATTGGGCATGTCTCCATTTCGATTGATCTATGGGAAAACCTGTCACCTGCCTGTCGAGATAGAGCACAAGGCATATTGGGCAATCAAGGCAGTGAACATGGACTTGGACAAGGCAGGCCAGAAAAGGCTGTTAGATTTGAATGAAATCGAAGAAATACGAACAATGGCCTACGACAACGCAAGAATATACAAGGAAAAAACAAAGAAGTGGCATGACAAGAAGTTGCTGCCGCGACAGTTCTGCCCAGGGCAGCTTGTGTTGTTGTTTAATTCGAGATTGAAACTCTTTCCAGGGAAGCTAAAATCTAGATGGTCTGGACCATTCCAAGTAATTCAAGTTTTCCCCCATGGTGCCATTACAATTCAATCATTAAAAGACGGGCACCAATTCAAAGTCAATGGACAACGCCTCAAGCACTATCAAGGGACTGAAGCCCCAGGAATACAGGAAGTGGTTACTTTAGGTGATGCCCCACAAGGCATCCCTAATTTAACCTAATTTTTTTTTCTTCTTATTTTTATTTTTATTATTATTAATATTATTTATTAGGAATTAGATTTATTTTAATAATGTTTTGTTTTTAATTTCAGTTTTTAAGGAAATAAAAGAGACAAGTGAGAAAGAAGAAGTGGCCCAAGCCCACCGCCCATCCATCAGCCCAAATTAAGTCCATTTATAATAACCTGTCGCTTCAGCTGCCGACGCAGACGGAGTTGACAGGCTGTCAACAGACGCACAGCAGACGAAGAATCGTGCGGCAGATGCAGCATTAATGTCCGTCAGACGTGTCAGACGCAACATCCAATCTGCCGCTCCGTTATTCTCGCCTGCCGTTGTGGCATTAAATGGGCAGCCCCCGACAGCTATATAAACCCCTTCTCCTTTTCATTTTTCCTCACTTCAGATTTTCTCTCTTGCTATTCTCTTCTAGTTTAATCCCTTTTCTTTCATTTTCAGCCCTTGCAACTAAACATGTCTTCACGACAAACCCGACAGAACGCTGCCGCCGCTTCCTCTTCCGCAGCAGCATCTCCGTTTGCCAACAAGGAACTTTGGGAGGAACGAAGCTTCATTTACAACAGAGATGCCCCTCTGTTGGGACTCCGGCCGTTCATCATGCAGGCCATAGCCGCTCAATTATGGGAAGATTTCGCCGAGCAGCCGGCAGAACTCAATGACACCCTAGTCAGGGAGTTCTATGCGGCGATCGAGAGCAAGACGGCAACATCTGTCACCGTCAGAGGAGTGATAGTCCCCTTTACCGCCAGCAGTATCAACCATGTCTTCGGCCTCTTCTTTGGCCCCAATGACGACACCCATCAGCAGTTTTGGGACTCTCTCGACGCCGCCGGCCACGATGCTGTCATGAGGGAATTGACAGAAAGGGGCACAACTTGGAGCACCAGCAAAAGGAATCCCAACTCCGTCAACCGTGCACAGCTGCTCCCTGAGGCTAAACTATGGAACGCTTTTATTAAAAAGCGTATCCTGCCCTCATCCCACCACACGACAGTCAACAGGCAGCGGCTTGCCCTCATTCACTCTATCATGCATGCCAGGCCGATCAACGTGGGCAGGTACATGCGAGAAAGCATTCTCGATTGTGCTTTCAGAACTGACTCACGTCTATGCCTGCCCTCCACCATCACGGCCCTCTGCCGCTGCGCTGCCGTACCGGAGGACCCTTCAGACAAAATTAAGAAGGTCAGCGGCTGGACCGACAGCAACATCTCCAGCCTTATGGAGGTTATCGTCGTAACGCCCCTCAACGCCTTCGATCCAAACGCCTCACCTGCTGAATCCGATGATGAGCCAACCACTGAGCCTGTCAACGAACCTGCCCCAGACGCTGCCACCAACAACGCACTGGCAGATCAGAACGCCCACATCCTTGCTGCCGTCTTGCGGATCGAGGAACGTCAGATGGGCTTAATGACATTCATCCGAGACTTCTCCAATGCCACGGTAAACTTTATTACCAATACTTTACATTTTTCGGATGTCAATTTCCCCACCTTCCCCGCCCATTACTTTAATATCACGTCCCCCACTCCCACACCACCTGTCTCTCCCCACGGAGAATCTGCCTCCTCCACACCGTCACCGACAGCAGCCGGCAGCCCACCGGAGGACACTTCCCCTCGAGGCACAAAGCGAGCTGCCACTGAAGACAGCCCCCTTGTCCGAAGAAACTTGGACAGCGCCTTCACACGGGTGAAGCGTATCAAGCATGTGGCCAACAAGAGGACGCTGTCCAAGGCCATCACGAGTAACAGCTGGGATAGCAGCGGCAGTTCTGACATTCGACTAGTGGAGCCACCTGCCCTTCAGTCTGCTGACGACCCTGTCCATCAACCGGAGGAGGAATCTGCACCTCAACAGCCGGAGGAACCTGTTGATCCACCTGCCCAGGAACCTGCCCAGCCACCTCCCCAACGCAGACGCTACCATCAGATCCGCGTCAGCAGCAGTGATGAGGACAACACTTAAAATTTAAGTTTTTATTTCTTTTTCCTCTATTATTGCTGCCTGCCTCTATATTTGTGATGTACTTTTTTTTTTATGTTTCTCTCTATTTATTTTTAGTGTCATCCTGCATTGAGGGCAATGCAACCCTCGAGTTTGGGGGTGGCAGCCCTCCATATTAATGGAGTCCTTAGCACATCTTTTGTTTAAGTGTTTTGTCTAATTAGTTTTTATTTTTTTTTACAAGTTTTTTTTTTTAAAAAAAATAAATAAATAATTTTCAGAAAACTAAGAAAATTTAAACTGTTGGCTTAAAACTGTGAAATTAACTTACCTGTCATGACGGCTCTGTCGTGGCAGCATCTTTAGGACAGGTTAAGGAAAAGTTTAGAGCCTTTCTATAGTTCTGAAAACTTAAACACTTTTGTGACTGTTATATTGCTTAGATTTCTTTTAGCCAAACTAGAATAGGAAGCTTAGAACTTGGATAGCCCCTAGAGGTGCCTAACACTGGCTCTAGGAAAGAAGTTTAGCAAAAGAAAATTAAACCTAGAGGTGCCCGAAACCGGCTCTAGGAAGCTAACTAGAGGTGCCCGAAACTGGCTCTAGAAAAACTTAGCTTGAAAATAGAAGAAAAAGAAGCATGAAAATGTGCCTTCTAAAAGAAAGTAAACTTTGGCATAAAAATTCGAGTTAAGGAGTTGAATATTCTAGTGAAACTAAGAGAGTCTTAGCATATAACTGTTCACAAGCATGCACACACTACACGAGACCTATAGGGAGATTCCGGACAGATTCTAACCTTTCCGACAGGTTGCTGCCGCCATAGAGAATGAGCGACAGGTGAGGGACAGTTCACTGTTTGAAGGCCAACACAAAAATTTTCAGTTTTCTTTTAAGTCTTCATTGCTTGAGGGCAAGCAAAAACTTGAGTTTGGGGGTGTGTTGAGTGTGTAAAAGTTCTATCATTTACACCTTTTTAAACCCATATTTCTGCTGCATTCAAGCATCATTTCATTGCATTTAGGTTAGTTTTCAATAAAACATCACAATTATATAAAAGGCACGGATTCTACTGAAAGATGGCTATTTTTGCAGGTATCTGTCATAGTAGATGTCGAAGGCAGGTGCAGGGCAGATAAGCAGAAAAGCTGAACTGGACAAGCAGCTGAAGAAGACAAACCTGTCATGGACCTGTCGTGACAGCATGATGACAGCAGATTCATGAAGAGGAAAAATGAAGTGGACCTCGATAGATAGAGAAAAATCTGCTCGTCTGTCGTGTGGCAGCCAAATAATTTTCCAAGCCCCGGATCAAATGATATGTCAAGCCAAAGCTCAAAAGAGAGGAAATCCCTAAAAGCAAGGAGGCGGCTAGAAAGTAGGATACTTTAGAGATTTAATCTTTATTAGAGTCTTACTTTTAATTAAAGTTGTAATCCTTGTTACCTTAGATAACTTGAGCCCAAAGCTTATATAAAGGGCATAGATTAAACCTAGGGAGACGGCCGACTACCCCATAACCAAAACCGAAAACCTGCCGATTACCTGTCACCAACATGTTCTAAATTCCCCCTAGGGCTACGGGTTGTTTTGTAAAGTAGTTGCAAGGGTTGCTTTGTTTTAGGATTTTTCAAGTTCAATAAAATAAACTTCAAGTTCTTTTATCTTGGTTTTAATATCTTGCAAGAGCATCGGGAGAGCATTGTGAGGTTATCCATTTACTTAGCATCGGGAGAGTTAAGTATACGAAAGAGATAAAAGCGCGTTCTCTAGTTTATAGTTGAACCATCTCGTGCTTAGGGATAAGGCGAGGTTAAGTGGCTAAGGAAGAATTCATACACATCGGTGTTCATCCTTCGATTCACGCCGGGAGGTATCATCAAAGACGTGATCATCGATAGACTTGTGCCTAGGGATAGGGCAAGGCAGATCTGGGATTCTTGCCAAGCTTGAAGTACGGAGTTAGTGTTCGCTGCCGCGACAGCTAACGGACAGACGCCGCGACAGGTGCTGTCGGCGACGGGTGCGACGACAGAACTGGAGATCCTAAGCAATTCAATACCTACACTATTGAGCAACTCAATACCAGCCCATTCTCTCTATCTTGATATCTCAATTCCTTTTATTTACGTTTTTACTTTATTAGTCGTGACAATTTCTCTCAATTATTTCTTTTACTTCGTGCAGTGAAATTAGGTGAAGCTATTAGCCCAATCCCTGTGGAGACGATATCCGATACTTTGTATCACTTTACTACTTGCGTCGTGTATACTTGCACTACAATTACGATAGACTATTTTACACGCAACAAGGTTCGTAGTTTCCTTGGTTTGGCAGGATACTACCGAAGGTTTGTGGATGGTTTTTCCAAGATTGCTGCTCCTTTGACGAAGTTGCTGCAGAAAGATGTTAAGTATGAGTGGACAGAAGCGAGACAGCAAGCTTTTGAGAAGCTGAAGTTGGCTTTGACGCAAGCTCCTATCTTGATTCAGCCTGAATCAGGGAAAGAGTTTGTAGTCTACAGTGATGCATCCTATGTTGGTTTGGGGTGTGTGCTGATGCAAGAGGGTAAGGTTGTGGCTTATGCGTCGCGGCAGTTGAAGGTGCATGAGCGCAATTATCCTACGCATGATATTGAGCTGGCTGCAGTGGTTTTTGCTCTGAAGATCTGGAGGCATTATCTGTATGGTGAGAAGTGTACGGTGTACACGGATCACAAGAGTTTGAGGTATCTGATGTCTCAGAAGGAGTTGAATCTCAGGCAGCGACGTTGGTTGGAGTTGCTCAAGGATTATGATCTGACGATAGAGTATCATCCTGGAAAGGCCAATGTTGTTGCGGATGCCTTGAGTAGGAAGGTAGCTGTTGAGCTGAGAGCTATGTTTGCTAGCTTGAGTATATCGCAGGATGGTGGTCTTGTTGCTGAGTTGCAAGTGAAACCTTCGTTGGTTCAGTTGATCAAGGATAAGCAGTTGTTGGATGATTCCTTGGTGTCTCATGTTCAGGATATCGCGGAGGGTAGACCTTCGGATTTCTGTTTTAATGAGGATGGGGTGTTGTGTTTTGGTAATCGGATAGTAGTACCTGCAGATGCTGAGTTGAGGCATGCTATTCTAGCTGAAGGTCATAGTAGTCCTTTTGCTATGCATCCTGGTAGTACAAAGATGTATCGCGATCTTCGTGATGAGTACTATTGGGTGGGCCTGAAGAAGGATGTGGCAGAGTTCGTGAGCAAGTGTTTGGTGTGTCAGCGCGTAAAGGCTGAACATCAGGTTCCTTCTGGTTTGTTGCAACCATTGAAAATCCCTGAATGGAAGTGGGAGAGGGTTACCATGGATTTTGTATCTAGTTTGCCTTTGTCTCCGTCGAAGAAGAATTGTGTTTGGGTGATTGTGGATCGCCTGACGAAGTGTGCACATTTCTTGCCTGTGCATACTACGTTTTCTTTGGATAAGCTGGCAGAGCTGTACGTTGCTGAGGTTGTGAGGTTGCATGGTGTGCCTAAGTCGATCGTGTCGGATAGGGATCCGAGGTTCACATCGCGTTTTTGGCAGTGTTTGCATCAAGCTCTGGGTACAAGGTTGCATTTCAGTACATCCTATCATCCTCAGTCGGATGGCCAGTCTGAGCGAGTTATTCAGATTTTGGAGGATATGTTGAGATGTTGCGTGATAGAGTTCCAAGGTTCTTGGGAGAAGCATCTGCCTTTGGTTGAGTTCGCTTACAACAACAGTTTTCAGGCAAGTATACAGATGGCACCTTATGAGGCTCTGTATGGGAGGAAGTGTAGGACTCCTCTATGTTGGGCTGAAACTGGTCAAAAGTTGGTTTCGATGCCTGCTTTGTTGAAAGGTACCACCGAGAAAGTGAAGCTCATATGTGAGAGGTTGAAGGCTGCTTCTGATCGGCAGAAGTCTTACGCGGATTTGAGGCGTAGGGAGATAGAGTTTGCGGTGGGTGATCGCGTGTTTTTGAAGGTTTCGCCTTGGAAGAAGGTGATGAGGTTTGGGCGGAAGGGTAAGCTGAGCCCTAGATACATTGGACCGTATGAGGTTGTTGAGCGTGTTGGTCCTGTTGCGTATCGGTTGAGGTTACCTCAGGAGCTGGAGAAGATTCATGATGTGTTCCATGTTTCTATGCTCCGGAGATATCGATCTGATCCTTCGCATGTGTTGCCTGTGGAGGAGGTGGAATTGAATCCGGATTTGACCTATGATGAGGAACCGGTGAAGATTCTGGATTCAGATAGCAAGGTTCTTCGTGGCAAGACCATTGAGTTGGTGAAGGTGCTGTGGAAGCATCGCGGTGTTGAGGAAGCCACGTGGGAGCGAAAGGAGGATATGCTGAAGCAGTTTCCTTATCTCTTTCCTTCAGGTAAATTTCGAGGACGAAATTTCTTAAGGGGGGGAGAGATGTAACGCCCCGGTTTTGGGCTTAGAAGTCTTGGCGTTGACCGGCTTAGTCAAAGTGCTGATCGAATATATATAAGAGGGAATTTAGGGAAACCTAGTTCGGGTTGCATTAAAAATATGGAAAAATATTCTAAAATCATCTTTTAATATATAAAAGTGAACTGTGAAATCAATTTTGGAAAATGAGGTTCGGAAGGTTGACATTTTGGCTAGTGACCAAAATGTAATTTTTGAAAGTTGCGGGACAGTTTTATAAAGGATTGAAACTTTGAATCTTTAAGGAGCTATTATTCCAAAAAGGATTTCTCCAGATTTTTCTAAGATATTTTGAGTCTAAAATCTGATTTTAAAGATTAAGAAAAGGGAGGGAAATCATTTTAACCAAATCCTAACTAATTTTTCTATTTTCTCTCAAATTCTCTTTTCTCTCATTTTCTCTCTACCCAAACAAGATTTCCTCAGATTTCTTTCTCTGATTTTGACATCTACATCTCTCATTTCAACTCCCATTTGATTCTTAATCATCTCATCATCAAAACCTCTCAATTTGCAAATTGTTTCATCAAGCATTTTGGCTCTAAAAGGGAGAAATTCGAGTTTGGAGGTAAGAACGTCCTTCTCCTCTAAACTATCAGTTCTTTACTGAAATTCCTAAGTTCTCAATCCTTGATTCATGTTTTATTAAAGGCTTTTCAATTGAGATCTTGATTTTTGGCTAAAATGCAAGATTTGGTGATTTTGGTGAAGATTTCGTGTGATCTGTTTAAGCAGGGTTTTGAAGTGTTAAAATGATGTTAAATGAATGCTAAAATGATTAGAAGTTGAGGTTTAATCAATGCAATCCCGGATAGGTTGAATTTCCTAAGTTTGGCTTGAGTTTTTGGTTGTTTTTGGAGTGTTTTTGGTGATCTGTTATACCTGGAGGTATAAGGACGTGGTTGTGATCTTTTTGCATGTTGGTTGATGTATAAAAATGGTTAGAAGTGATGGATCTTGGCTGGGTTAAGTTTTGGAAGTGTTTGGAGATGATTTCGGTTGTGTTTGGTAGCCAAATTGTTAGATTTGTGATGAGCAGCGAGTTGTGTTGATGTTGCTGGTGTTTTAATGCATAAGGATGCATTAATGTTCTGTTTTTATGTGCTTGAAACAGGGGAGGTTGATCCTTGAGTTTTGGAGGTGTTTTCGGAAGGTTTCGGAAGCTTGGAAAGCTTGTTGGCTAGGCTTGTTTGGTAATCGGTGAGTGAAAATGGATTTTCAGCTTTTAAACCAAAGGTTGAAGGTTTTGGGAGCTTAGTATAAGTCTAAACAACTTTGCTAAGCTCAAGTGTAAGTTTTTCGGATTACTCTCTTAGAGTGGGTGCCATGTTTGATGAAATGTGAAATGATGATTTGCATGATTTACTACTGTTTTGGAAAAGCATGTTTTAGCATGTTATTTGCTGATGTTTTAGCATGATTTATGCTAATGTTTAAGCCATGTGTTGAAGGTGTCTCTAGGTAAGAGTACCTTGTTTTATGCATTGTTAAATGATGATTTAATGCTTGAAATGCATGATGAAATGGCTTGGTTTAAATGCTTTAAAACAGTGGATTACATGATGTATAAGTGTGTATTGGCAAGTGATGGTTTGTAAAAGTGAAGGTCACCAAGGTGGTTAAAAGTCCTTGAGTGAGCCTTGTTATCTAAGATCGTCAAGGTGGTTAAAAGTCCTTGGATGAATCTTGTTGCGGACACTAAGGTGGTTAAAAGTCCTTAGGTGCTCCTTTCCATGGTGGTTAAAAGTCCATGGGGCCAAGGTGTTTAAAAGTCCTTGGGGCCAAGGTGTTTAAAAGTCCTTGGGGTATTTCAAGCTACGGACACAAAGGTGGTTAAAAGTCCTTGTGTGGTCCATTCATGGTGTTTAAAAGTCCATGGCCAAGGTGTTTAAAAGTCCTTGGGGTCCAAGGTGTTTAAAAGTCCTTGGGAAAAGTTGTTGAACTTGATTTCTAAATGAAATGTATCACTTGAGCCAATATGACATGTATTGTACATGAGATGCATGAGATGCATGATTTAATGTTTATGTTGAAGCATGAGATGCTAGTTAAAATGAAATGTGGAAGCATGTTATTGCTTGATTTAAAGTATGCTTTGAGCATGTGTAAAGGTTGTTTTCAAGCATGATTTACAAATGAATTTTAATGCATTATTGAATGGCTTTTAAAGAGCACTCCTCACTAAGCTTTGGCTTACGCTCTCTCGTTTTCTTGATTCAATAATGCAGAGCATTAGAGTGCTTTGAGGGCAGCAAGAGGAGGCAAGCACACAAGTTCAAGTAAAGCTCAATGTGTGGAAGGTTTTGTTAAACATTTTAGCTTTTGGTCGATTTGGCAATGGGGGACCAATGTAATTGTTCTGGGAGGTGTTTAAGACTCCCTAAGTATGTTAAATGTTGCTGTTGTTGTTGGGTTTTGGATTGATCTCTTATATGCTTGGCTATGAAGGTTTATGCATGAAAGGTAGCTTAAGTAGGAAGCATGTAATTTAATTTGGGGCTTTTCATGTGTGATGGTTATGAGTTGAATTGTTGATGCATTTACGATCCCTGCATGTTGTATATCTATGTGGTATGATTTGGTGATGCTAATCTGAGGTTTGAAGCATGAATGGTATGAATTTCAAGTCGATTTCAGACAGGGGTATCGGTACTCGGGCTCGCGTATCGATACGCCTGAGCCAAATATGCTCTTTTCTGCCCAGGCGTATCGGTACAGTTGTGGGGGTATCGATACTCATCTGGGTAAAGTTTGAATGCCGTATCGGTACAGGGGATATCGTAACGATACCGTTGCTCGAGTTTGGTTACTGCCTTCCCCGCGTATCGATACGACATCAGGTGTATCGATACCTGACCGTTAAATTCAGTTGAAAGTATCTTATATGTTTTGCTTTGTTTACGTTTTAGTCCTGAATCACGTTTGATCAATTGCATAAGCTGTGGATGTCCTTTTGAGCTGAAATTTCACAGAGAAGCATGAAACCTGACTAATTTCAAGATGGTAACTTAAATTTGGGATAAATCCCTTAATTTATCAGGATTTGCAATTTGGTCCCTAAAGTTGCAATTTGTTCAATTGGGTCCCCGATTGATCTCTGATGTTTGAGATCTTTCAATATGTTGTTTGTATGATCTCAATTAAGGTTAATGTGCATCTAGACAAGATTAAAAAGAAAAAAAAAAGGGTCGTTAATCAAGGTTGACTTTCGGGTTGACTTTGGTTTTCCCCGTGTAATCTTCGTAGTTCGGGTCAACCGTCTAGACCGGGCTAAGGGGGTTACAAAAAAGATTATCAATTCTCGGCAATGGATACCGATTCTTGATAGTCAACTTGTTAAGCTGACGATAATCAATGCACATTCTCATAGTGCCATCCTTCTTCTTCACAAACAAGACCGGCGCACCCCAAGGTGACACACTCGGCCGAATGAAACCACGATCAAGCAACTCTTGCAGTTGCGTCTTCAGCTCCTTCAACTCCTTAGGTGCCATTCGATAAGGGGTAATGGACACTGGAGTTGTGTTTTCATACAACTCAATCCCAAACTCCACTTCGCGATTAGGAGGCAATCCAGGAAACTCCTCAGGAAACACACCAGGAAACTCTCGCACAGTCCTGATATCTTGCACACGCAACTCCTTAGAGCTAGGATTCATCATAAAAGCGAGATAAGCTTCACAACCTTGCCTCAGCATCCGGCTCGCCTCCAATGTAGACACCACATTGGCAAGAAACTTCACGTTCTCACCAACCACAACAACCTCATAATCATCCGCAAGCTTCAACGAAACTCGCTTATTCTTACAATCCACTACAGCTCGATGCTCAACAAGCCAATCCATACCAAGGATTACATCAAAACCATAGAAAGGCAATTCCATAAGATCAACATGAAAAACATGATCTTGCACAACCAAAGGACATCTTCTATAAAGCTTTCGAGTCACAACAGTCTCACCAAAAGAACTAGTGATACGCATACCAACATCCAAAGACTCAACAGGCAAACCAAGCAATTCAGCATGCTCACGCAATATGTATGAGTGTGTAGACCCAGAATCAATCAAGGAAAGTAATGACAATGATTGCAAAGTAAAAGTACATGCGATCACATCCGTGTCATTCCTCCCCTCCCTTTGAGCATACACCCTGGCCTGGCCGCCGCCCTCCGGCTGAACAGCTACAACATGAGCCACATTCCGTCCACCTTCCTCTCTACGCTGGAAATTACCACGGCCGCGCCCACGACCTCTCTGCGGTGCAACAACTCCAGGAGCACGTCCTTGGCCACCACCGGCCAACAGAGGACACTCCCTCCTCATGTGATCCGCCGAACCACAGTTCCAGCAGGAGTTACCAGCCGCCACAACCGGAACCTGCACCTCCCTCGCCGCTCGAGGACAATCACGCCTCAAATGGCCTCGCGATCCACATGTCCAACATGTGCTTGGATCAGCTCTTGCCTTGTCTCCCTGAGCAGGCGCACCACCACCTCGCTTAGCTGAAGACTGATACTTCCAATCACGTCCCCTCTTGTTCCGTCCACCACCGGAACTATACTCAGCAACTCGCTTACCAGCACCAGAACCAGCACCTCTAGAAGATAAACTCAAATTCATCTCAATGTCCTTTGCTCTACCAACCAGCACATCAAAATCATTATACTCAGCAGCCAGCATATAAGTCTTCACTTCCATCACCAAACCATAATGGAACCGCTCACACCACTCCCGCTCATCAGGGATAAGCTCAGGTGCGTACTGACTGAGTCGAACAAACTGAACCTCATACTCAGCCACTGACATGCTCCCTTGGGTAAGAGACATGAATTCCCTCTTCTTCTCATCGAAGTACCTCACACCCAGGTACATTCTCTTGAAAATGTTCTGAAAGAACGTCCATGTTACATCAACATCCGCCATCCCAGATATAGTGGTTGTCCACCAAGTGTATGCATCGTCTTGCAACAAGGACACCACACATCCCAACTTCTGCACATCAGAACAATTCATTTGTCCCAAGATTCTCTTGGTACTCTCCAGCCAAGACTCAGAACCTTCAGCAGACAAACCCCTGAACTCAGTCCCTCCCAGACTGCGCAAACGTTCCAAGGGTAGTCTCACATTAGCATCTCCCTGATGCCCAGCTCCTTGAGCTCCAGCTACCGCTGCTCGAAAAGCTCCCGCAATAGCTTGAATCAACACTGTCATGTCAGGAACAACTTGCCCCTGACCAGCTTCAGGTTCAGCGACCCCAGCACCAGCTGCAACACCAGCTCCTTCACCCCCAGCACCACCACCACCAGGCGGAGGAGGTAAATCCACCATATTATCAGCATTCTCCTCACCCTCATTTTGAGCCATAGCTCGCGTATTACATCTCGTTTCTCTACGAGGTGCCATTCACTAAACAATGCAATTACAATGCAACAAACAAAGTCAGGCTCAGCAAGGTAAGCAATCCAAGTACTCAAGCTCATTTCCAATTAAAAACAAATCATTACATTAGCTTTGACTTGGCAATGGGTCCCTCTAACATGCTTCACCACAGCATACATCACAATTGTAACATACTTACAACTCACGCAACATGCTTTCACTCAACAAGCATACAAAGCATTCATACACTTATCACCCACATAAACATTCCCAATTACTCGAGAACTCAGCTCTGATACCACCAAGTGTAACCCCCTTAACCCGGCCTAGACGGTTGAACCGGATTAAGAAGTTTACACGGGGAAAATCAAAGTCAACCCGAAAGTCAACCTTGATTAACGACCCTTTTTTTTCTTTTTAATCTTATCTACATGCATATTAACCCTAGATATGTTCACAAGATCAGCATACTCAAAGACCAGCACAATCAGAAAACATTTAGGGACTCGATTGCACAAATTAAGAATTTAGGGACCAAAATGCAAATTCTGAAAATTATAAGGACTTAACCAACTTTTGAGTTACCATTATGAAATTAGTCATGTTTCATGCTTCTCTGCCAAATTTCAACTCAAACAGACATCTCAAACTCATTCAATTGCTTATACAAGGTTCAGGATCAAAACACAAGGATTTCAAAACATAAAACCGTCAATTTCAGTGCCCAACGGTCGAGTGTTCCGAAACGGGGATGATCCGTTCCGAAACGCGGGACTGTTCCGAAACAAGTTCCGGAACAGGGCTTGGCAGTAGCAATTTCGTTCCGGAATGGTTCTAAACGTTTCGAAACGCCAAGGCCATTTCAGGCCCTCTGTTCCGAAACGGTAGCACCTGTTCCGAAACAGGCTGCCCAGATTGCAAATTTTTTTTCTGGTTTATCATGCTTTCAACCGATCAAACATATTCCAAAGACCCTCAAATCATACCAGCAAGTCATTATATACATAGGGAACACATTAGCATCAACCATTCTCAACCATAGCATCAATTAAGGCAAAACCCAAATCTATAGGCATGCTTCCTATGTAGAAAACCATGAAACCTTCAATTCATCAAAACCACATAACAAAAGGCCATTACAAGTCTCATCAATATCAAAAGCATGAAACCAACTTAGGGAGTCCAAAACATCTCCCAAAAACACACATTAGGTCCCCATTGCCAAATGCCCAAAAGCTAATAGTGATAGGAAACATTCACCATACATGAGCTTAGTTCTTCGCTTGGATTCTTAGCCTCCTTGCTGCCCTTTATGCACTTCAATGCTCTGCATTATTGGTTTAAGAGAAGAGAGAGCGTAAGCACATAGCTTAGTGAGGAATGCTCATTTAAACATCACAATAATGCATTTGTAAAACACATTTATAAAACCTTAGTTCAAAACAACATTTAGCCATGCACATAAGCATATAAACCAAGCATTTCATGCTTCAAATCATTAACATGTCATATTGGCCTCAAGTGATAGTCATAACCATTTCGCATCTCAAAACACATTTGACAATAGACAATCGGATACGCGGATTACAAGCGTTGTCCCATACGCTTCATACACACTACCAATATCAAGGTGGAGCAATGGTACAATCACAACCCCTCAACACCCGGGATGGAGACTATGGTACAATCACAACCCCTCCACATCACTCATTGGTAGTTGTATAACATCACTAACGAGATCACGGGACACACAACACAAGATCCACACATGGACTTTTAACCACCATTGTGATCTTACAATACACAAGGCTCACACATGGACTTTTAACCACCATTGTGACCTTACAATACACAAGGTCCTCAAATGGAATTTTAACCACCATTATGACCTTAGCACAAGACCCACCCATGGACTTTTAACCACCATGGTGTTCTGAACCATCTCGTTAGTGTACTTGGATGGAGTCTACGGTACAAACACAACCACTCGACATCCAAGGCGACTTTATTCAAGGTTCACCCAATCCTATAGCCGGCTAACTATATCCGATTCAAGCACTTTTAAACCAAGACATCACTTGCCAATATACATCATTTAACAACAATAGTCCACTGTTTTAAAGCATTTAACAAAGCCATAATCATCATGCATCACCATGCATCAAAAACCACATTTAACAATGTTCAAAAACAAGGATCTCTTACCTTGAGCATCCTTCAACACATGGCTTATAAATCCAGCAATAAACATGCTTAAATATGCTTTCAAAACAGAATTTAAATCATGCAAATCAACCACATTGCAAACAACCATTTCATGGTTCAACATAAACTGAGTTTTTCCGAAAACTTATGCTTGAGCTTAGCTAAGTTGCTTAGACTTAAACTAAGCTCCCAAACCTTCAAAACATTGGTTTCAAAGCTGAAAACCAAAATCCACTCACCGATTCCGTTTCGCACTTGCCGAAACACCGATCAAGCTTCCGGATCAACACCACAAGGATCCGAAGATGTCTCCCCTGTTTTAAACACATCAAAGCAGAGGATTAATGCATCATCATGCATTAATATCTTCAAACAAAGCACCTAAACTCGCTGCTCTCATCAACACTCACATTTCGGCTACCAAACACAACCGAAATCTCATCCAAACAACTCCACAACACTACCCAGCCAAGATCCATCAATTCCAAACATTCTTAAACCTCAATTAACATCCAAAAAGAATCTAAACACGTCCTTATACCTCCAGCTATAGCAGATCATCAAGATCACTCCAAAAACCACCAAAAACTCAAGCAAAACTTAGGAAAATTAACCTATCCGGGATTGCATTGATTAAACCTCAATTTCTCATCAATTAAACATCCATAAAACATCAAAAAGACACCTCAAAACATTGCCCAAACATTTCATACGAATTTCATCAAAATTAGATCAAATCTTGCATTTTAAAGCCAAGATCAAGAACACAATTGCAAAACCTTTAATAAAACACAAATCAAGGATTGAGAACTTGGGAATTTCAGTAAAGAACTGAGAATTTAGAGGAGAAGGACGTTCATACCTCTAAACTTGAATTTCTCCCTTTTTGGAACCAAGATTCTTGAAAATCCAATAAGAAAATGCTAAGGTATTGTTGAAGAAATGATTAGAGATCAAATGTAGGTTGAAATCTCATCTTTAGATGTCAAAATCAGAGGGAAATGTGCTGGAGGAAAGTGTTTGGGTTGAGAGAAAAGTTGAGAGAAAAGAAATGGAAATTTTGAGAAAAGTTAGTTAAAATGACAAAATATCTTCTTCCCTCATCTTTTACCTTAATTAAAACCATTAATTAAATTGATTAATATTAAGAAAAATCTGGAGAAACTCTTCTTGGGTAAATAGCTCCTTAAAGATTCAAAGTTTTAATCCTTTTTAAAACAGTCACCAAGTTTTCAAAAATTACATTTTAGTCACTAACCCAAAATGTCACACCTCCAAACCTCATATTGTAAAATTGATTTCACCATACTCTTATATATAATAAAAGAGGATTTTAAGATATTTTTCCAGATTTTTAATTCATCCCGAACTAGGCTTTCCTAAAATCATCCTTTTATATTCGAACCGCAACCCGACCGACCCGGTCCAAACCCAAAACTTCTAAGCCCAAAATTGGGGTGTTACAACTTTCACCGTGGCAGCATCTCAGCAACCTGCTTCATGGACAGCACAGCCACCAAGGATAACGTCTTGCGCATTGCGGGCAACCACACCGATGGCAGCAGCTCCGGTTCCTAGGTGAAAGGCGCCATCCACGTTAATCTTGATCTCTGTAAGCGTTGGTGGTCTCCATCGGGGTGGGGCACCGGCAGGGTCGTCTGTCGTAAAGTTGTGGGTCGAGCGGAGGTTGGCGCGAGCATAGTCTTGAAGCAGACCCTGTGCGTTCATCACTGTAAGCCACGTCGGGTGAAGGCGTTAGGAATGCACCCATTCATTCCTACGATTCCAAGTGTTCCAGTGCGTGGTCAACAATAAAGCGAAGGTAGTTCCTTTTAGTCTCCGAGCACTTTCGGCTAGCCACGAGGCCATGGAGGTGGCTGCACTAGCGTGGATAATAGTAGGAAGACCCACCAAACGAAGAATTGTATTGGCACCATAGCAGTCGCGAAGCGCATACAGAGTCGTTTCCACAATGTTGGGGCAAAGGGGGCAGCTACCATCAGAGAGCTTAATAGCGCGTAGACGGTCCCCGGTTGGTAGGGCATCACGACCCGCCCGCCATCCGAACGATCGAACCTTAGGCAAGGTTGGCGCTTTGGCGATTATCCTCCAAAGAGAGAAGGGCCTATCTAGAGGCCTCGGGGGCGCATGAAGAAAATAGTAACCGGAGCGGACTGAATACGTTCCGGAATCATGACGACTCCAGATCAAAGAGTCCCGTTGTTCACGTGCAATGGGCACCCTTAGGATACGGTCTACATCATCCCAGTCAAAGAATCTGCGTAGCTTGCCTTCATCCCAGCAATTAGAGTTGCGTAACATAAAGTCACGGCAACGGGCGGGTAACTCCTCATTGTCCACATACTCCCCGAAGAGCGTAATGGGGGAATCACCGCCCCAACTATCACCAAGGATACGGATATTGCTCCTAAGCCCTAGCCGCCAAAGGTAACCTAGGCCAAGAAGCTGAATCGCATGGCTAATCCCTTTCCATGCGAAGGAGGCACGTTTGTCCGCTTTGGCATGCAACAGATCACCCGAGGGGTAATATTTTTCGCAGAGCACACGAGATAAGAGTGATTCAGGATTAGAAATAAGGTGCCATATTTGTTTCCCTAATAGAGCGACATTGAAGGCTCCTAGATCCCTAAGTCCCAACCCACCTGCAGCTTTAGGGGCGCAGAGGGATTTCCAAGAGAGGAGTGGCCATCTCCGTTTGTTACTGCGTCTAGACCACCAGTACCTTCGAATGGAAGCAGTGATATCATCGATTATGTTCTGAGGTAGTAAGTAGCACGACATGATGTACTGAGGTATCGCCTGTGCCACCGACTTGATGAGAACCTCTCTTCCACTGTAGGAGAGAAAGCTGATGTCCCATTTGCTCATTCGGGAGTGCACTTTCTCCTGTATGAATCCTAAGGAAGTCGTTCTGTTGCGTTTAATCAAAAGAGGTACTCCTAGATAAATGCTCGGATCATTAACTAGTCGTACACCTAGTGTTGATCGCATTGTATCAAGGAAAGCAGGGGAGCACTTTGGGCTGCAGAATGCCGTAGACTTATCAAAGTTAACAGTTTGCCCAGAAGCTGTGGCATAAAGTGTGAGCACATCTTAAGACGCTCGACTTCCTCGGAATTGTTGCGTATGAAGATGATACTATCGTCTGCGAAAAGGAGATAGGTAACTCGAGGTCCATATCGGCATGCATTGAGGCCCAAAAGTCGGCCCTCTCGTTGCTCAGATTCTAAAGCAGCTGAGAGTCCTTGAGAGCAAATTAGGAAGCGAAAAGGGGACAGTGGGTCACCCTGTCGGATGCCCCGCGAGGGAAGAAACTCTGTAGAAAGAGAGCCATTAACCCTTACCGAGAACGATACTGAAGATACACAGCGCATAATTAGATTTACCCAATCTAGAGCAAATCCCATGCGTAACATAATGTCGCGTAGGAACGACCATTCGACCCGATCAAAAGCTTTTTCCATGTCAAGTTTGACTACAACGCCTTGAGCGTTGGTGGACCTGTTCGAGTGTAGATTGTGAATTAATTCGTGAGCTATAAGGATATTATCAGTAATATTCCGCCCACGGAGGAATGCAGCTTGAGAGTCACTAATACAACATGATAGGACACTCTTGAGGCGGTTAACCAATACCTTGGAAACAGTCTTATAAATAACTGTACGAAGGCTGATTGGTCTGAATTGTTTCATTAGTGTTGGTTCCAAGATTTTGAGGATGAGAACAATAACAGACCGATTAACCGTGGCCATGTCTGCCTTCCCACTAAGAAGGTCAAGGCATAGAGCAATGAACTCCGGGCCTATCAGGTCCCAGTGTTGGCGATAAAAGCTACTTGGGAAACCGTCGATACCCGGAGCCTTATTCGGATGGATATCACGAAAGGCAGCTAAGACCTCTTCCTCAGTATAAGGATTTAACAGAGTCAAATTCATGTCCGAGGTGACGGTGGGTTGCACCTGTTCGAGAAGGGCCGGGGAAAAGGCACAGTTGGAAGATGTGAACATGTTCTGAAAGTAGGAGGACGCAATGTGCAAGAGTGCTGGGTTTGAGACTTGCCATGTGCCGTCATCCGCAAAAAGGCCACGTATCGTGTTTTTCCTCCATCGTCGGGAGGCCCTAGCGTGGCAGTACGTCGTATTCTTGTCCCCATTGGATAGCCAGGAAACACGAGAACGCTGAGCCCAGTAGGTTTCCTTAGCCTCTAGAAGATGCCGCAGCTCCGATTTAGCATTATGGAGTGTTGCTATGTCTTTAGTGGATAGTATTCGCCACCGTAAATATTGATTAATACGGCGTTGCAAAACCGCAATCCGTTTCGCGGAACGTTGACGGTTTGTTGTTTGCCAATCGTGAAGTTTGTTCCCGAGGGTGGTAATTTTTTCAACAAACGACCCTGAGCATGCAGCCCACGTCTGCTGGCATAATTGAATGCAAGTAGGGTCGGACGCCCAGCATGTCTCAAACCGGAAGTGATCCGGAGCAGTCCGTCGGTTGTGTTGATACTCATCGTTGCAGGAGGTGTCCATAAATATGACACTATGGTCCGACGCCGCTGAAAAAGCATGGGATGTGTGAGATTGCGGATGGTTTTGAACCCACTTTGAGCAAGCTACAAAACGGTCTAATCGTTCACAAACCGGGTTAACGTTGGGTCCCGTTTTGGTCCAAGTAAACCAACCATTTGTGGGCTTGCAATCAAACAAATCATTGCGAGAGAGACAATCCCTAAAATTATTGATTTGTGTGCGAGGTCTCTGACTCCCTCCCTGTTTTTCCGAATCATCAAGAATGTCGTTAAGGTCCCCCCTATGAGCCATGGAAGGGTAGATTTGGATCGTAAAGAGTCAATGAGATCCCACGTTCGTTATTTCAAATTGGTTGTCGCAAAGCCATACAATCCAGTAAATCGAAAACAATTATTATCGCAATTTAAAATAACATCGATGTATCTCTAGGAGGACGAGAGAAAACTAAGATTAACGTTTTTATTCCAATAGAGGCCGAGGCCCGAGCAAACAGAGCTGTTATCCACAGCAAAACAAAAATCCATATTTAAAAGAGTTTTAAAGCTAGTAATCCTAGAAGAAGGCAATCTAGTTTCAGACAAAAACACAATATCCGGATTTAAACGTAAAACAATTGAACGCAAATCATGAACTGCCGACGACATGCCCAATCTCCGACAGTTCCAACTTAGGATCCTCATTTCTCTCGGTGGGGTTAACCGTCAACCACCGCCGAAGAGTTTTTGCTGCTCATCCCAGCTTTTTGAATTTTGGAACCTTTGTCATTTGCTTTAGGTGGAGTGTGCTTTCCAGAGGTGCGCAGCCTCTTGGAAATGCCGCCTGTAATAAGGGGAGGGCTACACTTTGTCTTCTTATTAGGTTTGCCGGAGTTGGCGATTAGCGAGGCCTCAAAGTCTGGTTCCAAAGGTTCTTCACCTCCTGGAGTTGTTTCATTGATAGGAGGCAAGGGGAAGTCGTCTTCCTCAACGAGGATAAACCTCTTATCGGGTGGGGTGGAATCCTCATCCGCATTCTCCACCTCCGCTGAGCCATTCACAATAGATTCCTCATCTGCCAGAATCATGTCAAGTGGAGCAACCTCTAATGGCTGCAGCTCCTCCTCCGTCTGGCGTATCTCTTCATACGCCTCATTCTCATCAGCTCCCAAGGCCTCCTCTGCCGCATCAACAACATCGGCCGCCACATCCAGAATATCTTCAGCATCATCTGCTTCATCAATCGCTGGAGTTGGTTCTGCCAGCACCGGCGGAATTGGCTCGTTGTAGCTAGCAGCCAAGGTCGGGTCCAAGACTGCTTTGCCCTTACGATGCCTGGACGCAGTCTGGGAGGTTCCTGTACGAATCAGGATAGCCAAAACATAATAATAAAGTAAATTAACGGTATAAATGAAAAGGGGCAGCTTGGTAACGATAGCATCAGTATAGGATTTTAGGAGCAAAAAGGCTTTACCCGATACAGCCCCTGTAACGTTAGATGGACCTGTATTGAAATGACCAGTACCTAAGTTCCAACACAACAACATAGGCCAACAATTAAGGATGCAAATTATAAAATTATTGAAGCTGTGCAAAGGGCATTGGTGATATTGTAATATTAAAAGAATTAAGAGACTCCAAGTGTAAACAGAAAAATTATTTGGTTTTACCCGTGGATGTTGTTGGGGTTTTGGAGGATGTCCCAGGCTCGAAATATCGGACCTTGCCTCGTAGTTGTGGTTTAACCGATGGCTTTGCCGGAGGTGCGCGAAGCCAATCTCCATATTGCAGTGCATTAGCTGGCAAGTCCTTAAAAGGATCGCAGCTTAAACGCAAATGACCCAGCATACCACAGCCGTGGCAAAAAGACGGCAGCTTCTCATATTGAACGGGGATCATTTTCGTTTTAGGTTTGTCTCCTCTTTCGACATAGGCCACTCCTCGTCGAAGAGGTTGTTCAATGTCTACAAGGACGCATACACGCAGGAACTGGACCATATTCCCCTCCTCATCTCTGCGAGAATCAGTCCCAATAACCGTGCCTAGTCCTGCACCCAGTGAATGACCGGTGATATTGGCAGTTGTGTCGCTAACCATAAAAGCCAAGGGCACCCTTAATATGCGTACCCAAATATGCATATATTGGAACTTATACTCATCAATCGTTAGGTTAGGCTGTAAAGGTTGTAGCGCCAACCAGTCGCGTTTGAACGTCCATGGTTCTCTTTTGATAATTTCCTTCATATTGCGGACGGTTTCGAATTTGATAAGGAAAAAACCTGAGCCTAGTGCTGTGAAAAGGATAAGCTTGTCCTCTTTCCACATTGAAGTAAAAACTCTAGTCACAGCAGATTCATCAATAGTAGAAGTAGCGAAAAGTTTTCCTATCAAGGATGTTTTATGGTCTTCTACCGCAGCAATGTTATTGGTAGGAGGAGTGAAAACGAAACTCTGCTCTTCAGCCGTGAATTGCAGACTGTTGAATCGTTCCAAGAAGGAGTCTGTGGAGGCCATGATCAAAGAAGTGAAGTTCTCTGTTGTTGAAAACAATAGGGGAAAAGATCTAGAATCTGAGTTTGTATTTGTGTTGAGCAAGGCAGACTCAATGAGGATTTTTATTCGAGATCCCAAAAGAATCGGTTGGGATAACTTTAGCTTTTGAATTTTAAAAGGTAATTCAAATTTAAGGAGATCCCATAAATGTTGTGTTTTCCGATAATTAGTGAGAAAATATTCCATGTATTATCTAAATTATAATACAAAGTATTATTTAGGCGAGTTTTCAAAAAAACTTTCCTTAAAGGATAAGGTTGTATTGTTTTAAACCTCCGATATATGGTGGGTATGTATCTGTTATTCCAAATTTTGGAATATAAATCATTCCTTAAAAGAAGGAGGAGAGATGGGAAGTTAAACTTTCCCCTATGAATCCGGCAAGGCAGAGATAGGAAGTTGATTGGGAGTAGACTCCTAGATCTACCCAACAATCTGAATTGGTTTGGATTTTGAAACCAGACCGTGGATTTGGAATATCCATTAGTAAAGACCTTCTCTCCACCGTGCATGTTGGCTCCGATAGTGCCGTCAGGCTGGGTGTTGAGTAGGGCCTTCACATCCAAAAGAACTGATATTAATTGTATAAGGGAAATTCCTTCAATGTTAAACGTAGTTTCCTTAGCAGCGTCTGTCGAAGCAGAATAGGAAAGTACGTGTTGGTCCCATTGCATGAACCATGCAAATATGTTATTTCTATGGACGGACATAGCATGGGCCCATAACGTGAGCCATGCAGTTTGGCCGGTATTCCATTCATAAGGACCATCGTAATGGACGATGTCAGTGGGCCCAGGGCGTAAAGCCACCGTTGCATGTATGGATCTATTATGTGTCGATCTTCCCATAATATTGGGATCAGTCTACCATGCATTGTCGCTTGGTTGAATAGACGAAATCCATGACATGGCATTTTGAATCACTTGCCAACGGAGCCAGAAAAACACCTTTGTAAATGGTGTAAGTGGAATGAACAATTTACAAGGCCAATAAGGCTAGGTTGATTCCCATGCACTGTGGTAAAGTGACGGGTAGAGAGGGAAGAAAAAAATTCTTCCAACAGTGTGGTTTTTGAAACCAAAGGGTGGGAAATCCCACCAAATTAACCATCCACATGAATGGCATATCCATGGTAGTGAATGACACCAACCAATGCTGAATAAACGGACTGAATTTTGGTAATCATAATTAAATGAAAAAATCTAAGAAAACAGAAAGAAGAATGAAAAAACTATCAAAATGAGAATACTTACCTTTGTTGTAGAGGAAAGGAGCCCAAAAACCGGTGTCCAATGATGACATCGTCGAGGGCGGGAGGATGATCGGAAGGGGGAAGGGGGAAAATTGTGAAGGAAGGTGGAAATAGGGCGTAGGAGATGGTGGATGGCGGTGGCCGGAGAAAGAGGTAGATAGAAAAGCAAAGGAAAGATCAGAGAGAATTTCGAGAGAAAAATCATTTTCACCCGTTAGAATTTTTACCCGTTAGAATTTTAAGGAAGTAAAAAGTACAGAAATCGAGTTTTTACAATATAATCGCTTTGAAAAACTCGTACCCGTCAGATTTTAACTAAGTAAAAAGTACAGAAATTTAATTTTTGCAATATAACCATGTTGAAATGCTCGTAATCAAGTATATGAACTCCTAAAATTTGATAAAACCTTCTTTTGCGGCCCGTTTGTTATAGGTTTCAGATGAACGTGTCTAAATAAGCGTTATAATGGACCTGTTAGAATTTTACTTGACTAAAAAGTACAGAAATTTAGTTTTTGCAATATAATCGTGTTGAAATGCTCGTAATCAAGTATATGAACTCCTAAAATTGTATTGAAATTTGTTTCGCGGTCCGTTTTTTGTAGAGGTTTCGGACGAGCGGGTCTAAATAGGCCTTACAATGGACCCATTGTAATTTTACCTAAGTAAAAAGTACAGAAATTGTGTTATTGCAATATAATCGTGTTGAAATGCTCTAAATCAAGTATATGAACTCCTAAAATTTGATTAAAAATTGTTTCGCAGTCCGTTTTGTAGAGGTTTCGGACGAGTGGGTCTAAATAGGCCTTACAATGGACCCGTTGGAATTTTAACTAAGTAAAAAGTACATAAATTGAATTTTTGCAATATAATCGTGTTGAAATGCTCGTAATCAAGAATATGAACTACTAAAGTTTTATTAAAACTTGTTTCATGGTTTATTTTGTAGATGTTTCGGATGAGCGGTTTTAAATAGGCATTACAATGGACCCGTTGGAATTTTTCTTGTGTCAAAAGTACAGAAATCTAGTTTTCGTAATATAATCGTGTGGGAATGCTCGAAATCAAGTATATGAACTCCTTAGATTTTATTAAAACTTGTTTCGCGGTCCGTTTTATGCTCGAAATCAAGTATATGAACTCCTTAGATTTTATTAAAACTTGTTTCGCGGTCCGTTTTGTAGAGGTTTCGGACGAGCGGGTCTAAATAGGAAATACAAGGACCCGTTGGAATTTTAACTGAGTAAAAAGTACATATATGGAGTTTTTGCAATATAATCGTGTTGAAATACTCGGAATCAAGTATATGAGCTCCTAAATTTAATAAAACCTTGTTTTGCGGTCCGTTTGTTATAGGTTTACGAGCGGGTCTAAATAGGCCTTACAATGGACCCATTTAAATTTTACTTGAATAAAAAGTACAGAAATTGATTTTTTGCAATATTATCGTGTTGAAATGCTCGTAATGAAGTATCTGAACTCCTAAGATTTGATTAATACTTGTTTCGCGTTTCGTTTTGTAGAGGTTTCGGACGAGCGGATTTAAATAGGCATTACAATTGACCTGTTGCAATTTTAACTGAGTAAAAAGTATAGAGATTGAGTTTGTGCAATATGATCGTGTTGAAATGCTCATTATTAAGTATATGAACTCCTAAATTGTGATTAAAACTTGTTTTGCGGTCCGTTTTGTAGAGGTTTCAGACGAACGGGTCTAAATAGGCCTTGCAGTGTACCCGTTGGAATTTTACCAATGTAAAAAGTACAAAAATTAAGTTTTTGCAATATAATCATGTCGAAATGCTTGTAATCAAGTATATGAACTCCTAAAATTTGAAAAAACCATTTTTGCCGTCCATTTGTTATAGGTTTCGGACGAGCGAGTTTAAATATGCCTAACAATGGACCCTTTGGAATTTTACTTGATTAAAAAGTATAGAAATTGAGTTTTTTTCTATATAATCGTATTGAAATGCTCGTAATCAAGAATATGAACTCCTAAAATTTGATTAAAACTTGTTTTGCGGTCCGTTTTGTAGAGGTTTCGAACGAGCGGGTCTAAGTAGGCATTGCAATGGACCCGTTGGAATTTTAACTAAGTAAAAAGTACAGAAATTGAGTTTTTGCAATATAATCGTTTTTTAAAATGCTCGTAATCAAGGATAAGAACTCCTAAAATTTGATAAAATATTGTTTTGCGGTCCGTTTGTTTTAGGTTTCGGACGAGCGGGTCTAAATAGGCTTTACAATGGACCCGTTGGAATTTTACTTGTGTAAAAAGTACAGAAATTGAGTTTTTGCAAGAAAATCCTGTTGAAATGCTCGGTATCAAGTATATGAACTACTAAAATTAGATTAAAACTTGTTTCGCGATCCGTTTTCTGGAGGTTTCGAATGAGCGGGTCTGACTATGCCTTACAATGGACCCGTTGGAATTATAACTAAGTAAAAAGTACAAAAATTGAGTTTTTGCAATATAATCGTGTTGAAATGCTCGTAATCAAGAAAATGAACTCCTAAAATGTGATTAAAACTTGTTTTGCGATCCGTTTTGTAAAGGTTTCGGACGAGTGGGTCTAAATAGGCCTTACAATGTACCCGTTGGAATTTTACCAAAGTAAAAAGTACAGAAATTATGTTTTTGCAATATAATCGTGTCGAAATGCTTGTAATCAAGAATATGAACCCCTAAAATTTGAAAAATCTTTTTTGCCATCCATTTGTTATAGGTTTCGGGCGAGCGGGTTTAAATATGCCTAACAATGGACCCGTTGGAATTTTACTTGAATAAAAAGTATAGAAATTGAGTTTTTACAATATAATCGTGTTGAAATACTCGTAATCAAGTATATGAACTCCTAATGTTTGATTAAAACTTGTTTCGCGGTCGGTTTTGTAGAGGTTACGGACGAGCGAGTCTAATTAGGCCTTACAACGGACACGTAGGAATTTTAATTGAGTGAAAAGTACAAAAATTGAGTTTTTGCAATATAATCGTGTCAAAATGCTCGTAACGAAGTATATGAACTCCTAAAATTTGATAGAACCTTGTCTTGCGGTCCGTTTGTTATAGGTTTCGGAAGATCGGGTCTAAATAGGCCTTACAATGGACCCATTGGAATTTTATTGAATAAAAAGTACAAAAATGGAATTTTTGGAATATAATCGTGTTGAAATGCTCGTAATCAAGTATATGAACTCCTAAATTTTGGTTAAAACTTGTTTCGCGGTCTGTTTTGTAGAAGTTTCAGACGAGCGGGTATAAATAGGCATTATAATGGACCCGTTGGAATTTTAACTATGTAAAAAGTACAGAAATTGAGTTTTTGCAATATAATCAGGTTGAAATGCTCGTAATCAAGTATACGAACTCCTAAAATTTGATAAAACATTGTTTTACAGTCCGTTTGTTATAGGTTTTGGACGAGCGAGTCTAAATAGGCCTTAGAATAGACCCATTGGAATTTTACTTTAGTAAAAAGTACAAAAATTGAGTTTTTGCAATATAATCGTTTTGAAATGCACGTAATCAAGTATATGAACTCCTAAAATTTGATTAAAACTTGTTTTGGAGTCCGTTTTGTAGAGGTTTCAGATGAGCTGGTCTAAATAGGCCTCACAATGGACCCGTTGCAATTTTAACTGAGTAAAAAGTACAGAGATTGAGTTTGTGCAATATGATCGTGTTGAAATGCTCATTATTAAGTATATGAACTCCTAAATTTTGATTAAAACTTGTTTTGCGGCCCGTTTTGTAGAGGTTTCGGACGAGCGGGTTTAACTAGGCCTTACAATAGACCCGTTGGAATTTTATCTGAGTAAAAAGTACAGAAATTGTGTTTTTGCAACATAATCGTGTTGAAATGCTCGAAATCAAGTATATGAACTCCTAAAATTTTATTAAAACTTGTTTTGTCATCCATTTTGTAGAGGTTTCGGACGAGCGAGTCTAAATAGGCCTTACAATGGACCCGATGGATTTTTAACTATGTAAAAAGTACATAAATTGAGATTTTACAATATAATCGTGTTGAA
The DNA here is from genome assembly GCA_958450335.1 of Hibiscus tridactylites. Lineage (NCBI taxonomy): Eukaryota > Viridiplantae > Streptophyta > Magnoliopsida > Malvales > Malvaceae > Hibiscus > Hibiscus tridactylites. Next base: position 43,521,081 of record OY288281.1, read on the forward strand.
ATGCTCGTAATCAAGTATATGAACTCCTAAAATTTTATTAAAACTTGTGTTGCGGTCCGTTTTGTAGAGGTATCGGACGGACGGGTCTAAATAAGCCTTACAATGGACCCGTTGGAATTTTAACTAAGTAAAAAGTACAGAAATTATGTTTTTTGAATATAATCGTGTTGAAATGCTTGTAATCAAGTATATGAACTCGTAAAATTTGAAAAACCTTGTTTTGTCGTTCGTTTGTTATAGGTTTTGGACGAGCGGGATTAAATATGCCTTACAATGGACTCGTTCGAATTTTACTTGAATAAAAAGTATAGAAATTGAGTTATTGCAATATAATCGTGTTGAAATGCTCGTAATCAAGAATATGAACTCCTAGAATTTAATTAAAACTTGTTTTTGTGGACTATTTTGTAGAGGTTTCAGACGAACAGGTCTAAATAGGCCTTACAATGGACCTGTTGGAATTTTAATTGAGTAAAAAGTACATAAATTGAGTTTTTGCAATATAATCATGTTGAAATGCTCGTAATCAAGTATATGAACTCCTAATGTTTGATTATATCTTGTTTCGCGGTCCGTTTTGTAGAGGTTTCCGACGATAGAGTCTAATTAGGCCTTACATTGGACCCATTGGAATTTTAATAGAGTAAAAAGTACAAAAATTGAGTTTTTGCAATATAATCGTGTCGAAATGCTCGTAATCAAGTATATGAACTCCTAAAATTTGATAAAACCTTATTTTGTAGTCCTTTTGTTATAGGTTTCGGAAGAGCGGGTCTAAATGGGCCTTAGAATGGACCCGTTGGTATTTTACGTGAATAAAAAGTACAAAAATTGAATTTTTGCAATATAATCGTGTTGAAATGCTCGTAATCAAGTATATGAACTCCTAAAATTTGATTAAAACTTGTTTTGCGGTCCGTTTTGTAGAGGTTTTTGACGAGTGGGTCGAAATAGGCCTTACAATGGACCTGTTTGAATTTTAACTAAGTTAAAAGTATATAAATTGAGTTTTTGCAATATAATCATGTTGAAATGCTCGTAATCAAGTATATGAACTCCTAAAATTTAATACAAGCTTGTTTTGTCGTCCGTTTGTTATAGGTTTCGGACAAGCGGGTCTAAATAGCCCTTACAATGGACCCGTTGGAATTTTACTTGAGTAAAAAGTACATAAATTTAGTTTTTGTAATATAATCGTGTTGAAATGCTCGTAATCAAGTATATCAACTCCTAAAGTTTGATTATAGCTTTTTTAGCGGTCCATTTTGTAGAGGTTTCGGAGGAATGGGTCTAAATAGGCCATACAATGGACCCGTTAGAATTTTTACCAAGTAAAATGTACAGAAATTGAGCTTTTACAATATAATCGTGTTGAAATGCTCGTAATAAAAAATATGAACTCCTAAAATTTGATTAAAACTTGTTTTGCGGACCGTTTTATAGAGGTTTTAGATGAGTTGGTCTAAATAGGCATTACAATGGACCCATTGGAATTTATACTGAGTAAAAAGTACAGAAATTGAGATTTTGCAATATAATAGTTTTGAAATGCTCGTAATCAAGTATATGAACTCCTAAAATTTGATAAAACATTGTTTTGCGGTCCGTTTGTTATAGGTTTCGGACGAGCAGGTCTAAATAGGCTTTAAAATGGACTCGTTGGAATTTTACTTGTGTAAAAAGTACAAAAATTGAGTTTTTGCAATAAAATTGTGTTGAAATACTCGTAATCAAGTATATCAACTCCTAAAGTTTGATTATAACTTTTTTCGCGGTCTATTTTGTTGAGGTTTCGGAGGAATGGGTCTAAATAGGCCTTACGATGGACCCGTTGGAATTTTTACTAAGTAAAAAGTACAGAAATTGAGTTTTTACAATATAATCGTGTTGAAATGCTCGTAAAAAATATGAACTCCTAAAATTTGATTAAAACTTGTTTTGCGGACCGTTTTGTAGAGGTTTTAGAAGAGCGGGTCTAAATAGGCATTACAATTGACCCGTTGGAATTTATACTGAGTAAAAAGTACAGAAATTGAGATTTTGCAATATAATCGTTTTGAAATGCTCGTAATCAGGTATATGAACTCCTAAAATTTGATAAAACAATGTTTTGCGGTCCGTTTGTTATAGGTTTCAGACGAGCATGTCTAAATAGGCTTTACAATGGACCCGTTGGAATTTTACTTGTGTAAAAAGTACAAAAATTGAGTTTTTGCAATAAAATTGCGCTGAAATGCTCATAATCTAGTATATGAACTCCTAAAATTTGATACAACCTTGTTTTGCGGTCCGTTAGGTATAGGTTTCGGAAGAGCGGGTCTAAATAGGCCTTACAATGGAACCGTTGGTATTTTACGTGAATAAAGAACAAAAATTGAATTTTTGCAATATAATCGTATTGAAATACTCGGAATCAAGTATATGAACTTCTAAAATTTCATAAAACCTTGTTTTGCGGTCCGTTTGTAATAGGTTTGGTACGAGCGAGTCTAAATAGGCCTTACAATGGACCCGTTCAAATTTAACTTGAATAAAAAGTTCAGAAATTGAGTTTTTGCAATATTATCGTGTTGAAATGCTCGTAATCAAGTATATGAACTCCTAAAATTTGATAAAACACTGTTTTGTGGTCCGTTTGTTATAGGTTTCGGACGAGCAGGTCTAAATAGGCTTTACAATAGACCCGTAGGAATTTTACTAGTGTAAAAAGTACAAAAATTGAGTTTTTGCAATAAAATTGTGTTGAAATGCTCGTAATCAAGTATACGAACTCCTAAAATTTGATACAACCTTGTTTTGCGGTCCGTTTGTTATAGGTTTTGGAAGAGCGAGTCTAAATAACCCTTACAATGGACCCATTGGAATTTTAACTGAGTAAAAAGTACATATATTGAGTTTTTGCAATATAATTGAGTTGAAATACTCGGAATCAAGTATATGAACTTCTAAAATTTAATAAAACCTTGTTTTGCGGTCCGTTTGTAATAGGTTTGGTACGAGCGGGTCTAAATATGCCTTACAATGGACCCGTTCGAGTTTTACTTGAATAAAAAGTACAAAAATTGAGTTTCTGCAATATTATCGTGTTGAAATGCTCGTAATCAAGTATATGAACTACTAAGATTTGATTAAAACTTGTTTCGAGGTCCGTTTAGTAGAGGTTACGGACGAGCGAGTCTAATTAGGCCTTACAATGGACACGTAGGAATTTTAATTGAGTAAAAAGTACAAAAATTGAGTTTTTGCAATATAATCGTGTCAAAGTGCTCATAATCAAGTATATGAACTCCTAAAATTTGATAGAACCTTGTCTTGCGGTCCGTTTGTTATAAGTTTCAGAAGATCGGGTCTAAATAGGCCTTACAATGGACCCGTTGGAATTTTATTGAATAAAAAGTACAAAAATTGAATTTTTGGAATATAATCGTGTTGAAATGCTCGTAATCAAGTATATGAACTCCTAAATTTTTGTTAAAACTTGTTTCGCGTTCCGTTTTGTAGAAGTTTTGGACGAGCGGGTCTAAATAGGCATTATAATGGACCCGTTGGAATTTTAACTAAGTAAAAAGTACAGAAATTGAGTTTTTGCAATATAATCAGGTTGAAATGCTCGTAATCCAGTATATGAACTCCTAAAATTTGATAAAACAATGTTTTACGGTCCGTTTGTTATAGGTTTTGGACGAGCGAGTCTAAATAGGCCTTAGAATAGACCCATTGGAATTTTACTTTAGTAAAAAGTACAGAAATTGAGTTTTTGCAATATAATGGTTTTGAAATGCTCGTAATCAAGTATATGAACTCCTAAAATTTGATTGAAACTTGTTTTGCAGTCCGTTTTGTAGAGGTTTCAGATGAGCTGGTCTAAATAGGCCTTACAATGGACCCTTTGAAATTTTAACTGAGTAAAAAATATAGAAATTGAGTTTTTGCAATACAAACTTGTTGAAATGCTCATAATCAAGTATATGAACTCCTAAAATTTGATTAAAACTCGTTTCGCGGTCCATTTTGTAGTGGTTTCGGACTAGCGGGTCTAAATAGGTCTTACAATGGATTCGTTGGAATTTTAACTAAGTAAAAAGTACATAAATTGAATTTTTACAATATAATCGATTTGAAATGCTCGTAATTAAGTATATGAACTCCTAATGTTTTATTAAAACTTGTGTCGCGGTCGGTTTGGTAGATGTTTCGGACGAGCGGTTCTAAATAGGCATTACAATGGAACTGTTGGAATTTTTCTTCTGTAAAAAGTACAGAAATCTAGTTTTCGCAATATAATCGTGTGGAAATGCTCGAAATCAAGTATATGAACTCCTTAGATTTTATTAAAACTTATTTCGCGGTCCGTTTTGTAGAGGTTTCGGACGAGCGGGTCTAAATAGGCAATACAATGGACCCGTTGGAATTTTAACTGCGTAAAAAGTACATATATTGAGTTTTTGCAATATAATCGTGTTGAAATACTTCAAGTATATGAACTCCTAAAATTTAATAAAACCTTTTTTTGCGGTCCGTTTGTTATAGGTTTGGTATGAGCGGGTCTAAAGAGGCCTTACAATGGACCCGTTTGAATTTTACTTGACTAAAAAGTACAGAAATTGAATTTTTGCAATATTATCGTGTTGAAATGCTCGTAATGAAGTATCTGAACTCCTAAGATTTGATTAATACTTCTTTCACGTTCCGTTTTTGTAGAGGTTTCGGACGAGCGGGTTTAAATAGGCATTACAATGGACCCGTTGCAATTTTAACTGAGTAAAAAGTACAGAGATTGAGTTTGTGCAATATGATCGTGTTGAAATGCTCATTATTAAGTATATAAACTCCTAAATTTTGATTAAAACTTGTTTTGCGGCCCGTTTTGTAGAGGTTTCGGACGAGCGGGTTTAACTAGGCGTTACAATAGACCCGTTGGAATTTTATCTGAGTAAAAAGTACAGAAATTGTGTTTTTGCAATATAATCGTGTTGAAATGCTCGTAATCAAGTATATGAACTCCTAAAATTTTATTAAAACTTGTTTTGCCATCCGTTTTGTAGAGGTTTCGGACGAGCGAGTCTAAATAGGCCTTACAATTGACCCGATGGAATTTTACCTAAGTAAAAAGTTCAGAAATTATGTTTTTGCAATATAATCATGTTGAAATGCTTGTAATCAAGTAAATGAACTCCTAAAATGTGAAAAACCTTGTTTTGTCGTTCGTTTGTTATAGGTTTTGGACGAGCGGGGTTAAATATGCCTTACAATGGACCCTTTGGAATTTTACTTGAATAAAAAGTATAGAAATTGAGTTTTTGCAATATAATCGGGTTGAAATGCTCGTAATAAAGAATATGAACTCCTAGAATTTGATTAAAACTTGTTTTGTGGACTATTCTGTAGAGGTTTCGGACGAGCGGGTCTAAATAAGCCTTACAATTGACCCGTTGGAATTTTACCTAAGTAAAAAGTATAGAAATTATGTTTTTGCAATATAATCGTGTTGAAATGCTTGTAATCAAGTATATTAACTCCTAAAATTTGATAAAACCTTGTTTTGCAGTCCGTTTGTTATAGGTTTCGGAAGAGCGGGTCTAAGTAGGCCTTACAATGGACCCGTTGGAATTTTACGTGAATGAAGAGTACAAAAATTGAATTATTGCAATATATTCGTGTTGAAGTGCCCGTAATCAAGTATATGAACTCCTAAAATTTGATTAAAATCTGTTTTGCGATCCGTTTTGTAGAGGTTTTTGACGAGTGGGTCGAAATAGGCCTTACAATGGACCCGTTTGAATTTTAACTAAGTAAAAAGTATAGAAATTGAGTTTTTGCAATATAATCATGTTGAAATGCTCGTAATCTAGTATATGAACTCCTAAAATTTGATACAACCTTGTTTTGCATTCCGTTTGTTATAGGTTTCGGACGAGCGGGTCCAAATAGCCCTTACAATGGACCCGTTGGAATTTTACTTGAGTAAAAAGTATAGAAATTGAGTTTTTACAATATAATCGTGTTGAAATGTTCGTAATCAAGTATATCAACTCCTAAAGTTTGATTATAACTTGTTTTGCGGTCCATTTTGTAGAGGTTTCGGAGGAATTGATCTTAATAGGCCTTACAATGGACCCGTTGGAATTTTTACTGAGTAAAAAGTACATAATTTGAGTTTTTACAATATAATCGTGTTCAAATGCTCGTAAGAAAAAATATGAACTCCTAAAATTTGTTTAAAACTTGTTTTGCGAACCGTTTTGTAGAGGTTTCAGATGAGCGGGTCTAAATAGGCATTACAATGGACCCGTTGGAATTTATATTGAGTAAAAAGTACAGAAATTGAGTTTTTACAATATAATCGTGTTGAAATGCTCGTAATCAAAAATATGAACTCCTAAAATTTGATTAAAACCTGTTTTGTGAACCGTTTTGTAGAGGTTTCAGATGAGCGGGTCTAAAAAGTACATAGAGACACCGTATCGAAACGACACTCAGTGTTTCGAAACGGTTCTTCATTTGATTTGAAAAATATGACCGTTGCAAGTTTTTAACTTATTTTTAAGAAACAGTTAAGGCGTTTCGAAACGGGCTCAAGCCGTTTCGATACGACCATTGACAGTGGCAAAAGTGTTTCGAAACAAGTTTCGAAACGGCTCTTAGCGTATCGAAACAGGTCAGACCGTTTCGATACGCTCTCTTAAATGCACCACAATGGCTCTTTCTATTTTGGTCGGTTTCGAAACAGGGTCAGGCGTTTCGAAACGATTGGTTGCAAACTGCATTTATGGAGGTGAGATAACATCCCCAACGGCTCTATTGATGAATGCAACAACCACAACGGCTAGAAATCAATGAGAAGGTATAAAAGGGACCTCTAAAAGCTCCATCAAAAACTATTGATCTAAAAGAAAACATCCAAACATCAAATTCAAGCATTTGTGCCTTAATCCCAATATTCTCTAGAAACCCCAATTGTATTTTTCATTCTTATCATTTCAATTGGGTTGAGTGCTTGTAATTGAGCTACAATTTGTATTGAGAGGTACTTTCTTAGCCAACAAAATCTTTGTTCTATTTGTGTGATGATTGGGTTAAATTTTGGGTAGAAAATTTAACCGAAAATTGTAATGGTTACCTCCTTAGCCAAGAAAAGGGGAAGAGCAATTAGTGGAATTGTTGCAAATCCTTAGTGAAGCTAAGGTAGTGGATGTAGAGTTCATTTGGAACTTGAACCACTCTAAAATTTCTTGTCTATCTTTTTAATTTGCAATTTCCACCACCTAAACCTTTAAAAATCCAATTCACCCCCTCTTGGTTCATTTCGATCTTTCGATCCACTCAACAATTGGTATCAGATCCTATCTCTTTGAGGATTAACAACCATAAGAGGAGTTCCTAGGAAGAGTGTGATCATCCAAAAATCAAGAGATGGCTCCTACCTCCGGTTCGGGCATGTATGAGTCTCAATCCACTACAAAGCCTCCCTTTGTTATAGGTTTCGGACGAGCGAGTTTAAATATGCCTAACAATGGACCCTTTGGAATTTTACATGAATAAAAAGTATAGAAATTGAGTTTTTTTCTATATAATCGTATTGAAATGCTCGTAATCAAGAATATGAACTCCTAAAATTTGATTAAAACTTGTTTTGCGGTCCGTTTTGTAGAGGTTTCAGACGAGAGGGTCTAAATAGGCATTGCAATGGACCCGTTGAAATTTTAACTGAGTAAAAAGTACTGAAATTGAGTTTTTGCAATATAATCATTTTTTATATGCTCGTAATAGAGTATATGAACTCCTAAAATTTAATAAAACCATGTTTTGCGGTCCGTTTGTTATAGGTTTCGGAAGAGAGGGTCTAAATAGGCCTTACAATGGACCCGTTGGAATTTTACGTGAATAAAAAGTATAAAAATTGAATTTTTGCAATATAATCGTGTTGAAATGCTCGTAATAAAGTATATGAACTCCTAAATTTTGAATAGAACTTGTTTCGCGGTCCGTTTTGTAAAGGTTTCAGACGAGCGGGTCTAAATAGGCTTTACAATGGACTTGCTGGAATTTTAACTAAGTAAAAAGTACAGAAATTGAGTTTTTGCAATATAATTGTATTGAAATGCTCGTAATCAAGTATATCAACTCCTAAAGTTTGATTATAACTTGTTTCGCGATCCATTTTGTAGAGGTTTCGGAGGAATGGGTCTAAATAGGCCTTACAATGGACCCATTGGAATTTTTACTGAGTAAAAAGTACAGAAATTGAGTTTTTGCAATATAATCGTGTTGAAATGCTTCTAATCAAAAACTTGAACTCCTAAAATTTGATTAAACCTTATTTTGCGGACAATTTTGTATAGGTTTCTGACGAGCGAGTCTAAATAGGCATTACAATGGACCCGTTGGAATTTTTACTTAGTAAAAAGTACATAAATTGAGTTTTTGCAATATAATCGTTTTGAAATGCTCGTAATCAAGTATATGAACTCCTTAAATTTGATAAAACATTATTTTGCGGTGCGTTTGTTATAGGTTTCGGACGAGCGCGTCTAAATAGGCTTTACAATGGACCCGTTGGAATTTTACTTGTGTAAAAAGTACATAAATTGAGTTTTTGCAATAAAATTTTGTTGAAGTGCTCGTAATCAAGTATATGAATTCCTAAAATATTGTTGAAACTTGCTTAGACTTGTGATTTAGAGAAAAAACCCTCAAGATTTGGTGAAAAACAAAGAGGTTTAGAGGGTTTTATAGGAAAAATTCGGGCTAGGGTTTTTAGGGTTTGGGAGAGTTTTAATTAAAGTGTGACTTTATCATTAAAAGCCCTTCTTAAAGCAGTCCGCGAATCCGTTTCGGAACGGTCTTGACCGTTTCAAAACAAGGGCATGAAAGGTTTGACTATCTTTTGGACTTCAGCCGACCGTTTCGATACAGGTTTAACCGTATTGAATCCCCGTTGACTCGTAACGAAACTTATTTCGATACACCCCTTGGCAGTAGCCAAAATGTTTCGAAACCCTATTAAGGCGTTTCGAAACGCCCTTCTCTTAGATATGAATTTAAAGCATTTGTATCGAAACAGGTTGACCCGTTTCGATACACCTGGGCCTGGAAGTGCAGATGAGGCTCTAAAAGTGCAGAAAAATGAATTTCTCTAAGGCCTAACTTGCATGAATGACATGAATGAGCAGGAAAAACATATGCAAACATAAACATACTCCCCCTAGCTATAGGCATGGATGAAATTAGGAGTAAAAACACATAAACATGGCATTTCACAAGATCAAGCAATTTTAAGCACAAAAGAGGTCCTAAAAGGTCAAGATAGGCTAGTTAGACCTAACTCTCTCCTAAGGGACCAAAAACGCTCTTTGTCTAAAGGTTTTGTAAATATGTCCGCTAATTGATTTAAGTTGTCTACATACTCTATAACCATATCTTCTTTAAGGACATGATCTCTAATGAAATGATGCCTTATTTCTATGTGTTTGGTTCTAGAGTGTTGGATGGGATTTTTTGTTAAACATATAGCACTAGTGTTGTCACATTTTAGGGGTATGGTTTCAACTTTAATTCCATAATCTAAGAGTTGTTGCTTCATCCAAAGGACTTGAGCACAACAACTCCTTAAGGATATGTACTCAGCTTCGGTGGTAGATAAGGCTACACTATTTTGTTTCTTAGAGAACCAAGATATGAGCATACTACCTAGGAATTGACAAGTTCCCGAAGTACTCTTCCTATCGATTTTGCATCCCCCATAATCCACATCCGAATAAGCATGAAGGTTGAAGGTGGAGTCTCTAGGGTACCAAAGACCTAAACAAGGAGTATCTCTAAGGTACCTAAAGATTCTCTTAACGGCTATAAGGTGAGACTCTCTAGGACTAGCTTGAAACCTTGCACACAAGCAAACACTAAACAAGATATCTGGTCTACTCGCGGTAATGTAAAGCAATGATCCAATCATAGAGCGGTAAAGCTTAGAGTCAACACACTTACCTCCTTCATCTTTGTCAAGCTTTGTAGATGAGCTCATAGGTGTGGCTTGAGGCTTTGCATTCTCCAAGCCAAACTTCTTGAGCATATCCTTTATGTACTTTGCTTGATTGATGAAGGTGTCATCCTTCTTTTTCTTGATTTGGAGTCCCAAAAAGAATGAGAGTTCCCCCATCATGCTCATCTCGAATTCACCTTGCATTAGCTTAGCAAACTCTTGGCAATGACATTCGTTAGTAGAACCAAAAATAATATCATCAACATAAATTTGAACTACTAAGATGTCATTTTTATACATTTTTATAAAAAGTGTAGTGTCCACCTTACCTTTTTCAAAACCTTTTTCAATTAAAAAGTTTGAAAGTCTTTCATACCAAGCTCTAGGAGCTTGTTTTAAACCATAAAGAGCTTTAGTGAGTTTGAAAACATGATTTGGAAATTTTGAGTCTTCAAATCCCGGTGGTTGTTCCACATACACTTCTTCATTTATAAAACCATTTAAAAACGCGCTTTTAACATCCATTTGAAAAAGCATGAAATTATGATAACATGCATATGCAAGCAACATCCTAATAGATTCCATTCTAGCTACATGTGCATAGGTTTCATCAAAATCTATTCCCTCTTCTTGAGTGTAACCTTGTGCTACTAGTCTAGCTTTATTTCTCACAATGTTACCACTCTCATCTAGCTTGTTCCTAAAGACCCATTTAGTTCCTATGGTAGATTGATTACTAGGCCTATCAACTAATGTCCAAACGTTACTTCTCTCAAATTGATTTAACTATTCTTGCATAGCCATAATCCAAAAGTCATCTTTCAATGCCTCTTTTATATTTTTAGGCTCTATGCGTGAGATAAATGCAAAATGATTCATTAATCTAAGAGAAGATCGAGTGGTTACCCCCTTGGATGGATCACCCATGATTTCACCATCTTTGACATAGTTGAACTCCCTTGGGTAGCTCACTTCCTTTTCCTTAAGAGCCAAGTCCTTTAAGGCTTCAAGAGGTGGATCTTGTGTGTCCTCTTCTTTTGTTGTTGGAATCTCATCCTCCTTTGAAGTTTGTCCTCCATCAAAGGCATTTATGATTCCTACATCATCATCATCACAAGAATCCTTCCTAGGAAGGAGGTTATCATTGAAGACAACATGTATAGATTCTTCTACTACTAAAGTTCTCTTGTTAAATACTCGATAGGCTTTAGAGGTTAAAGAGTACCCTATGAAAATAGCTTCATCACTTTTTGCATCAAATTTACCTAAGTTGTCTTTTCCATTATTTAAAACAAAACACTTGCAACCAAAAGGGTGAAATAGCTAATGTTAGGCTTTTTAGATTTTAAAATATCATAAGGTGTTTTCTTTAAAATTGACCTAATCATTACTCAGTTAACAATATAGCAAGCGGTGTTTGTGGCTTCTGCCCAAAATTATTTAGGTAAATTATTTTCACAAAGCATGGTTCTAGCCATTTCTTGAAAACTTCTATTTTTCCTCTCAACTACCCCATTTTGTTGAGGAGTTCGAGGAGCCGAAAAATTCTGGCTAATACCATTTTCATTCAAAAAATCTTCAAACCTTAAGTTTTGAAACTCGGTTCCATGATCACTTCTAATATGTGAAATTCTAAGTTCAAGATCATTTTGGGTTAGTTTTGAAAATGTGATGAATTTTTCCAAAGCCTCATCTTTAGTACTTAAAAATAGAACCCAAGTAAATCTAGAAAATCATCAATAAGTACAAATGCATAAGATTTACCACTCAAGCTCATAGTCCTAATTGGCCCAAATAAATCCATATGGATAAGTTGTAAACATCTACTAGTAGAAACATCATTAATGGATTTAAAGGAAGACTTATGTTGTTTACCCTTAGAGCATGCATCACAAATTTTATCGTTTGAGAATTTAATCTTGGGTAAACCTCTAACTAGATCAAGGAAAATTTGTTTTTCTAAAACACTAATGCTAGCATGTCCTAGTTTCCTATGCCACAACCATGCATCATTTTCATTTTGTGCTACTAAGCATGCATGAGATGTATATATGTCATCTAGATGCACCATGTATATGTTCCCTATGCGATGACCTATGAGCATAATATAATTAGATTTAATGTCAACAATTTTGCATCCATTTTTATCAAATAAAACATTAAATACCTTATCACACAATTGACTTATTCTCAATAAGTTATGTTTAAGACCATCGACATACAAGACATTTTCAGTGAGAATAGTAGAGTGATTACCTATGGAGCCAATACCTTTAATGTGGCCTTTGGAGTTGTCACCAAATGTCACCACTCCTTCACTTTTTGGCTTTAGATCCATGAATCTACTCTTGTCTTCGGTCATATGCCTTGAGCATCCACTATCAAGGTACCATGAGTTTTGACTTTGTGCTTTGGCCTTGTAGCAATGCTCCCCCTACAAACAAAGACATTAAACTTTTGTTTTTGGTACCCAAATCATTTTGGGTCCATGAGTGTTAGCTCCCAAAACCTTGGTTCCCTTAGCAATCCAAGATGACATAGCAATAATGTTATTAGATTTTACAAGTTCCTTAGGAACCCATACACTTCTAATTCTTTTAGCTCTACTATGTCTAGGAAGGCTACCTTGTTTGTAGTAGTTAGTCTTTTTCTTAGGTTGGTTTGATTTTTAAGATTCACCTATTTCATTCTTGACACTACCAACATTTTTAAAAGACTCTTTGAGCTTATTTAGCTCATCCAACACCTTTTGGTGTTCACTATTACATTGAGATAAAAGATTATTAAGGTCAACATTTTCATCCTGAAAAAATTTTAGTTCATCTTTTAACCCTAATATATTTTTCTCAATTTTTGAATTAGCTTGAGAGAGTAAGTAATTTTTCTCATTTAGTTCCAAAATGATTTTCTTATTCCTAATGACCGACTCCTTGTATTTCTCAACTAATTCATCATAGACCTCTTGTAACTCATCATATGCATCATTTAATTCATCATATGTAAAATCTAAAGATGATGAGTTAGAGGTTACCATAGAGGAATCTTCCTCAAGTGCCATGAGGCAAAGGTTGGCCACTTCTTGTTCGTCATCCTCCGATGACTCCTCATCACTCCAAGTAGCAAGCTTGGCTTTGAGCTTCTTCTTCTTCTTCTCAAAGCCCTTCTTCTTGAGTTGGGGACACTCCGAACGTTTGTGGCCGGGTTTATTGCACTCGAAGAAAATGATTTGATCCCTTGCTTCTTCTTTGTTCTTAGCTTTGAAGTCCATCTTCCTTTGAATTTTTCTTCCCAGGTTGGACCTCATAAATCGTGAGAATCGTTTGGCTATCATAGCCAATTCTTCTAGCTCATCCTCCTCACTAGAAGAGCTCTCCTCAAGTAGTGAAGCTTTGAGAGCTATTCCCATCTTCTTCTTCTTTTCTACCTCTAGCTTTTCTACTCTCTTCTCTTCTTTCTTCTTCTCTTCTTCCCTTCCTTGCTTCATAATCTCATGAGTGAGGAGACAACCCACTAGTTCATCAAGCTATAAAGTCTTCAAATTTTTAGCTTCTATGATGGCGGTTCTCTTCCCATCCCAAGATTTGGGAAGTGAATAGAGTAGCTTCCGGACAAGCTTGTCTTCCGGTATTGTCTCTCCAAATCCTTTGAGCCCATTGACTATCGTGGAGAAACGATCAAACATCTTGCACACCGTCTCATCGGGCTCCATCTTGAAATTTTCATAACTAAGATTGAGAATTCCAATCTTAGTTTCCTTGACATCATTGGTTCCCTCATAGGTAGTCTCAAGAGTGTCCCACACTTCTTTGGCACTCTCAATGGATGACACTTTGGAATAGATGTCCGGACCGAATGAACAAAAGAGCATGTGGAGAGCTTTGTCATTTATTTGAATCTTTCTCCTTTCAGGTAACCTTTGCCCTAGTTATCTTAGTTTGGTTTTGGTTTGGTTTTTCCTTGCGTAATGAGTATGGTTTCGTTGCTAGCATGGTTGGGGTAGTAGTTGTTGTTGTTTTGGAAACAACTCTAGAGTGAAAAGGGCATTAGTGAGTATCTTGTGGATAATGGGTTGTTAGAATGATGGAGTTAGACAAGTTGAAAGTGAGGTAGGAGGTTGTTCTTAGACGGATTCTGAGAATGTTATTGGTGGGTGTGAATCGACATACATGCACAGTTAAAATCATTTGTTATATGCTATATTATATATTTACTGGTCCATGCATACATGTGGCATGACATTAGAGGTTTTGCATACATGTACATCAGGCATTGATAGGGCATATTGGTGACCATGCATACGAACGTTCACACTCGCTAATAACTAATCGAGTCTGTTAGAGTTGTGATAGGATTAGATTGGATGGGGGGTATTAAGCAAGTTGTTAGTAATGGTGAGTGCGGTATAGCATGTTTGTAGAAGGAAAGTGTATGGCTCTTAAGGAGTTTAGCGGTATGGTGGTGGGGAGATTACCAGTGTGTTAGTATCGGTCAAGTGGTTTTTGAATAGCTAGTAGAAGAGGTGGTTTCTTGGTGTTATGTGCTGTAGTAAGATAGTGGATGTGTTTCCAGAATGCTGAGGTAACTTGGCATTGATGCTGTAGTAGAAGGGTTGTTTTTGTAAGTGATGGTTCGTAGTAACCTTTGAGGAGTTGAAAAGAAGATTTGTTGTGGGTTGTAGAAAAGGTTTAGCCATGGAGAATAGAAGTCTCGTAACCTAAATATGTATGTGTAGGTTGGGCGATGTTCTAGTAAGGCAATGTAAGATCAAAGGCCATTGTTGGTTGGACGGGTTCTTGTGAGAAGTGGTTGGCTGGTTGTGAGTAAGTAAATTCCTTTTGAGGTCAGCTGATGGTATGTGGAACGGCTGGCAGAGACGAGGTTTGGGTTTTGTGACGTGATTATCAGTTGATGGGTGAGTAGTTCTGGTGAGTTGTTGTGGTAATAATAGTGGCAGATGTGAAGGAATAACAACATTATGTTGGGAATTTGGGTAAGAAGTTGTTGCTTAAGAATTTTTGCTTGTTGTGAAAATCTCTGAAGGAGGTTGAGTAGTTTTTACAAGGAGTTTTGGAAGCAGTGTAGGTTGTGGGTTACATGGTGGCTGAACTGGATTGGTTGGTGTCACTGTGTGAACAAGTTTTGGAAGTTGTGAGTTAAGGTGGTGTATGCTGTAAAGTTGGAGGTTCTTCAGGTTGTTGTTGGGGCTATGTGCAGTTTGGAAGTGTGAGAGGTTAAGATGTGGTTAACATCTGAGTGTTCTGGAATTCGTGAACCGTATGTGGTGGTGTTGAGTTTGGGTGGAGTTTTGTGAGGAGAGTGTTCAGTGGTGGTTAAGTCTCCTGTGTTGCCTTGTGTGTTGCTTTGAGAAGTTTGGTTGTTCTCTTTTCGCCAGTTGAAATTTCGAGGACGAAATTTCCTAAGAGGGGGAGAGTTGTAACGCCCCAATTTTAGGCTTAGAAGTTTTGGGTTTGGACCGGACCGGTCAGAGTGCGGTTCGAATATTAAAGGTGAATTTTAGGAAAGCCTAGTTCGGGTTGCATTAAAAATATGGAAAAATGTTCTAAAATCCTCTTTTATTATATATAAGAGAAAGGTGAAGTCAATTTTAGAAAATGAGGTTTGGAAGGGTGACATTTTTGGTTAGTGACCAAAATGTAATTTTTGAAAACTGGGTGACTGTTTTAAAAAGGATTGAAACTTTGAATCTTTAAGGAGCTATTTACCCAATGGGAGTTTCTCCAGATTTTTTCTAAGATATTAAATGATTTATTAAAGGTTTTTAAATAAAGCTAAAAAGGAGGGAAGATATTTTCCTAATTTCCAACTAACTTTTCCATTTTCCATTTTCATTTTCTCTCATCTTTTCTCTCAAACCAAACATCTTTCTCCAGAGCTTTTCCCTCTGATTTTGTCACCTAAATATCTCATTTCAATTCTCTTGTGATCTCTAATCATCTCTTCAACAAAACCTTTGCATTTGCTATTTGGATTTTCAAGAATTTGGTTCCAAAAAGGGAGAAACTCAAGTTTGGAGGTAAGAACGTCCTTCTCCTCTAAACTCTAAGTTCTTTACTGAAAGTCCTAAGTTCTCAATCCTTAATTTGTGTTTTATAAAAGGTTTTATAGATGTGTTCTTAATCTTGGCTTTAAAATGCAAGATTTGGTTGATTTTGGTTAAAATTCGTATGATCTGTTTAAGCAGTGATTTGAGGTGTCTTTTTGATGATAAATGAATGTTAAATTGATGAGGAATTGAGGTTTAATTAATGCAATCCCGGATAGGTTGAATTTCCTAAGTTTTGCTTGAGTTTTTGATGGTTTTTGGAGTGATCTTGTTGATCTGTTATTGCTGGAGGTATAAGGACGTGATTGGGATCATTTTGGATGTTAATTGATGTTTATAAATGGTTAGAAGTGATGGATCTTGGCTGGGTTAAGTTTTGGAGGTGTTTGGAGGTGATTTCGGTTGTGTTTGGTAGCCGAAATGTTGGATTTGTGTAGAGCAGCGAGTTGAGTTGTGTTGCTGGTGTTTTTAATGCATTATGATGCATAAATCCTCTGTTATTGTGTGCTTGAAACAGGGGAGATTGATCCATGAGCATTAAAGGAGGCGTTGAAGGTTTTCGGATGCTTGGAAGGCTTGTTGGGTAGCCTTGTTTTGTGTATCGGTGAGTGAAGTTGGGTTTTCAGCTTTAAAACCAAGGTTTGAAGGTTTTGGGAGCTTGGTTTAAGTCTAAACAACTTAGCTAAGCTCAAGAGTAAGTAAATGGAATTTCTCTCTTGGTTTGTGTTGAATTGGTTTTTGAAGCACTTGTGATTGTTGGATGCAATGCATGTGATTTGCATGTTTTAAATTCTGTTTTGAAAGCATTTTATAGCATGGTTTAATGCTGGTTTTGAAAGCCATGTTTGAAGGATGCTCAAGGTAAGAGTTCATTGGTTTTGTGCATTGGAATTGTAAAATTGATGCATAGCGTTGCATGTTGTTTAATGGCTTTGTGTAATGCTTCAAAAACAGTGGATTTATGATGGTAATTGGTGATTTTGGCATTTTGGTTATGCTTGTAAAACAATGGATTAATGTGGTGAGATGGTTATATTGGCAAGTGATGTAAGTGGTTCTTGGTTACTTTAAATCGGATATAGTTAGCCGGCTATAGGATTGGGTGCACCGTGAATAAAGTCGCCTTGGATGTGGAGTGGTTAAGTGTGAACCGGTAACTCCATCCAGGTACACTAACGAGATGGTTAAGTACACCATGGTGGTTAAAATTCCATGGGTGGGTCTTAAGGTCATAATGGTGGTTAAAATTCCATTCGAGGACCTTGGGTAAGCAAAGGTTATAATGGTGGTTAAAATTCCATTTAAGGACCTTGTGCTTGTTAAGATCACAATGGTGGTGTAAAGTCCATGTGTGGATCTTGTGAAGTATGTCCCGGATCTCGTTAGTGATGTTATACAACTACCAATGGTTGATGCTAAGGTCATATGGTGGTTAAAATTCCATATGGGGACCTTGTGCATGTTAAGGTCATATGGTGGTTAAAATTCCATATGAGGATCTTGTGAGTGTTAAGGTTTTATGGTGGTTAAAATTCCATATGAGAACCTTGTGAATGTTAAGGCTATATGGTGGTTAAAATTCCATATGAGGGCCTTGTGTATGGTAAGGTCAAATTGTGGTTAAAATTCCATTTGGGGACCTTGAGATTGGTAGTGTGTATGAAGCGTGGGGACAACGCTTGTGATCCGCGTATCTGATTGGTTGTTGAGTTGAAAAGTGGATATGGTTTATCACTTGGAAGCCAATATAATGTTCTTGAATATAATGAAGCATGAGATGCTTGAAATGATGCATGGTTGCATGAGAAGTGAACAATGCTTAATGAATGCATGTTTTACTTGTTAGCATGTGCAAGTGTTTATAATCCATTGAGAATGGTGCATGTGTGCATGAAATCTCTTAGAGCATTGAAGTCTTGTGAAGGCTTGTTTAAAAGGCATGTAATGCAAATGTTGAGTTTGTGGTTCATGTGTTGCATTGGCTTAATGCATTTGATTAATTGAGGAAGTAAGTGGTTTTCAAGGGTTTCTTGCTTTGAAATGATTTTCAATGTGTGAGAAATGTATGATGTAAAGAGGAAGTGTTTTCCAAGGTTCTTGTATTTAACCTTGCATATGATGTTCATGCATGGAATGGTTAAATTGATGGTTTTGCAAGTTTGTGCTTTGAAAAATGGTTACTTAGCTTTCTAAGCTAAGGGTTGATTTTCATGTTTGAGCAATGCATGATTTTGAGCATGTTGTTGAAAAGGGTTTTCAAACATAGCTTTGGTTTATCAAATTATGATGCTTTTGAAAGTGATTTTATGATTCGATGCATTGATGGTGTTTTGGTTTTGAGCATTCCTCACTAAGCATTATGTGCTTACGCTCCTTTTTGTCCATCAATGCAGATAATTGAAGTTGGAACAGCGAGAAGCAAGGGATTCAAGGAGAGCTCCACTTGAGATGTATGTCTCGGTAATAGCTATAGATAATAAAGGCAATGGGCGAAGAATCTCTTATGTTGATGTTTAAATGGGTTGTGTATGTTGGACACGTTTGGTTTTATGTTGTTGATAATGTTGGAACATGTAATTGGCCTTTATGAGGTGGTTTTGGCATATTGATGCTTGAATGGTTTGCTAAGTAGGAAGCATGCCTATAGAATTGGGGATTTTCATAATTGATGCCATGTTGATGTTTGGTTGATGCAATTATGTTCCTTGATTGTTGAATGACTTGCTGGTAAAGTTTGGTTGCTTTTGGAGCATGTTTGATGGGTCAATTGTATGATGAACCAACAATTTTTCTGCAATCTGGGCAACCTGTTTCGGAACAGGTGTTACCGTATCTGAACGGGGGCCTGAAATGGCCTGGGCGTTCTGAAACGGAAGGCACTGTTCCGGAACGGTTTAGCCACTGCCAGGCCCTGTTTCGGTACCAGTTTCGGAACAGTCCCGCGTTTCGGAACGGGTCTTCCCTGTTCCGAAACACTCGACCGTTGGGCACTGAAATTGTTGGTTAAATGTTTTTGAAACCTTTGCGTTTTGGTCCTGAATCTTGTTTATGCAATTGGATGAGTTTGAGATGTCCGTTTGTGCTGAAATTTGGCAGTGAAGCATGAAAGATGATTAATTTCATATTGGTAACATAAATTTGGGTTAAGTCCTTATAATTTTCAGAATTTACAATTTGGTCCCTAAAGTTGTAATTTGTGCAATTGAGTCCATGAATGTTCTCTGATTGTTATGATCTTTGAGTATGATGATCTTGTGAACATATCAAGGGTTAACGTGCATCTAGACAAGAGTAAAAAGAAAAAAAAGGGTCGTTAATCAAGGTTGACTTTCGGGTTGACTTTGGTTTTCCCCGTGTGATCTTCTTAATTCGGGTCGACCGTCTAGGCCGGGTTAAGGGGGTTACACAAGGAGTCTAACATGCCCCCAAGCAACATCAACCACAACATAGCCATCAAAATAACACATGTCCCATTGCTTAGACTATTACATGTTCAACATTAAAAACTCATACTTGAAGTACTCAAGTCAACAACCACACTTGGAGGCCCTCCACTTGCTCGAGCAACCCGCGAACTAAGGATCTGCAATGTTGAACAAAGAGAGCGTAATGTCACACCCCTCCTGGTCGCGACCCAGCCAGCCGAGGGGCACACCCGCCCGGGTGCACCGAGCAGCACCGAGGTGTGCCACCCAGGTGCGCAGTGCGCGCCCGATCCGCCCCACCTAGGTGCGCTGCGCGCGCCCAAGGTGCACCACCTAGGTGCTCACGAGCCAACTTGGGAGAAATGAGGCACACCAAGTCTTTTAAGGCCAAGGAAGACCCAAGGAGGACTCTAGAACGGCCTAGAGGGCCCCAAACGTCTCCACACTATTCCGAGGGGTTCCAGAGGCTTCCACAACAATCTAGGCTCACCCGGAGGAACCTAGAAGACCGAGAATGATCAAGAGGGCTCAAGACAAGTCTGGAAGGCTCGGGACAACTCCAGACATCTCCAGAATTCTCTAGAAACCTATAG
The DNA here is from genome assembly GCA_958450335.1 of Hibiscus tridactylites. Lineage (NCBI taxonomy): Eukaryota > Viridiplantae > Streptophyta > Magnoliopsida > Malvales > Malvaceae > Hibiscus > Hibiscus tridactylites. Next base: position 43,541,142 of record OY288281.1, read on the forward strand.
ATATATGTAGAACTATAGAGTACTCTAGAATATTAGAGATGTATATGGATAAGCATGAAGTTCTCTAGAAGTATCTAGGTCCCTTAGATATTTTGGGAGGCAAACTCTCCACCGTTGGATTAAGTAAATCCTGGCCGTCCGTTGAGGAGGTTGGTGCCTATAAATAGCCCACCCCTCTCATTTGTAAATCCATCCAAGAAGTCCTACACTTCTCTTGTAAAGCATACTTGTAAAGCTTCCGTTGCTTTAATACAAGGTAGTTTCCTTGTAAACCCGTTTTGCTCCTTCCATTTGCCATAGCGTTGCGACATCAAGGCTTACTAGCATTGTGCCGAGAGTGCTAGTGCCGCACGGATTTGAGCCGAAGAAATAAGTCCGTGACAGTTGGTATCAGAGCAAGTTCCGATCGCTCGGGAGAATGGCCAAGACCGCCAAAACTCAAGCCGCTAGCCCGTCCGAGACCGAGGTCACGCACGACCAAGGTGGGCAAGAAGTAAGGGTTGATCCTGTCGAGACAAGCCCTCGTGCCAAGTCCAAAGACCTACTCTCTAGCTTGGAGTCCCGCTTGACTCGCGTCGAGGAAGGCGTATCGAGCATGGGTGCCCAAGTGGACGACCTTCATGAGCGGATTGAAGGCCTTGAGGTGGAGGATGCCGAGATCCACACAGCCGTGAGGGCCATGAAGATCAAGCTAGAGGAGACTCTGCGCGCGGAAATGGGTGAAGTACGCGACGCACTCGTAGCCGAACTCACAAAGGTACGTGAGTCGTTCCAACGTGAACTTACCAACATGTATGCTCAACTCGAAGCATTGCAAGGCGACCTTGCCTTGTGCAAACGTGCTATGGCAGCCGGGCCAAGCACCACCGTGGAGGCTAGAAGGGTCGAGGTGCCCAAGCCTCAAACCTTTTCAGGGACACGCAACGCCAAAGAAGTCGACAACTTCTTGTATGGCTTGGAGCAATATCTAGAAGCCGTTGGCATCAGGGAGGATGCCTCAAGGATCCAAACCGCGACCTTATACCTCACCGACACCGCCATGCTTTGGTGGAGGAGAAGGCGTCTCGATTTCGAGAGAGGTACGTGCACCATTACTACCTTCAATGACTTTAAAAGGGAGCTCAAAAGGCAATTCTATCCGGAGAATGCCGAGGACGAGGCACGAGCTCGCCTACGAAGGCTCAAGCAATCAGGGAACATCCAAGACTATGTGAGGGAGTTCACTAGTTTGGTGCTCGAGATCCCCGATCTGTCCGAGAAAGACTCGCTCTTCTACTTCTTAGATGGTCTCCAAAGTTGGGCCAAGACCGAGTTAAGGCGAAGGAGAGTCCAAACCCTTGCCGATGCGATAGCCGTGGCCGAGAGCCTTACCGACTACTCAAGCCACAAGGAGACCACCCCAAAGCCGAGGGATGAGAGGAGCAGTCATGCCAAAGGTGGGGGAGACAAGGGCTATCCCAAGGAGGGCCATCAAGAAGGCCACTCACTAGGGCACCGAGACTCGTCCCCTTGGAAGAGCAAGGACAAGGGTAAGTCCAAGGAGTTCCAAGGTGCGAGGAAGTCACCACCAAGCAATTGCTTCATTTGTGATGGTGACCATTGGACGCGTGAATGCCCACAACGCCAAGCCCTTAACTCACTCCTAGCCAAGCACCGAGAAGGTAGTGACACCGACAGTGGCGACGAGGGTGCACAAATGGGATCCTTGCAACTGATTTCCGCACTTCAATCACAAGGGGACACCAAGAGGAACGAGGGAAGTTCCATCCCCAAGGTCAAGCCCACGAGAGGGAATCGTGGCAACACGAAGGCTAAGTCCGCACCGAAGGCCAGCACGAGGGTGAAGTGCTACCTATGCGAAGGACCTCATGTGATGAGGTCGTGTCCGATACGAAAACGACTTGTTGCCTACATCAAGAGGGTTGATGGCAAGGCACAACCAGACATGATTACCGAGGAACGAGCTGCTAAGCTGAGGGTGAAGACGAGGAAGGCTAGGAGCCAAGGGAGGCACACCAGCACTACCCCAGCAGCTCTACCGAGACGCGACGAGGGCGTCGCGAGATCGGGTGGGGGAGGATGTCACACCCCGCCTGGTCGCGACCCAGCCAGCCGAGGGGCACACCCGCCCGGGTGCACCGAGCAGCACCGAGGTGTGCCACCCAGGTGCGCAGTGCACGCCCGATTCGCCCCACCTAGGTGCGCTGCGCGCGCCCAAGGTGCACCACCTAGGTTCTCACGAGCCAACTTGGGAGAAATGAGGCACACCAAGTCTTTTAAGGCCAAGGAAGACCCAAGGAGGACTCTAGAACGGCCTAGAGGGCCCCAAACGTCTCCACACTATTCCGAGGGGTTCCAGAGGCTTCCACAACAATCTAGGCTCACCCGGAGGAACCTAGAAGACCGAGAATGATCAAGAGGGCTCAAGACAAGTCTGGAAGGCTCGGGACAACTCCAGACATCTCCAGAATTCTCTAGAAACCTATAGATATATGTAGAACTATAGAGTACTCTAGAATATTAGAGATGTATATGGATAAGCATGAAGTTCTCTAGAAGTATCTAGGTCCCTTAGATATTTTGGGAGGCAAACTCTCCACCGTTGGATTAAGTAAATCCTGGCCGTCCGTTGAGGAGGTTGGTGCCTATAAATAGCCGACCCCTCTCATTTGTAAATCCATCCAAGAAGTCCTACACTTCTCTTGTAAAGCATACTTGTAAAGCTTCCGTTGCTTTAATACAAGGTAGTTTCCTTGTAAACCCGTTTTGCTCCTTCCATTTGCCATAGCGTTGCGACATCAAGGCTTACTAGCATTGTGCCGAGAGTGCTAGTGCCGCACGGATTTGAGCCGAAGAAATAAGTCCGTGACAGTAAGCAATGATGCTTAGTGAGGGTAAGCTCTAAAAACAAACCTCAACATTGCAGGGTCCGAGCACGATCTAGCCAAGGTAAAACGCAAACATACCAAGGATCCATAAGAGCCACAAGATAAAGATGCATGAGCAATATACAATATAAATGCCATGATCATAAGCTCAACTCCACAATACATGTAATCACATTCAAGCATCCCATTAAAGATCATAAACCTCAACACATTGATATACTTATCAATCAACATTGGCACCTAGCTATGACCCGAATACGCGAATAGACATGTTGGAACTTACATCCAACAACCACATTACCTCACGGTGGGATTACACTCATCACCGGTCTTGCGGAGGGGATTCCACTCATCCTCACGCCCCATCGATGGGATTCCACTCCCCACCGACTATATTTAAATACAATTTCCAGGCGAACCCGTACTCCTCCTTGGTGACTCAACGCCACCAAGGCCACGCGCGACTTTTGACTCATGTGTACACACTAACATCCTAATGATCGATCATTTGTACTCAAGCATACTAGTGCCAACATTTTACTCATTCCACATTACTCATTTCAATCAAATTCCGTGCTTAGCAGGTACTCACCAACAACCATCATCATGCATGTCTCAAGCATCACAAATAATGCCTCATCTCATATGTATAACACAACATACATAATCATTCCTATCACATTTCATACGAGACATACACATCCACATAAATGAGTTCATCCAAAGGCTCTAGATCAAGATTAGGATTAGGCTACCACCCTAATCCTAACTCTAGGTGGGTCTACCAAGCCCAACCTAGTCCATATACTCGAACCAAACATTTTAAAACCATGTAAAACAATTAACCACTCACCTAAGCTCCCAAGCTTAAAGACCAAGCAAGCGACCACCTTCAATTCCCCGAATTTACTTCTGATGCTTCACCGATGCCCAAACTCGATTCTAATCAATCTCAAACACAAACAAAACATTCACAATAATTATCTCATCATCGGAACTAACCCGGATCAACATTTTCAAGCATCCAATACTCAAAAACAAGCCCAAAACAGAATTCCCGAGTAGCCCCTAAAACCCACTGAAATCTTCCATTTCAAGCATCCAAACAACCATCAAATACACCCAAAGTTACCCTCATATATCATACTACCAACAGCCCCCAAAATCCAACATTAAACAACCCCAAAAACCACTTTAAAACCCTCCAAAACCCCCTTGTAACCCAATTCCGAAAATTGCCCAAAATCATTTGAAATTCACATATGATATACCATTTGACCTCTATATACCATAACTAAGCATATTAAATCAAAACATTTCACTTAACAACATAAAGATCTCATTTTTAATCAAAATATTCAAAACTTCCATTTTCTAAAACCTTCATGAAAATGAAAATAAAAGGTAATTTCATGGAGAGGGAGATGAGGGGAAGTCAAAAATATCATTACCTTTCAAAATGGAGTTGAAATGAGGGAGCTTTTGAATGAAATAGTAGATTGGGTAGAGAGCTCTTGTTTTCCCGTTGGTGAAGAAGAGAATGAATAGGAAATGGGTGTTTTTGGTTTGTTTTATTTTAAAGGCCTAAAGACCAAATTGCCCTTAATGAAATGGGATATTCACAAGGGCACACCATCCATGGCTATTTGTGATTAAATTTCAAAACATAGTCAATCATTAAATCAATTAATTTGAAAACGAAACCCAAGCCATTATCTAAATCATAAAACCGAGCCAAATAATATTAAAATATTATTTTCACCTAACCCCTAAACTCGGGTGTTACAACTCTCCCCCACTTAAGGAATTCCGTCCCCGAAATTACCTGGTGGAAACAAATACGGAAACTGCTCAACCATATCTGCTTTCCTTTCCCACGTGGCCTCTTCCACACCTCTATGTCTCCACAACACTTTGACCAACTCTATGGTCTTGCCATGCAATACCTTGCTATCAGAAGCAAGTATCTCAAGGGCTATTTGTTATAGGACAAATCTGGATTTTTAACTCTATCTCCTCAACGGGCATCACATGAGAAGGATCCGATCTATATCTCCTAAGCATAGACACATGAAAGACATCATGGATCTTCTCTAACTCAGAAGGTAACCTCAAACGATAGGCTACAGGCCCAATCCGCTCAACTATCTCATACGGACCAATGAACCTCGGACTCAACTTGCCCTTTCGGCCAAATCTCATTACCTTCTTCCACGGAGATACTTTCAGAAACACTTTCTCACCCACTGAGTACTCAATATCTTTCCTCTTCAAATCTGCATAAGACTTCTGACGATCGGAAGCTGCTTTCAAACGGTCACAAATCAACTTTACTTTGTCGGTAGTCCCTTTAAGCAAGTCTGGCATAGGTAACAATCTCTGACCTGTTTCAGCCCAACAAATCGGAGTCCTACATCGTCTACCATACAAAGCCTCATAAGGTGCCATCTGAATACTAGACTGATAACTGTTGTTGTAAGCAAACTCAACCAACGGTAAGTGCTTCTCCCAAGAACCGTGGAAGTCAATCACACAACAACGAAGCATATCCTCAATAATCTGTATCACTCGCTCTGACTGTCCATCGGACTGCGGATGATAAGATGTGCTGAAATGCAACCGGCTACCTAAAGCACTATGCAAGCAACCCCAGAATCTCGAAGTAAATCTAGGATCCCTATCTGAAACAATAGACTTCGGAACCCCATGAAGTCTCACAATCTCACAGATGTACAAGTTTGCCAACTTGTCTAAGGAATCCGTAGTGTTCACTGCTAAGAAGTGAGCACACTTAGTGAACCTATCAACAATCACCCAAACGGAGTTCTTCTTCGAAGGAGACAAAGGCAACCCCGATACAAAATCCATGGTGATTCTCTCCCATTTCCATTCCGGAATCTTCAAAGGCTGTAACAAACCTGAAGGAACCTGATGTTCTGCCTTCACTCTCTGACAAACCATACAACGGCTCACATACTCGGCTACATCTCTCCAAACCAACCCAGAAGCAATCATTCTTCAAATCTCGGTACATTTTGGTACTACCCGGATGCATAGAAAAAGGACTAGAATGAGCTTCACTCAGAATCTGACGTCTCAACTCAACATCTTCCGGTACAACGATTCTATCTCTAAAGCACAACAAGCTCACACCACTGAAACTGTAATCGGTCGGTCTTCCTTCGGCTATGTCCTGAACATGAGGAGCTAAACTCACATCTTGCAACTGCTTCTCCCTAATCAACTGAATCAAAGAAGGTTTCACTTGCAACTCGGTGATCAAACCACCATCATCGGACACACTCAATCTAGCAAACATAACTCTCAACTCAACGGCTACTTTCCTACTCAAGGCATCGACTACTACATTTGCTTTACCCGGTTGGTACTCGATGGTCAAATCATAGTCTTTTAGCAACTCTAGCCATCTTCTCTGTCTCAAGTTCAACACTTTCTGTGTCATCAGGTACTTCAAGCTCTTGTGATCGGTGTAAACAATACACTTCTCACCATACAAGTAATGACGCCAAATCTTCAATGCAAATACAACTGCGGCTAGCTCTATATCATGAGTAGGATAGTTCTTCTCATGGATCTTCAACTGTCTAGAAGCATAAGCAACAACTCTCCTATCTTGTATCAAAACACATCCTAGGCCTACGTAGGAAGCATCACTGTAGATCACAAACTCCTTACCGGAAACAGGTTGCACTAACACTGGAGCATTCGTCAAAGCTTCTTTCAATTTCTCAAAGGCCTTCTGTCTTGCATCTGACCATTCAAACTTGACCCCTTTTTGCAACAATTTAGTCAAAGGAGCAGCTACCCTAGAGAAACCATCAACAAATCTGTAACGCCCCGGTTTTGGGCTTGGAAGTCTTGGACGTTGACCGGTTGGTCAAAGTGCTGTTCGAATCGTAAGAGGTTAAATTAGGAAAGCCTAGTTCGGGTTGCATTAAAAATATGGAAAAATGTTCTAAAATCATCTTTTAATATAATTAAGTGAACTGTGAAATCAATTTTGGAAAATGAGTTTCGGAAGTGTGACATTTTGGCTAGTGACCAAAATGTAATTTTTGAAAGTTTGGTGGCTATTTTATAAAGGGTTGAAACTTTGAATCTTTAAGGAGCTATTTACCCAAAGGGAGTTTCTCCAGATTTTTCTAAGATATTTTAACACATAATTCTGATTTTTAAAGAAATCAAAAAGGAGGGAAACTCATTTTTGGTATTTTCTCATCTAACTTCCAATTTTCTTTCTATCTTTTTCTCTCAACCCAAACACTCAATTTCCAGAGATCTCAATCTGATTTTCTCACTTAAAATCTTTCTTTCAACTCTCAATTGATTGCAAATCTTTGTATCTTCAAATCCTCTTCAATTGCTTCAAGTTTCATCAAGCTTTTCAATTCCAAAAAGAGGAGAAACTCAAGTTTGGAGGTAAGAACGTCCTTCTCCTCTGAACTTCAAGTTCTTTAATGAAATTCCTAAAGTTTTCAATCCTAATTTGATAATTGATTAAAGGTTTTAAGGTTGATTTATGGATCTTGGCTAATTATGCAAGATTTTGATGATTTCACATGATTTTCGTTTGATCTGTTTAATCTGTGTTTTGAGGAGTGTTTTTGATGTTAAATGATCATTAAATTGATGTGGAAATGAGTCTTGATTGATGCAATCCCGGATAGGTTGGATTTCCTAAGTTTAGCTTGTGTTTTAAGGTAGCTTTTGTGGTGATCTTGGTGATCTGGTGTTGCTGGAGGTATAAGGATGCTTATAGGTTGTTTTTAGATGTGTGTTGATGTTAATGGAAGTGAGGTTTTGCTGGTTTGTGGCTGGGCTTTGTTTAGAAGTGTTTCGGATGCATTTTCGGTTGTGTTTGGTGGCCGAAAATGGAGGTTTTGTGAGAGCAGCGAGTTTAGATGCTTTCATTGAAGCAATTAATGCATGATGATGCATTAATCCTCTGCTTTAATGTGTTGAAACAGGGGAGGCATCCTTGGATCCAAGAATTGTTGATCCGGAGGCTTGATTTGGTGCTTGGCTTGAAGCAAAGTGGAAATCGGTGAGTGGATTTGTGAAAATGGTTTTCGGCTTTGAAACCAAGGTTTTGGGAGCTTAGTTTAAGTCTAAACAACTTTGCTAAGCTCAAGTGTAAGTTTTCGGATTACTCTCTTTAAGTGGTGGCCATGTTTTGGTGCAATGTAAAATGATGATTTTGCATGATTTGTTTACTGTTTTTGAAAGCATGTTTAAGCATGATAATTGCTGATGTTTTAGCATGATTTATGCTGATGTTTATAGCCATGTGTTGAAGGTGACTCTAGGTAAGAGTACCTTGTTTTTAATGCATTGTTAAATGGTGATTTAATGCTTTGAAATGCATGATGAAATGGCTTGGTTTAATGCTTTAAAACAGTGGATTATGTGATGTATAAAGTGTGTATTGGCAAGTGATGGTTTGTAAAAGTGAAGGTCACTAAGGTGTTTAAAAGTCCTTGGGGCCAAGGTGTTTAAAAGTCCTTGGGGAAAGTTGTTGAACTTGATTTCATAAATGAAATGTATCACTTGAGCCAATATGACATGTATAGTACATTGAGATGCATGAGATGCATGTTTAAATGTTTATGTTGAAGCATGAGATGCTTGTTTAAAGGAAATGTGGAAGCATGATATTGTTTAATTTAATTATGCTTTGAGCATGTATAAAGGTTGTTTGTAAGCAAGTTTTATAAATGGTTTTAATTGCATTATTGAATGGTTTTTAAAGAGCACTCCTCACTAAGCTTTGGCTTACGCTCTCTCGTTTTCTTCATTCAATAATGCAGAGCATTAGAGTACATTGAGGGCAGCAAGAGGAGGCAAGCAAACAAGTTCAAGTAAAGCTCAATGTATGGAAGGTTTTGTTAAACATTTAGCTTTTGTATGTTTTGGCAATGGGGGACCAATGTATATGTTTTGGGAGGTGTTTGAGACTCCCTATGGTTGTTAAATGTTGTTGTGGTTGCTGGATTTTGGATTGATTTCCTATTGCTTGCTTATGAAGGTTTATTGGTTGAATGATAGCTTAAGTAGGAAGCATGCCTATAGAATTGGGGCTTTTTGCTTGTGATGTTATTTTGTTGAATTGATGATGCTTATATGTCCTAAAGATGTTTAATTGCATGCTGGTAAAGTTTGGTGATGTTTGGAGCATGATTGGAAGTCCAATTGCATGATTTGGTTTGCTAACTTGCTGAAATCTGAGCAGGCATTTCGGAACAGTGTGTACCGTTTCGGAACGGGTGCCTGGAATGAACCCAGGGGTCCGAAACGGGGTGCACCGTTCCGAAACGGAATGCTCACTGCCAGACCCCCGTTGCGGAACCAGTACCGGAACGGCCCGCGTTTCGGAACAGGGTCAACCTGTTTCGAAACGGTCGACCGTTAGGGGGCTGACATGGTAGTTATATGTTTTGATTTGTTTGCGTTTTGGTCCCGAACCTTGTTTGATCAATTGCATGAGCTGTGGATGTCCTTTTGAGCTGAAATTTCACAGAGAAGCATGAAACCTGACTAATTTCAAGATGGTAACTTTAATTTGGGTTAAGTCCCTTAATTTATCAGAATTTACAATTTGGTCCCTAAAGTTGTAATTTGTTCAATTGGGTCCCTGTTTGATCTCTGATGTTTGTGATCTTTTAGTATGTTGTTTGTATGATCACAATTAAGGTTTAAGTGCATCTAGATAAGATTAAAAAGAAAAAAAGGGTCGTTAATCAAGGTAGACTTTCGGGTTGACTTTGGTTTTCCCCGTGTAATCTTCGTAGTTCGGGTCAACCGTCTAGACCGGGCTACGGGGGTTACATTTGGTGGTATCAGAGCTGAGTTCTCGAGTAATTGGGAATGTGTGTATGCATGATTGAAGCATGGTTTGGTTTGTATGCTTGTTGTATGAAAGCATGTTCAGTGATATGATATGATGATGTGTATGTGATGCATGTTGTGATGATGCATGATGAGGGTACCCATTGCCAAACAAAAGCTAAAGAGATGATGATGTTTTTGAAAGAAATTGAGCTTGAATACTTGGAATTTGCTTACCTTGCTGGTCCTGACTTGTTTTATTTGTATTGTTATGCATGGTAAAGTATGGCACCACGTAGAGAGTTAAGGAGTAGCGCGAGAGCTACGACCCCGGAGGGGAATGTGAATGATGAGCACACGGGTAGTGCTGTGATACCTCCTCCTCCACCTGGTGGTGGTGGTGTGGAGAGGGAAAGAGCTGGAGCTGAGGCAGCTGGTGCTGGAGCTGCAGGACCTGAAGTTGGTCAGGGGCAAGCGATGCCTGACATGTCTGTGCTGGTACAAGCTATTGCGGGTGCGTTTCGAGCAGCAGTAGCTGGAGCTCAAGGAGCTGGGCATCAGGGAGATGCTGGAGTGAGACTACCCTTAGAGCGTTTGCGCAGTCTTGGAGGGACTGAGTTTAGGGGTATGTCAGCTGAGAGGTCTGAAGCATGGCTGGAGAGTACCAAGCGTGTCTTGGGACAGATGAGTTGCACTGACGTGCAAAAGCTGGGATGTGTGGTGTCACTGCTGCAAGGTGATGCTTATACGTGGTGGACGGCCACAATCTCGGGGATGGCTGATGCTGATGTTACTTGGACGTTCTTTCAGCATGCGTTCAAGAGGAGATATCTGGGAGTTAGATATCTGGACGAGAAGAAGCGTGAATTCATGTCTCTGACCCAAGGGAGCATGAGTGTGGCTGAGTATGAGGTACAGTTCGTACGTCTTAGTCAGTATGCACCGGAGCTGATACCTGATGAGCGCGAGAGGTGCGAAAGGTTCCGTTATGGCTTGGTGACGGAAGTTAAGACCTATATGTTGGCTGCGGAGTACAATGATTTCGATGTGTTGGTTAGTCGATCAAAGGACATTGAGATAAATCTGAGTTTGTCTGCTAAGGGTGCTGGAGCTAGTTCTGGGAAGAGAACTGCAGAGTATAGTTCCGGTGGACGGAACAAGAGAGGGCGTGATTAGAGGTTTCATTCCTCGTCTAAGAGAGGTGGAGGTACACCTGCTAGGGGTGGCAATGCTAGAGCTGACCCTAGTGCTTGTTGGATTTGTGGTTCCCGTGGTCACTTGAGGCGTGACTGTCCTCGTGCTGGGAGGGAGGTGCAAGCTCCTGTGGTGGCAGCTGGTTATGAGTGTTGGAACTGTGGTTCTGCTGACCATTTGAGGCGTGATTGTCCGAGGATGGCTGGTGGTCAAGAGCGTGCTCCTGTTGTTGCAGCACCGCAGAGAGGTCGTGGGCGCTACCGTGGAAATTTTCAGAGGCGAGAGGAAGGTGGTCGAGGTGTAGCTCATGTTGTGGCTATTCAACCTGAGGGTGGAGGCCAAGCGAGGGTGTATGCTCAGCGCGAGGGAAGGAATGATGCTGATGTGATTGCAGGTACCTTTACTTTGCAATCCTTGTCATTGCTTTCTTTGATAGATTCTGGATCTACGCATTCATACATTCTTCGTGAGCATGCTGAGTTGCTTGGTTTGCCTGTTGAGTCTTTGGATGTTGGTGTTAGAGTCACTAGTTCTTTTGGTGAAACTGTTGTGACTCGTAAGCTTAATAGAAGGTGTCCTTTGGTTGTTCAAGAGCATGTCTTTCATGTTGATCTTATGGAGTTGCCCTTTTATGGTTTTGATGTGATCCTTGGTATGGATTGGCTTGCTGAGCATCGTGCTGTTGTGGATTGTGAGAATAAGCGGGTTTCGCTTAAGCTTGCGGATGATTATGAGGTGGTGGTGGTTGGTGAGAATGTGAAGTTTCTTGCCAATGTTGTTTCTACCTTGGAGGCAAGCAGGATGCTGAGGCAAGGTTGTGAAGCTTTTCTGGCTTTTGTGATGAATCCTAGTTCGAAGGAGCTGAGGGTGCAGGATATCAGGGTTGTGAAGGAGTTTCCTGATGTTTTTCCTGAGGAGTTGCCTGGTTTACCTCCTAATCGTGAGGTGGAGTTTGGTATTGAGCTGTATGAGAATACCACTCCTGTGTCCATTACTCCCTATAGAATGGCACCTAAAGAGCTGAAGGAGCTGAAGACGCAGTTGCAAGAGTTGCTTGATCTTGGTTTCATCCGGCCGAGTGTTTCGCCTTGGGGTGCTCCTGTCTTGTTTGTGAAGAAGAAAGATGGCACGATGAGGATGTGCATTGATTACCGTCAGCTGAACAAGTTGACTATCAAGAATCGGTATCCTTTGCCGAGGATTGATGATCTCTTTGATCAATTTCGGGGAGCTGCTGTGTTCTCTAAGATTGACTTGAGGTCGGGGTATTATCAATTGAAGGTGAAGGATGTGGATGTGCCTAAGACAGCTTTCAGGACAAGGTATGGGCATTATGAGTTCCTTGTGATGCCGTTTGGTCTGACAAATGCTCCTGCTGCTTTCATGGACATGATGAATCGTGTTTTTCATGAATACCTGGACAAGTTCGTTGTGGTGTTCATTGATGATATCCTTGTGTACTCGCGTACTGAGGAAGAGCACGAAGAGCATTTGAGGATTGTGTTGCAAGCTTTGTTGGAGAATCAGCTTTATGCTAAGTTGAGCAAGTGTGAGTTCTGGCTTAGAGAGGTGGTTTTTCTTGGGCATGTGGTCTCAGCTGAGGGGATTCGTGTTGATCCTCAGAAGATTGAAGCAGTGATGAATTGGAAAGTTCCTAAGTCTGTTCAGGAGGTTCGTAGTTTCCTTGGTTTGGCAGGATACTACCGAAGGTTTGTGGATGGTTTTTCCAAGATTGCTGCTCCTTTGACGAAGTTGCTGCAGAAAGATGTTAAGTATGAGTGGACAGAAGCGAGGCAGCAAGCTTTTGAGAAGCTGAAGATGGCTTTGACGCAAGCTCCTATCTTGATTCAGCCTGAATCAGGGAAAGAGTTTGTAGTCTACAGTGATGCATCCTATGTTTGTTTGGGGTGTATGCTGATGCAAGAGGGTAAGGTTGTGGCTTATGCGTCGCGTCAGTTGAAGGTGCATGAGCGCAATTATCCTACGCATGATATTGAGCTGGCTGCAGTGGTTTTTGCTCTGAAGATCTGGAGGCATTATCTGTATGGTGAGAAGTGTACTGTGTACACGGATCACAAGAGTTTGAGGTATCTAATGTCTCAGAAGGAGTTGAATCTTAGGCAGCGACGTTGGTTGGAGTTACTCAAGGATTATGATCTGACGATAGAGTATCATCCTGGAAAGGCCAATGTTGTTGCGGATGCCTTGAGTAAAAAGGTAGCTGTTGAGCTGAGAGCTATGTTTGCTAGCTTGAGTATATCGCAGGATGGTGGTCTTGTTGCTGAGTTGCAAGTGAAACCGTCGTTGGTTCAGTTGATCAAGGATAAGCAGTTGTTGGATGATTCCTTGGTGTCTCATGTTCAGGATATCGCGGAGGGTAGACCTTCGGATTTCTGTTTTAATGAAGATGGAGTGTTGTGTTTTGGTAGTCGGATAGTAGTGCCTGCAGATGCTGAGTTGAGGCGTGCTATTCTGGCTGAAGGTCATAGCAGTCCTTTTGCTATGCATCCTGGTAGTACTAAGATGTATCGCGATCTTCGTGATGAGTACTATTGGGTAGGTCTGAAGAAGGATGTGGCAGAGTTCGTGAGCAAGTGTTTGGTGTGTCAGCGAGTCAAGGCTGAACATCAGGTTCCTTCTGGTTTGTTGCAACCGCTGAAAATTCCTGAGTGGAAGTGGGAGAGGGTTACCATGGATTTTGTATCTGGTTTGCCTTTGTCTCCGTCGAAGAAGAATTCTGTTTGGGTGATTGTGGATCGCCTGATGAAGTGTGCGCATTTCTTGCCTGTGCATACTACGTTCTCTTTGGATAAGCTGGCAGAGCTGTACATTGCTGAGGTTGTGAGGTTGTATGGTGTGCCTAAGTCGATCGTGTCGGATAGGGATCCGAGGTTCACATCGCGTTTTTGGCAGTGTTTGCATCAAGCTCTGGGTACAAGGTTGCATTTCAGTACATCCTATCATCCTCAGTCGGATGGCCAGTCTGAGCGAGTTATTCAGATTTTGGAGGATATGTTGAGATGCTGCGTGATAGAGTTCCAAGGTTCTTGGGAGAAGCATCTGCCTTTGGTTGAGTTCGCTTACAACAACAGTTATCAGGCGAGTATACAGATGGCACCTTATGAGGCTCTGTATGGGAGGAAGTGTAGGACTCCTCTGTGTTAAGCTGAAACTGGTCAAAAGTTGGTTTCGATGCCTGCTTTGTTGAAAGGAACCACCGAGAAGGTGAAGCTCATTTGTGAGCGGTTGAAGGCTGCTTCTGATCGGCAGAAGTCTTACGCGGATTTGAAGCGTAAGGAGATAGAGTTTGCGGTGGGTGATCGCGTGTTTTTGAAGGTTTCGCCTTGGAAGAAGGTGATGAGGTTTGGTCGGAAGGGTAAGCTGAGCCCTAGATACATTGGACCGTATGAGGTTGTTGAGCGTGTGGGTCCTGTTGCGTATCGGTTGAGGTTACCTCAGGAGCTGGAGAAGATTCATGATGTGTTCCATGTTTCGATGCTCCGGAGGTATAGATCTGATCCTTCGCATGTGTTGCCTGTGGAGGAAGTGATATTGAATCCGGATTTGACCTATGATGAGGAACCGGTGAAGGTTCTGGATTCAGATAACAAGGTTCTTCGTGGCAAGACCATTGAGTTGGTGAAGGTGCTGTGGAAGCATCGCGGTGTTGAGGAAGCCACGTGGGAGCAGAAGGATGATATGCTGAAGCAGTTTCCTTATCTCTTTCCTTCAGGTAAATTTCGAGGACGAAATTTCTTAAGGGGGGGAGAGTTGTAACGCCCCGGTTTTGGGCTTGGAAGTCTTGGGCGTTGACCGGTTGGTCAAAGTGCTGTTCGAATCGTAAGAGGTTAAATTAGGAAAGCCTAGTTCGGGTTGCATTAAAAATATGGAAAAATGTTCTAAAATCCTCTTTTAATATAATTAAGTGAACTGTGAAATCAATTTTGGAAAATGAGTTTCGGAAGTGTGACATTTTGGCTAGTGACCAAAATGTAATTTTTGAAAGTTTGGTGGCTATTTTATAAAGGGTTGAAACTTTGAATCTTTAAGGAGCTATTTATCCAAAGGGAGTTTCTCCAGATTTTTCTAAGATATTTTAACACATAATTCTGATTTTTAAAGAAATCAAAAAGGAGGGAAACTCATTTTTGGTATTTTCTCATCTAACTTCCAATTTTCTTTCTATCTTTTTCTCTCAACCCAAACACTCAATTTCCAGAGATCTCATTCTGATTTTCTAACCTAAAATACTCCTTTCAACTCTCAATTGATTGCAAATCTTTGTATCTTCAAATCCTCTTCAATTGCTTCAAGTTTCATCAAGCTTTTCAATTCCAAAAAGAGGAGAAACTCAAGTTTGGAGGTAAGAACGTCCTTCTCCTCTGAACTTCAAGTTCTTTAATGAAATTCCTAAAGTTTTCAATCCTAATTTGATAATTGATTAAAGGTTTTAAGGTTGATTTATGGATCTTGGCTAATTATGCAAGATTTTGATGATTTCACATGATTTTCGTTTGATCTGTTAAATCTGTGTTTTGAGAAGTGTTTTTGATGTTAAATGATCATTAAATTGATGTGGAAATGAGTCTTGATTGATGCAATCCCGGATAGGTTGGATTTCCTAAGTTTAGCTTGTGTTTTAAGGTAGCTTTTGTGGTGATCTTGGTGATCTGATGTTGCTGGAGGTATAAGGATGTTTATAGGTTGTTTTTAGATGTGTTTTGATGTTAATGGAAGTGAGGTTTTGCTGGTTTGTGGCTGGGCTTTGTTTAGAAGTGTTTCGGATGCATTTTCGGTTGTGTTTGGTGGCCGAAAATGGAGGTTTTGTGAGAGCAGCGAGTTTAGATGCTTTCATTGAAGCAATTAATGCATGATGATGCATTAATCCTCTGCTTTAATGTGTTGAAACAGGGGAGGCATCCTTGGATCCAAGAATTGTTGATCCGGAGGCTTGATTTGGTGCTTGGCTTGAAGCAAAGTGGAAATCGGTGAGTGGATTTGTGAAAATGGTTTTCGGCTTTGAAACCAAGGTTTTGGGAGCTTAGTTTAAGTCTAAACAACTTTTCTAAGCTCAAGTGTAAGTTTTCGGATTACTCTCTTTAAGTGGTGGCCATGTTCTAGTGCAATGTAAAATGATGATTTTGCATGATTTGTTTACTGTTTTTGAAAGCATGTTTAAGCATGATAATTGCTGATGTTTTAGCATGATTTATGCTGATGTTTAAAGCCATGTGTTGAAGGTGACTCTAGGTAAGAGTACCTTGTTTTTAATGCATTGTTAAATGATGATTTAATGCTTTGAAATGCATGATTAAATGGCTTGGTTTAATGCTTTAAAACAGTGGATTATGTGATGTATAAAGTGTGTATTGGCAAGTGATGGTTTGTAAAAGTGAAGGTCACTAAGGTGGTTAAAAGTCCTTAAGTGAGCCTTGTTACCTAAGATCATCAAGGTGTTTAAAAGTCCTTGGATGAATCTTGTTGCGGACACTAAGGTGGTTAAAAGTCCTTAGGTGCTCCTTTCCATGGTGTTTAAAAGTCCATGGGGCCAAGGTGTTTAAAAGTCCTTGGGGCCAAGGTGTTTAAAAGTCCTTGGGGTAATTCAAGCTACGGACACAAAGGTGGTTAAAAGTCCTTGTGTGGTCCTTTCATGGTGTTTAAAAGTCCATGGCCAAGGTGTTTAAAAGTCCTTGGGGCCAAGGTGTTTAAAAGTCCTTGGGGAAAGTTGTTGAACTTGATTTCATAAATGAAATGTATCACTTGAGCCAATATGACATGTATAGTACATTGAGATGCATGAGATGCATGTTTTAATGTTTATGTTGAAGCATGAGATGCTTGTTTAAAGGAAATGTGGAAGCATGATATTGCTTGATTTAAAGTATGCTTTGAGCATGTATAAAGGTTGTTTGTAAGCAAGTTTTATAAATGGTTTTAATTGCATTATTGAATGGTTTTTAAAGAGCACTCCTCACTAAGCTTTGGCTTACGCTCTCTCGTTTTCTTGAATCAATAATGCAGAGCATTAGAGTACATTGAGGGCAGCAAGAGGAGGCAAGCAAACAAGTTCAAGTAAAGCTCAATGTATGGAAGGTTTTGTTAAACATTTAGCTTTTGTATGTTTTGGCAATGGGGGACCAATGTATATGTTTTGGGAGGTGTTTGAGACTCCCTATGGTTGTTAAGTGTTGTTGTTGTTGCTGGTTTTTTGGATTGAACCTTATAAGTTTGTTTTGCAAGTTTGATGCTTGAGTGGATAGCTTGTGTAGGAAGCATGACCATTGAATTGGGGCTTTTTGCATGTGAAGTTGGTTTGTTGATTTGTTGGATTCTATGTGTCTTAAAGATGTTTAATTGCATGCTGGTAAAGTTTGGTGATGTTTGGAGCATGTTTGAATGGTCAATTGCATGTTTTGGTTTGCTAATATGCTGAAATCTGAGCAGGCGTTTCGGAACAGTGTGTACCGTTTCGGAACGGGTGCCTGGAATGAACCCAGGGGTCCGAAACGGGGTGCACCGTTTCGAAACGGATTGCTCACTGCCAGACCCCCGTTGCGGAACCAGTATCGGAACGGCCCGCGTTTCGGAACAGGGTCAACCTGTTTCGAAACGGTCGACCGTTGGGGGCTGACATGGGCAGTTATATGTTTTGAAATGTTTACGTTTGGGTCCCGAATCTTGTATGATCAATTGCATGAGCTGTGGATGTCCTTTTGAGTTGAAATTTCACAGAGAAGCATGAAACCTGACTAATTTCAAGATGGTAACTTTAATTTGGGTTAAGTCCCTTAATTTATCAGAATTTACAATTTGGTCCCTAAGGTTGTAATTTGTTCAATTGGGTCCCTGTTTGATCTCTGATGTTGTGATCTTTTAGTATGTTGTTTGTATGATCACAACTAAGGTTAATGCGCATCTAGACAAGATTAAAAAAAAAAGGGTCGTTAATCAAGGTTGACTTTCGGGTTGACTTTGGTTTTTCGAAACGATCGACCGTTAGGGGGCTGACATGGTAGTTATATGTTTTGATTTGTTTGCGTTTTGGTCCCGAACCTTGTTTGATCAATTGCATGAGCTGTGGATGTCCTTTTGAGCTGAAATTTCACAGAGAAGCATGAAACCTGACTAATTTCAAGATGGTAACTTTAATTTGGGTTAAGTCCCTTAAATTATCAGAATTTACAATTTGGTCCCTAAGGTTGTAATTTGTTCAATTGGGTCCCTGTTTGATCTCTGATGTTGTGATCTTTTAGTATGTTGTTTGTATGATCACAACTAAGGTTAATGCGCATCTAGACAAGATTAAAAAAAAAGGGTCGTTAATCAAGGTTGACTTTCGGGTTGACTTTGGTTTTCCCCGTGTAATCTTCGTAGTTCGGGTCAACCGTCTAGACCGGGCTACGGGGGTTACATTTGGTGGTATCAGAGCTGAGTTCTCGAGTAATTGGGAATGTGTGTATGCATGATTGAAGCATGGTTTGGTTTGTATGCTTGTTGTATGAAAGCATGTTCAGTGATATGATATGATGATGTGTATGTGATGCATGTTGTGATGATGCATGATGAGGGTACCCATTGCCAAACAAAAGCTAAAGAGATGATGATGTTTTTGAAAGAAATTGAGCTTGAATACTTGGAATTTGCTTACCTTGCTGGTCCTGACTTGTTTTATTTGTATTGTTATGCATGGTAAAGTATGGCACCACGTAGAGAGTTAAGGAGTAGCGCGAGAGCTACGACCCCGGAGGGGAATGTGAATGATGAGCACACGAGTAGTGCTGTGATACCTCCTCCTCCACCTGGTGGTGGTGGTGCGGAGAGGGAAAGAGTTGGAGCTGAGGCAGCTGGTGCTGGAGCTGCAGGACCTGAAGTTGGTCAGGGGCAAGCGATGCCTGACATGTCTGTGCTGGTACAAGCTATTGCGGGTGCGTTTCGAGCAGCAGTAGCTGGAGCTCAAGGAGCTGGGCATCAGGGAGATGCTGGAGTGAGACTACCCTTAGAGCGTTTGCGCAGTCTTGGAGGGACTGAGTTTAGGGGTATGTCAGCTGAGAGGTCTGAAGCATGGCTGGAGAGTACCAAGCGTGTCTTGGGACAGATGAGTTGCACTGACGTGCAAAAGCTGGGATGTGTGGTGTCACTGCTGCAAGGTGATGCTTATACGTGGTGGACGACCACAATCTCGGGGATGGCTGATGCTGATGTTACTTGGACGTTCTTTCAGCATGCGTTCAAGAGGAGATATCTGGGAGTTAGATATCTGGACGAGAAGAAGCGTGAATTCATGTCTCTGACTCAAGGGAGCATGAGTGTGGCTGAGTATGAGGTACAGTTCGTACGTCTTAGCCAGTATGCACCGGAGCTGATACCTGATGAGCGCGAGAGGTGCGAAAGGTTCCGTTATGGCTTGGTGACGGAAGTTAAGACCTATATGTTGGCTGCGGAGTACAATGATTTCGATGTGTTGGTTAGTCGATCAAAGGACATTGAGATGAATCTGAGCTTGTATGCTAAAGGTGCTGGAGCTAGTACTGGGAAGAGAACTGCTGAGTATAGTTCCGGTGGACGGAACAAGAGGGGGCGTGATCAGAGGTTTCAGTCCTCGTCTAAGAGAGGTGGAGGTGCACCTGCTAGGGGTGGCAATGCTAGAGCTGACCCTAGTGCTTGTTGGATTTGTGGTTCCCGTGGTCACTTGAAGCGTGACTGTCCTCGTGCTGGGAGGGAGGTGCAAGCTCCTGTTGTGGCAGCTGGTTATGAGTGTTGGAACTGTGGTTCTGCTGACCATTTGAGGCGTGATTGTCCGAGGATGGCTGGTGGTCAAGAGCGTGCTCCTGTTGTTGCAGCACCGCAGAGAGGTCGTGGGCGCGGCCGTGGTAATTTTCAGAGGCGAGAGGAAGGTGGTCGAGGTGTAGCTCATGTTGTGGCTATTCAACCTGAGGGTGGAGGCCAAGCGAGGGTGTATGCTCAGCGCGAGGGAAGGAATGATGCTGATGTGATTGCAGGTACCTTTACTTTGCAATCCTTGTCATTGCTTTCTTTGATAGATTCTGGATCTACGCATTCATACATTCTTCGTGAGCATGCTGAGTTGCTTGGTTTGCCTGTTGAGTCTTTGGATGTTGGTGTTAGAGTCACTAGTTCTTTTGGTGAAACTGTTGTGACTCGTAAGCTTTATAGAAGGTGTCCTTTGGTTGTTCAAGAGCATGTCTTTCATGTTGATCTTATGGAGTTGCCCTTTTATGGTTTTGATGTGATCCTTGGTATGGATTGGCTTGCTGAGCATCGTGCTGTTGTGGATTGTGAGAATAAGCGGGTTTCGCTTAAGCTTGCGGATGATTATGAAGTGGTGGTAGTTGGTGAGAATGTGAAGTTTCTTGCCAATGTTGTTTCTACCTTGGAGGCGAGCAGGATGCTGAGGCAAGGTTGTGAAGCTTTTCTGGCTTTTGTGATGAATCCTAGTTCGAAGGAGCTGAGGGTGCAGGATATCAGAGTTGTGAAGGAGTTTCCTGATGTTTTTCCTGAGGAGTTGCCTGGTTTACCTCCTAATCGCGAGGTGGAGTTTGGTATTGAGTTGTATGAGAATACAACTCCTGTGTCCATTACTCCCTATAGAATGGCACCTAAAGAGCTGAAGGAGCTGAAGACGCAGTTGCAAGAGTTGCTTGATCGTGGTTTCATCCGGCCGAGTGTTTCGCCTTGGGGTGCTCCTGTCTTGTTTGTGAAGAAGAAAGATGGCACGATGAGGATGTGCATTGATTACCGTCAGCTGAACAAGTTGACTATCAAGAATCGGTATCCTTTGCCGAGGATTGATGATCTCTTTGATCAATTTCGGGGAGCTGCTGTGTTCTCTAAGATTGACTTGAGGTCAGGGTATTATCAATTGAAGGTGAAGGATGTGGATGTGCCTAAGACAGCTTTCAGGACAAGGTATGGGCATTATGAGTTCCTTGTGATGCCGTTCGGTTTGACAAATGCTCCTGCTGCTTTCATGGACATGATGAATCGTGTTTTTCATGAATACCTGGACAAGTTCGTTGTGGTGTTCATTGATGATATCCTTGTGTACTCGCGTACTGAGGAAGAGCACGAAGAGCATTTGAGGATTGTGTTGCAAGCTTTGTTGGAGAATCAGCTTTATGCTAAGCTGAGCAAGTGTGAGTTCTGGCTTAGAGAGGTGGTTTTTCTTGGGCATGTGGTCTCAGCTGAGGGGATTCGTGTTGATCCTCAGAAGATTGAAGCAGTGATGAATTGGAAAGTTCCTAAGTCTGTTCAGGAGGTTCGTAGTTTCCTTGGTTTGGCAGGATACTACCGAAGGTTTGTGGATGGTTTTTGTAACACCCCGGTTTTGGGCTCAGAAGTTTTGGCGTTGACCGGTTCGGTCAAAG
Organism: Hibiscus tridactylites; assembly: GCA_958450335.1. Taxonomy (NCBI): domain Eukaryota; kingdom Viridiplantae; phylum Streptophyta; class Magnoliopsida; order Malvales; family Malvaceae; genus Hibiscus; species Hibiscus tridactylites. The sequence continues at coordinate 43,562,455 of OY288281.1, forward strand.
TGCTGATCGAATATATAAGAGTGAATTTAGGAAAACCTAGTTCGGGTTGCATTAAAAATATGGAAAAATATTCTAAAATCATCTTTTAATATATAAAAGTGAACTGTGAAATCAATTTTGGAAAATGAGGTTCGGAAGGTTGACATTTCGGCTGGTGACCAAAATGTAATTTTTGAAAGTTGCGGGACAGTTTTATAAAGGATTGAAACTTTGAATCTTTAAGGAGCTATTATTCCAAAAAGGATTTCTCCAGATTTTTCTAAGATATTTTAAGCCTAAAATCTGATTTTAAAGATTAAGAAAAGGGAGGGAAATCATTTTTAACCAATTCTTAACTAATTTTTCTATTTTCTCTCAAATTCTCTTTTCTCTCATTTTCTCTCTACCCAAACAAGATTTCCTCAGATTTCTTTCTCTGATCTTGACTTCTTAATCTCTCATTTCAACTCTCATTTGATTTCTAATCATCTCATCATCAAAACCTCACAATTTACAAGTTGATTCATCAAGCATTTTGGCTCTAAAAGGGAGAAATTCAAGTTTGGAGGTAAGAACGTCCTTCTCCTCTAAACTATCAGTTCTTTACTGAAATTCCTAAGTTCTCAATCCTTGATTCATGTTTTATTAAAGGCTTTTCAATTGAGATCTTGATTTTTTGGCTAAAATGCAAGATTTGGTGATTTTGGTGAAAATTTCGTGTGATCTGTTTAAGCAGGGTTTTGAAGTGTTAAAATAATGTTAAATGAATGCTAAAATGATTAGAAGTTGAGGTTTAATCAATGCAATCCCGGATAGGTTGAATTTCCTAAGTTTGGCTTGAGTTTTTGGTTGTTTTTGGAGTGTAATTGGTGATCTGTTATACCTGGAGGTATAAGGACGTGGTTGTGATCTTTTTGCATGTTAGTTGATGTATAAAAATGGTTAGAAGTGATGGATCTTGGCTGGGTTAAGTTTTGGAAGTGTTTGGAGATGATTTCGGTTGTGTTTGGTAGCCAAATTGTTAGATTTGTGATGAGCAGCGAGTTGTGTTGATGTTGCTGGTGTTTTAATGCATAAGGATGCATTAATGTTCTGTTTTTATGTGCTTGAAACAGGGGAGGTTGATCCTTGAGTTTTGGAGGTGTTTTCGGAAGGTTTCGGAAGCTTGGAAAGCTTGTTGGCTAGGCTTGTTTGGTAATCGGTGAGTGAAAAATGGATTTTCAGCTTTTAAACCAAAGGTTGAAGGTTTTGGGAGCTTAGTATAAGTCTAAACAACTTTGCTAAGCTCAAGTGTAAGTTTTCGGATTACTCTCTTAAGTGGTGGCCATGTTTTGATGAAATGTGAAATGATGATTTTGCATGATTTGCTACTGTTTTGGAAAGCATGTTTTAGCATGTAAATTGCTGATGTTTTAGCATGATTTATGCTGATGATTTAAGCCATGTGTTGAAGGTGTCTCTAGGTAAGAGTGCCTTGTTTTTATGCATTGTTAAATGATGATTTAATGCTTTGAAATGCATGATGAAATGGCTTGGTTTAAATGCTTTTAAAACAGTGGATTACATGATGCTTAAAGTGTGTATTGGCAAGTGATGGTTTGTAAAAGTGAAGGTCACTAAGGTGGTTAAAAGTCCTTGAGTGAGCCTTGTTATCTAAGATCATCAAGGTGGTTAAAAGTCCTTGGATGAATCTTGTTGCGGACACTAAGGTGGTTAAAAGTCCTTAGGTGCTCCTTTCCATGGTGGTTAAAAGTCCATGGGGCCAAGGTGTTTAAAAGTCCTTGGGGCCAAGGTGTTTAAAAGTCCTTGGGGTATTTCAAGCTACAGACACAAAGGTGGTTAAAAGTCCTTGTGTGGTCCATTCATGGTGTTTAAAAGTCCATGGCCAAGGTGTTTAAAAGTCCTTGGGGTCCAAGGTGTTTAAAAGTCCTTGGGGAAAGTTGTTGAACTTGATTTCTAAATGAAATGTATCACTTGAGCCAATATGACATGTATTGTACATGAGATGCATGGGATGCATGATTTAATGTTTATGTTGAAGCATGTGATGCTAGTTTAAATGAAATGTGGAAGCATGTTATTGCTTGATTTAAAATATGCTTTGAGCATGTGTAAAGGATGTTTTCAAGCATGATTTACAAATGAGTTCTAATGCATTATTGAATGGTTTTTAAAGAGCACTCCTCACTAAGCTTTGGCTTACGCTCTCTCGTTTTCTTGATTCAATAATGCAGAGCATTAGAGTGCATTGAGGGCAGCAAGAGGAGGCAAGCAAACAAGTACAAGTAAAGCTCAATGTATGAAGGTTTTATAAGTGTTTTAGCTTTTGTATGTTTTTGGCAATGGGGGACCAATGTATTTGTTTGGGAGGTGTTTATGACTCCCTAAGTATGTTGTATGTGGTTGATGTTGTTGGTTTTTGGATTGAATTTCTATTGCTTGCTTTTGAAGGTTTAAGGCTTGAATGTTAGCTTGTGTAGGAAGCATGACCTTGATTTTGGGGCTTTTTACATGTGATGTTATTTTGTTGATTTGATGATGCTTGGATGTCTTGAATATGTTTAATTGCATGCTGGTAAAGTTTGGTGATGTTTGGAGCATGTTTGAGTGTCCAATTGCATGATCTTGTATGCTTGTTTGCTGGTTTTTGTGCAGGCGTTTCGGAACAGGGGTGTACCGTTTCGGAACGGGTGCCTTGCATGAACCCAGGCGTCCGAAACGGTATGCACCGTTTCGAAACGGTTTAGCCTCTGCCGAGGCCATGTTCCGGAACCCGTTTCGGAACGGCCCGTGTTTCGGAACAGGGCTAGCCTGTTTCGGAACGGTCGACCGTTAGGGGGCTGACATGGTAGTTACATGTTTTGAAATGTTTGCGTTTTGGTCCTAAATCTTGTGTGATCAATTGCATGAGCTGTGGATGTCCTTTTAAGCTGGAATTTCACAGAGGTGTATGAAACCTGACTAATTTCAAGATGGTAACTTTAATTTGGGTTAAGTCCCTTAATTTATCAGAATTTACAATTTGGTCCCTAAAGTTGTAATTTGTTCAATTGGGTCCCTGCTTGATCTCTGATGTTTGTGATCTTTTGATACGTTGTCCGTATGGTCACACTTAAGGTTAATGTGCATCTAGATAAGATTAAAAAGAAAAAAAAAGGGTCGTTAATCAAGGTTGACTTTCGGGTTGACTTTGGTTTTCCCCGTGTAATCTTCGTAGTTCGGGTCGACCGTCTAGACCGGGCTACGGGGGTTACAGTTTTTCCAAGATTGCTGCTCCTTTGACGAAGTTGCTGCCGAAAGATGTTAAGTATGAGTGGACAGAGGCGAGACAGCAAGCTTTTGAGAAGCTGAAGATGGCTTTGACTCAAGCTCCTATCTTGATTCAGCCTGAATCAGGGAAAGAGTTTGTAGTCTACAGTGATGCATCCTATGTTGGTTTGGGGTGTGTGCTGATGCAAGAGGGTAAGGTTGTGGCTTATGCGTCGCGGCAGTTGAAGGTGCATGAGCGCAATTATCCTACGCATGATATTGAGCTGGCTGCAGTGGTTTTTGCTCTGAACATCTGGAGGCATTATCTGTATGGTGAGAAGTGTACTGTGTACACGGATCACAAGAGTTTGAGGTATCTGATGTCTCAGAAGGAGTTGAATCTCAGGCAGCGGCGTTGGTTGGAGGTTCTCAAGGATTATGATCTGACGATAGAGTATCATCCTGGAAAGGCCAATGTTGTTGCGGATGCTTTGAGTAGAAAGGTAGCTGTTGAGTTGAGAGCTATGTTTGCTAGCTTGAGCTTATCGCAGGATGGTGGTCTTGTTGCTGAGTTGCAAGTGAAACCGTCGTTGGTTCAGTTGATCAAGGAAAAGCAGTTGTTGGATGATTCTTTGGTGTCTGATGTTCAGGATATCGCGGAGGGTAGGCCTTCGGATTTCTGCTTTAATGAGGATGGGGTGTTGTGTTTTGGTAGTCGGATAGTAGTGCCTGCAGATGCTGAGTTGAGGCGTGCTATTCTGGCTGAAGGTCATAGTAGTCCTTTTGCTATGCATCCTGGTAGTACAAAGATGTATCGCGATCTCCGTGATGAGTACTATTGGGTAGGTCTGAAGAAGGATGTGGCAGAGTTCGTAAGCAAGTGTTTGGTGTGTCAGCGAGTTAAGGCTGAACATCAGGTTCCTTCTGGTTTGTTGCAACCGTTGAAAATCCCTGAATGGAAGTGGGAGAGGGTTACCATGGATTTTGTATCTGGTTTACCTTTGTCTCCGTCGAAGAAGAATTCTGTTTGGGTGATTGTGGATCGCCTGACGAAGTGTGCGCATTTCTTGCCTGTGCATACTACGTTTTCTTTGGATAAGCTGGCAGAGCTGTACATTGCTGAGGTTGTGAGGTTGCATGGTGTGCCTAAGTCGATCGTGTCGGATAGGGATCCGAGGTTCACATCGCGTTTTTGGCAGTGTTTGCATCAAGCTCTGGGTACAAGGTTGCATTTCAGTACATCCTATCATCCTCAGTCGGATGGCCAGTCTGAGCGAGTTATTCAGATTTTGGAGGATATGTTGAGATGCTGTGTGATAGAGTTCCAAGGTTCTTGGGAGAAGCATCTGCCTTTGGTTGAGTTCGCTTACAACAACAGTTATCAGGCGAGTATACAGATGGCACCTTATGAGGCTCTGTATGGGAGGAAGTGTAGGACTCCTCTGTGTTGGGCTGAAACTGGTCAAAAGTTGGTTTCGATGCCTGCTTTGTTGAAAGGAACCACCGAGAAGGTGAAGCTCATTTGTGAGCGGTTGAAGGCTGCTTCTGATCGGCAGAAGTCTTACGCGGATTTGAAGCGTAAGGAGATAGAGTTTGCGGTGGGTGATCGCGTGTTTTTGAAGGTTTCGCCTTGGAAGAAGGTGATGAGGTTTGGTCGGAAGGGTAAGCTGAGCCCTAGATACATTGGACCGTATGAGGTTGTTGAGCGTGTGGGTCCTGTTGCGTATCGGTTGAGGTTACCTCAGGAGCTGGAGAGGATTCATGATGTGTTCCATGTTTCTATGCTCCGGAGGTATAGATCTGATCCTTCGCATGTGTTGCCTGTGGAGGAAGTGGAATTGAACCCGGATTTGACCTATGATGAGGAACCGGTGAAGGTTCTGGATTCAGATAACAAAGTTCTTCGTGGCAAGACCATTGAGTTGGTGAAGGTGCTGTGGAAGCATCGCGGTGTTGAGGAAGCCACGTGGGAGCGGAAGGATGATATGCTGAAGCAGTTTCCTTATCTCTTTCCTTCAGGTAAATTTCGAGGACGAAATTTCTTAAGGGGGGGAGAGTTGTAACGCCCCGGTTTTGGGCTTGGAAGTCTTGGACGTTGACCGGTTGGTCAAAGTGCTGTTCGAATCGTAAAAGGTTAAATTAGGAAAGCCTAGTTCGGGTTGCATTAAAAATATGGAAAAATGTTCTAAAATCATCTTTTAATATAATTAAGTGAACTGTGAAATCAATTTTGGAAAATGAGTTTCGGAAGTGTGACATTTTGGCTAGTGACCAAAATGTAATTTTTGAAAGTTTGGTGGCTATTTTATAAAGGGTTGAAACTTTGAATCTTTAAGGAGCTATTTACCCAAAGGGAGTTTCTCCAGATTTTTCTAAGATATTTTAACACATAATTCTGATTTTTAAAGAAATCAAAAAGGAGGGAAACTCATTTTTGGTATTTTCTCATCTAACTTCCAATTTTCTTTCTATCTTTTTCTCTCAACCCAAACACTCAATTTCCAGAGATCTCAATCTGATTTTCTCACTTAAAATCTTTCTTTCAACTCTCAATTGATTGCAAATCTTTGTATCTTCAAATCCTCTTCAATTGCTTCAAGTTTCATCAAGCTTTTCAATTCCAAAAAGAGGAGAAACTCAAGTTTGGAGGTAAGAACGTCCTTCTCCTCTGAACTTCAAGTTCTTTAATGAAATTCCTAAAGTTTTCAATCCTAATTTGATAATTGATTAAAGGTTTTAAGGTTGATTTATGGATCTTGGCTAATTATGCAAGATTTTGATGATTTCACATGATTTTCGTTTGATCTGTTTAATCTGTGTTTTGAGGAGTGTTTTTGATGTTAAATGATCATTAAATTGATGTGGAAATGAGTCTTGATTGATGCAATCCCGGATAGGTTGGATTTCCTAAGTTTAGCTTGTGTTTTAAGGTAGCTTTTGTGGTGATCTTGGTGATCTGGTGTTGCTGGAGGTATAAGGATGCTGATAGGTTGTTTTTAGATGTGTGTTGATGTTAATGGAAGTGAGGTTTTGCTGGTTTGTGGCTGGGCTTTGTTTAGAAGTGTTTCAGATGCATTTTCGGTTGTGTTTGGTGGTCGAAAATGGAGGTTTTGTGAGAGCAGCGAGTTTAGATGCTTTCATTGAAGCAATTAATGCATGATGATGCATTAATCCTCTGCTTTAATGTGTTGAAACAGGGGAGGCATCCTTGGATCCAAGAATTGTTGATCCGGAGGCTTGATTTGGTGCTTGGCTTGAAGCAAAGTGGAAATCGGTGAGTGGATTTGTGAAAATGGTTTTCGGCTTTGAAACCAAGGTTTTGGGAGCTTAGTTTAAGTCTAAACAACTTTGCTAAGCTCAAGTGTAAGTTTTCGGATTACTCTCTTTAAGTGGTGGCCATGTTTTGGTGCAATGTAAAATGATGATTTTGCATGATTTGTTTACTGTTTTTGAAAGCATGTTTAAGCATGATAATTACTGATGTTTTAGCATGATTTATGCTGATGTTTAAAGCCATGTATTGAAGGTGACTCTAGGTAAGAGTACCTTGTTTTTAATGCATTGTTAAATGGTGATTTAATGCTTTGAAATGCATGATGAAATGGCTTGGTTTAATGCTTTAAAACAGTGGATTATGTGATGTATAAAGTGTGTATTGGCAAGTGATGGTTTGTAAAAGTGAAGGTCACTAAGGTGGTTAAAAGTCCTTGAGTGAGCCTTGTTACCTAAGATCATCAAGGTGTTTAAAAGTCCTTGGATGAATCTTGTTGCGGACACTAAGGTGGTTAAAAGTCCTTAGGTGCTCCTTTCTATGGTGTTTAAAAGTCCATGGGGCCAAGGTGTTTAAAAGTCCTTGGGGCCAAGGTGTTTAAAAGTCCTTGGGGTAATTCAAGCTACGGACACAAAGGTGGTTAAAAGTCCTTGTGTGGTCCTTTCATGGTGTTTAAAAGTCCATGGGCCAAGGTGTTTAAAAGTCCTTGGGGCCAAGGTGTTTAAAAGTCCTTGGGGAAAGTTGTTGAACTTGATTTCATAAATGAAATGTATCACTTGAGCCAATATGACATGTATAGTACATTGAGATGCATGAGATGCATGTTTTAATGTTTATGTTGAAGCATGAGATGCTTGTTAAAATGAAATGTGGAAGCATGATATTGCTTGATTTAAAGTATGCTTTGAGCATGTATAAAGGTTGTTTATAAGCAAGTTTTACAAATGGTTTTAATTGCATTATTGAATGGTTTTTAAAGAGCACTCCTCACTAAGCTTTGGCTTACGCTCTCTCGTTTTCTTGATTCAATAATGCAGAGCATTAGAGTACATTAAGGGCAGCAAGAGGAGGCAAGCAAACAAGTTCAAGTAAAGCTCAATGTATGGAAGGTTTTGTTAAACATTTAGCTTTTGTATGTTTTGGCAATGGGGACCAATGTATATGTTTTGGGAGGTGTTTAAGACTCCCTAAGTATGTTAAATGTTGATGTTGTTGCTGGTTTTTGGTTTGAACCTTATATGTTTGTTTTGCAAGTTTGATGCTTGAGTGGATAGCTTGTGTAGGAAGCATGACCATTGAATTGGGGCTTTTTGCATGTGAAGTTGGTTTGTTGATTTGTTGGTTCCTATATGTCTTAAATATGTTGAATTGCATGCTGGTAAAGTTTGGTAGTGTTTGAAGCATGATTGATTGGTCAATTGCATGTTTAGGTATGCTTGTTTGCTGAAATCTGAGCAGGCGTTTCGGAACAGTACATACCGTTTCGGAACGGGTGCCTGGAATGAACCCAGGGGTCCGAAACGGGGTGCACCGTTCCGAAACGGAATGCTCACTGCCAGACCCCCGTTGCGGAACCAGTATCGGAACGGCCCGCGTTTCGGAACAGGGTCAACCTGTTTCGAAACGGTCGACCGTTGGGGGCTGACATGGGCAGTTATATGTTTTGAAATGTTTACGTTTGGGTCCCGAATCTTGTATGATCAATTGCATGAGCTGTGGATGTTCTTTTGAGCTGAAATTTCACAGAGAAGCATGAAACCTGACTAATTTCAAGATGGTAACTTTAATTTGGGTTAAGTCCCTTAATTTATCAGAATTTACAATTTGGTCCCTAAGGTTGTAATTTGTTCAATTGGGTCCCTATTTGATCTCTGATGTTGTGATCTTTTAGTATGTTGTTTGTATGATCACAACTAAGGTTAATGCGCATCTAGACAAGATTAAAAAAAAAAAGGGTCGTTAATCAAGGTTGACTTTCGGGTTGACTTTGGTTTTCCCCGTGTAATCTTCGTAGTTCGGGTCAACCGTCTAAACCGGGCTACGGGGGTTACAAAATCTCCTATAGTAACCGGCTAAACCTACGAAACTCCTAATCTCGGTCACGGACTTAGGTTGTTTCCACTCAACAATAGCCTCAATCTTCGATGGATCAACTCGGATACCTTCAGCTGAAACAACATGGCCAAGAAATACAACCTCTCGAATCCAGAACTCACATTTACTAAGCTTCGCATACAACTGGTTGCTCAACAATCTCTGTAAAACAAATCTCAAGTGCTCATCATGCTCTTCTTCTGTCTTCGAGTACACAAGTATATCATCAATGAAAACAACTACAAATCGGTCTAGATAGTCTCTAAAAATCCTGTTCATCATGTCCATTAAGGCTGCAGGTGAATTCGTGAGCCCAAATGGCATCACAAGAAACTCTTAGTGACCATATCTAGTCCTAAAAGCTGTCTTCGGAACATCACATTCTTTCACCTTCAACTGATAGTACCCGGATCTCAAATCTATCTTCGAGAACACTGAAGCACCTCTCAACTGATCAAACAAATCATCTATACGAGGCAACGGATACTTGTTCTTCACGGTCAACTGATTCAACTGTCTATAGTCAATACACATGCGCATACTACCATCTTTCTTTTTCACAAACAACACGGGAGCACCCCAAGGAGAACTACTAGGCCTAATGAAACCACGGTCTAATCATTCTTGCAACTGACTCTTCAATTCTTTCAACTCTTTCGGAGCCATGCGATACGGAGCTATCGAAATTGGATTAGATCCTGAAACTGTCTCAATCACAAACTCAACATCTCTGTCAAGAGGCAAACCCGGCAACTCTTCATGAAACACATCTGGAAAGTCACACACTGTTCTGATATCTTTTGGTCTAGCTTCACTCATATCCGGATTCATAACATAAGCTAAATAAGCCTCACATCCAGAGTCCATCAACCTATGAGCCTCTAAAGCTGACACCACATTAGACAAGAACTTAATGTTCTCGCCTACTACTACTACTACCTCGTAGTCATTAAAAAGCTTCAAAGAAATTCTCTTTGTTTCAAAATCCACACTAGCCCAATGCTCAACCAACCAGTCCATACCCAAAATTATGTCGAAACCATAGAAAGGAAGTTCCATCATATCAACTGGAAACACATGACCCTGAATCTTCAGTGGACACCTCCTATACATACGCCTAACCACAACTGTCTCACCAAAAGAACTAGTAACATGCATACCTACATCTAAGATCTCAACAGGGATATCTAATTTCTGTGTATGCTCACTCAAAATGTAGGAATGCATAGAACCTGAATCAACCAAAGAAAGCAAAGACATAGACTGTAACTCGAAATTACCTGCTATCACATCAGTGTCGTTCCCGGCCTCTCTCTGAGCATAGACCCTCATTGGTCCTCCCGTCTCTGGCTGGACAGCCACAACATGAGCAAGGTTCCTCTGAGCATCTACCCTAGGTGCATCAGCCCTAGGCTGGAAGTAGCCACGACCGCGCCCATGGCCTCTCTGAAAATCATTCGCTCTCGCAGGAGCCTGAGCAATGTTCGGTGCCTGAGCCGCATGATGCGGACAATCCCTCCTAAAGTGATCCCTCGAACCACAGTTCCAACAAGCATGGAAATTACCCCAACACTCACCAGCGTGCTGTCTCCCACAACGGGTACACTCGGGAAAACACCCTCCTCCTCTATGGCCCTGATGGCCACTACCATGGTGGCAACCGCCACGTCTATGGTCAAACTGATGTCCGCCACCTCTGTGCCTCTTGGCATCTCTACCATCAAAGTGGTTATGCCTCTTACCAGAACTGGAACTACCAGATCGTTTGGCCGAACCCAAACTATGCTCTAAATCCTTGGCCCTCGCGACCAATACATCAAGGTCTGAGTAGTCAGAAGCTAACGTGTACCTCTTAATCTCTTCATTCAACCCATAACGGAAACGGATGCAGCGTTCCACTTTAGTAGGAACCAACTCTGGAGCATACTGACTCAAGCGAACAAAGCGGATCTCATAATCAGTCACAGAAGCATCTCCCTGAGTAAGAGCCATAAACTCTCGCTTCTTCTCATCTAAGTACCTCGGTCCCAAGTACCTCTTCCTGAAAGCAGTCTCAAAGAAGTCCCAATCAATCTCTGTCTCTGGAACCCCAGTAGTAATGGTGACCCACCAGGTGTAGGCATCACCCTGAAGTAACGAGATTACACAACCCAATCTACGTGCGCCCGCACAACCCATCTGAGCCAAGATACGAATTGTCTTCTCCAACCATAACTCTGATCTCTCCGGAGTAGATCCTCTAAACTCCTCGGCCCCCAAGCTACGGAGCCTCTCCAAAGGTAGACTGGCATCGTCACACCTAGGCTGAGCTGCAGCCTGAGCTCCCGCAACTGCGGCCTGAAATGCTCCCGCTATCGCTTGCACTAGCGGAGTCATATCAATTCCAGCTGGACCTTGGCCACCTTGGCCACATTGAGGTCCATCTCCTCCGGCTCCATCCTCACCCCCAACTCCAGGTAGAGGAGGTGGTGGTGGTGGAGGTGGTGGAGGAGCGCCAACTCTCGCGGCCACCGGCCCTTCTAGGTGAGCCTCCACACCAACTACCGGCTCAACAGGAGCCGCAACCCGTGGTTCCTGACGAACCACCCTCGGCCTACCTCTCGGTCTCGACATCACTCTCACAGATATCAACTACAACCACAACAACAAAACATGCAAGCTGGGTTAGCAAGGCAAGACTTCCAAGTGTTCAAGTACGTTCCCTCACTAAAAAAATCATTTTTTTCCAATGTAATAGTAGCAATGGGACTCTTACACACATGCTTCGAAATAAAACAATTCAACATACTTGTCACACAAGCAATCATTCTGGCAAAGAAAGCAAACACCGTGCAACTCAATCAAAAACTTGAACTTACCTCACTTACCTGCCCAAGGTCTCGGTAACCTTAGGCTCTGATACCATCAAGTGTAACACCATCGTCCCGGTCTGGTCGGATGACCGATCCGAGTAGGCCACACGGGGAAACCGAAGCGAAACCCGTTAAGGTTCCCCCTCGGTTAACGACCCGGAAAATTTCCTTTTTACTTTATCTTGTCTATAGGCATAATTAAATCCTATGTGAAGCACAACAGCGGCAAATGCAAACAATTTAACATCGACCAATCAAATGATACATTAAACAGCTCATTTTAGCCCTTTACAGCAGGTCGTATCGAAACGCCCTTAGGGTGTTCCGATACGCCTTGACTTAGTCAACAGGCCAGGGTCAACCATAGGGTGACCGTTTCGAAACGGGGGTGACCCGTATCAAAACGACCCTAACGGTCAACTTCTCGTGGTCAACGAGATTTAACCGTTTCGAAACATCAAAGGCCCGTTTCGGAACGCCTTTATCTCACAAATTTCTCAAAACTCCAGTAGCAAAAATGTTCCGAAACGACCCCCATCCGTTTCGAAATGGCAGGCCAACTGCAAAGGGACCGTATCGAAACAGGGTGGCTCGTTTCGAAACGCCCCCTGTCTGCAGACTCGTTTTGGCTGTTTTAAGGTACAAGGGTGCCCCAAAACACTACCCAAACACCCTACAACACTATAACAAATAAACCTAGGGCAACCCAACCATACAAGCATGCTTCGACATCAACAAAACGAACTAAACACCAAGGCACAACAACACAAGTCATGCATACATACAATTCATTTAAGAAATTAAGCATTCAAAGGTCAACACTTAGACAACTTCAAAATAGCAACATGCTAACAGGGTAACAAGCAAGGCATACATCCCAAGTCAAAATAGCCAACACATACAAGGAGTCTAACATGCCCCCAAGCAACATCAACCACAACGTAGCCATCAAAATAACACATGTCCCATTGCTTAGACTATTACATGTTCAACATTAAAACCTCATACTTGAAGTACTCAAGTCAACAACCACACTTGGAGGCCCTACACTTGCTCGAGCAACCCGCGAACTAAGGATCTGCAATGTTGAACAAAGAGAACGTAAGCAATGATGCTTAGTGAGGGTAAGCTCTAAAAACAAACCTCAACATTGCAGGGTCCGAGCACGATCTAGCCAAGGTAAAACGCAAACATACCAAGGATCCATAAGAGCCACAAGATAAAGATGCATGAGCAATATACAATATAAATGCCATGATCATAAGCTCAACTCCACAATACATGTAATCACATTCAAGCATCCCATTAAAGATCATAAACCTCAACACATTGATATACTTATCAATCAACATTGGCACCTAGCTATGACCCGAATACGCGGATAGACATGTTGGAACTCACATCCAACAACCACATTACCTCACGGTGGGATTACACTCATCACCGGTCTCGCGGAGGGGATTCCACTCATCACCGACTATATTTAAATACAATTTCCGGGCGAACCCGTACTCCTCCTTGGTGACTCAACGCCACCAAGGCCACACGCGACTTTTGACTCATGTGTACATACTAACATCCTAATGATCGATCATTTGTACTCAAGCATACTAGTGCCAACATTTTACTCATTCCACATTACTCATTTCAATCGAATTCCGTGCTTAGCACGTACTCACCAACAACCATCATCATGCATGTCTCAAGCATCACAAATCATGCCTCATCTCATATGTATAACACAACATACATAATCATTCCTATCACATTTCATACGAGACATACACAACCACATAAATGAGTTCATCCAAAGGCTCTAGATCAAGCTTAGTATTAGGCTACCACCCTAATCCTAACTCTAGGTGGGTCTACCAAGCCCAACCTAGTCCATATACTCGAACCAAACATTTTAAAACCATGTAAAACAATTAACCACTCACCTAAGCTCCCAAGCTTAAAGACCAAGCAAGCGACCACCTTCAATTCCCCGAATTTACTTCCGATGCTTCACCGATGCCTAAACTCGATTCTAATCAATCTCAAACACAAACAAAACATTCACAATCAATATCTCATCATCGGAACTAACCCAGATCAACATTTTCAAGCATCCAATACTCAAAAACAAGCCCAAAACAGAATTCCCGAGCAGCCCCTAAAACCCACTGAAATCTTCCATTTTAAGCATCCACACAACCATCAAATACACCCAAAGTGACCCTCATATATCATGCTACCAACAGCCCCCAAAATCCAACATTAAACAACCCCAAAAACCACTTTAAAACCCTCCAAAAACCACCTTGTAACCCAATTTCGAAAATTGCCCAAAATCATTTGAAATTCACATATGATATACCATTTGACCTCTATATACCATAACTAAGCATATTAAATCAAAACATTTCACTTAACAACATAACGATCTCATTTTTAATCAAAATATTCAAAACTTCCATTTTCTAAAACCTTCATGAAAATGAAAATAAAAGGTAATTTCATGGAGAGGGAGATGAGGGGAAGTCAAAAATATTATTACCTTTCAAAATGGAGTTGAAATGAGGGAGCTTTTGAATGAAATAGTAGATTGGGTAGAGAGCTCTTGTTTTCCCGTTGGTGAAGAAGAGAATGAATAGGAAATGGGTGTTTTTGGTTTGTTTTATTTTAAAGGCCTAAAGACCAAATTGCCCTTAATGAAATGGGATATTCACAAGGGCACACTATCCATGGCTATTTGGGATTAAATTTCAAAACATAGTCAATCATTAAATCAATTAATTTGAAAACGAAACCCGAGCCATTATCTAAATCATAAAACCGAGCCAAATAATATTAAAATATTATTTTCACCTAACCCCTAAACTCGGGTGTTACAGAAATGCTCGTAATCAAGTATATGAACTCCTAAATTTTGATTAAAACTTGTTTCGCGGTCCGTTTTGTACAGATTTCAGATGAGCGGGTCTAAATAGGCATTACAATGGACCCGTTGGAATTTTTAACTGAGTAAAAAGTACAGAAATTGAGTTTTTGCAATATAATCGTGTTCAAATGCTCGTAATCAAGTATATGAACTCCTAAAATTTGATAAAAGATTGTTTTGCGGTCCATATGTTATAGGTTTTGGACGAGCGGGTCTAAATAGGCCTTACAATGGACCCGTTAGAATTTTAATTTAGTAAAGAGTACATAAATTGAGTTTTTGCAATATAATCATGTTGAAATGCTCGTAATCAAGTATATGAACTCCTAAAATTTGATTAACACTTGTTTTGCAGTCCGTTTTGTAGAGGTTTTGGACGAGCGGGTCTAAATAGGTCTTACAATGGACCCGTTGGAATTTTAACTAAGTAAAAAGTACATAAATTGAATTTTTGCAATATAATCGTGTTGAAATGCTCGTAATCAAGTATATGAACTCCTAAAATTTTACAAAACCTTGTTTTACAGTCCGTTTTTATAGGTTTCGGACGAGCGGGTCTAAATAGGCCTTATAATCGACCCGTTGAAATTTTACTTGAGTAAAAAGTACATAAATTGAGTTTTTGCAATATAATCATGTTGAAATGCTCGTAATCAAGTATATGAACTCCTAATATTTGATTAAAATTGTTTTGTGGTCCGTTTTGTAGAGGTTTTGGACGAGCAGGTCGAAGTAGTACTTACAATGAACCTGTTGGAATTTTAACTAAGTAAAAAGTACAGAAATTGAGTTTTTGCAATATAATCGTGTTGAAATGCTTGTAATCAAGAATATGAACTCCTAATATTTGATTAAAACATGTTTTGCGGTCCGTTTTGTAGAGGTTTAGACGAGCGGGTCAAAATAGGCATTGAAATGGACCCGTTGGAATTTTAACCCACTAAAAAGTACAAAAATTAGGTGTTTTCAATATTATCATGTCGAAATGCTTGTAATCAAGTATATGAAATCCTAAAATTTGATAAACCTCGTTTTGTGGTCTGTTTGTTATAGGTTTCGGACGAGCGGGTTTAAATAGGCCTTACAATGGACCCGTTGGAATTTTACTTGAATAAAAAGTACAGAAATTGAATTTTTGCAATATAATTGTGTTGAAATGCTCGTAATATAGGATATGAACTCCTAAATTTTGATTAAAACATGTTTCGCGATCCATTTTGTAGATGTTTCGGACGAGCGAGTCTAATTAGGCCTTACAATGGACCCGTTGGAATTTTAATTCATTAAAAGTACAAAAATTGAGTTTTGACAATATAATCGTGTCGAAATGCTCGTAATCATGTATATAAACTTTTAAAATTTGGTAAAAGCCTATTTTTTGGTCCGTTTATTATAGGTTTCGGATGAGCGGGTTTAAATAGGCCTTACAATAGACCCGTTGGAATTTTACTTGAATAAAAAGTACAGAAATTAAAATTTTGCAATATAATCATGTCGAAATGCTCGTAATCAAGGATATGAACTCCTAAATTTTGATTAAAAATTGTTTCACGGTCCGTTTTGTAGAGGTTTCGGACAAGCGGGTCTAAATAGGCCTTAAAATGTACCCGTTGGAATTTTAACTAAGTAAAAAGTATAGAAATTGAGTTTTTGCAATATAATCATGTTGAAATGCTCGTAATCAAGTATATGAACTCCTAAAATTTTATAAAACCTTGTTTTGCGGTCCATTTGTTATAGGTTTCGGACGAGCGAGTCTTAATAGGCCGTACAATGGACCCGTTGAATATTTACTTGAATAAAAAGTACATAAATTGAATTTTTGCAATATAATCGTGTTGAAATGCTCGTAATCAAGTATATGAACTCCTTAATGTTGATTAAAACTTGTTTCACGGTCCGTTTTGTATAGGTTTCGGACGATTAGGTCTAAATAGGCCTTACAATGGACCCGTTGGAATTTTGACTAAGTAAAAAGTACAGAAATTAAGTTTTTGAAATAGGTCTAAATAGGCCTTATAATGGACCCATTGGAATTTTACTTTAATAAAAATACAGAAATTGAATTTTTGCAATATAATCGTGTTGAAATGCTCTAAATATAGTATATGAACTCCTAAAATTTTATAAAACCTTGTTTTGCGGTTCGTTTGTTTTAGGTTTCGAACGAGCGGGTCTAAATAGGCCTTAAAATGGACCCGTTGGATCTTTAACTGAGTAAAAAGTACAGAAATTGAGTTTTTCCAACATAATCGTGTTAAAATGCTCGTAGTCAAGGATATGAACTCCTAAATTTTGATTAAAACTTGTTTCATGGTCCGATTTGTAGAGGTTTCGGACGAGCGGGTCTAAATAGGCCTTACAATGGACCCGTTGGAATTTTAACTGAGTAAAAAGTACAGAAATTGATTTTTTGCAATATACTCGTGTTGAAATGCTCGTAATCAAGTATATGAACTCCTAAAATTTGATAAAACCTTGTTTTGCGGTTCGTTTGTTAAAGGTTTTGGACGAGCGGGTCTAAATAGGCCTTACAATGGACCCATTGAAATTTTACGTGAATAAAAAGTACAGATATTGAGTTTTTGCAATATAATCATGTTGAAATGCTCGTAATAAAAAAAATATGAACTCCTAAAATATGATTAAAACTTGTTTTGCGGTCCTTTTTGTAGAGTTTTCGGATCAGCGGGTCTAAATAAGCATGACAATGGACCTGTTGGAATTTTAACTGAGTAAAAAGTACAGAAATTGAGTTTTTGCAATATGATCGTCTCGAAATGCTCGTAATCAAGTATATGAAATCCTAAAATTTGATAAAAACTTGTTTTGTGGTCTGTTTGTTATAGGTTTCGGAGGAGCGGGTCTAAATAGGCCTTACAATGGACCGTTGGAATTTTACTTCAAAAAAAGTACAAAAATTGGTTTTTTGCAATATAATCGTGTTGAATGCTCATAATAAAGTATAAGAACTCCTAGAATTTGATTAAAACTTGTTTCATGATCCGTTTTGTAGAGGTTTCGGACGAGCGGCTATAAATATGCCCTACAATGGACCCATTGGAATTTTAACTAAGTAAAAAGTACATACATCGAGTTTTTGCAATATAATCTTGCTGAAATGCTCGTAATAAAAAATATGAACTCCTAAAATTTGAGAAAAACCTGTTTTGCAGTCCGTTTTGTCGAGGTTTCGGACGATTAGGTCTAAATAGGCCTTACAATGGACCCGTTGGAATTTTAACTGGGTAAAAAGTATAGAAATTGATTTTTTGCAATATACTCGTGTTGAAATGCTCGTAATCAAGTATATGAACTCCTAAAATTTGATAAAACCTTGTTTTGCGGTTCGTTTGTTATAGGTTTTGGACGAGCGAGTCTAAATAGGCCTTACAATGGACCCGTTGAAATTTTACGTGAATAAAAAGTACAGATATTGAGTTTTTGCAATATAATCATGTTGAAATGCTCGTAATAAAAAATATGAACTCCTAAAATGTGATTAAAACTTGTTTTGCGGTCCTTTTTGTAGAGTTTTCGGATCAGCGGGTCTAAATAGGCATTACAATGGACCTGTTGGAATTTTAACTAAGAGAAAAGTACAGCAATTGAGTTTTTGCAATATGATCATCTCGAAATGCTCGTAATCAAGTATATGAACTCCTAAAATTTGATAAAAACTTGTTTTGTGGTCTATTTGTTATAGGTTTCGGACGAGCGGGTCTAAATAGGCCTTACAATGGACCTGTTGGAATTTTACTTCAAAAAAAGTACAAAAAATTATTTTTTGCAATATAATTGTGTTGAATGCTCGTAATCAAGTATAAGAACTAGAATTTGATTAAAACTTGTTTCACGATCCGTTTTGTAGAGGTTTCGGACGAGCGGGTATAAATATGCCCTACAATAGACCCGTTGGAATTTTAACTAAGTAAAAAGTACAGACATCGAGTTTTTGCAATATAATCTTGCTGAAATGCTCGTAATAAAAAATATGAACTCCTAAAATTTGATATGTAACGCCCCGGTTTTGGGCTCAGAAGTCTTGGGCGTTGACCGGTTCGGTCAAAGTGCTGATCGAATATATAAAGGTGAAATTAGGAAAGCCTAGTTCGGGTTGCATTAAAAATATGGAAAAATGTCCTAAAATCATCTTTTAATATATATAAGTGAACTGTGAAATCAATTTTGAAAAATGAGGTTCGGAAGGTTGACATTTTGGCTAGTGACCAAAATGTAATTTTTGAAAGTTGCGTGACTGTTTTATAAAGGATTGAAACTTTGAATCTTTAAGGAGCTATTATTCCAAAAGGAGTTTCTCCAGATTTTTCTAAGATATTTTAAGGCTTTATTCTGATTTTAAATCATAAAGAAAGAGGAGGGAAAGTCATTTTGGCTATTTTGCAACTAACTTTTCATTTTCTCCCAATTTTCATTTTCTCTCATTTTATCTCAACCCAAACACTTTCTCTCCAGAGATTTACATCTGATTTTGTCACTCAAATCTTCCTTTTCAATTCTCTTTGGATTCCTAATCATCTCTACAACAAAACCTCACCATTTGCAAGTTGTTTCATCAAGCTTTTTGGTTCTAAAAAGGAGAAATTCAAGTTTGGAGGTAAGAACGTCCTTCTCCTCTAAACTATCAGTTCTTTACTGAAATTCCTAAGTTCTCAATCCTTGATTTGTGATTTGTTAAAGGCTTTTCAATTGAAATCTTGATTTTAGCTTAAAATGCAAGATTTGTTTGATTTTGGTGGAATTTTCGTGTGATCTGTTTGGGCAGTGTTTTGAGGTGTCAAATTGATGTTAAATGAATGCTAAATTGATTAGAAGTTGAGGTTTAATTAATGCAATCCCGGATAGGTTGAATTTCCTAAGTTTGGCTTGAGTTTTTGGTTGTTTTTGGAGTGTTTTTGATGATCTGTTATACCTGGAGGTATAAGGATGTGTTTGTGATTATTTTGGATGTTAATTGATGTTTAAAAATGGTTAGAAGTGATGGATCTTGGCTGGGTTAAGTTTTGGAAGTGTTTGGAGGTGATTTCGGTTGTGCTTGGTAGCCGAAATGTTGGATTTGTGATGAGCAGCGAGTTTGATTGTGTTGCTAGTGTTTTTAATGCATAATGATGCATTAATCCTCTGTTGTTGTGTGCTTGAAACAGGGGATTTTGATCCGTGAGCTTTAGTGGTGGTGCGGAAGGCTTCGGATGCTTGGAAGGCTTGTTGGCTAGCCTTGTTTTGTGTATCGGTGAGTGAAGTTGGGTTTTCAGCTTTTAAACCAAGGTTTGAAGGTTTTGGGAGCTTAGTATAAGTCTAAACAACTTTGCTAAGCTCAAGAGTAAGTAAATGGATTTCTTTCTTGGTTTGTGTTATGAAATGGCTTTTAAAGCAATTGTGGTTGATGATTGAAATGCACGTGTTTTGCATGATTTAAATTCTGTTTTGAAAGCATATTTTGGCATGGTCTAATGCTGGTTTTGAAAGCCATGTGTGAAGGATGCTCAAGGTAAGAGATCCTTGGTTTTATACATTGTAAATGTGGTTTTGATGCATGGTGTTGCATGATGTTTTGTGGCTTGGTGTAATGCTTTAAAACAGTGGATTGATGATGGTAAATGATGGTTTTTGCATTATGGTTATGCATGTGAATCATTGGACTAATGAGGTAAGGTGGTTATATTGGCAAGTGATGTAAGTGGTTCTTGGTTCTTTGATCGGATATAGTTAGCCGGCTATAGGATTGGGTGCACCGTGAATAAAGTCGCCTTGGAGGTGGAGTGGTTAAGAGTGAACCGGTAAACTCCCTTCAAGTATCCTAACGAGATGGTTAAGGTCATAATGGAGGTGGAATGCCCATTCGAGGACCTTGGTTAAGCAAAGGTTATATGGTGGTTAAAAGTCCATATATGGGAACCTTGTGCTTGTTAAGATCACAATGGTGGTGTAAAGTCCATGTGTGGATCTTGTATAGGGTGTCCCGGATCTCGTTAGTGATGTTATACAACTACCAATCGGTGATGCAAAGGTTGTATGGTGTTTGAAAGTCCATACATGGGGACCTTGTGCATGTCAAGGTTTTATGGTGTTTAAAAGTCCATACATGGGAACCTTGGGAAAAGTTGAGGTTGTATGGTGTTTGAAAGTCCATACATGGGAACCTCGGGAAAAGTTGAGGTTGTATGGTGTTTAAAAGTCCATACATTGGAACCTCGGGAAAAGCTAAGGTTGTATGGTGTTTAAAAGTCCATACATGGGAACCTTAGGATGGTAAGGTCAAATGGTGTTTAAAAGTCCATTTGGAGACCTTGGATTGGTAGTGTGTATGAAGCGTGGGGGACAACGCTTGTGATCCGCGTATCCGATTGGATGTTGAGTTGAAAAGTGGATGTGGTTGATCACTTGGAAGCCAATATAATGTTCTTGATTATAAAGAAGCATGAGATGCTTGAAAAGATGCATGGTTGCATGAAAAGTGTATAATGCTTGTGAATGCATGGTTGCTTGTTAAGTTGAACAAGTGTTGTTTATCATTTGGTAAATGATGCAAGTGTGCATGAAATCTCTTTAATGCATTGGAGTCTTGATAAGACTTGTTTTAAAAGGCATGTGGTGATGATGTTGTGGTTCATATATTGCCTTGGTTTAATGCGTGTGTTGGATTGATTGAGTAAATGGTTTTAAAGGGTTTCTTGCTTGGAATGGTTTTCAAGTATAATAAAGGTATGTTGTGAAATGGAAGTGTTTTCCAAGGTTTTGAATTTAACTTTGCATATGGTGTTTATGCTTGGAATGGTTAAATGGATGATTTTGCGAATTATGCTTTGAAAAGTTTTTCTTAGCTTGCTAAGCTAAGGGTTGGTTTTCATGATTGAGCAATGCATGGTTTAAGCATGTTGTTGAAAAGGGGTTTTCAAACTTTGCTTGGTAAACAAATCGAGTTGCTTTTCAAAGAGGTTTTATGACTCGCTGCATTGATGGTGTTTTGGTTTTGAGCATTCCTCACTAAGCATTATCTGCTTACGCTCCTTTTTGTCCATCAATGCAGATTCTTGAAGTTTGGACAGCGAGAAGCAAGGGATTCAAGGAGGACTCCATTCGAGATGTATGTCTCGGTGAATAGCTAAAGTTAATAAAGGCAATGGGGGTAGAATCTCTTGGGTTGATGTTTATGTGTTCGTATATGTTCGGACAAGGATGGTTTTATGTTGTTGATGTTGTTGGAACATGTATTTTGTAACCCCCTTAACCCGGCCTAGACGGTTGACCCGAATTAAGAAAGTCACACGGGGAAAACCAAAGTCAACCCGAAAGTCAACCTTGATTAACGACCCTTTTTTTTACTCTTGTCTAGATGCAAATTAAACCTTAGATATGATCATACAACAGCATACTCAAAGATCATAAACATCAGAGATCAAACAGGGACCCAATTGAACAAACTACAACTTTAGGGACCAAATTGTAATTTCTGATAAATATGAGGACTTAACCCAAATTAAAGTTACCAGCTTGTAATTAGTCAGGTTTCATGCTTCTCTGTGAAATTTCAGCTCAAAAGGACATCCCAAACTCATACAATTGCACAAACAAGATTCAGGACCAAAATGCAAACAATTCAAAACATTTAACTGCCAATGTCAGCCCCCAACGGTCACCCGTTCCGAAACAGGCAGAGCCCGTTTCGAAACGCGGGTCGTTCCGCAACGCGTACCGCAACACGGGCTGGCAGTAGCCAAACCGTTTCGGAACGGTCCCTCCCGTTTCGGACGCCTGGGCTTGTTTAAGGCACCTGTTCCGAAACGGGTGGCACTGTTCCGAAACACCCTGCACAGATTGCCCCAAAATGCATTCTTAAACATGCAATTAAACATCCAATCATGCTCCAATTGCCACCAAACTTTACCAGCATGCAATTCAACATATATAAGACATACTTGCATCAACAATTCATCTAAACAACATCATATACGAAAAGCCCCAAATCTATAGGCATGCTTCCTACACAAGCAAGCCATACAAGCATAAACTTCCAATTCAAGCATACAAAGGCCAAACACTAAAACCAGAATTCTCATCAACATTCAACATACTTAGGGAGTTCAAAACCTCTCCCAAAACATACACATAGGTCCCCCATTGCCAAATTACCAAAAGCTAAAAATGTACTTAAGAAACCTTCCATACTTTGAGCTTTACTTTCACTTGAATGCTTGCCCTTCTTGCTGCCCTCAAAGTACTCTAATGTTCTGCATTATTGAATTAAGAAAACGAAAGAGAGCGTAAGCAAAAGCTTAGTGAGGAATGCTCAATAAAACCATTCAATAATGCATTTATAAAGCATTTATAAATCATGCTTCAAATCATCAATTGCACATGCTCAAAGCATACTTAAAACAAGCATCTCATGCTTCATATCATAACATGTCATATTGGCTACAAGTGATAAATTCCATTTCTTTAAAAACAAGTTCATCAACTTTCACCCCAAGGACTTTTAAACACCTTGGCCCCAAGGACTTTTAAACACCTTGGCCCATGGACTTTTAACCACCATGGAAAGGACCACACAAGGACTTTTAACCACCTTTGTGTCCGTATCAAGTTTCACCCCAAGGACTTTTAAACACCTTGGCCCCATGGACTTTTAAACACCATGGCCCCATGGACTTTTAAACACCATGGAAAGGATCACACAAGGACTTTTAACCACCTTTGTGTCCATAGCAAGAACCATCCAAGGACTTTTAACCACCTTGATGTTCTTAAGTAAACAAGGCTCACTCAAGGACTTTTAACCACCTTAGTGACCTTAACCTTTCCAAAACATCACTTGCCAATATACATCATTATCATCAATTTATCCACTGTTTTAAAGCATTAAACCAAGCCATATTCACCATGCATTTAAAAGCATCAAACCACATTTAATCAATGTACAAAAACAAGGAACTCTTACCTTGAGCTTCCTTCAACATATGGCTTACAAAAACAGCATTAACCATGCTAAATCATGCTTTCAAAACAGAGTTTAAAACATGCAATAAACCACATTGCACAACAATCAAATCATGGCCACCACTAGAGAGTATTTCCGAAAACTTACACTTGAGCTTAGCAAAGTTGTTTAGACTTAAACTAAGCTCCCAAGACATTGGTTTCAAAGCCGAAAACCCAATTTCACTCACCGATTCCACTTCGCCTCTTGCCGAAGCACCAAATCAAGCTTCCGGATCAACAACTCTTGGATCCAAAGATGCCTCCCCTATTTTAACACATCAAAGCAGAGGATTAATGCATCATCATGCATTAATTGCTTCAATGAAAGCACCTAAACTCGCTGCTCTCACCCACACTCCATTTTCGGCTACCAAACACAACCGAAAATGCATCCAAACCACTTCTCAACAAAGCCCAGCCATAAACCATCAAAACCTAACATCCTTTAACATCATTTAACATCTAAAAAGAGCCTATTAACATCATTATACCTCCAGCAACATCAGATCCACAAGATCACCTCAAAAACAACCAAGAAACACAAGCTAAACTTAGGAAACTCAACCTATCCGGGATTGCATTAATCAAAACTCAATTCCTTATCAATTTAGAGTTCAAATATCATCAAAAACACATCTCAAATCACAGATTTAACAGATCAAACGAAAATCACCAAAAATCACCAAATCTTGCATTATAAGCCAAGATCCAATTCACAACTCAAAAGCCTTTAATAAAACATCAATTAAGGATTGAAAACTTAGGAATTTCAGTAAAGAACTGATAGTTTAGAGGAGAAGGACGTTCTTACCTCCAAACTTGAGTTTCTCCTCTTTTTGGAATCAAAAACCTTGATGAATCAAGTAGCAAATGATGAGGTTTTGTAGATATGTTGATTAGGAATCAAAAGAGAGTTGAAAGGAGAGATTTAGGTGAGAAAATCAGAAACAATTCTCTGGAAAGAAGGTGTTTGGGTTGAGAGAAAATGAGAGAAGAGAAAATAGGAAGTTAGTTATCAAAATAGCCAAAATGGCTTTCCCTCCTCTTTTGATATGTTTTAAAATCAGAATATAGCTTAAAATATCTTAGAAAAATCTGGAGAAACTACTTTTGGATTAATAGCTCCTTAAAGATTCAAAGTTTCAACCCTTTATAAAACAGTCACCAAACTTTCAAAAATTACATTTTGGTCACTAGCCAAAATGTCACCCTTCCAAAACTCATTTTCCAAAATTGATTTCACAGTTCACTTAATTATATTAAAAGATTATTTTAGAACATTTTTCCATATTTTTAATGCAACCCGAACTAGGCTTTCCTAATTTCGCCTCTTTAGATTCGAACAGCACTTTGACCAAACCGGTCAACGCCCAAAACTACTAAGCCCAAAACCGGGGCGTTACAACTCTCCCCCCCTTAAGAAATTTCGTCCTCGAAATTTACCTGAAGGAAAGAGATAAGGAAACTGCTTCAGCATGTCTTCCTTCCGCTCCCACGTGGCTTCCTCAACACCTCGATGCTTCCACAGCACCTTCACCAACTCAATGGTCTTGCCACGAAGAACCTTGCTATCCGAATCCAGAACCTTCACCGGTTCCTCATCATAGGTCAAATCCGGATTCAAAACCACTTCTTCCACAGGCATCACATGCGAAGGATTAGATCTATACTTCCGGAGCATAGAAACATGGAACACATCATGAATCTTCTCCAACTCTTGAGGTAACCTCAACCGATACGCAACAGGACCCACACGCTCAACCACCTCATATGGTCCAATGTACCTAGGGCTCAACTTACCCTTCCGGCCAAACCTCATCACCTTCTTCCAAGGCGAAACCTTCAAGAACACACGGTCACCCACCGCATACTCTATCTCCTTACGCTTCAAATCCGCATAAGACTTTTGCCGATCAGAGGCAGCCTTCAACCGCTCACAGATAAGCTTCACCTTCTCGGTGGTCCCTTTCAACAAAGCCGGCATCGAAACCAACTTTTGACCAGTTTCAGCCCAACAAAGAGGAGTCCTACACTTCCTCCCGTACAAAGCCTCATAAGGTGCCATCTGTATACTCGCCTGATAACTATTGTTATAAGCGAACTCAACCAAAGGCAGATGCTTCTCCCAAGAACCTTGGAACTCAATCACGCAGCACCTCAACATATCCTCCAAAATCTGGATAACTCGCTCAGACTGACCATCCGACTGAGGATGATAGGATGTACTGAAATGCAATCTTGTACCTAGAGCTTGATGCAAACACTGCCAGAAACGCGATGTGAACCTCGGATCCCTATCCGACACAATCGACTTAGGCACACTATGCAGCCTCACAATCTCAGCAATGTACAACTCTGCCAGCTTATCCAAAGAAAACGTAGTATGCACAGGCAAGAAATGCGCACACTTCGTCAGGCGATCCACAATCACCCAAACCGAATTCTTCTTCGATGGAGACAAAGGTAAACCAGATACAAAATCCATGGTAACCCTCTCCCACTTCCATTCAGGGATTTTCAACGGTTGCAACAACCCAGAAGGAACCTGATGTTCAGCCTTAACTCGCTGACACACCAAACACTTGCTCACAAACTCCGCAACATCCTTCTTCAAACCCACCCAATAGTACTCATCACGAAGATCACGATACATCTTAGTACTACCAGGGTGCATAGCAAAAGGACTACTATGACCTTCAGTCACTATAGCACGCCTCAACTCAGCATCATTGGGCACTACTATCCGACTCCCAAAACACAACACCCCATCATCATTAAAGCAGAAATCCGAAGGTCTACCCTCTGCGATATCCTGAACATGAGACACCAAGGAATCATCGAGCAACTGCTTTTCCTTGATCAACTGAACCAACGATGGTTTCACTTGCAACTCAGCAACAAGACCACCATCTCGCGATATGCTCAAGCTAGCAAACATAGCCCTCAGCTCAACAGCTACCTTCCTACTCAAGGCATCCGCAACAACATTAGCTTTTCCAGGATGATACTCAATCGTCAGATCATAATCCTTGAGCAACTCCAACCAAAGCCGCTGCCTAAGATTCAACTCCTTCTGTGACATCAGATACCTCAAACTCTTGTGATCCGTGTACACCGTGCACTTATCACCATACAGATAATGCCTCCAGATCTTCAGAGCAAAAACCACTACAGCCAGCTCAATATCATGCGTAGGGTAATTGCGCTCATGCACTTTCAACTGCCGCGATGCATAAGCCACCACCTTACCCTCTTGCATCAGCACACACCCCAAACCAACATAGGATGCATCACTATAGACCACAAACTCTTTCCTTGATTCAGGCTGAACCAAGATAGGAGCTTGCGTCAAAGCCGCCTTCAGCTTCTCAAAAGCCTGTTGTCTCGCTTCCGTCCACTCATACTTAACTTCTTTCTGCAACAGCTTCGTCAAAGGAGCAGCAATCTTGGAAAAACCATCCACAAACCTTCGGTAGTATCCCGCCAAACCAAGGAAACTACGGACCTCATGAACAGACTTAGGAACCTTCCAGTTCATCACCGCCTCGATCTTCTAAGGATCAACACGAATCCCCTCAGCTGAGACCACATGCCCAAGAAACACCACCTCCTTAAGCCAGAACTCACACTTGCTCAGCTTAGCATAAAGCTGATTCTCCAACAAAGCTTGCAGCACAATCCTCAAATGCTCTTCATGCTCCTCCTCAGTACGCGAGTACACAAGGATATCATCAATGAACACCACAACGAACTTGTCCAGGTATTCATGAAACACACGGTTCATCATGTCCATGAAAGCAGCAGGAGCATTTGTCAAACCAAACGACATCACAAGGAACTCATAATGCCCATACCTTGTCCTGAAAGCTGTCTTAGGCACATCCACATCCTTCACCTTCAACTGGTAATACCCTGACCTCAAGTCAATCTTAGAGAACACAGCAGCTCCCCGAAATTGATCAAAGAGATCATCAATCCTCGGCAAAGGATACCGGTTCTTGATAGTCAACTTGTTCAGCTGACGGTAATCAATGCACATTCTCATAGTGCCATCTTTCTTCTTCACAAACAAGACCGGTGCTCCCCAAGGTGACACACTCGGCCGGATGAAACCACGATCAAGCAGCTCTTGCAACTGCGTCTTCAGCTCCTTCAGCTCCTTAGGTGCCATTCTATAGGGAGTAATGGACACCGGAGTTGTATTCTCATACAGCTCAATTCCAAACTCCACCTCGCGATTAGGAGGTAAACCAGGCAACTCCTCAGGAAAAACACCAGGAAACTCCTTCACAACTCTGATATCTTGCACCCTCAACTCCTTAGAGCTAGGATTCATCACAAAAGCTAGATAAGCTTCGCAACCTTGCCTCAGCATCCTACTCGCCTCCAAGGTAGACACCACATTGGCAAGAAACTTCACATTCTCACCAACCACAACAACTTCATAATCATCCGCAAGCTTAAGCGAAACTCGCTTATTTTCACAATCCACAACAGCACGATGCTCAGCAAGCCAATCCATACCAAGGATCACATCAAAACCATAAAAGGGCAGCTCCATAAGATCAACATGAAAAACATGCTCTTGAACAACCAAGGGACACCTTCTATAAAGCTTTCGAGTCACAACAGTTTCACCAAAAGAACTAGTGACACGAACACCAACATCCAAAGACTCAACAGGCAAACCAAGCAATTCAGCATGCTCACGCAAAATGTATGAATGCGTAGATCCAGAATCAATCAAAGAAAGCAATGACAAGGATTGCAAAGTAAAGGTACCTGCAATCACATCTGCATCATTCCTCCCTTCAAGCTGAGCATACACCCTCGCTTGGCCTCCACCTTCAGGCTGAATAGCCACAACATGGGCCACTCCACGACCACCTTCCTCTCTCCTCTAGAAATTTCCACGGCCGCGCCCACGACCTCTCTGAGGTGCAGCAACAGCAGGTGCACGCACTTGATCACCAGCCAACCTAGGACAATCTCGCCTCAAGTGATCTGCGGATCCACAATTCCAGCATCCATTACCAGCTGCCGCAACAGGAGCTTGCACCTCTCTCACAGCACGAGGACAGTCACGCTTCATGTGACCACGTGAACCACAGATCCAACAAGCACTAGGGTCAGCTCTAGCATTGCCTCCTCTAGCAGGTGCACCACCACCTCTCTTAGCTGAGGACTGATACTTCTGATCTCGTCCCCTCTTGTCCGTCCACCACCGGAACTAAACTCAGCAGCTCTCTTGCCAGAACTTGCTCCAGCACCTTTCGCAGATAAACCCAAGTTCATCTCTATGTCCTTGGCTCGGCCCACCAACACATCAAAATCATCATATTCGGTGGCCAGCACATACATCTTAACATCCGTCACAAGACCATAACGGAACCTCTCGCACCTTGCCCGCTCATCAGGTATCAGCTCAGGTGCATATTGACTGAGTCGCACAAACTGCACTTCATACTCAGCCACACTCATGCTCCCTTGGGTAAGAGACATGAATTCACGCTTCTTCTCATCAAGATATCTCACACCAAGATATCTCCTCTTGAACACATTCTGAAAGAATGTCCAAGTCACATCAGCTTCAACCATTCCAGCTATGGTGGTCGTCCACCACGTATACGCATCGTCCTGCAACAAGGACACAACCCAACCCAGCTTTTGCACATCCGTGCAGCTCATCTGTCCCAAGATTCGCTTGGTACTCTCTAGCCAAGCTTCAGAACTCTCAGCAGACATACCCCTGAACTCAGTCCCACCAAGACTGCGTAGACGCTCCAAAGGTAGTCTAACTCCAGCATCTCCCTGATGCCCAGCTCCTTGAGCTCCAGGTACTGCTGCTCGAAAAGCACCCGCAATAGCTTGTACCAACATAGACATATCAGGCATAGCTTGCCCCTGACCAACCTCTGGTCCAGCAGCTCCAGCACCAGCTGCAGCTTCAGCTCTTTCTCCCTCAGCACCACCACCACCAGGTGGAGGAGGAGGTAACACCGCACTACCCGTGTTTTCCTCATTCTCGTTCTCATTAGGAGCCGTAGCTCGCACATTACCTCGTAACTCTCTACGTGGTGCCATACTTTTACCATGCAATCACAATGAAAATAAAACAAAGTCAGGCCCAGCAAGGTAAGCAATCCAAGTATTCAAGCTCAATTTCATTCAAAATCAATATCATTTCATTAGCTTTTATTTGGCAATGGGTACCCACAACATGCTACATCATAGCATACAACTCAATTACATCCAAAACACAAGCCACTAAACATGCTTTCAACCAACAAGCACACAAGGCATACATACTTCAATCATGCACACATTCATTCCCAATTACTCGAGAACCTGGCTCTGATACCACCAAATGTAACCCCCTTAACCCGGCCTAGACGGTTGACCCGAATTAAGAAAGTCACACGGGGAAAACCAAAGTCAACCCGAAAGTCAACCTTGATTAACGACCCTTTTTTTTCTTTTTACTCTTGTCTAGATGCAAATTAAACCTTAGATATGATCATACAACAGCATACTCAAAGATCATAAACATCAGAGATCAAACAGGGACCCAATTGAACAAACTACAACTTTAGGGACCAAATTGTAATTTCTAATAAATATGAAGACTTAACCCAAACTAAAGTTACCAGCTTGTAATTAGTCAGGTTTCATGCTTCTCTGTGAAATTTCAGCTCAAAAGGACATCCCAAACTCATACAATTGCACAAACAAGATTCAGGACCAAAATGCAAACAATTCAAAACATTTAACTGCCAATGTCAGCCCCCAACGGTCACTCGTTCCGAAACAGCCAGAGCCCGTTTCGAAACGCGGGCCGTTCCGCAACGCGTACCGCAACACGGGCTGGCAGTAGCCAAACCGTTTCGGAACGGTCCCTCCCGTTTCGGACGCCTGGGCTTGTTTAAGGCACCTGTTCCGAAACGGGTGGCAATGTTCCGAAACACCCTGCACAGATTGCCCCAAAATGCATTCTTAAACATGCAATTAAACATCAAATCATGCTCCAATTGCCACCAAACTTTACCAGCATGCAATTCAACATATATAAGACATACTTGCATCAACAATTCATCTAAACAACATCATATACGAAAAGCCCCAAATCTATAGGCATGCTTCCTACACAAGCAAGCCATACAAGCATAAACTTCCAATTCAAGCATACAAAGGCCAAACACTAAAACCAGCATTCTCATCAACATTCAACATACTTAGGGAGTTCAAAACCTCTCCCAAAACATACACATAGGTCCCCCATTGCCAAATTACCAAAAGCTAAAAATGTACTTAAGAAACCTTCCATACTTTGAGCTTTACTTTCACTTGAATGCTTGCCCTTCTTGCTGCCCTCAAAGTACTCTAATGTTCTGCATTATTGAATTAAGAAAACGAAAGAGAGCGTAAGCAAAAGCTTAGTGAGGAATGCTCAATAAAACCATTCAATAATGCATTTATAAATCATGCTTCAAATCATCAATTGCACATGCTCAAAGCATACTTAAAACAAGCATCTCATGCTTCATATCATAACATGTCATATTGGCTACAAGTGATAAATTCCATTTCTTTAAAAACAAGTTCATCAACTTTCACCCCAAGGACTTTTAAACACCTTGGCCCCAAGGACTTTTAAACACCTTGGCCCATGGACTTTTAACCACCATGGAAAGGACCACACAAGGACTTTTAACCACCTTTGTGTCCGTATCAAGTTTCACCCCAAGGACTTTTAAACACCTTGGCCCCAAGGACTTTTAAACACCTTGGCCCCATGGACTTTTAAACACCATGGCCCCATGGACTTTTAAACACCATGGAAAGGATCACACAAGGACTTTTAACCACCTTTGTGTCCATAGCAAGAACCATCCAAGGACTTTTAACCACCTTGATGTTCTTAAGTAAACAAGGCTCACTCAAGGACTTTTAACCACCTTAGTGACCTTAACCTTTTCAAAACATCACTTGCCAATATACATCATTATCATCAATTTATCCACTGTTTTAAAGCATTAAACCAAGCCATATTCACCATGCATTTAAAAGCATCAAACCACATTTAATCAATGTACAAAAACAAGGAACTCTTACCTTGAGCTTCCTTCAACATATGGCTTACAAAAACAACATTAACCATGCTAAATCATGCTTTCAAAACAGAGTTTAAAACATACAATAAACCACATTGCACAACAATCAAATCATGGCCACCACTAGAGAGTATTTCCGAAAACTTACACTTGAGCTTAGCAAAGTTGTTTAGACTTAAACTAAGCTCCCAAGACATTGGTTTCAAAGCCGAAAACCCAATTTCACTCACCGATTCCACTTCGCCTCTTGCCGAAGCACCAAATCAAGCTTCCGGATCAACAACTCTTGGATCCAAAGATGCCTCCCCTGTTTTAACACATCAAAGCAGAGGATTAATGCATCATCATGCATTAATTGCTTCAATGAAAGCACCTAAACTCGCTGCTCTCACTCACACTCCATTTTCGGCTACCAAACACAACCGAAAATGCATCCAAACCACTTCTCAACAAAGCCCAGCCATAAACCATCAAAACCTAACATCCTTTAACATCATTTAACATCAAAAAAGAGCCTATTAACATCCTTATACCTCCAGCAACATCAGATCCACACGATCACCTCAAAAACAACCAAGAAACACAAGCTAAACTTAGGAAACTCAACCTATCCGGGATTGCATTAATCAAAACTCAATTCCTTATCAATTTAGAGTTCAAATATCATCAAAAACACATCTCAAATCACAGATTTAACAGATCAAACGAAAATCACCAAAAATCACCAAATCTTGCATTATAAGCCAAGATCCAATTCACAACTCAAAAGCCTTTAATAAAACATCAATTAAGGATTGAAGACTTAGGAATTTCAGTAAAGAACTGATTGTTTAGAGGAGAAGGACGTTCTTACCTCCAAACTTGAGTTTCTCCTCTTTTTGGAATCAAAAACCTTGATGAATCAAGTAGCAAATGATGAGGTTTTGTAGATATGTTGTGTAGGAATCAAAAGAGAGTTGAAAGGAGAGATTTAGGTGAGAAAATCAGAAACAATTCTCTGGAAAGAAGGTGTTTGGGTTGAGAGAAAATGAGAGAAGAGAAAATAGGAAGTTAGTTATCAAAATAGCCAAAATGGCTTTCCCTCCTCTTTTGATATGTTTTAAAATCAGAATATAGCTTAAAATATCTTAGAAAAATCTGGAGATACTACTTTTGGATTAATAGCTCCTTAAAGATTCAAAGTTTCAACCCTTTATAAAACAGTCACCAAACTTTCAAAAATTACATTTTGGTCACTAGCCAAAATGTCACCCTTCCAAAACTCATTTTCAAAAATTGATTTCACAGTTCACTTAATTATATTAAAAGATGATTTTAGAACATTTTTCCATATTTTTAATGCAACCCGAACTAGTGTTTCCTAATTTCGCCTCTTTAGATTCGAACAGCACTTTGACCAAACCGGTCAACGCCCAAAACTACTAAGCCCAAAACCGGGGCGTTACATATTTGGCTTTTATGAGATTGATTTGGAAGTTTATGCTTGAATGGTTGCTTGTGTAGGAAGCATGCCTATAGATTTGGGGCTTTTCGTATATGTTGATATTTTGTTGAATTGTTGATGCAAGTATGTCTCATATATGTTGAATTGCATGTTGGTAAAGTTTGGTGGCAATTGGAGCATGTTTGGATGTTTAATTGCATGTTTAAGTATGCATTTTAGGGCAATCTGTGCAGAGTGTTTCGGAACAGTGCCTGCCGTTTCGGAACGGGTGCCTTAAACAAGCCCAGGCGTTCGAAACGGGAGAGACCGTTCCGAAACGGTTTGGCTACTGCCAGCCCGTGTTTCGGTACGCGTTGCGAAACGGCCCCGCGTTTCGAAACGGGCTCTGCCTGTTTCGGAACGGGTGACCGTTGGGGGCTGACATTGGCAGTTAAATGTTTTGAAATGTTTGCATTTTGGTCCTGAAACTTGTTTGTGCAATTGTATGGGTTTGGGATGTCCGTTTGAGCTGAAATTTGGCAGAGAAGCATGAAACATGATTAATTTTAAGTTGGTAACTTAAAATCTGGTTAAGTCCTTAAAGTTTTCAGAAATTACAATTTGGTCCCTAAAGTTGTAATTTGTTCAATTGGGTCCCTGTTTGATCTCTGATGTTTGTGATCTTTGAGTATGATGTTTGAGTGATCATATCTAAGGTTAACGTGCATCTAGACAAGATTAAAAAAAAGGGTCGTTAATCAAGGTTGACTTTCGGGTTGACTTTGGTTTTCCCCGTGTGACTTTCTTAATTCGGGTCAACCGTCTAGGCCGAGTTAAGGGGGTTACATGTAAAAACCCGTTTTGTAGTCCGTTTTGTAGAGGTTTCAGACGATTAGGTCTAAATAGGCCTTACAATGGACCCGTTGGAATTTTAACTGAGTAAAAAGTAAAGAAATTGATTTTTTACAATATAATTGTGTTAAAATGCTTGTAATCAAGTATATGAACTCCTTAAATTTGATTAAAACTTCTTTCACGGTCCGTATTGTAGAGGTTTCAGACGAGCGAGTCTAAATAGGCCTTACAATGGACCCGTTAAAATTTTAACTGAGTAAAAAGTACAGAAATTTAATTTTTGCAATATAACCGTGTTGAAATGCTCGTAATCAAGTATATGAACTCCTAAAATTTGATAAAACATCGTTTTGTGGTCTGTTTGTTATAGGTTTCAAACGAGCTGGTCTAAATAGGCCTTACAATGGACCCATTGGAATTTTACTTGTGTAAAAAGTACAGAAATTGAGTTTTTGCAATATAATCGTGTTGAAATGCTCGTAATCAAGTATATGAACTACTAAAATTTGATTAAAACTTGTTTCGCGGTCCGTTTTGTATAGGTTTCGGACGATTAGGTCTAAATAGGCCCTACAATGGACCCGTTGGAATTTTGACTAAGTAAAAAGTACAGAAATTAATTTTTTGCAATATAATCATGTCGAAATGCTTGTAATCATGTATATGAACTCCTAAAATTTGAAAAACCTCGTTCTGCGGTCCGTTTGTTATAGGTTTCGGGCGAGCGAGTTTAAATAGGCCTTATAATGGACCCGTATGAAATTTACTTGAATAAAAAGTACAGAAATTGAATTTTCGCAATATAATCGTGTTGAAATGCTCGTAATCAAGTATATGAACTCCTAAAATTTGATAAAAACTTGTTTTGTGGTTCGTTTGTTTTAGGTTTCGAATGAGCAGGTCTAAATAGGCCTTAAAATGGACCCGTTGGAACTTTAACTGAGTAAAAAGTATAGAAATTGAGTTTTTGCACCATAATCATGTTCAAATGCTCGTAATAAAAAATATGAATTCCTGAAATTTGATTAAAACTTGTTTTGTGGTTCGTTTTGTAGACGTTTCGGACGAGCGGGTCTAAATATGCATTACAATAGACCCGTTGGAATTTTAACCGAGTAAAAAGTACATAAATTGAATTTTTGCAATATAATCGTTTTGAAATGCTCGTAATCAAGTATATGAACTCCGAAAATTTGATAAAACATTGTTTTGCGGTCTGTTTGTTATAAGTTTCGAACGAGTTGGTCTAAATAGGCCTTACAGTTGACCCGTTGGAATTTTACGTGTGTAAAAAGTACAAAAATTGAGTTTTTGCAATATAATCGTGTTGAAATGCTCGAAATCAAGTATATGAACTCCTAAAATTTGATTAAAACTTGTTTCACGGTCTGTTTTGTAGAGGTTTCGGACGAGCGAGTCTAAATAGGCATTACAATGGACCCGTTGGTATTTTAACAAAGTAAAAAGTACAGAAATTAAGTTTTTGCAATAGAATCATGTCGAAATGCTTGTAATCAAGTATATGAACTCCTAAAATTTTAAAAACCTCGTTTTGCGGTCCGTTTGCTATAGGTTTCAGACGAACGGAATTAAATAGGCCTTACAATGGACTCGTTGGCATTTTACTTGAATAAAAAGTACAGAAATTAATTTTTTGCAATATAGTCGTGTTGAAATACTCATAATCAAGAATATGAACTCCTAAATTTTGATTAAAACTTGTTTTACGGTCCGTTTTGTAGAGGTTCGGAAGAGCGGGACTAAATCGGCCTTATAATGGACTCGTTGTAATTTTAACTGAGTAAAAAGTACAGAAATTGAGTTTTTGCAATATAATCGTGTTGAAATGCTCATAATCAAGCATATGAGCTCCTAAAATTTGATTAAAACATGTTTTGCGGTCCGGTTTGGAGAGGTTTCAGATGAGCGGGTTTAAATATGCATTACAATGGACCCGTTGGAATTTTAAATAAGTAAAAAGTACATAAATTGAGTTTTTGCAATATAATCGTGTTGAAATGCTCGAAATCAAGTATATGAACTCCTAAAATTCGATAAATCCTTTTTTTGCGGTACGTTTCTTATAGGTTTCGGACGAGCGGGTCATAATAGGCCTTACAATGGACCCGTTGGAATTTTACTTGAATAAAAAGTACAGAAATTGAATTTTTGCAATATAATCGTGTTGAAATGCTAGTAATCATGTGTATGAAATCCTAACATTTGATAAAACACTGTTTTGCGGTCTGTTTGTTGTAGGTTTCGAACGAGCTGCTCTGAATAGGCCTTACATTTGACCCGTTGGAATTTTACTTTTGTAAAAAGTACAGATATCGAGTTTTTGCAATATAATCGTGTAGAAATGCTTGTAATCAAGTATATGAACTCCTAAAATTTGATTTAAACTTGTTTCACAGTCCGTTTTGTAGAGGTTTCGGATGAGCGGGTCTAAATAGTCATTACAAGGACCCGTTGGAATTTTAACTAAGTAAAAAGTACAAAAATTAAGTTTTTGCAATATAATCGTGTCGAAATACTTGTAATCAAGCATTTCGGACGAGCGGGTTTAAATAGGCCTTACAATGGACCCATTGAAATTTTATTTGAATAAAAAGTATAGAAATTGAATTTTTGCAATATAATCGTGTTGAAATGCTCGTAATCAAGGATATGAACTCCTAAATTTATATTAAAACTTGTTTCACGGTCCGTTTTGTAGAGGTTTCGGACAAGCAGTCTAAATAGGCCTTACAACGGACCCGTTATAATTTTAACTGAGTTAAAAGTACATAAATTGAGTTTTTGCAATATAATCGTGTTGAAATGCTCGTAATCAAATATATGAACTCCTAAAATTTGATTAAAACTTGTTTCACGGTCCGTTTTGTAGAGGTTTCGGACGAGCGAGTCTAAATAGGCTTTACAATGGACCCATTGGAATTTTAACGAAGTAAAAAGTACAGAAATTAAGTTTTTGCAATAGAACCGTGTCGAAATGCTTGTAATCAAGTACATGAACTCCTAAAATTTGAAAACCCTTGTTTTGCGGTCCGTTTGCTATAGGTTTCGGACGAACGAGCTTAAATAGGCCTTACAATGGACCCGTTGGCATTTTACTTGAATAAAAAGTACAGAAATTGAATTTTTGCAATATAGTCGTGTTGAAATGCTCGTAATCAAGGATATTAACTCCTAAATTTTGATTAAAACTTGTTTTACGGTCCGTTTTATAGAGGTTTCGGATGAGCGGGTCTAAATCGGCCTTACAATGGACCCGTTGGAATTTTAACTGAGTAAAAAGTAAAGAAATTGAGTTTTTGAAATATAATCCTGTTGAAATGCTCGTAATCAAGCATATGACCTCCTAAAATTTGATTAAAACATATTTTGCGGTCCGGTTTGGAGAGTTTTCAGATGAACGGGTTTAAATATGCATTACAATGGACCCGTCAGAATTTAAAATAAGTAAAAAGTACATAATTTGAGTTTTTGCAATATAATCATGTCGAAATGCTCGTAATCCAGTATATGAACTCCTAAAATTCGATAAAACCATTTTTTGCGGTACGTTTCTTATAGGTTTCGGATGAGCGGGTCTCAATAGGCCTTAAAATGGACCCGTTTTTGCAATAGAACCGTGTCGAAATGCTTGTAATCAAGTACATGAACTCCTAAAATTTGAAAACCCTCGTTTTGCGGTCCGTTTGCTATAGGTTTCGGACGAACGAGCTTAAATAGGCCTTACAATGGACCCGTTGGCATTTTACTTGAATAAAAAGTACAGAAATTGAATTTTTGCAATATAATCGCGTTGAAATGCTCGTAATCATGTGTATGAAATCCTAACATTTGATAAAACACTGTTTTGCGGTCAGTTTGTTATAGGTTTCGAGCGAGCTGGTCTGAATAGGCCTTACAATGGACCCGTTGGAATTTTACTTTTGTAAAAAGTACAAATATCAAGTTTTTGCAATATAATCGTGTAGAAGTGCTCGTAATCAAGTAAAAAGTACAGAAATTAAGGTTTTGCAATATAATCGTGTCGAAATGCTTGTAATCAAGCATTTAGGACGAGCGGGTTTAAATAGGCCTTACAAGGGACCCATTGGAATTTTATTTGAATAAAAAGTATAGAAATTGAATTTTTGCAATATAGTCGTGTTGAAATGCTCGTAATCAAGGATATGAACTCCTAAATTTTGATTAAAACTTGTTTTACGGTCCATTTTGAGGAGGTTTCGGATGAGCGGGTCTAAATCGGCCTTACAATGGATTCGTTGGAATTTTAACTGAGTAAAAAGTAGAGAAATTGAGTTTTTGCAATATAATCGTGTTGAAATGCTCGTAATCAAGCATATGAGCTCCTAAATTTTGATTAAAACATGTTTTGCGGTCCGGTTTGGAAAGGTTTCGCATGAGCGGGTTTAAATATGCATTACAATGGACCCGTTGGAATTTTCAATAAGTAAAAAGTACATAAATTGAGTTTTGCAATATAATCGTGTCGAAATGCTCGTAATCAAGTATATGAACTCCTAAAATTCGATAAAACCTTTCTTTGCAGTACGTTTCTTATAGGTTTCGGACGAGCGGGTCTCAATAGCCCTTACAATGGACCCGTTGGAATTTTACTTGAATAAAAAGTACAGAAATTGAATTTTTGCAATATAATCGTGTTGAAATGCTCATAATCATGTGTATGAAATCCTAACATTTGATAAAACATTGTTTTGCGGTGCGTTTGTTATAGGTTTCGTACGAACTGGTCGAAATAATCCTTACAATGGACCCGTTGGAATTTTACTTTTGTAAAAAGTACAGAAATTGAGTTTTTGCAATATAATTGTGTAGAAATGCTCGTAATCAAGTATATGAACTCCTAAAATTTGATTTAAACTTGTTTCACAGTCCGTTTTATAGAGGTTTCGGACGAGCGGTTCTAAATAGTCATTACAAGGACTCGTTGGAATTTTAAGTAAGTAAAAAGTACAGAAATTAAGTTTTTGCAATATAATCGTGTCGAAATGCTTGTAATCAAGCATTTCGAACGAGCGGGTTTAAATAGGCCTTACAATGGACCCATTAGAATTTTATTTGAATAAAAAGTATAGAAATTGAATTTTTGCAATATAATCGTTTTGAAATGCTCGTAATCAAGGATACTAACTCCTAAATTTATATTAAAACTTGATTCACCGTCCGTTTTGTAGAGGTTTCGGACGAGCGGGTCTAAATAGGCCTTACAACGGACCCGTTAGAATTTTAACTGAGTAAAAAGTATATAAATTGAGTTTTTGCAATATAGTCGTGTTGAAATGTTCGTAATCAAATATATGAACTCCTAAATTTTGATTAAAACTTGTTTCACGGTCCGTTTTGTAGAGGTTTCGGACGAGCGAGTCTAAATAGGCTTTACAATGGACCCGTTGGAATTTTAACGAAGTAAAAAGTACATAAATTAAGTTTTGCAATAGAATCGTGTCGAAATGCTTGTAATCAAGTACATGAACTACTAAAATTTGAAAAAACTCGTTTTGCGGTCTGTTTGCTATAGGTTTCGGACGAACGGGTTTAAATAGGCCTTATAATGGACCCGTTGGCATTTTACTTGAATAAAAAGTACAGAAATTGAATTTTTGCAATATAGTCGTGTTGAAATGCTCGTAATCAAGGATATGAACTCCTAAATTTTGATTAAAACTTGTTTTACGGTCCGTTTTATAGTGGTTTCGGATGAGCGGGTCTAAATCGGCCTTACAATGGACCCGTTGGAATTTTAACTGAGTAAAAAGTATAGAAATTGAGTTTTTGAAATATAATCGTGTTGAAATGCTCGTAATCAAGCATATGAGCTCCTAAAATTTGATTAAAACTTGTTTTGCGGTCCGGTTTGGAGAGGTTTCATATGAGCGGGTTTAAATACGCATTACAATGGACCCTTTGGAATTTTAAATAAGTAAAAAGTACATAAATTGAGTTTTTGCAATATAATCGTGTCGAAATGCTCGTAATCATATATATGAACTCCTAAAATTCGATAAAACTTTTTTTGCGGTACGTTTCTTATAGGTTTCGGACGAGCGGGTCTCAATAGTCCTTACAATGGACACGTTGGAATTTTACTTGAATAAAAAGTACAGAAATTGAATTTTTGCAATATAATCTTGTTGAAATACTCGTAATCATGTGTATGAAATCCTAACATTTGATGAAACACTGTTTTGCGGTCCGTTTGTTATAGGTTTCGGACGAGCTGGTCTAAATAGGCCTTACAATGGACCCGTTGGAATTTTACTTTTGTAAAAAGTACAGAAATTGAGTTTTTGCAATATAATCATGTAGAAATGCTCGTAATCAAGTATATGAACTCCTAAAATTTGATTTAAACTTGTTTTACAGTCCGTTTTGTAGAGGTTTCGGACGAGCGGGTCTAAATAGTCATTACAAGGACCCGTTGGAATTTTAACTAAGTAAAAAGTACATAAAATAAGTTTTTGCAATATAATCGTGTCGAAATGCTTGCAATCAAGCATTTCGGACGAGCGGTTTTAAATAGGCCTTACAATGGACCCATAGAAATTTTCTTTGAATAAAAAGTATAGAAATTGAATTTTTGCAATATAATCGTGTTGAAATGCTCGTAATCAAGGATATGAACTCCTAAATTTATATTAAAACTTGTTTCACGGTACGTTTTGTAGAGGTTTCGGACGAGCGGGTCTAAATAGGCCTTACAACATACCCGTTAGAATTTTAACTGAGTAAAAAGTACAGAAATTGAATTTTTGCAATATAATCGTGTTGAAATGCTCGTAATCAAATATATGAACTCCTAAAATTTGATAAAACCTTGTTTTGCGGTCCGTTTGTTATAGGTTTCGGACGAGCGGGTCTAAATCGGCCTTACAATGGACCCGTTGAAATTTTACTTGAGTAAAACGTACATAAATTGAGTTTTTGCAATATAATAATGTTGAAATGCTCTTAATCAAGTATATGAACTCCTAAAATTGGATTAAAACTTTTTTCGCGGTCCGTTTTGTAGAGGTTTTGGACGAGCGAGTCTAAATAGGCATTACAATGGACCTGTTGGAATTTTAACGTAGTAAAAAGTACAGAAATTGAGTTTTTGAAATATGATCGTGTTGAAATGCTCGTAATAAAGTATATGAACTCCTAAAATTTTGTTAAAACTTGTTTTGCTGTCCGTTTTGTAGATGTTTCAGACGAGCGGGTCGAAATAGGCCTTCCAATGGACCTATTGGAATCTTAACTATGTAAAAAGTACAGAAATTGAGTTTTTGCAATATAATCGTTTTGAGATGCTCGTAGTCAAGAATATGAACTCCTAAAATTTGATTAAAACTTGTTTTGCGATCCGTTTTGTAGAGGTTTCCGACGAGAGGGTCTTAGTAGGTATTACAATGGACCCGTTGGAATTTTAACTGAGTAAAAACTACATAAATTGAGTTTTTGCAATATAATAGTCTTGAACTGCTCGTAATCAATTATATGAACTCCTAGAGTTTGATTAAAACTTGTTTCGCGGTCCGTTTTGTAGAGGTTTCAGACGAGCGGGTCTAAATAGGCATTACAATGGACCTGTTGAAAATTTACTTGAAAAAAACTACAGAAATTGAATTTTTGCAATATAACCGTGTTCAAATGCTCGTAATCAAGAATATGAACTCCTAAAATTTGATAAAACATTGTTTTGCGGTCCATTTTTTTTAGGTTTTGGACAAGCGGGTCTAAATAGGCCTTACAATGGACCCGTTAGAATTTTACTTTAGTAAAAAGTACAAAAATTGAGTTTTTGCAATATAATCGTGTTGAAATGCTCGTAATCAAGTATATGAACTCCTAAAATTTGATTAAAACTTGTTTTGCAGTCCGTTTTGTAGAGGTTTCGGACGAGCGAGTCTAAATAGGTCTAACAATGGACCCGTTGGAATTTTAACTAAGTAAAAAGTATATAAATTGAATTTTTGAAATATAATCGTGATGAAATGCTCGTAATCAAGTATATGAACTCCTAAAATTTTATAAAACCTTGTTTTGCAGTCCGTTTTTATAGGTTTCGGACGATCGGGTCTAAAGAGGACTTCCAATGGACCCGATGAAATTTTACTTGAGTAAAAAGTACAGAAATTGAGTTTTTGCAATATAATCATCTTGAAATGCTCACAATCAAGTATATGAACTCCTAAAATTTGATTAAAACTTGTTTTGCGGTCCGTTTTGTAGAGGTTTTGGACGAGCGGGTGTAAATAGGCTTTACAATGGACCTTTTGGAATTTTAACTTAGTAAAAAGTACAGAAATTGAGTAAAATATGTTTCGCGATCCGTTTTGTAGAGCTTTTGGACGAGCGGGTCGAAGTAGTCCTTACAATGAACCTGTTGGAATTTTAACTAAGTAAAAAGTACAGAAATTGAGTTTTTGCAATATAATCATGTTGAAATGTTTGTAATCAAGAATATGAACTCCTAATATTTGATTAAAACTTGTTTTGCGGTCCGTTTTGTAGAGGTTTCGGATGAGCGGGTCTAAATAGGCCTTACAATTGATCCGTTGGAATTTTAACTTAGTAAAAAGTACAGAAATTGGGTTTTTGCAATATAATCGTGTTGAAATGCTCGTAATCAAGCATATGTGCTCCTAAAATTTGATTAAAACATGTTTTGCGGTCCGGTTTGGAGAGGTTTCACATGAGCGGGTTTAAATATGCATTACAATGGACCCGTTGGAATTTTAAATAAGTAAAAAGTACATAAATTGAGTTTTTGGAATATAATCGTGTCGAAATGCTCGTAATCAAGTATATGAACTCCTAAAATTCGATAAAACCTTTCTTTGCCGTACGTTTCTTATAGGTTTCGGACGAGCGGGTCTCAATAGGCCTTACAATGGACCCGTTGGAATTTTACTTGAATAAAAAGTACATAAATTGAATTTTTGCAATATAATCGTGTTGAAATGCTCATAATCATGTGTATGAAATCCTAACATTTGATAAAACACTGTTTTGCGGTCCGTTTGTTATAGGTTTCAGATGAGCTGGTCTGAATAGGCTTTTGAGAAGCTTAAGGTGGCTTTGACGCAGGCTCCTATCTTGGTTCAGCCTGAATCAGGGAAAGAGTTTGTGGTCTACAGTGATGCGTCCTATGTTGGTTTGGGATGTGTGCTGATGCAAGAGGGTAAGGTGGTTGCTTATGCGTCGCGGCAGTTGAAGGTGCATGAGCGCAATTACCCTATGCATGATATTGAGCTGGCAGCAGTGGTTTTTGCTCTGAAGATCTGGAGGCATTATCTGTATGGTGAGAAGTGTACGGTGTACACGGATCACAAGAGTTTGAGGTATCTGATGTCTCAGAAGGAGTTGAATCTTAGGCATCGACGTTGGTTGGAGTTGCTCAAGGATTATGATCTGACGATTGAGTACCATCCTGGAAAAGCTAATGTTGTTGCGGATGCCTTGAGCAGGAAGGTGGCTGTCGAGCTGAGAGCTATGTTTGCTAGCTTGAGTATATCGCGAGATGGTGGTCTTATAGCTGAGTTGCAAGTGAAGCCATCTATGGTTCAGTTGATCAAGGAAAAGCAGTTGCTGGATGATTCTTTGGTACCGCAAGTTCAGGATATCGCGGAGGGTAGGCCTTCGGATTTCTGTTTTAACGATGATGGTGTGTTTTGTTTTGGTAGTCGGATAGTAGTGCCCAATGATGCTGAGTTGAGGCGTGCTATTCTGACTGAAGGTCATAATAGTCCTTTTGCTATGCACCCTGGTAGTACTAAGATGTACCGTGATCTTCGTGATGAGTACTATTGGGTGGGTTTGAAAAAGGATGTGGCGGAGTTTGTGAGCAAGTGTATGGTGTGTCAGCGAGTTAAGGCTGAGCATCAGGTTCCTTCAGGGTTGTTACAACCGTTGAGAATCCCTGAATGGAAGTGGGAAAGGGTTACCATGGATTTTGTATCTGGTTTACCTTTGTCTCCATCAAAGAAGAATTCAGTTTGGGTGATTGTGGATCGCCTGACGAAGTGTGCGCATTTCTTGCCTGTGCATACTACGTTTTCTTTGGATAAGCTGGCAGAGCTGTACATTGCTGAGATTGTGCGGCTGCATGGTGTGCCTAAGTCGATTATGTCGGATAGGGATCTGAGGTTCACATCGCGTTTCTGGCAGTGCTTGCATCAAGCTTTGGGTACAAGGTTGAATTTCAGTACATCCTATCATCCTCAGTCGGATGGTCAATCTGAGCGTGTTATTCAGATTTTGGAGGATATGTTGAGGTGCTACGTGATCGAGTTTCAGGGCTCTTGGGAGAAGCATTTGCCTTTGGTGGAGTTTGCTTATAACAATAGTTATCAGGCAAGTATACAGATGGCACCTTATGAGGCATTGTATGGGAGGAAGTGTAGGACTCCTCTTTGTTGGGCTGAAACGGGTCAGAAGTTGGTTTCGATGCCGGCTTTGTTGAAAGGAAC
The DNA here is from genome assembly GCA_958450335.1 of Hibiscus tridactylites. NCBI lineage: Eukaryota > Viridiplantae > Streptophyta > Magnoliopsida > Malvales > Malvaceae > Hibiscus > Hibiscus tridactylites. The sequence goes on from OY288281.1 coordinate 43,606,699, forward strand.
CACCGAGAAGGTGAAGCTCATTTGTGAGCGTTTGAAGGCAGCTTCTGATCGGCAAAAGTCTTGCGCGGATTTGAAGCGTAAGGAGGTTGAGTATGCGGTGGGTGACCGTGTGTTCTTGAAGGTTTCGCCTTGGAAGAAGGTGATGAGGTTTGGCCGGAAGGGTAAGTTGAGCCCTAGGTACATTGGACCATACGAGGTGGTTGAGCGTGTGGGTCCTGTTGCGTACAAGTTGAGGCTACCTCAAGAGTTGGAGAAGATTCATGATGTGTTCCATGTTTCTATGCTCCGGAAGTATAGATCTGATCCTTCACATGTGATGCCTGTGGAGGAAGTGGAATTGAATCCGGATTTGACCTATGATGAGGAACCGGTGAAGGTTCTGGATTCGGATAGCAAGGTTCTTCGTGGCAAGACCATTGAGTTGGTAAAGGTGCTGTGGAAGCATCGAGGTGTTGAGGAAGCCACGTGGGAGCGGAAGGAAGACATGCTGAAGCAGTTTCCTTATCTCTTTCCTTCAGGTAAATTTCGGGGACGGAATTTCTTAAGGGGGGGAGAGTTGTAACGCCCCGGTTTTGGGCTTAGAAGCTTTGGGCGTTGACCGGTTTGGTCAAAGTGCTGTTCGAATCTAAAGAGGTGAAATTAGGAAAGCCTAGTTCGGGTTGCATTAAAAATATGAAAAAATGTTCTAAAATCATCTTTTAATATATATAAGTGAACTGTGAAATCAATTTTACAAAATGAGTTTTGGAAGGGTGACATTTTGGTTAGTGACCAAAATGTAATTTTTGAAAGTTGCGTGACTGTTTTAGAAAGGATTGAAACTTTGAATCTTTAAGGAGCTATTTACCCAAAGGGAGTTTCTCCAGATTTTTCTAAGATATTTTAAGGCTTAATTCTGATTTTAAAACCAAAGAAAAGAGGTGGGAAATCATTTGGCTATTTTTGTAACTAACTTTCTATTTTCTCAATTTTCCTTTCTCTCATTTTCTCTCAACCCAAACACTTTCTCTCCAGAGAATTTCTTCTGATTTTGTCACCTAAATCTTCCCTTTCAACTCTCTTTTGATTCCTAATCAACATATCAACAAAACCTCACTATTTGCTACTTGATTCGTCAAGGTTTTTGGTTCTAAAAGAGGAGAAACTCAAGTTTGGAGGTAAGAACGTCATTCTCCTCTAAACTCTCAGTTCTTTACTGAAATTCCTAAGTTCTCAATCCTTAATTGATGTTTTATAATTGGCTTTTAAGTTGTGTAAAAGAATCTTGGCTTAAAATGCAAGATTTGATGATTTTTGATGAATTTTCGTTGGATCTGTTAAAGCTGTGATTTGAGATGTGTTTTTGATGATTAATGAATGTTATTTTGATAAGGAATTGAGTTTTGATTAATGAATTCCCGGATAGGTTGAATTTCCTAAGTTTAGCTTGTGATTCTTAGTTGTTTTTGAGGTGATCTTGTGGATCTGTTGTTGCTGGAGGTATAAGGATGTTGTTAGGTTCTTTTTAGATGTTGATTGATGCTAAAGGATGTTTTGTTTTGATGGTTTATGGCTGGGCTTTGTTGAGGAGTGGTTTGGATGCATTTTCTGTTGTGTTTGTTGGCCGAAAATGGAGTGTGGATGAGAGCAGCGAGTTTAGGTGCTTTCATTGAAGCTATTAATGCATGATGATGCATTAATCCTCTGCTTTGATGTGTTTAAAACAGGGGAGGCATCTTTGGATCCAAGTGGTGGTGATCCGGTAGCTTGATTCGTGCTTCGGCAAGAGGCGAAGTGGAATCGGTGAGTGAAAATGGGTTTTCAGCTTTGAAACCAATGTCTTGGGAGCTTAGTTTTAAGTCTAAACAACTTTGCTAAGCTCAAGTGTAAGTTTTCGGAAAAACTCTCTAGTGGTGGCCATGATTTGATTGTGATGCAAAGTGGTTTATTGCATGTTTTAAATTCTGTTTTGAAAGCATGATTTAGCATGGTTATTGTTGATTTTGTAAGCCATATGTTGAAGGAAGCTCAAGGTAAGAGTTCCTTGTTTTTGAGCATGGTTAAAATGTGGTTTGATGCTTATAAATGCATGATGTTTATGGCTTGGTTTAATGCTTTAAAATAGTGGATTATTTGATGATAATGATGTATATTGGCAAGTGATGTTTTGAAAAGGTTAAGGTCACTAAGGTGGTTAAAAGTCCTTGAGTGAGCCTTGTGGTTTCTAAGAACTTCATGGTGGTTAAAAGTCCATGATGATTCTTGTTAAGGTCACTAAGGTGGTTAAAAGTCCTTGAGTGAGCCTTGTTACTTAAGAACATCAAGGTGGTTAAAAGTCCTTGGATGGTTCTTGATGAGGACACAAAGGTGGTTAAAATTCCTTGTGTGGTCCTTGCCATGGTGTTTAAAAGTCCATGGGCCAAGGTGTTTAAAAGTCCTTGGGGCCAAGGTGTTTAAAAGTCCTTGGGAAGAACACTAAGGTGGTTAAAAGTCCTTGCGTGGTTCTTGTGAATTATAAGATCACAATGGTGTTTAAAAGTCCATGTGTGAGTCTATGTTGATCTTATTTTTAAAAGATGAAACTTATCACTTGTGGCCAATATGACATGAATTGACATGGAGCATGTATTGCTTGTTTAAGAATGCTAGTGAGCATGTGTATATGATGGTTTGAAGTATGATTTTTAAAGTGTTTGATAAATGCATTATTGATTGGTTTTTAAAGAGCATTCCTCACTAAGCTTTTGCTTACGCTCTCTTTCGTTTTCTTAAACCAATAATGCAGATCATTAAGGTACTTTGAGGGCAGCAAGGAAGGCAAGCAATCAAGTGGGATTAAGCTCAAGTATGGAAGGTTTCCTTAAACACATTTTAGCTTTTGGTAATTTGGCAATGGGGGACCTATGTGTATGTTTTGGGAGATGTTTGGAACTCCCTGTGTATGTCTAATGTTGTTGGAAATGCTGGATTTGTAATTGGTCTATATGTGTTTGGTTTTGAAGGTTTTATGCTTGAATGGTTGCTTGTGTAGGAAGCATGCCTTAGATTTGGGGCTTTTCTTATATGATGTTAATATGCTGAATTGTTGATGCAAGTATGTCTCTTATATGATGAATTTCATGCTGGTAAAGTTTGGTAGCATTTGGAGCATGTATGGTTGATCAATTGCATGTTTTAGGAAGCCTTTTGCTGCATTCTGTGCAGGGTGTTTCGGAACAGAGGCTACCGTTTCGGAACGGGTGCCTTGCATGAACCCAGGCGTCCGAAACGGTAGGCACCGTTCCGAAACGGAAAGGCCACTGCCAGCCCTCGTTTCGGTACGCGTTGCGGAACGGCCCCGTGTTTCGAAACGGGCTCTCCCTGTTTCGGAACACGTGACCGTTGGGGGCTGACTTTGGTAGTTAAATGTTTTGGAATGTTTGCGTTTTGGTCCTGAATCTTGTTTGTGCAATTGTATGAGTTTGGGAAGTCCTTTTGAGCTGAAAATTTACAGAGAAGCATGAAACCTGATTAATTTCAAGATGGTAACTTTAATTTGGGTTAAGGCCTTATAATTTACAGAACTTACATTTCGGTCCCTAAAGTTGTAAATTGTTCAATTGGGTCCCTGTTTGATATCTGATGTTTATGATCTTTGAGTATGTTGTTTGTGTGATCATAACTAGGGTTAATGTGCATCTAGACAAGAGTAAAAAGAAGAAAAAAGGGTCGTTAATCAAGGTTGACTTTCGGGTTGACTTTGGTTTTCCCCGTGTGACTTTCTTAATTCGGGTCAACCGTCTAGGCCGGGTTAAGGGGGTTACATCATGTGTATGAAATCCTAACATTTGATAAAACACTATTTTGCGGTCCGTTTGTTATAGGTTTCAGATGAGCTGGTCTGAATAGGCGTTACAATGGACCCGTTGAAATTTTACTTTTGTAAAAAGTACAGAAATTGAGTTTTTGCAATATAATCGTGTAGAAATGCTCGTAATCAAGTATATGAACTCCTAAAATTTGATTTAAACTTGTTTCACAGTCCGTTTTGTAGAGGTTTCGGACGAGCGGGTTTAAATAGTCATTACAAGGACCCGTTGGAATTTTAACGAAGTAAAAAGTACAGAAATTAAGTTTTTGCAATATAATCGTGTCGAAATGCTTGTAATCAAGCATTTCGGACGAGCGGGTTTAAATAGGCCTTACAATGGACTCATTGGAATTTTATTTGAATAAAAAGTATAGAAATTGAATTTTTGCAATATAATCATGTTGAAATGCTCGTAATCAAGGATGTGAACTCCTAAATTTATATTAAAACTTGTTTCACGGTCCGTTTTGTAGAGGTTTTGGACGAGCGACTCTAAATAGGCCTTACAATCGACCCGTTAGAAATTTAACTGAGTAAAAAGTACATAAATTGAGTTTTTGCAATATAATCGTGTTGAAATGCTCGTAATCAAATATATGAACTCCTAAAATTTGATTAAAACTTGTTTCACGGTCCGTTTTGTAGAAGTTTCGGACGAGCGAGTCTAAATAGGCTTTACAATGGACCCGCTGGAATTTTAACGAAGTAAAAAGTACAGAAATTATGTTTTTGCAATAGAATCGTGTCGAAATGCTTGTAATCAAGTACATGAACTCCTAAAATTTGAAAAAACTCGTTTTGCGGTCCGTTTGCTATAGGTTTCGGACGAACGAGTTTAAATAGGCCTTACAATTGACAAGTTGGCATTTTACTTGAATAAAAAGTACAGAAATTGAATTTTTGCAATATAGTCGTGTTGAAATGCTCGTAATCAAGGATATGAACTCCTAAATTTTGATTAAAACTTGTTTTACGATCCGTTTTGTAGAGGTTTCGGATGAGCGGGTCTAAATCGGCCTTACAATGGACCCGTTGGAATTTTAACTGAGTAAAAAGTATAGAAATTGAGTTTTTGAAATATAATCCTGTTGAAATGCTCGTAATCAAGCATATGAGCTCCTAAGATTTGATTAAAACTTGTTTTGTGGTCCGGTTTGGAGAGGTTTCATATGAGCGGGTTTAAATATGCATTACAATGGACCCGTTGGAATTTTAAATAAGTAAAATGTACATAAATTGAGTTTTTGCAATATAATCGTGTCGAAATGCTCGTAATCATGTATATGAACTCATAAAATTCGATAAAACTTTTTTTTGCGGTACTCAATTTTTGCGGTAATCATGTATATGAACTCATAAAATGCTCGGACGAGCGGGTCTCAATAGGCCTTACAAAGGACCCGTTGGAATTTTACTTGAATAAAAAGTACAGAAATTAAGTTTTTGCAATATAATCGTGTCGAAATGCTTGTAATCAAACATTTCGGACGAGCGGGTTTAAATAGTCCTTACAATGGACCCATTGGAATTTTCTTTGAATAAAAAGTCTAGAAATTGAATTTTTGCAATATAATCGTGTTGAAATGCTCGTGATCAAGGATATGAACTCCTAAATTTATATTAAAACTTGTTTCACGATCCGTTTTGTAGAGGTTTTGGACGAACGGGTCTAAATAGGCCTTACAACAGACCCGTTAGAATTTTAACTGAGTAAAAAGTACAGAAATTGAGTTTTTGCAATATAATCGTGTTGAAATGCTCGTAATCAAATATATGAAGTCCTAAAATTTGATAAAACCTTGTTTTGCGGTCCGTTTGTTATAGGTTTCGGACGAGCGGGTCTAAATCGGCCTTACAATGGACCCGTTGAAATTTTACTTGAGTAAAACGTACATAAATTGACTTTTTTCAATATAATAATGTTGAAATGCTCTTAATCAAGTATATGAACTCCTAAAATTGGATTAAAATTTTTTTCGCGGTCCGTTTTGTAGAGGTTTTGGACGAGCGAGTCTAAATAGGCATTACAATGGACCTGTTGGAATTTTAACGTAGTAAAAAGTACATAAATTGAGTTTTTGCAATATGATCATGTTGAAATGCTCGTAATAAAGTATATGAACTCCTAAAATTTTGTTAAAACTTGTTTTGCGGTCCGTTTTGTAGATGTTTCAGACGAGCGGGTTGAAATAGGCCTTCCAATGGACCTATTGGAATCTTAACTACGTAAAAAGTACAGAAATTGAGTTTTTGCAATATAATCGTGTTGAAATGCTCGTAGTCAAGAATATGAACTCCTAAAATTTGATTAAAACTTGTTTTGCGGTCCGTTTTGTAGAGGTTTCGGACGAGAGGGTCTTAATAGGTAATACAATCGACCCGTTGGAATTTTAACTGAGTAAAAACTACATAAATTGAGTTTTTGCAATATAATAGTCTTGAACTGCTTGTAATCAATTATATGAACTCCTAGAGTTTGATTAAAACTTGTTTCGCGGTCCGTTTTGTAGAGCTTTCAGACGAGCGGGTCTAAATAGGCATTACAATGGACCCGTTGAAATTTTACTTGAATAAAAAGTACATAAATTGAGATTTTTGCAATATAATCATGTTCAAATGCTCGTAATCAAGAATATGAGCTCCTACAATTTGATAAAACATTGTTTTGCGGTCCATTTGTTTTAGGTTTTGGACAAGCGGGTCTAAATAGGCCTTCCAATGGACCCGTTAGAATTTTACTTTAGTAAAAAGTACAAAATTGAGTTTTTGCAATATAATCGTGTTGAAATGCTCATAATCAAGTATATGAACTCCTAAAATTTGATTAAAACTTATTTTGCAGTCCATTTTGTAGAGGTTTCGGACGAGCGGGTCTAAATAGGTCTTACAATGGACCCGTTGGAATTTTAACTAAGTAAAAAGTACATAAATTGAATTTTTGAAATATAATCGTGTTGAAATGCTCGTAATCAAGTATATGAACTCCTAAAATTTTATAAAACCCTGTTTTGCAGTCCGTTTTTATAGGTTTCGAACGAGAGGGTCTAATGAGGCCTTACAATGGACCCGATGAAATTTTACGTGAGTAAAAAGTACAGTAATTGGGTTTTTTCAATATAATCATGTTGAAATGCTCGCAATCAAGTATATGAACTCCTAAAATTTAATTAAAACTTGTTTTGCGGTCCGTTTTGTAGAGGTTTTGGCTGAGCGGATCTAAATAGGCATTACAATGGACCTTTTGGAATTTTAACTTAGTAAAAAGTACATAAATTGAGTAAAATCTGTTTCGCGGTCCGTTTTGTAGAGGTTTTGGACGAGCGGGTCGAAGTAGTCCTTACAATGAACCTGTTGGAATTTTAACTAAGTAAAAAGTACATAAATTGAGTTTTTGCAATATAATCGTGTGGAAATACTTGTAATCAAGAATATGAACTCCTAATATTTGATTAAAACTTGTTTTGCGGTCCGTTTTGTAGAGGTTTAGACGAGCGGGTCTAAATAGGCATTGAAATGGACCCGTTGGAATTTTAACCTAGTAAAAAGTACAAAAATTAGGTTTTTTCAATATTATCATGTCGAAATGCTTGTAATCAAGTATATGAAATCCTAAAATTTGATAAACCTCGTTTTGCAGTCTGTTTGTTATAGGTTTCGGACGAGCGGGTTTAAATAGGCCTTACAATAGACCTGTTGGAATTTTACTTGAATAAAAAAGTACAGAAATTGAATTTTTGCAATATAATCTTGTTGAAATGCTCATAATCAAGGATATGAACTCCTAAATTTTGATTAAAACATGTTCTGCGGTCTGTTTTGTAGATGTTTCGGACGAGCGAGTCTAATTAGGCCTTACAATGGACCCGTTGGAATTTTAATTGAGTAAAAAGTACATAAATTGAGTTTTGACAATATAATCAAGTCGAAATGCTCGTAATCATGTATATAAACTTTTAAAATTTGATAAAAGCTTGTTTTGCGGTCCGTTTGTTATAGGTTTCGGACGAGCGGGTTTAAATAGGCCTTACAATAGACCCGTTGGAATTTTACTTGAATAAAAAGTACAGAAATTAAAATTTTTCAATTTAATCGTGTTGAAATGCTTGTAATCAAGGATATGAAATCCTAAATTTTGATTAAAACTAGTTTCACAGTCCGTTTTGTAGAGGTTACGGACAAGTGAGTCTAAATAGGCCTTACAATGTACCCGTTGGAATTTTAACTAAGTAAAAAGCACAAAAAATGAGGTTTTGCAATATAATCGTGTTGAAATGCTCGTAATCAATTATATGAACTCCTAAAATTTTATAAAACCTTGTTTTATGGTCCGTTTGTTAAAGGTTTCGGATGAGCGGGTCTAAATAGGCCTTACAATGGCCCCGTTGAAATTTTACTTGAATAAAAAGTACAGAAATTGAATTTTTGAAATATAATCGTGTTGAAATGCTCGTAATCAAGTGTATGAACTTCTTAATTTTGATTAAACCTTCTTTCGCGGTCCGTTTAGTAGAGGTTTCGGACGAGCGGGTGTAAATAGGCCCTACAATGGACCCGTTGGAATTTAAACTGAGTAAAAAGTTCAGAAATTGAGTTTTTACAATATAATCATGTTAAAATTCTCGTAATCAATTAAATGAACTCTAAAGTTTGATTAAAACTTGTTTCGCGGACCATTTTGTAGAGGTTTCAGACGAGCGAGTCTAAATAGGCCTTACAATGGATCCGTTGGAATTTTAACTGAGTAAAAAGTACAGAAAATGAGTTTTTGCAATATAATCGTCTCGAAATGCTCGTAATCAAGTATATGAACTCCTAAAATTTGATAAAAAAACTTGTTTTGTGGTCTGTTTGTTATAGGTTTCGGACGAGCGGGTCTAAATATGCCTTACAATGGACTCGTTGGAATTTTACTTCAAAAAAATTACAAAAATTAATTTTTTGCAATATAATCGTGTTGAATGCTCGTAATCAAGTATAAGAACTCCTAGTATTTGATTAAAACTTGTTTCACGATCCGTTTTGTAGAGGTTTCGGACGAGCGGGTCTAAATATGCCCTACAATGGACCCGTTGGAATTTTAACTAAGTAAAAAGTACATACATCAAGTTTTTGCAATATAATCTTACTGAAATGCTCGTAATAAAAAATATGAACTCCTAAAATTTGATAAAAACCTATTTTGCAGTCTGTTTTGTAGAGGTTTCGGACGATTAGGTCTAAATAGGCCTTACAGTGGACCCGTTGGAATTTTAACTGAGTAAAAACTATAGAAATTGATTTTTTGCAATATAATCGTGTTAAAATGCTTGTAATCAAGTATATGAACTCCATAAATTTGGTTAAAATTTGTTTCGCGGTCCGTTTTGTAGAGGTTTCGGACGAGCGAGTCTAAATAGGCCTTACAATGGACCCGTCAGAATTTTAACTCAGTAAAAAGTACAGAAATTTAATTTTTGCAATATAACCGTGTGGAAATGCTCGTAATCAAGTATATAAACTCTTAAAATTTGATAAAACCTTGTTTTGCATTTCGTTTGTTTTAAGTTTCGAACGAGCGGGTCTAAATAAGCGTTACAATGGACACGTTGGAACTTTAACTGAGTAAAAAGTACAGAAATTGAGTTTTTGCAATATAATCGTGTTAAATGCTCGTCATCGAGGATATGAACTCCTAAATTTCGATTAAAACTTGTTTCACGGTCCGATTTGTAGAGGTTTCGGACGAGCGGGTCTAAATAGGCCTTACAACGGAGCCGTTGGAATTTTAACTGAGTAAAAAGTACAGAACTTGAGTTTTTGCAATATACTCGTGTTAAAATGCTCGTAATCAAGTATATGAACTCCTAAAATTTGATAAAACCTTGTTTTGCAGTTCGTTTGTTATAGGTTTTGGACGAGCGGGTCTAAATAGGCCTTACAATGGACCCGTTGAAATTTTACGTGAATAAAATGTACAAATATTGAGTTTCTGCAATATAATCATGTTGAAATGCTCGTAATAAAAAATAGGAACTCCTAAAATGTGATTAAAACTTGTTTTGTGGTCCTTTTTGTAGAGTTTTCGGATCAGCGAGTCTAAATAGGCATTACAATGGACCTGTTGGAATTTTAACTGAGTAAAAAGTACAACAATTGAGTTTTTGCAATATGATCGTGTTGAAATGCTCATAATAAAGTATATGAACTCCTAAAATTTTATTAAAACCTGTTTTGCGGTCCGTTTTGTAGATGTTTCAGACGAGCGGGTCTAAATACTCATTACAATGGACCCGTTGGAATTTTAACTGAGTAAAAAGTACAAAAATTGAGTTTTTGCAACATAATCATGTTCAAATGCTTGTAATAAAAAATATGAACTCCTAAAATTTGATTAAAACTTGTTTTGCGGTTCGTTTTATAGACGTTTCAGACGAGCGAGTCTAAATATGCATTACAATGGACCCGTTGGAATTTTAACCGAGTAAAAAGTACATAAATTGAGTTTTTGCAATATAAACGTTTTGAAATGCTCGTAATCAAGTATATGAACTCTGAAAATTTTATAAAACACTGTTTTGCGGTGTAAAAAGTTCAGAAATTGAGTTTTTGCAATATAATCGTGTTGAAATGCTCGAAATCAAGTATATGAACTCCTCAATTTTGATTAAAACTTGTTTCGCGGTCCGTTTTGTAAAGGTTTCGGACGAGCGAGTCTAAATAGGCTTTACAATGGAGCCGTTGGAATTTTAAGGAAGTAAAAAGTACAAAAATTAAGTTTTTGCAATAGAATCGTGTCGAAATGCTTGTAATCAAGTATATAAACTCCTAAAATGTGAAAAACCTCGTTTTACGGTGCGTTCGCTATAGGTTTCAGACGAACGGGTTTAAATAGGCCTTACAATGGACCCGTTGGCATTTTACTTGAATAAAAAATACAAAAATTGAATTTTTGCAATATAGTCGTGTTGAAATGCTCGTAATCAAGGATATGAACTCCTAAATTTTGATCAAAACTCGTTTTACGATCCGTTTTGTAGAGGTTTCGGATGAGCGGGTCTAAATCGGCCTTACAATGGACCCGTTGGAATTTTAACTGAGTAAAAAGTACAAAAAATGAGTTTTTGCAATATAATCGTGTTGAAATGCTCGTTATCAAGCATATGAGCTCCTAAAATTTGATTAAAACTTGTTTTGCGGTCCGGTTTGGAGAGGTTTCAGATGAGCGGGTTTAAATATGTATTGCAATGGACCCGTTGGAATTTTAAATAAGTAAAAAGTACATAAATTGAGTTTTTGCAATATAATCATGTTGAAATGCTCGTAATCAAGTATATGAACTCCTAAAATTCGATAAAACCTTTTTTTGTGGTACGTTTCTTATAGGTTTCGGACGAGCGGGTCTCAATAGGCCTTACAATGGACCCGTTGGAATTTTACTTGAATAAAAAGTACAGAAATTGAATTTTTGCAATATAATCGTGTTGAAATGCTCGTAATCATGTGTATGAAATCCTAACATTTGATAAAACACTGTTTTGCGGTCCGTTTGTTATAGGTTTCAGAAGAGATGGTCTAAATAGGCCTTACAATGGACCCTTTGGAATTTTACTTTTGTAAAAAGTACAGAAATTGAGTTTTTGCAATATAATCGTGTAGAAATGCTCGTAATCAAGTATATGAACTCCTATAATTTGATTTAAACTTGTTTCACAGTCTGTTTTGTAGAGGTTTCGGACGAGCGGGTCTAAATGGTCATTACAAGGACCCGTTGGAATTTTAACTAAGTAAAAAGTACAGAAATTCAGTTTTTGCAATATAATCGTGTCGAAATACTTGTAATCAAGCATTTCGGACGAGCGGGTTTAAATAGGCCTTACAATGGACCCATTGGAATTTTATTTGAATAAAAAGTATAGAAATTGAATTTTTGCAATATAATCGTGTTGAAATGCTCGTAATCAAGGATATGAACTCCTAAATATACATTGAAACTTGTTTCATGGTCCGTTTTGTTGAGGTTTCGGACGAGCGGGTCTAAATAGGCCTTACAACGGACCCGTTAGAATTTTTAGCTGAGTAAAATGTACAGAAATTGAGTTTCTGCAATATAATTGTGTTGAAATGCTCGTAATCAAATATATAAACTCCTAAAATTTGATAAAACCTTGTTTTGCGGTCCGTTTGTTATAGGTTTCGGACGAGCGGGTCTAAATCGACCTTACAATGGACCCGTTGAAATTTTACTTGAGTAAAACGTACATAAATTGAGTTTTTGCAATATACTCATGTTGAAATGCTCCTAATCAAGTATATGAACTCCTAAAATTGGATTATAACTTTTTTCGCGGTCTGTTTTGTAGAGGTTTTGGACGAGCGGGTCTAAATAGGCATTACAATGGACCTGTTGGAATTTTAACGTAGTAAAAAGTACAGAAATTGAGTTTTTGCAATATAATCATGTTGAAATCCTCGTAATAAAGTATATGAACTCCTAAAATTTTGTTAAAACTTGTTTTGCGGTTTGTTTTGTAGATGTTTTAGACGAGCGGGTCGAAATAGGCCTTCTTATGAACCTGTTGGAATCTTAACTATGTAAAAAGTACATAAATTGAGTTTTTTGCAATATAATCGTGTTGAAATGCTCGTAGTCAAAGAATATGAACTCCTAAAATTTGATTAAAACTTGTTTTGCGGTCCATTTTGTAGAGGTTTCGGACGAGAGGGTCTAAATAGGTATTACAATGTACCCGTTGGAATTTTAACTGAGTAAAAAGTACATAAATTGAGTTTTTGCAATATAATAGTCTTGAACTGCTCGTAATCAATTATATGAAGTCCTAGAGTTATATTAAAACTTGTTTCGCGGTCCGTTCTATAGAGGTTTCAGACGAGCGGGTCTAAATAGGCATTACAATGGACCTGTTGGAATTTTAACTGAGTAAAAAGTATAGAAATTGAGTTTTTGCAATATAATCATGTTGAAATGCTCGTAATAAAGTATATGAACTCCTAAAATTTTGTTAAAACTTGTTTTGCGGTCCGTTTTGTAGATTTTTCAGACGAGCGGGTAGAAATAGGCCTTCCAATGGACCTGTTGGAATCTTAACTATGTAAAAAGTACATAAATTGAGTTTTTGCAATATAATCGTGTTGAAATGCTCGTAGTCAAGAATATGAACTCCTAAAATTTGATTAAAACTTGTTTTGCGGTCCGTTTTGTAGAGGTTTCGGACGAGAGGGTCTAAATAGGTATTACAGTGGACCCGTTGGAATTTTAACTGAGTAAAAAGTACATATATTGATTTTTTGCAATATAATAGTCTTGAACTGCTCGTAATCAATTATATGAACTCCTAGAGTTTGATTAAAACTTGTTTCGCGGTCCGTTTTGTAGAGGTTTCAGACGAGCGGGTCTAAATAGGCATTACAATGGACCTGTTGGAATTTTAACTGAGTAAAAAGTACATAAATTTAGTTTTTGCAATATAATCGTTTTCAAATGCTCGTAATCAAATATATGAACTCCTAAAATTTGATTAAAACTTGTTTTGCGGTTCGTTTTGTAGAGGTTTCAGACGAGCAGATCTAAATAGGCCTTACAATGGACCCGTTGGTATTTTAACTGAGTAAAAAGTACAGAAATTGAATTTTTGAAATATAATCGTGTTGAAATGCTCGTAATCAAGTATATGAACTCCTAAAATTTAATTAAAACTTGTTTGTGGTCCGTTTTGTAGAGGTTTCGGATGAGCGGGGTCTAAATAGGCCTTACAATGGACCCGTTGGAATTTTAACTGAGTAAAAAGTACAAAAATTGTGTTTTTGCAATATAATCGTGTTGAAATGCTCGTAATCAAGAATATGATATCCTAAAATGTGATTAAAACTTGTTTTGTGGTCCTTTTTGTAGATGTTTGGGATCAACGGGTTTAAAAAGGCTTTACAATGGACCCGTTGGAATTTTAACTGAGTAAAAAGTACAAAAATTGAGTTTTTGAAATATAATCGTGTTGAAATGCTCGTAATCAAGTATATGAAGTCCCGAAGTTTGATTAAAACTTGTTTTGCGGTCTGTTTTGTAGAGGTTTTGGACGAGCGAACCTTTTTGTAGAGGTTTCGGACGAGCAGGTCTAAATGGGCCTTTCAATGGTAACGGTGGAATTTTAACTCAGTAAAAAGTACAAAAATTTAGGTTTTGCAATATAATTGTGTTGAAAAGCTCCTAACCAATTATATGAACTCCTAAAATTTGATTAACACTTATTTTGTGTTCCTTTTTGTATAAGTTTCGGACGAGCAGGTCTAAATGGGCCTTTCAATGGACCCGTTGGAATTTTAATTGGATAAATAGTACAAAAATTGAGGTTTTGCAATATAATTGTGTTGAAAAGCTCCTAATCAATTAAATGAACTCCTAAAATTTAATTAAAACTTGTTTATCGGCCCTTTATGTAGAGGTTTCGGACTAGCAGGTGTAAATGGGCCTTTTAATGGACCCGTTGTAATTTTAACTGAGTAAAAAGTACAGAAATTGAGGTTTCTCAATATAATTGTGTTGGAAATCTCCTAACCAATTAGACAAACTCCTAAAATTAGATTAAAACTTATTTTGTGGCCCTTTTTTTAGAGGTTTCGGATGAGCAAGTCTAAATAGGCCTTTCAATGGAACCGTTTGAATTTTAACTAAGTAGAATGTACAGTAATTGAGGTTTTGCAGTAAAATTGTGTTGAAAAGCTCCAAATCAATTATATGAACTCCTAAAATTTAATTAAAACTTGTTTACCGGTCCTTTTTATAGAGGTTTCGGACCAGCGGGTCTAAATGGGCCTTACAATGTACAAGTTGGAATTTTAACCGAGTAAAGAGTACAGAAATTGAGGTTTTGCAATATAATTTTTTTGAAAAGCTCGTAATCAATTACATGATCTCCTAATATTTGATTAAAACTTTTTTGAAGTCCTTTTTCTAGAGGTTTCAGACGAATAGGTCTAAATGGGCCTTTCAATGAACCCGTTGGAATTTTAACTAAGTAAAAAGAACAGAAATTGAGGTTTTACAATATAATTGTGTTGAAAAGCTCATAACCAATTAGATGAACTCCTAAAATTTGATTAAAACTTTTTTGCGGTCCTTTTGTAGAGGTTTCGGAAGGTCAAGTCTAAATGGGCCTTACAACGGACATGATGGAATTTTAACTATGTAAAAAGTACAAAAATTGAGGTTTTGCAATATAATTTTGTTGAAAATCTCGTAATCAACTAGATGATCTCCTAATTTTTTATTTAAACTTTTTTCTGGTCCTTTTTGTTGAGGTTTCGGGTGAGCAGGTCTAAATGGGCCTTACAATGGACTCGTTGGAATTTTAACTGAGTAATAAGTAAAGAAATTGAGGTTTTTCAATATAATTGTCTTGAAAAGCTCCTAACCAAGTAGATGAACTCCTATAATTTGATTAAAACCTTTTTGTGGTCCTTTTTCTAGAGGTTCCAGACAAGTAGGTCTTAATGGGCCTTTCAATGGAACTGTTGTAATTTAAATGTGTAAAAAGTACAGAAATTGAGGTTTTGCAATATAATTATGTTGAAATGCTCCTAACCAATTAGATGAAATCCTTAAATTTGATTAAAACTTATTTTGCGATTCTTTTTGTCGAGGTTTCGGATGAGCAGGTCTAAATGGGCCTTACAACGAACCTGATTGAATTTTAACTCTATAAAAAGTACAGAAATAGAGGTTTTGCAATATAATTGCGTTGAAAATCTCGTAATCAATTACATGATCTCCTAATATTTGATTAAAACTCTTTTACAGCCCTTTTTGTTGAGGTTTCGGACGTGCATGTCTAAATGGGACTTAAAATGGACTCGTTGGAATTTTAACTGAGTAATAAGTAAAGAAATTGTGGTTTTTCAATATAATTGTGTTGAAAAGCTCCAAACTAATGAGACAAAGTCCTAAAATTTGATTAAAACTTATTTTGTGGTCCTTTTGTAGAGGTTTCGGATGAGCAAGTCTAAATAGGCCTTTCAATGGAACCGTTTGAATTTTAACTAAGTAAAATGTACAGTAATTGAGGTTTTGCAGTAAAATTGTGTTGAAAGCTCCAAATCAATTACATGAACTCCTAAAATTTAATTAAAACTTGTTTACCGGTCCTTTTTATAGAGGTTTCGGACTAGCGGGTCTAAATGGGCCTTACAATGTACAAGTTGGAATTTTAACCGAGTAAAGAGAACAAAAATTGAGGTTTTGCAATATAATTTTGTTGAAAAGCTCGTAATCAATTACATGATCTCCTAATGTTTGATTAAAACTTTTTTGAAGTCATTTTTCTAGAGGTTTCAGACGAGCAGGTCTTAATGGGCCTTTCAATTGAACCGTTGGAATTTTAACTGAGTAAAAAGTACATAAATTGGGGTTTTGCAATATAATTGTGTTGAAAGCTCATAACCAATTAGTTGAACTCCTAAAATTTGATTAAAACTTTTTTGTGGTCCTTTTGTAGAGGTTTCAGAAGGTCGGGTCTAAACGAGCCTTACAACAGACATGATGGAATTTTAACTGTGTAAAAAGTACAAAATTGAGGTTTTGCAATATAATTTTGTTGTAAATCTCGTAATCAATTACATGATCTCCTAATATTTGATTTAAACTTTTTTCCGGTCCTTTTTGTTGAGGTTTTGGGCGAGCAGGTCTAAATGGGCCTTACAATGGACTCGTTGGAATTTTAACTGAGTAATAAGTAAAGAAATTGATGTTTTTCAATATAATTGTGTTAAAAAGCTCCTAACCAAGTAGATGAACTCCTATAATTTGATTAAAACCTTTTTGCGGTCCTTTTTCTAGAGGTTCCGGACAAGTAGGTCTTAATGGGCCTTTCAATGGAACTGTTGGAATTTAAATGTGTAAAAAGTACAGAAACTGAGGTTTTGCAATATAATTATGTTGAAAAGCTCCTAACCAATTAGATGAACTCCTAAAATTTGATTAAAACCTATTTTGCGATTCTTTTTGTAGAGGCTTCAGATGAGCAGGTCTAAATGGGCCTTACAACGAACCTGATTGAATTTTAACTGTGTAAAAAGTACAGAAATAAAGGTTTTGCAATATAATTGCGTTGAAAAGCTTGTAATCAATTACATGATCTCCTAATATTTGATTAAAACTTTTTCCGGTCCTTTTTGTTGAGGTTTCAGACGAGCAGGTCTAAATGGGCCTTACAATGGACTCATTGGAATTTTAACTGAGTAATAAGTAAAGAAATTATGGGTTTTCAATATAATTGTGTTGAAAAGCTCCAAACTAATTAGATGAACTCCTAAAGTTTGATTAAACTTGTTTTGCGGTCCTTTTTATAGAGGTTCCGGACGAGCCGGTCTAAATAGGCCTTTAAATGGACCCGTTGGAATTTAAATTGTGTAAAAAGTATAGAAAATGAGTTTTTGCAATATAATTGTGTTAAAAAGCGTCTAATCATTTATATGAACTATTAAAATTTAATTAAAACTTGTTTTGCGGTCCTTTTTGTAGAGGTTTCGGACGAGGAGGTCTAAATGGGCCTTTCAATGGACCCGTTGGAATTTTAATTGTGTAAACAATACAAAAATTGAGGTTTTGCAATATAATTGTGTTGAAAAGCTCCTAATCAATTATATGAACTCCTAAAATTTAATTAAAACTTGTTTATCGGTCCTTTTTGTAGAGGTTTCGGACGACCAGGTTTAAATGGGCCTTTCAATGGACCCGTTGGAATTTTAATTGAGTAAAAAGTACAGAAATTGAGGTTTTGGAAAATAATTATGTTGAACAGCTCGTAATAAATTACATGATCACCTAATGTTTGATTAAAACTTTTTTCGATCCTATTTCTAGAGTATTCGGATGAGCAGGTCTAAATGTGCCTTACAACGGACCTGATTGAATTTTAATTGTGTAAGAAGTACATAAATTGAGGTTTTGCAATATAATTGTGTTGAAAAGCTCGTAATCAATTACATGATCTCCTAATATTTGATTGAAACTTTTTTCCGGTCCTTTTTGTTGAGGTTTCAGATCAGTAGGTCTAAATGAGCCTTTCAATGGACCCATTGGAATTTTAACTGAATAATAAGTAAATAAATTGTGGTTTTTCAATATAATTGTGTTGAAAAGTTCCAAACTAATTAGACGAACTCCTAGTGTTTGTTTAAAACTAGTTTTGCGGTTCGTTTTTTAGAGGTTTCGGACGAGCAGGTATAAATGGGCCTTTTAATGGACCCGTTGGAATTTTAATTGTGTACACAGTACAAAAACTGAGGTTTTGCAATATAATTGTGTTGAAAATCTCCTAATCAATTATATGAACTCCTAAAATTTAATTAAAACTTGTTTAGCGGTCCTTTTGTAGAGGTTTCGGACGAGCATGTTTAAATTGGCCTTTTAATGGACCCGTTTGAATTTTAATTGTGCAAATAGTACTATAATTGTGTTGAAAATCTCCTAACCAATTAGATTAAATCCTAAAATTTAATTAAAAATTGTGTTGCGGTCCTTTTTTGTAGAGGTTTCGGACGAGCAGATCTAAATGGGCCTTACAACGAACCTTATTGAATTTTAACTGTGTAAAAAGTACAGAAATAGGGATTTTGCAATATAAATGCGTTTAAAAGCTCGTAATTAATTACATGATCTCCTACTATTTGATTAAAACTTTTTTCTGGTCCTTTTTGTTGTGGTTTCGGATGAGCATTTTTAAATGGGCCTTACAATGGACTCCTTGGAATTTTAACTGAGTAATAAGTAAGGAAATTGTGGTTTTTCAATATAATTGTGTTGAAAAGCTCCAAACTAGTTAGATGAACTCCTAAAGTTTGATTAAACTTGTTTTGCGGTCCTTTTTGTAGAGGTTTCGGACGAGCAGGTCTAAATGGGCCTTTAAATGGACCCGTTGGAATTTTAATTGTGTAAAAAGTATAGAAATTGAGGTTTTGCAATATAATTGTATTAAAAAACATCTAATCAATTATATGAACTACTAAAATTTAATTAAACTTGTTTTGCGGTCCTTTTTGTAGAGGTTTCGGACGAGCAAGTCTAAATGGGCCTTTCAATGGACCCATTGGAATTTTAATTGTGTAAACAGTTCAAAAAATTGAGGTTTTGCAATATAATTATGTTGAAAAGCTCCTAATAAATTATATGAACTCCTAAAATTTAATTAAAACATGTTTAGCGGTCCTTTTTGTAGAGGTTTCGGACGAGCATGTCTAAATTGGCCTTTCAATGGACCCGTTGGAATTTTAATTGTGTGAACAGTACAAAAATTTAAGGTTTTGCAATATAATTGTATTGAAAAGCTCCTAATCAATTATATGAACTCCTAAAATTTAATTAAAACTTGTTTAGCGGTCGTTTTGTAGAGGTTTCGGACGAGCAGGTCTAAAAGGGCCTTTCAATGGACTCGTTGGAGTTTTAACTGAGTAAAAAGTACAGAAATTGATGTTTTGCAATATAATTGTGTTGAGAAGCTCCTAACCAATTAGATGAACTCCTAAAATATAATTAAAACATGTTTTGTGGTCCTTTTTGTAGAGGTTTCAGATGAGCGGGTCTAAATGGGCCTTTCTTTGGACCCGTTGGAATTTTAATTGTGTACACATTACAAAAATTGAGGTTTTGCAATATAATTGTGTTGAAAAGATCCTAATCTAATATATGAACTCCTAAAATTTAATCAAAACTTGTTTAACGGTCCTTTTTGTAGAGGTTTCAGACGAGCATGTTTAAATGGGCCTTTCAATGGACTCGTTAGAATTTTAATTTCGTAAGCAGTACAATAATTGTGTTGAAAAGCTCCTAACAAATTAGATGAACTCCTAAAATTTAATTCAAACTTGTATTGTGGTCTTTTTTGTAGAGTTTTCGGACGAGAAGGTCTAAATGGGCCTTTCAACGGACCCATTGGAATTTTAACTAAGTAAAAAGTACAGAAATTGAGGTTTAGCAATATAATTGGGTTCAAAAGCTTGTAATCACTTACATGATCTCCTAATATTGGAATAAAACTTTTTTCCGGTCCTTTTTGTAGAGGTTTCAGACGTGAATATCTAAATGGGCCTTTTAATGGACTCGTTGGAATTTTAACTGAGTAAAAAGTACAGAAATTGAGATTTTTTAATATAATTGTGTTAAAATGCTACTAATAAATTAGATGAACTCCTAAAATTTAATTAAAACTTGTTTAGCGATACTTTTTGTAGAGGTTTTGGAGGAGCGGGTCTAAATGGGCCTTATAATGGACACGTTGAAATTTTAACTAAGTAAAAAGTACAGAAATTGAGGTTTTGCAATATAATTGTGTTGAAAAGCTCCTAATCAATTATATGAACTCCTAAAATTTAATTAAAACTTGTTTACCGGTCCTTTCTGTTGAGGTTTCGGACGAGTAGGTCTAAATGGGACTTTCAATGGACCCGTTGGAATTTTAACTGAGTAAAAAGTATAGAAATTGAAGTTTTGTAATATAATTGTGTTGAAAAGCTCCTAACCAATTATATGAAAACCTAAAATTTGATTAAAACTTGTTTAGCGGTCCTTTTTGTAAAGGTTTCAGATGAGCAGGTCTGAGTGGGCCTTTCAATGGACCCGTTGGAGTTTTAATTGTGTACATAGTACAAAAATTGAGGTTTTGCAATATAATTGTGTTGAAAAGCTCCTAATCAATTATATGAACTCCTAAAATTTAATTAAAACTTGTTTAGCGGTCCTTTTTGTAGAGGTTTCGGACGAGCAGGTTTAAATGGGCCTTTCAATGGACCCGTTGGTATTTCAATTGTGCAAACATTACAAAAATTGAGGTTTTGCAATATAATTGTGTTGAAACACTTCTAACCAATTAGATGAACTCTTAATATTTAATTAAAACTTGTTTTGCGGTCTTTTTTGTAGAGGTTTCGGACGAGCATATCTAAATGGGCCTTTTAATGGACCCGTTTGAAGTTTAACTGAGTAAAAAGTACCGAAATCTAGGTTTTGCAAAATAATTGGGTTGAAAAGCTTGTAATCAATTACATGATCTCCTAATATTTGATTAAAACTTTTTTCCGGTCCTTTTTGTAAAGGTTTCGGATGAGCATATCTAAATGGGCCTTTTAATGGACCCGTTGGAATTTTAACTGAGTAAAAAGTACAGAAATTGAGGTTTTTTAATATAGTTGTGTTGAAATTCTCGTAACCAACTAGATGAACTCCTAAAATTTGATTAAAACTTGTGTAGCGATACTTTTTGTAGAGGTTTTGGATGAGCAGGTCTAAATAGGCCTTACAATGGACACGTTGGAATTTTAACCAAGTAAAAAGTATAGAAATTGTGGTTTTGCAATATAATTGTGTTGAAAATCCCATAATCAATTATATGAACTCCTAAAATTTAATTAAAACTTGTTTAGCGGTCCTTTTTGTAGAGGTTTCGGACGAGCAGGTCTAAATGGGCCTTTCAATGGACCTGTTGGAATTTTAACTGAGTAAAAAGTACATAAATTGAGGTTTTGCAATATAATTGTGTTGAAAAGCTCCTAACCAATTAGATGAACTCCTAAAGTTTAATTAAAACTTGTTTTGTGGTCCTTTTTGTAGAGGTTTCGGACGAGCATGTCTAAATGGGCCTTTTATTGGATCCGTTGGAATTTTAATTGTGTACACATTACACAAATTGAGGTTTTGCAATATAATTGTGTTGAAAAGCTCCTTATCAATTATATGAACTCCTAAAATTTAATTAAAACTTGTTTAGCGGTCCTTTTGTAGAGGTTTCGGACGAGCAGGTTTAAATGGGCCTTTCAATGGACCCGTTGGAATTTTAATTGTGTAAACAGTACAAAGATTGAGGTTTTGCAATATAATTGTGTTGAAAAGCTTCTAACCAATTAGATGAACTCCTAAAATTTAATTAAAACTTGTTTTGCGATCCTTTTTGTAGAGGTTTCGGACGAGCATATCTAAATGGGCCTTTTAATTGACCCGTTGGAATTTTAACTGAGTAAAAAGTACAGAAATTGAGCTTTTTTAATATAATTGTGTTGAAATGCTCCTAACCAATTAGATGAACTCCTAAAATTTGATTAAAACTTGTTTTGTGGTCCTCTTTGTAGAAGTTTCAGACGAGAAGGTCTTAATGGGCCTTTCAATGAACCCGTTGGAATTTTAACTGAGTAAAAAGTACAAAAATTGAGGTTTTGCAAAATAATTGTGTTGAAAAGCTCCTAATCAATTATATGAACTTCTAAAATTTAATTAAAACTTGTTTAGAGATACTTTTTGTAGAGGTTTTGTGTAACCCCCTCGTCCCGGCCTGGGCGGCCGACCGGTCCGAGTGGGTCACACAGGGATAACCGAGAAGAAATCCGTTAAGGCTCCACTTCGGTTAACAACCTGAGAAAAACTTTTTCTTTAATTATCTTGTCTAAATGATTTCAATTAGACCTATGTGAGAAGCGACAGCGGAAAACAAGTCTAAACCATACAAACGACATGTAATTTGATTTAAATTTACCATGTATTCAATTTAAGTTGATTCCTTGCATCACGCGACCAAAACACACATAAACGATTACTAACAAGGCTAGCGAGAAAGCTAACACCGAACAGGGCCTAATGCCCAACAGTTGAGAACCTTTAGAGATGTCAAAAGCCCACATTTCAGGCTCGTGTTTCGAAATAGGCTTCCCCGTTTCGATACACGGGCCCAAATTTAAAAAGCCAGACCATCTGTTTCAATACGCCGCACCCCGTTTTGGAACAGGTGTCTATTTCTCCTAGGCGTTCCGAAACACATTTCGGAACAGACCCTCACAGTAGCCAAAACATTTCGATACTCGTATCGGAATAGGGGTTCACAATAGCCAAACCGTACCAGAACGCAATCCGATACGAGTGTCCTTGGAACAACACCCGTTCCGAAACAACCACCCTCGTTCCGAAACGCCTGAAACCACTGAGTTTCCAAAACCAGTTTTAAGCATCTCTAAACGATCCCAAATGACCCCAACAACTTCATGAAGCAAGAAACAACATGCGCACACAAACTATAGAAGCATGCACCCTAGTACAAGCATGCTTAAACACTTGACTCACATGTACATAAAGGGCACCCAAAAGGATAACCAAGCATTCATTAAGGTATAAAGCAAGCAAGGTTCACAAGCCTTAGAACAACCACATAAGCGTAAGGATAAGGGCCACATGGCCAACATACATGCCAAGCGAGCCACACACAAACGTCAACATACTAAAGGAGTCTAAACAAGCTCCTTAACACAAGCAACAACACAAATCCCCATTGCTTAACTATTACATCAATTACTTAAAAGTCCATACTTGAAGGTTAAGATAGCACACTTGGAGTCCTTTCTCCTTGCACAAGCAACCCACGAACTAAGGATATGCGTTGTCGAACAAAAGAGAGCGTAAGAGTAAAGCTTAGTGAGGGTAAGCTCATAAAACAAACCTCGATAATACAGGGTCCAAGCAGAGCAAGAAAACCAAGGATGAATGCATGTTTCCTTACCTTCGAAACCACATGAATCAAATATATAAAATACATGAATATATCATCAATTATCATGCCATGCTCAACATATCCCCAAATTCAACCATATTAAACACATTCAACAAAACGTATTGGCACCTAGCTATGACCCGAATACGTGGATGACAACCGTTGGAACTCACATCCAACAACTCAACCTTTACATTACCTCACGGTGGGATTACACTCATCATCGTTTCACGGGGAGGGGATTCCACTCATCCTCACGCCCCGTCGATGGGATTCCACTCATCACCGACCAAAATATAAATGAAGATTTCCGGGTGTACCTGTTCTCCATCTTAATTACTACCAACACCAAGACCACGCGCACATTTCGACACTCGTGTGCACACTAAACATCCTAATGATCGATCATTTGTACCCAAGCATACTAGTGCCAATAGTAACTCATTTCATAGCTCAACCTCACAACATTCTTAGCAATTTCCGTGCCTAGCACGTACTCACCATGATTTACCATCATGCACCCACATTTCATCAAACACATGCATATCACAATGCATAAATGAATCATTATGCGTCATCACAACACATATGCACAAAATGCATAGCAACATCATTCACATTTAATACATGAGGCATAACACAACATTTAGAAGTTCAACCAAAGTCTTCTTAACTAAAGTTTGAGATTAGACTACCAATCTAATCCCAACTCTAGGCGGGTTTACCAAGCCTGACCTAGGTCCACATGCTTGAACCAACATTTGAAAACAAATTTAAAATCGAAAAACCACTCACTGGACTTTCCAACACAAGCAAACAACTGATCAAGCTCCCAATGGTTCCGGGTTGATTCTCGAAGATTCTCCAACACCAAATCACGATGCTAGTCAATCAAAGCAAACAAAACAAACACAAATCAACCCACAAATGACTGTAGAAACCCTCAGAGGACAAAGCAAGCCTTTAGCCAACTAAGAACACCCTTAAACATATATTTTCGAGCAGCCCATTTGCATAGTTAACAACCAATGATTCCAACCCCTTTTCCACTCTCATATGCTTCCAAAATAACCCCTAAACATCATTGATATGAACCCGGTAATGTGACCCGAGTCATATAGATGTGCCCGATCGTGATTCTAGTAAGAAATATTCTTTGCTACGCTTTGAACTCTGATATATCATAAAACATATATGTGAGATGAATAACAATATAATAAAAAAAATTAATGAAGAAAGAAATTGGATATGTAATTTGGATAATATGGTGGCTAAGGATAGAGGATGATAATCATGGAAAGGTGTAAACCAAAGGAGTGATGGGAGATGCTTAAGGCGGCGTGGATTTGTATGGTTGCAAGGATAGCGAATTGTGACCCGCTAGCTATAACGAGCTAGGAACCAACAATATACTTTGATGGAGTCGATGTGAAGGAGTGTGGAACGTGACCCACAAGCTATAAGAGAGCTTGGAACCAACGCTATAGTAAAATGAAATGGATAGAAGACTACAAGCACAACTTGAAGCCGATAGAGTTCTCGCAAGAACAAGATGAAAGCAATCTTTCAAAGGTTTATATTCTCAAAAAAAAGTCCTTACAAATGAACCTAAGGTGCCTATTTATAGTGTGGCTAGGCACCATATGAAAAGTCACACAAAAGAGAGATGAATGCTCATCTAAATGCTATTGAATACAAATAAATGGAATGTTTCTTTCTTATCCTTTTGATGGATGAATTTTACTTTAAATTGAGATGAATTTAGCCTTAAATTCGTCCAAAAGGAGTGGTGACTCTTGGGCTGCTTCATTTTGCTTGCAAATGGATAAAAGAGAATGAATGTGGACATAGGATGAATGTAGACATCCCACACATCCAAATCAGCTTGTCTCTTTGAATTCCTTGATGATTTTATCACTTAATTTGATGATTAAATGATATTAAACCGGCCTTCATTGCTTGCCCATTTGTGGAATATGATCAGCCTTCAAAAATGATAAATAAAGGCCTTGAATGCATAATTTGAATGCTGATTATGGCATGTCCCTTCTCTTGAACGTGAATGACCTTCATTGGTTCATAATTTCAACCTTGAATAAGTGAATTATGAAGCTTAAATGCTTTGTTACTCTAAGAAGATGAACAACCTTGAAAAGATGAAAAGAATTCAGCCTTGAATTGCCTTCAATTGCCTTGTTTGCATGAGTAAAGATGGTCATCAATGACTTGTTTCCAAGTTGAAGTTGAAAAGTCTCTTCTTTAATCCACACGTCACATGAACCTAGACACACACAAATGATTTATTCAAACTTAAAATAATAGATGCATGAAACAATTAAAGAGTTAGTTAATTGAGTGAACTAGTTAAATGAATGAACTAGTTTAACTAAAGAACTAACTTTATTAAATTTAACTATATGCATGAATGAAGTAGTTTAAAGAATGATTTAAGATGCATAATTAAACTACTTCCCTAAATGAACTAAAACTATAAATGAAGTGCATGCTTTTATGGCAAGCACACTTTATAAATGCAATGGAAGTTTGAAATACTTAAATTCTCATGCAAATGCATGCATGAGCAAGGTAAGGCATTCCTCCCTTATTATTTCTTCTTTCTCACGTTGATGGCTTGTTGTAAACAAGCTTTCCATGGCTGATTGAAACTCCTTGGCCCGTGCACGTGTAATGGGGCCACTTGGGTACTTCTCGGGTCCTTGTTCTTGATGGTCATATCAATCATACAATCATCAGCCCTCAATTTCTTATCCAAAATAGCCCCAAAACCCCATTTTAAAGCACTCTAAAATCCCACTTAAACCCAAATCCGAGTTTCTTAATAAAACTTCGTGAAAATTAACTATGTTGGACCATTTGGGCTACCAATAACATATCTAATAATAAGAAATCAAAAGCTTTAACAATAAACCATAAAGTTTGGATTTTTAACTTAAAGCTTGAAAACTTTAATATGTAAAATAATGGGTTTCATGGAAATCTAAGAGCATGGAGAGAAAGAGGAAGTTAAGGACAACTCAAAAACGTAATTACCTTTCAAAAATGCACAAGAATGGTGAGAGGAGGAGATGGAACAGTGGCAAGAGGAGGGGAGGCTAAGGTCTCGTTTGTTTTTGCTTTGGAGGAAGAAGATGAAGACATAAGGAGTGTTGTAAGTTTTTGTTTTATTTGAAAAAGTGCCAAATGACTCATTTACCCTTAATGAACATGGATTATTACAATAGTGCAAAATCCATGGCCATTGGGTTTAATTCTAAACAAACCCAACATATTTATTTTATTTGTTTTGAAAATACAAGTCCCAAAATAATATTTTAATATTTTAATTTCACCCGACCCCCAAACTCGGGTGTTACAACTCTCCCCCACTTAAGGAATTTTGTCCTCGACATTACCTGACGGAAACAGATACGGAAACTGCTCAAGCATATCAGCTTTCCTCTCCCACTTGGCCTCTTCCACACCTCTATGTCTCCATAACACTTTGACTAACTCTATGGTCTTACCACGCAACACCTTGCTATCCGAAGCAAGTATCTCAACCGGTTCTTCATTGTAAGACAATTCTGGATTCACTTCTTACCCCTCAACGGGAATAACATGAGACGGATCCGATCTATATCTCCAAAGCATCGACATATGGAAAACATCGTGGATCTTCTCTAACTCTGAAGGCAATCTCAAACAGTAAGCTACTGGCCCAATCCGCTCAACTATCTCATACGGACCGATAAACCTCGGACTCAACTTGCCTTTCCGGCCAAATCGCATTACCTTCTTCCACGGAGATACTTTCAGAAACACTTTCTCACCCACTGAAAACTCAATCTCTTTTCTCTTCAAATCAACATTAGATTTCTAACGATCGGAAGCTGCCTTCAAACGGTCACAAATCAACTTCACTTTGTCGGTAGTCCCCTTAAGCAAATCCGGCATAGGTAACAATTTATGACCCGTTTCGGCCCAATAGATCGGAGTCCTACATCGCCTACCATACAATGCCTCATAAGGAGCCTTCTGGATACTATCCTGATAACTGTTGTTGTAAGCAAACTCGACTAAGGGTAAATGATTCTCCCACGATCCCTGAAAGTCGATCACACAACAACGAAGCATATGCTCTAATACATGTATCACTCGCTCTGACTGACCATCTGACTGCAAATGATAAGAAGTACTGAAATGCAAATGAATACCTAGGGCACTATGCAAACAACCCCAGAACCTCGATGTGAACCTCGGATCTCTGTCTGATACAATAGACTTCGGAACTCCATGCAGTCTCACAATCTCGCGGATGTACAAATCTGCCAATTTATCTAAAGAATCGGTGGTGTTCACGGCTAAGAAATGAGCACACTTAGTGAATCTATCAACTATCACCCAGACAGAATTCTTCTTCGAAGGAGACAACAACAACCATGACACAAAGTCCATAGTGATTCTTTCCCACTTCCATTCCGGAATTTTCAAAGGTCGTAACAAACCTGAAGGAACTTGATGTTCTGCCTTTACTCTTTGAGAAACCATGCAACGACTCACATACTCGACTACATCCTTCTTCAAACCAACCTAGAAATCATCACTCTTCAGATCTCGGTACATCTTAGTACTGCCCGGATGTATAGAAAAAGGACTCGAATGTGCTTCGCTCAGAATCATACGTCTCAACTCAACATCTTCAGGCGCTACCACTCTGTCTCTAAAACACAACACATTCTTATCACTGAAACTTTACTCTGTCGGTCTACCTTCTGCAATGTCCTGAACATGTGAAGCTAATGATACATCTTGCAACCATTTCTCTCTGATCATCTGAATCAACGAAGGCTTCACTTGCAACTCTGTAATCAAACCACCGTCCTCTGATATACACAGCCTAGAAAACATAGCTCGCAACTCAACTGCAACATTTCTGCTGAACACATCGGCCACTACATTTTCCTTACCCTGATGGTACTCAGTAGTCAAATCATAGTCTTTCAACAGTTCAAGCCATCTTCTCTGTCTCAAGTTCAGCTCTCTCTGAGTCATCAGATACTTCAAGGTTTTATGATTTGTGTAAACCGTGCACTTATCACCATACAAGTTGTGATGCTAAATCTTCAACGCAAACACAACTGCTACTAACTCAATATCGTGCGTAGGGTAGTTCTTCTCGTGCACCTTCAACTATCTCGAAGCATAAGCAATAACTCTCCTTTCTTTCATCAGAACACAACCTAAACCTACGTCGGAAGCATCGCTATAGATCACGAACTCTCTCCCTGAAACTGGCTGTACTAACAATGGAGCATTCGTCAAAGCATCTTTTAATTTCTAAATTGCCTTTTGTCTCGCATCTGACCACTCAAACTTCACTCCTTTTTGTAACAATTTAGTCAACGGAGCAACTACTCTAGAGAAACCATCAACGAACCTCCTATAGTAACCAGCTAGTCCTAGGAAACTCCTAATCTCTGTCACTGACTTTGGTTGTTTCCACTCAACAGTGGCTTCAATCTTCTTCGGATCAATTCGGATACCTTCAGATTGTAACGCCCCGATTTTGTGCTTAGAAGTTTTGGGTTTGGACCGGTTCGGTCAAAGTGCGGTTCGAATATAAAAGGTGATTTTTAGGAAAGCCTAGTTCGGGTTGCATTAAAAATATGGAAAAATGTTCTAAAATCCTTATTTATTATATATAAGAGAATGATGGAATCAATTTTGCAAAATGAGGTTTGGAAGAGTGACATTTTGGGTTAGTGACCAAAATGTAATTTTTGAAAACTGTGAGACTGTTTTAAAAAGGATTGAAACTTTGAATCTTTAAGGAGCTATTTACCCAATGGGAGTTTCTCCAGATTTTTCTAAGATATTAAATGATTAATTAATAGTTTTTAAATAAAACAAAAGTGGAGGGAAGATATTTTGGCCATAACTAACTTTTCTCTCAAATCTTCCATTTTCATTTTCTCTCATTTTCTCTCAAACCAAACACATTTTCTCCAGAGCATTTCCTTCGAATTTTGATGTCCAAACATGAGATTTTAATCCTCTTTTGATCTCTAATTATCTCTTCAACAAAACCTCATCATTTCCTAATTGGATTTTCAAGATTTTGGTTCCAAAAAGGGAGAAACTCAAGTTTGGAGGTAAGAATGTCCTTCTCCTCTAAACTCTCAGTTCTTTACTGAAGTTCCTAAGTTCTCAATCCTTAATTTGTGTTTGGCTTTTAAATGCAAGATTTGGTTGATTTTGGTTAAAATTCGTATGATCTGTTTGGGCAGTGATTTGAGGTGTCTTTTTGATGTTAAATGAATGTTAATTTGATAAGGAATTGAGGTTTAATTAATGCAATCCCGGATAGGTTGATTTTCCTAAGTTTTGCTTGAGTTTTTGGTTGCTTTTGGAGTGTTTTTGATGATCTGTTGTTGCTGGAGGTATAAGGACGTGATTGGGATCATTTTGGATGTTAATTGATGTTTGTAAATGGTTAGAAGTGATGGATCTTGGCTGGGTTAAGTTTTGGAAGTGTTTGGAGGTGATTTCGGTTGTGTTTGGTAGCCGAAATGTTGGATTTGTGTAGAGCAGCGAGTTGTGTTGTGTTGCTGGTGT
The DNA here is from genome assembly GCA_958450335.1 of Hibiscus tridactylites. Classification (NCBI taxonomy): domain Eukaryota; kingdom Viridiplantae; phylum Streptophyta; class Magnoliopsida; order Malvales; family Malvaceae; genus Hibiscus; species Hibiscus tridactylites. The sequence goes on from OY288281.1 coordinate 43,636,657, forward strand.
TTTAATGCATCATGATGCATTAATCCTCTGTTGTTATGTGCTTGAAACAGGGGAGAATGATCCGTGAGCAAAAGAGGTGTTGTTGAAGGTTTCGGATGCTTGGAAGGCTTGTTGGCTAGCCTTGTTTTGTGTATCGGTGAGTGAAGTTGGGTTTTCAGCTTTAAAACCAAGGTTTGAAGGTTTTGGGAGCTTAGTTTAAGTCTAAACAACTTTGCTAAGCTCAAGAGTAAGTAAATGGATTTTCCCTCTTGGTTTGTGTTGTGAATTGGTTTTTAAAGCAATTGTGATTGTTGGATGCAATGCATGTGAATTGCATGTTTTAAATTCTGTTTTGAAAGCATATATTAGCATGGTTTAACGCTGGTTTTGAAAGTCATATGTGAAGGGTGCTCAAGGTAAGAGATCCTTGGTTTTGTACATTGAAATTGTGAAATTGATGCATAGTGTTGCATGCTGTTTAATGGCTTTGTGTAATGCTTCAAAAACAGTGGATTGATGATGGTAAATGTTGGTCTTTGCATTTGGGTTGTGCTTGTAAAACATTGGATTAATGTGGTAAGACGGTTATATTGGCAAGTGATGTATGTGGTTCTTGGTTACTTAAATCGGATATAGTTAGCCGGCTATAGGATTGGGTGCACCGTGAATAAAGTCGCCTTGGATGTGGAGTGGTTAAGTGTGAACCGGTAACTCCATCCAAGTACACTAACGAGATGGTTAAGATCACCATGGTTGTTTAAATTCCATGGGTGGGTCTTGTGTTAAGGTCATAATGGTGGTTAAAATTCCATTCGAGGACCTTGGGTAAGCAAAGGTTATAATGGTGGTTAAAATTCCATTTGAGGACCTTGTGCTTGTTAAGATCACAATGGTGGTGTAAAGTCCATGTGTGGATCTTGTGAAGTATGTCCCGGATCTCGTTAGTGATGTTATACAACTACCAATGGTTGATGCTAGGGTCATATGGTGGTTAAAGTTCAATATGGGGACCTTGTGCATGTTAAGGTCATATGGTGGTTAAAATTCCATATGAGGATCTTGTGAGTGTTAAGGTTATATGGTGGTTAAAATTCCATATGAGAACCTTGTGAATGTTAAGGCTATATGGTGGTTAAAATTCCATATGAGGGCCTTGTGTGTGGTAAGGTCAAATGGTGGTTAAAATTCCATTTGGGAGACCTTGAGATTGGTAGTGTGTATGAAGCGTGGGGACAACGCTTGTGATCTGCGTATCCGATTGGTTGTTGAGTTGAAAAGTGGATATGGTTTATCACTTGGAAGCCAATATAATGTTCTTGAATATAATGAAGCATGAGATGCTTGAATTGATGCATGATTGCATGAGAAGTGAATAATGCTTAATGAATGCATGTTTTACTTGTTGGCATGTACAAGTGTTTATAATCTATTGAGAATGGTGCATGTGTGCATGAAATCTCTTTAGTGCATGAAATCTCTTTAGTGCATTGAAGTCTTGTGAAGGCTTGTTTAAAAGGCATGTAATGCAAATGTTGAGTTTATGGTTCATATGTTGCATTTGTTTAATGCATGTAGTTAATCGAATGAGCAAGTGATGTTTAAAAGGTTTCTTGCTTTGAAATGATTTTCAAGAATGAGAAAGCTATGGTGTGAAGTGGAAATGTTTTCCAAGGATCTTGTATTTAACCTTGCATATGATGTTCATGCATGGAATGGTTAAAATGTTGATTTTGCAAGTTATGCTTTGAAAAGGGTTACTTAGCTTTCTAAGCTAAGGGTTGATTTTCATGTTTGAGTAATGCATGACTTTGAGCATGTTGTTGAAAAGGGTTTTCAAACATTGCTTTGGTTTATCAAATTATGATGCTTTTGAAAGTGGTTTTATGATTCACTGCATTGATGGTGTTTTGGTTTTGAGCATTCCTCACTAAGCATTATGTGCTTACGCTCCTTTTTGTCCATCAATGCAGATAATTGAAGTTGGAACAGCGAGAAGCAAGGGATTCAAGGAGAGCTCCACTTGAGATGTATGTCTCGGTAATAGCTATAGATAATAAAGGCAATGGGGGAAGAATCTCTTATGTTGATGTTTAATGGGTTTGTGTATGTTGGACAAGTTTGGTTTTATGTTGTTGATAATGTTGGATCATGTAATTGGCCTTTATGAGGTGGTTTTGGCATATTGATACTTGAATGGTTTGCTAAGTAGGAAGCATGCCTATAGAATTGGGGATTTTCATAATTGATGCCATGTTGATGTTTGGTTGATGCAATTATGTTCCTTGTATGTTGAATGACTTGCTGGTAAAGTTTGGTTGCATTTGGAGCATGTTTGATGGGTCAATTGTATGTTAAACCAGCAATTTTTCTGCAATCTGAGCAATCTGTTTCGGAACAGGTGTTACCGTATCGGAACGGGGGCCTGAAATGGCCTGGGCGTTCCGAAACGGAAGGCACTGTTCCGGAACGGTTTGGCCACTGCCAGACCCTGTTTCGATACCAGTTTCGGAACGGTCCCGCGTTTCGGAACGGGTCTTCCCTGTTCCGAAACACTCGACCGTTGGGCACTGAAATTGTTGGTTAAATGTTTTGAAACCTTTGCGTTTTGGTCCTGAATCTTGTTTATGCAATTGGATGAGTTTGAGATGTCCGTTTGCGTTGAAATTTGGCAGTGAAGCATGAAAGATGATTAATTTCATATTGGTAACTTTAATTTGGGTTAAGTCCTTATAATTTTCTGAATTTACAATTTGGTCCCTAAAGTTGTAATTTGTGCAATTGAGTCCCTAATTGTTCTCTGATTGTTATGATCTTTGAGTATGAGGAACTTGTGAACATATCTAGGGTTAACGTGCATCTAGACAAGAGTAAAAAGAAAAAAAGGGTCGTTAATCAAGGTTGACTTTTGGGTTGACTTTGGTTTTCCCCGTGTGATCTTCTTAATTCGGGTCAACCGTCTAGGCCGGGTTAAGGGGGTTACACAGATGATACCACATGACCAAGAAACACAACCTCCCTGATCCAGAACTCGCATTTACTCAACTTAGCATACAACTGATTACTCATCATTCTCTGCAAAACAAGTCTCAAATGTTCATCATGTTCTTCTTCTGATCTCGAGTACACAAGGATGTCGTCTATGAAAACAACTACAAATCGGTCTAGATAGTCTCGGAAAACTCTGTCCATCAAGTCCATGAATGCTGCTGGTGCATTCGTGAGCCCAAACGACATCACAAGGAACTCATAATGACTATATCTAGTCCTAAAAGCTGTCTTCGGGACATCACACTCCTTTACCTTCAACTGATAGTACCCTGATCTCAAATCTATCTTCAAAAACACTGAAGCACCCCTCAACTGATCAAACAAGTCATCTATACGAGGCAACGAATACTTGTTCTTTACTGTCAACTGGTTCAACTGCCTATAGTCGATACACATCCTCATATTGCCATCCTTCTTTTTCACAAACAACACGGGAGCACCCCAAGGTGAACTACTAGGCCTAATAAAACCTCGGTTTAACAACTCCTGAAGCTGACTTTTCAACTCCTTCAACTCTTTCGGAGCCATACGGTACGGAGCAATAGAAACTGGAGTAGACCCTGAAACAGTCTCAATCACAAACTCTACATCTCTGTCAGGAAGCAAACCTGGTAACTCTTATAGAAACACATCTGGATAATCAAAAACTGTCACGAAATCTTTCGGTCTAACCTCACTCATATTCGGATTCATCACATACGCTAAATAAGCCCCACAACCGGAGTCCACCAACCTATGATCCTCTAAAGCAGACACAATGTTCGACAAGAACTTAACGTTCTTGCCTACTACCACTACCTCGTAGTCATCAAAAAGCTTCAATGAAATTCTCTTTGTCTCAAAATCTACACTAGCTCTGTGCTCAACCAACCAATCCATACCCAAGATGATATCAAAACCGTAAAAAGGAAGCTCCATCATATCAACAGGAAACACATGACCCTGAATCTTCAACAGACACCTCCTATACATCCGTCTAACTACAACTGTCTCACCGAAGGAATTAGTCACATGCATCCCTATGTCTAAAATCTCAACAGGTATGTCTAAGTTCTTTGCATGCTCACTCAAAATAAAAGAATGCGTGGAACCTGAATCAACTAAGGAAAGCAAAGACATGGAGTGTAACTCGAAATTACCTGCTATCACATCTCTGTCATTCCCTGCCTCTCTGTGTTCGTAGACTCTAGTTGGTCCACCGGCCTCTGGCTAAACTGCCACTACACGAGCAAGATTCCCCGGTGCCTCTATCCTAGGTGCATCAGCCCTCAGTTGGAAGTAACCACGACCGCGCCCACAGCCTCTTGGGTAATCGATCGCTCTCGTAGGAGCCTGTGCCTGAATCGGTGCTTGTGCCGCCTGATGCGGACACTCCCTCCTGAAGTGGTCTCTCGATCAACAGTTCCAGCAATCATGAAAGTTTCCCCAACACTTTCTTAAATGCTGCCTCCCACTTCGGGCACACTCGGGCAAACGCCCACCAGCTATTTGGCCATAATGGCCTCTACCATGGTGACCACCACCTTGCCTATGATCAAACTGCTGTCCACTGACCCGATGCCTCTTGGCATCACCACGATCAAAGTTGTTGTGCCTCTTCCCTGAACTGGATCCTCCCGAATGCTTGGTCAGCCCCAAGCTATGCTCGATGTCATTGGCCCTAGCGACCAAGACATCAAAATCAGAATAATCAGTAGCCAAGGTGTACCTCTTGAGCTCTTCTTGAATCCCATACCTGAACGGATCACAACGGTCCCTCTCAGTAGGAACCAACACCAGAGCATACTGACTCAATCGGACAAAGCAGATCTCATAATCTGTCACTGAGGTGTCTCCCTGAACAAGATCCATGAACTCCCTCTTCTTCTCATCTAAATATCTTGGGCCCAAATACCTCTTTCTGAAAGCAGTCTCAAAGAAATTCCAACTAATCTTGGCCTCAAGCACGCCGGTAGTTATGGTGACCCACCAGGTGTAGGCATCACCCTGAAGCAACGAAACTACACAGCCCAACTTACGAGCCCCAGCACATCCCATCTGAGCCAAAATACGAACTGTCTTCTTTAGCCATAACTCTGATCTCTTAGGCGTAGATCCCCTGAACTCATCCGCTCCGAGGCTATGAAGCCTCTCTAAAGGTAAGCTAGCATCATCTCCTCTCGGCTGTGCTGCAGCCTGAGCTCCGGCAACTGCAGCCTGAAACGCTCCCGCTATAGCTTGAACTAGCGGAGCCATATCTATCCCTGCAGGACCTTGGCCACCCTGACCAACCTAAGGTCCCGCTCCCTCAGCTGTAGCCTCGCCTTCCACATCAGGCTGAGGAGGTGGTGGTGGTGGAGCTCCGACTCCAACAGCAGGCTCTTCCACCGGAGCCTCTACCCCCAACCACCAGCTCATTAACAGGAGCCGCAACACGGGGTTCCTGACGAACCAACTTTGGTCTACCTCTAGGCCTCGACATAACAGCTCACATATAACAACTACAACAACAACAAAATAGGGTTAGCAAGGGCAAGGGTCCAGGTGGCTCAAGTATGTTTCCCTCACTTAAATCTTTTTTTTTTCGATGTAATAGAAGCAATGATACTCTACTCAACACTTAACAGACAATCACACATCACCATGCTTCAAACAACGCACACATATGATCAATTAAACAAACAACAAAGCATACTTGATAAGCAAGTGAACATACTTACATGGCAAGCAAACATCGTGCAATTGCAAGACAAGAATATAACTTACCTTACTTACCTGCCCGAGGTCTCGGAAACCTCAGGCTCTGATACCAACAAGTGTAACCCCCTCATCCCAGCCTGGGCGGCTGACCGGTCCGAGTGGGTCACACGGGGATAACCGAGGAAAAAACCCGTTAAGGCTCCACTTCGGTTAACAACCCGAGAAATTTTTTTTCTTTAATTATCTTGTCTAAATGAATTCAATTAGAGCTATGTGAGAAGCGACAACGGAAAACAAGACTAAACCATACAAACATCACGTAATTTGATTTAAATTTACCATGTATTCAAGTTAGGTTGATTCCTTGCATCACGCGACCAAAACACATATAAACGATTACTAACAAGGCTCGCAAGAAAGCTAACATCGAACAGGGCCTAATGCCCAACAATTGAGAACCTTTAGAGATGTCAAAAGCCCACATTTCAGGCATGTGTTTCGATACATGCTTGCCTGTTTTGATAAACGGGCCCCAGTTTAAAAAGCCAGACCATTCGTTCCGATACACCGCACCCCGTTTCGGAACAGGGGTCCATTTCGCCTAGGCGTTCCGAAACACGTTCCGGAATAGGCCCTGACAGTAGCCAAAACGTTTCGATACTCGTATCGAAACAGGGGTTCATAGTAGCCAAACCGTACCGGAACACGTTCCGATACGTGTGTCCCTGGAACCACACCCGTTCCGAAACAACCTCCCTCGTTCCGAAATGCCTGCAACCAGTGAGTTTCCAAAACCAGTTTTAAGCATCTCTAAACGATCCCAAACGACTCCAACGACTTCATGAAGCAAGACACAACATGCGCACACAAACTCTAGAGGCATGCACCCTAGTACAAGCATACTTAAACATTTAACTCACATGTACATAAAGGGCACCCAAAAGGATAACCAAGCATTCATTAAGGTATAAAGCAAGAAAGGTTCACAAGCCTTAGAACAACCACATAAGCAGAACGATATGGGCCACATGGCCAACATACATGCCAAGCGAGCCGCACACAAACATCAACATACTAAAGGAGTCTAAACAAGCCCCTTAACACAAGCAACAACACAAATCCCTGTTGCTTAACTATTACATCAATTACTTAAAAGTCCATACTTTAAGGTTAAGATAGCACACTTGGAGGCCTTTCTCCTTGCACAAGCAACCCACGAACTAAGGATCTGCATTGTCGAACAAAAGAGAGCGTAAGTGTAAAGCTTAGTGAGGGTAAGCTCATAAAACAAACCTCGACAATGTAGGGTCCAAGCACGAGCAACAAAACCAAGGATGAATGAATGTTTCCTTACCTTCGGAACCACATGAATCAAATATATAAAATGCATGAACATATCATCAATTATCATGCCATGCTCAACATGTCCACAAATACAACCATATGAAACACATTCAACAAAACGTATTGGCACATAGCTATGACCCGAATATGCGGATGACAACCATTGGAACTCACATCCAACAACTCAACTTTACATTACCTCACGGTGGGATTACACTCATCACCGTTTCACGCGTAGGGGATTCCACTCATCCTCACGCCCCGTCGATGGGATTCCACTCATCACAGACTAAAATATAAATGAAGATTTCTGGGCATACCCGTACTCCATCTTGATGACTACCATCACCAAGACCACGCGCGCATTTCGGCACTCGTGTGCACACTAAACATCCTAATGATCGATCATTTGTACCCAAGCATACTAGTGCCAATACTAATTCATTTCATAGCTCAACCTCAGAACATTCTTATTAATTTCCGTGCTTAGCACGTACTTACCATGATTTACCATCATGCACCCACATTTCATCAAACAAATGCATATCACATGCATAAATTAATCATCATGCCTCATCACAACACATATGCACAAAATCAAAGAACAACTCACCGGACTTTCCAACACAAGCAAACAACCGATCAAGCTCCGAACAGTTCTGGATTGATTCCCGAAGATTCTCCAACACCAAATCTCGATGCTAGTCAATCAAAGCCAACAAAACAAACACAAATCACCCCACAAATGACTTTAGCAACCCTCGAAGTACAAAGCAAGCGTTTAGCCAACTAAGAACACCCTTAAACATATATTTTCGAGCAGCCCATTTGCACAGCTAACAACCATTGATTCCAACCTCTTTTACACTCTCATAAGATTCCAAAATAACCCCTAAACATCATACAATCCTCAGCCCTCAAATTCCTATCCAAAACAGCCCCAAAAACCCATTTTAAAGCACTCTAAAATCCCACTTAAACCCAAATCCGAGTTTCTTAATAAAACTTCGTGAAAATTAACTATGTTGGACCATTTGGGCTACCAATAACATATCTAATAATAAGAAATCAAAAGCTTTAACAATAGACCATAAAGTTTGGATTTTTAACTTAAAGCTTGAAAACTCTAATATGCAAAATAATGGGTTTCATTGAAAACTAAGAACATGGAGAGAAAGATGAAGTTGAGGACAACTCAAAAATGTAATTACCTTTAAAAAATGCACAATAATGGTGAGAGGAGCAGATGGAACAGTGGCAAGAGGAGGGGAGGCTAAGGTCTCGTTGGTTTTTGCTTTGGATGAAGAAGATGAAGACATAAGGAGTGTTGTAAGTTTTTGTTGTATTTGAAAAAGTGCCAAATGACTCATTTACCCTTAATGAACATGGATTATTACAGTAGTGCAAAATCCAAGGCCATTGGGTTTAATTCTAAACAATCCCAACATATTCATTTTATTTGTTTTGAAAATACAAGGCCCAAAATAATATTTTAATATTTTAATTTCATCCGACCCCCAAACCCGGGTGTTGCATTTTAGACGAGCGGGTCTAAATGGGCCTTAAAATGGACACGTTGGAATTTTAACTAAGTAAAAAGTAAATAAATTGAGGTTTTGCAATATAATTGTGTTGAAAAGCTCCTAACGAAGTAGATGAACTCCTAAAATTTGATTAAAACTTTTTTGCGGTTCTTTTTCTAGAGGTTCCGGACAAGCAGGTCTAAATGGGCCTTTCAATGGACCCGTTGGTATTTAAATGTGTAATAAGTAAAGAAATTGAGGTTTTTCAATATAATTGTGTTGAAAATCTCCAAACCAATTATATGAACTCCTAAAATTTGATTAAAACTTATTTTGCTGTAACCACCTTATCCCGGCCTAGACGTTTGGCCCGAACTACGAATATTACACGGGGAAAACCAAAGTCAACATGGAAGTCAACCTTGATTCACGGCCCTTTATTTATTTAAAACTTGTCTAGAAACACATTAAGCCTATGTGAGTGCTCACGAATCATGAACGAGAAAGGCATAGCGGTCAGATAACATTTAGGGACTCAATTGCTTAATTTACGCATTTTGGGACCAAATTACAATTTTTGGAAATTAGAAGGACTTCATTGATTTTAGGATTACCAATATAAAATTAATTGTGTTACATGCTTCTCTGTCAAGTTTCAGCTTAAATAGACATTCCAAGCTCAAGCAATTGCATCCACAACATTTAGGACTAAAATGTAAAGCATGGAAACTCAAAGCAATTCAAATCAGCATCCAACGGTCAACTGTATCGGAACGCCTACCCTCCGTACTGAAACGCACGTATCGAAATGGTGTTGACCGTTTCGGTACGCGGGTATGTTCCAAGACCTGTATCGAAACATGTCACTCTAGTAGCCAAACTGTTTCGAAACAGCTTCAACCGTTTCGAAACACTAAGACCATTATAGGCCCTCGTTTCGAAACAATTGAGGGTGTTTCGATACACCTTGCCCAGAAACAGCAGATATAGCTGGTTTTTCACCCTTTAACCCATTCAAACATGCCTCAAAGATTCCCAAATCATACCAGCAAACCATTTTAAAATTAAGGGACACATTAAGGATTCTCTAGTGCGAGCATGGCATCAAACACAAAATCACATAGTCTAAAGGCATGCTCCCTAATCTCAAAACCAATATAAGCAACCAAACCTCAAACCAAACATTTAAGGCCACTTACAACCCAAAAATGCCAACAATAACATGCCACAAACTTAGGGAGTTCAAATATATCTCCCAAATACAATCGTGGTTTCCCATTGCCATTTATCAAAGCTAAAGTGTATTAAAACATCACCATACATAAGCTTGTACTTCCTTGGATGTTCTTATCCTTCTTGATGCCCGGAAACACCTCAATTATCTACATTATTGGTAAAAGAGAGCGTAAGCACAAATGCTTAGTGAGGCATGCTCTAAAGAAAACCAACTCAATAATGCATTTCTTGAAATCACTTTCTCAAAAGCTTTTACACAACATGTTCATTCTATCTCATGATTGAAAACCATTCAAAGAAACTTCTCATTGAAAACACATGTACCTTCATTCTATCTCATGCATTTAAACCAATGCAAAACTCATGGAAAAGCCATACTCATGCTTGTAACACCAAAGCATTTCATATACAAATCTCATATGCATTTCTCATAGCATAGATCATTTCATCAAAGGTACATGTGAATCAAAAAAAATTCATATTTTATATTGGCATTTCACATCTCATTATTACTCGAATATGCGGACAACACTCTAGACACTTACGGTGGCATCTACCATCACCGTACTCACTCGTCTAGTAACATAATTTCCGGTGGAATCTCACATCACCGTACTCACATGGGGAATCTCTCATCGCCACAAAGCTTGGGTATTTTACCAAGTCCTACCTGATGGAATGCCCATCATCGGTTCTCTCCCTTTGGATTATCCAAAGAGCACGTACAAATTTTTAGTTTATAGTGCACTCTCATCCTATTGATCGATCAATTATATCCGGTAAGTATCTCAACATCTATGGCAATATATTATGTCAAATCATCATCTCACCTATTGTTTTTCATGCAACAATTCTCAAAACATTCTCATCTCATTTCAAAACCATAAAATTTGCCATGCTTTAAACAAAAGCTCAAATCTCAACCATGCAATATGTTACTTTATGAAATCATTTCAAGCATCATCTCATGCTATAAAACATGCATAAAAAATAGTAGGAATTTATCTATCTCAAACCATGAGCATGTAAAAGCATTTTAGGGGCAATCACCACATTTATGAGAAAAATCTAGACAATACTTACTTCCGGACTTAGGAAGGTCTTTCAAACCTTTCCTAAATCCCCAAACCTTGATTCTTTGTCCCTCAAGGACTTCTAAAACCATACGCACTCACCGATTACGTTTCGCTTGCTCGCCGAAACGCTATCTAGGCTTCCAGATCAACACCAAAGGCGTCCGAAGATGTCTCCCCTATTTTAAACACATAAGAGCATAGGATTAATGCATCATCATGCATTGAAATCATCAGCCACACACCTAACCTCGCCGCTCAACTCAAACACCTCATTTCAACTACCAAACACAACCGAAAACATCTCCAAAGTCTTCCAAAACAAAACCCAGCAAAGATCTATCACTTCTAATCATTTCTAAACATCAAGTAACATCAAAAACCACCACAAACTTGTCCTTATACCTCTAGCTATAACAGAACACCAAAATCACCCAAAAACCCATCATTCTAGCATACAAAACTTAGGAAACCAAACCTATTCGGGATTTGATTGATAAAACCTCATTTGTAACATCAATTATCATCCAAAATATATTAGAAACCCACCTCAAAACATATCCCAATCATTCACCACGAAAATCTTCAAGATCTCTTCCAAAATCTTGAGTTTTAAGACAATTTCTTGTTTCTAACAGTAAAACCACTCAAAAATCATTAACAAAGGATTGATAACTTGGTAATTTCAATAAAGAACTGATCATTAGAGGTGAAGGACTAAGCTTACCTCTAATGGATGATTTCTTCTTGATTTGGGCAAGTTTTCTTAAAAATTCAATGTAGAAATCAAAAGGATTTGATGAGGAATTGATTAAGAATCAAAAGAAGATTAAAATCTCATCAAATGAAGTGAAAATCAAAGTATAATTTATGGAGAGAATGTGTTTGGCTGAAAAGAATTTGAGCGAAAATGAAATGAGAGAAAATTTGTGAAAAATAGTTATGAATAGTCAAAGGTGGTTTCTCATTTAATTAACCTTCATTTCCTTTAATTAAAACATTAATAAAATCACCCAAATTAAGGAAAAATCTGATGAAAATATTTTGGTAAAATTATCTCCTTAAAGATCCAAAGTTTTAATCCTTTACAAAACAGTTACTATTTAACTTTTGCAAAAACTGCGATTCGGTCACTACATCGAAATGTAGTATTTCCAAACCTTATTTTGTAAAATTGATTTCACCATAATCTTTCATATATTAAATAAGGATTTTTAGATATTTTCTATATTTTTAAAGCATCCCGAACTGGGTGTTCCCTAAAACTCCTTTTAAGATTTGAACTGTTTTAAGACCGATCCGATTCGGACTCTAAAACATCTAGGCCCAAATTTGGGGTGTTACATTTGCTTTTTTTTGTAAAGGTTTCGGACGAGCAGGTCTAAATGGGCCATTCAATGGACCAGTTGGAATTTTAATTGTGTAAATAGAACAAAAATTGAGGTTTTACAATATAATTACGTTGAAAAGCTCCTAATCAATTATATGAACTCCTAAAATTGAACTAAAACCGGTTTAGTGGTCCTTTTTTTAGAGGTTACGGACGAGCAGATCTAAATAGGCCTTTCAATGGACCCATTGGAATTTTAATTGAGTAAAAAGTAAAGAAATTTAGGTTTTGCAATATAATTGGGTTGAAAAGCCCCAAACCAATTAGAGAAACTCCTAAGATTTGATTAAAACTTGTTTTGCGGTCCTTTTTGTAGAGGTTTCAAACGAGCAGGTCTAAATGGGCCTTCCAAACGACCCATTGTAATTTTAATTGTGTAAACAGTACAAAACTGAGGTTTTGCAATATAATTGTGTTGAGAAGCTCCTAATCAATTATATGAACTCCTAAAATTTAATTAAAACTTGTTTAGCGGTCCTTTTTGTAGAGGTTTCGGACGAGCAAGTCTAAATGGGCCTTTCAATGGACCCGTTGGAATTTTAATTGTGTAAACAGTACAAAAATTGAGGTTTTGCAATATAATTGTGTTGAAAAGCTCCTAATCAATTATATGAACTCCTAAAATTTAATTAAAACCTGTTTAGCGGTCCTTTTGTAGAGGTTTCGGACGAGCAGGTCTAAATGGGCTTTTCAATGGACCCGTTGGAATTTTAATTGAGTAAAAATTACAGATATTGAGGTTTTGCAATATAAATGTGTTGAAAAGCTCCTAACCAATTAGACGAACTCCTAAAATTTGATTAAAACTTCTTTTGCGGTCCTTTTTCTTGAGGTTTCGGATGAGCGGGTCTAAATAGGCCTTTCAATGGACCCGTTGTAATTTTAACTCAGTAAAAAGTACAGAAATTGAGGTTTTGCAATATAATAGTGTTGAAAAGCTCCTAAACAATTAGATGAACTCCTAAAGTTTGATTAAAACTTATGTTGCTGTCCTTTTTGTAGAGGTTTCGGACGAGCAAGTCTAAATGGGCCTTACAACAGACTTGATGGAATTTTAACTGTGTAAAAAGTACATAAATTAAGGTTTTGCAATATAATTGTGTTGAAAAGCTCGTAATCAATTGCATGATCTCCTAATATTTGATTAGAACTTTTTTCCGGTCCTTTTTGTTGAGCTTTCTGACGAACAGGTCTAAATGGGCCTTTCAATGGACTCGGAATTTTAACTCAGTAATAAGTAAATAAATTGAGGTTTTTTCAATATAATTGTGTTGAAAAGCTCCAAACCAATTAGATGAACTCCTAAAATTTGATTAAAACTTGTTTTGCAGTCCTTTTTATAGAGGTTTCAGATGAGCAGGTCTAAATTGGCCTTTCAATGGACCCGTTGGAATTTTAATTGTCTAAACAGCACAAAAATTGAGGTTTTGCAATATAATTTTGTTGAAAAGCTCCTAATAAATTCTATGAACTCTTAAAATTTAATTAAAACTTGTTTAGCGATCCTTTTTGTAGAGGTTTCGGCCAAGCAGGTCTAAATGGGCCTTTCAATGGACCCGTTGGAAATTTAGTTGTGTAAATAGTACAAAAATTGAGGTTTTGCAATATAATTGCGTTGAAAAGCTCCTAATAAATTATATGAACTCCTAAAATTTAATTAAAACTTGTTTAGCGGTCCTTTTTGTAGAGGTTTCGGACGAGCAGGTCTAAATGGGCCTTTCAATGGACCCATTGGAATTTTAATTGAGTAAAAAGTAAAGAAATTGAGGTTTTGGAATATAATTGTGTTGAAAAGTTCCAAACCAATTAGAGGAACTCCTAAGATTTGATTAAAACTTGTTTTGCGATCCTTTTTTTAGAGATTTTAGACGAGCAGGTCTAAATGGGTCTTTCAATGGACCCGTAGGAATTTTAATTGTGTAAACAGTACAAAAATTGAGATTTTGCAATATAATTGTATTGAAAAGCTCCTAATCATTTATATGAACTCCTAAAATTTAATTAAAACTTGTTTAGCTGGACATGTGGTACCAAAGAATCATCCAACAACTGTTTATCCTTTCTCAACTGAACTAAAGATGGTTTCACTTGCAATTCAGCAACAAGACCACCATCTCGCGATATGATCAAGCTAGCAAACATCACCATCAATTCTACTGCCACATTTCAGCTCAAAGCATCCGCCACAACATTGGCCTTCCCCAGATGATACTCGATCGTTAGATCGTAATCCTTAAGAAACTCCACCCAACGTCGTTGCCTAAGGTTTAATTCCTTCTGAGACATAATGTACTTCAAACTTTTATGATCCGTGTACACAATACACTTCTCACCATATAGATAATGTCTCCAAATCTTTAAAGCAAAAACCACTGCTGCCAGCTCAATGTCATGCATAGGGTAATTACGCTCATGCACTTTCAACTGTTGCGATGCATAAGCCACTACCCTACCCTTTTGCATCAACACACACCCCAAACCAACATAGGATGTGTCACTATACACCATAAACTCTTTTCCTGACTCAGGTTGAACCAAGATAGGAGCTTGTGTCAAAGCTTCCTTTAGCTTCTTAAAAGCTTGTTGTCTCGCTTCCGTCCACTCAAACTTAACATCCTTTTGTAACAGCTTCGTCAAAGGGGCAACAATCTTAGAAAATCCATCCAGGAACCTTCGATAGTAACCCGCCAACCCAAGGAAACTACGAACTTCATGAACAGACCTAGGAGTATTCCAATTCACCACCGCCTCAATCTTCCGAGGATCAACGAGAATCCCCTCAGCCGAAACCACATGGCCAAGAAAAACAACATCCTTAAGCCAAAACGTACATTTACTCAGCTTAGCATAAAGTAGATTCTCTAACAGCGCTTGCAAAACGATCCTCAAATGTTCTTCATGCTCCTCCTTGGTATGATAGTACACAAGGATATCATCGATGAACACCACAACAAACTTATCTAAGAATTCAGAAAACACCCTATTCATCATATCCATGAAAGCAGCAGGAGCATTCGTCAATCCGAACGGCATCACCAGAAATTCATAATGCCCATATCTCGTTCGAAAAGCTGTCTTCGGCACATCCACATCCTTAACCTTCAACTAATAATATCCTGACCGCAGATCTATCTTTGAAAAAACAGCCGCTTCTCAAAACTGATCGAAAAGATCATCAATCCTTGGTAAATTATACTTATTCTTGATAGTCAACTTATTCAGCTGACGGTAATCAATACACATTCTCATAGTGCCGTCCTTCTTCTTAACAAACAAGACCGATGCACCCCAAGGTGACACACTAGGCTGAATAAAGCTTCGGTCAAGCAACTCTTGAAGTTGCATCTTCAACTCCTTCAACTCCTTGGGTGCCATGCGATAGGGAGCAATGGACACCAGAGTTGTGTTCTCAAACAACTCAATTCCGAATTCAACCTCTCGACTAGGCAGCAGACCCGATAATTCCTCCGGAAACACCCCAGGCAATTCACACACGGTCCTTATATCATGTACACAAACCTCCTTTGTACTAGGATTCATAACAAAGGCCAGATAAGCTTCGCATCCCTGACGCAACATCTTACTTGCTTCAAGCGTCGATACCATATTAGATAGGAATTTCAAATTTTCTCCCACCACCACAACCTCATAATCATCAACAAGTTTCAGCGAAACTCGCTTATTTTCAAAATCCACAATGACCCTATGCTAAACAAGCCAATCCATACCAAGGATTACATCGAATCCATAGAATGGGAATTCCATAAGATCAACTAGAAACACATGCTCTTGCACCTTTAAGGGACATCTCCTATACAATCTCCTTGTTACAACCGTCTCACCAAAAAAACTAGTCACACGCATACCCACATCCAAAGACTCAGCAGGCAAACAAAGCATTTGAGCATGTTCACGCAATATGTACGAGTGTGTAGATCCAGAATCAATCAAAGAAAGCAATGACAAAGACTACAAAGCAAAGGTATATGCGATCACGTCCGTGTCATTCCTCCCTTCATGATGGGCATACACTCTAGCCTGCCCACCACCTTCAGGCTGAAGAGCCACCACATGTGCTACATTTCTCGCACATTCATCTCTATGCTGGAAATTGGCACGGCCGCGCCCACGGACTCTCTGCGGCTCAGCTGCTCTAACAAGAGCATGACCATCTCTCATCGGCTACGGACAATCCCGTCTCATGTGCCCACAATTATTGCAATTCCAGCACGTACCAAGGTTGCCCCAACACTCACCAGTGTGCCTTCTACCACACCGATTACACTCAGGTGTCCGTATGAAAGCATTCGGTCCTTGCTGACCTCTTCTAGGGTTACCCCCTCCGCGTCTAGCATCCATATGTGACCTTCTATCCTTAGGTCTCTTGAACCGATCTCTACCAATATCACAATCCGCAGCTCGTTTCCCCAAGCTAGATCCTCCCGCTCGACTTGCCAGGTCAAGGTTCAGCTCAATGTCCTTGGCTCGAGTGACCCGAACATCAAAATCAGTGTAGTCAGCTGGGAGCATATATGTTTTCACATTATCCACCAGCCCATATCTGAATCATTCGCATCTCTCTCGTTCACTACGGATCAGCTCGGGTGCATACTGGCTAAGGCGTACAAACTGCAACTCATACTCCGCCACTGACATACTCCCTTGCACTAGGGACATGAACTCCCTCTTTTTCTCATCCATGTAGCGGACTCCCAAGTACTTTCGCTTGAACGGGTTCAAGTGAACGTCCAAGTCACCTCATTATCATCCAACACCACTATTGTGGTTGTCCACCACGTATACGCATCACCGTGCAGCAGGGACACAATACATCCCAATTTCTGAGCATTGTTACAGTTCAGCTGCCCGAGAATCCTCTTGCTACTTTCTAACCAAGACTCAGAACCTTCCGAGGTCAGCCCCTTGAACTCAGTCCCTCCAAGACTACGGAGTCGCTCCAATGGTAGACTCATACTAGCATCAGCCTGAGGTGATGCCCCATGAGCTCCGGCTAGTGCTGCCCGAAAAGCTCAAGCAATAGCTTGTATTAACACTGACATATCATGGGCATCTTGCCCTTGTACTCCCTCGAGTCTAGCAACCCCTACTCCAACTCCCGTAGCACCAACCCCTGCTTCACCACCACCGGGTGGTCCTGCAGGATGAGGAGGCGGTAAATTCTCAACATGCTCATCATTCTCATTTTCATCCGCAGCACGCACATTAATTCTAAGCTCTCTAGTGGCCCTATTTGAAAACAATGCAACTATCAAAATGCAATAAATTTCAATTAGGCAACGTAAGACAAGGAATCCAAGTACTCAAGCTTGTTTCAAAAACAATTCTTTCCAATAGTAATGATATGGCAACGGGATCCCCAACTACACCCCAAACATAGCATAGCATCACAAATTCATCTCATTCTATCATCTTGCATGCATTACATCTCATTAGAGCTAGAACATCAACAATAACACATTATGCTTTCATCGAAAAGTCATAATCATTCATATTCACACCCATTAACCACTTACCAAGCCCCAAATATTCGCAAATCTGGCTCTGATACCAACAAATGTAACCCCCTAAGCCTGACCTAGATTCTCGACCCAAACTACGAAGATTACACATGAAAAACTAAAGTCAACCTTGATTAATGACCATTTTTTTCTTTTTCTTTTATCTAAATGCATTACTAATCCTATTTGATCACCCAAGATCATAGGAAGGAAAGACACAACGATCGAAAATCAATTAGGGTTTAATTGTGCGAATTAGATAATTAGGGACCATAATGTAAATTTTGCAAATTAGGAGGACCTTGCAGATTTTAAGTTTACCAATATTGATTTAATCCTATTTCATGCTTCTCTGTCAAATATCAACTTAATCAGACATTCCAAACTCAACCAATTGCATCCATAATCATCAAGGACTAAAATGTAAGAGACAAGAACTTGAAACAGTTCAAAATTCAAACCAACAGTTGGGCGTTTCGAAACGCTGAGCCTTGTATCGAAACGGCCGTATCAAAACTGGGTTGACCGTTTCGGTATATGGGTGCGTTCCGAGACCCGTATCGAACCATGGCTTTCCAGTAGCCAAAGCATTCTGAAACACTCTTACCCGTTTCGAAACATTAAGGCCATTTCAGGCCCCCATTTCGAAACAAATAAGGTCGTTTCGATACGCCCAACCCTGCAACTGCAGTCTTAGCTGGTTTTTCACAATCAAACACATTCAAAAATGTCCCAAAGCATACCGCAACATACTAGCAATCATTTAAGCACCATAGATCATCATTATGAGGCATAAACCCAAGCATGACATCATTCATGCAAGCATTGGAACTATAGGCATGCTCCCTAGTCATACAAACCATATGAAAGCCTTAAGCCACAAACCAAACCATCAAGGACATTTACAAACCACATTTGCTGTAATAAACTTGCAACAACCACAGGGAGTTCAAAATACATCTCCCAAAACTAACCATAGGTCCCCATTCCCAATTATCATTACTAAAGTATATGTAAACGTTGCCATACTTAAGCTTTTCACTTCCTTGGATATCCTTAGCCTCCTTGCTACCCAAAAGTGTCTGAATTATCTATATTGTTGGTAAAAAAGAGCGTGAGCACATTTGCTTAGTGAGGCAAGCTCTAAGAAAACCCAACACAACAATGCAACTTTAAAATTCTATCTCAAAACCATTTTCTACAACATGCTCTTTCTATCTCATGCTTGAAAACCATCTCAAAGCAATTCTCCATTTGAAAATCACATGTACCTTCAATCTAGCTCATGCATTTAACCAATGCAAATCTCATGGCAAAGCCATACACATGCTTAATGAAAACAAAAGCATTTCATAAACCACAAATGTCATATGCATTTCTCATAGCATAAAACATCTCAACATTCAGTACATGTGAATCAAATACAATCTCATATATTGGCATTTCATATTACATCTTTACTCGGATATGTGGATTAGCTTGACTTAAAGCCAAGTCCTACCCCGGTGGAATCTCACATCACCGGACTCTCATGGCGGTATCTCTCTTTGCCACAAAGCTTGGGTATTTCACCAAGACCTACCCCGATGGTATCTCTCATCATCAGATTCTCACTTTGGATCGGGATGGCACTACCCCCATTGCCCGACTCCAAAGAGCACGTACGAATTTTAGTTTATAGTGCACTTTCATCCTATTGTTCGACCAATTATATCCGGTAATTATCTCATCATTTATGCCAATATATTATATCAAAAACATCATCTCACCTACTGTTTTGATGCAACATTTCTCAAATCATTCTCATCCCATTTTAAAACCACAATTCATACATTTCATCTAATCAAAATCCCAAGACTCTTTTCATAGACATGCTATCACATGGGATCAACACATAACATCTTTCCGTGTTATAAATCATGCATCAAATAGTAGGATTTTGTCTAACACAAATCAAGAGCATGTTAAAAGCATTTAGGAGCATCAACCACAAATTGAGAACAAATCTAGCCATACTTACTTCTGACATAGGATGGTGTTTCAAACCAAACCTAAATCCCCAAACCTTGTTTCCTTGTCCCAAAAGGACTTCTAAAACCATTCACACTCACCGGTTACGTTTCGCTTGCTTGCCGAAACGATAACTAGGCTTCTGGCACTTCAGAATCAACACAAAAAGCGCCCGAAGATGTCTGCCCTATTCATTACACAAAAGAGCAGAGGATTAATGGATCGTCATGCATTGAAATCACCAGCCACTCATTCAAACATGCTACACTACTCAAAACCACCATTTCCGTTATCCGAAATAACCGAAATCACCTCCAAACTTTCTCAAATCAAAGCCCAGCCAAGATCTATCAATTCTAAACACTTCTAAACCTCAATGAACAACAAAAATCACCACAAACACGTCCTTATACCACCATCAACAATAGAACACCAAGAACACTCCAAAAACCACAAATCTAGCATCTAAAACATAGGAATCCAAACCTATTCGGGAATCATTTGTTAAAACCTCATTCATAACATCATTTATCATCCAAAACACATTAGAAATCAACCTCAAAACAGAGCTTAACAAAGAGTTACGAAAATCATCAAGATCTCACCAAGAATCTTGAATTTTACAACAATTTCATGCTTCTAACATTAAAGCAACTCAAAATCATTAACAAAGGATTGATAACTTGGGAATTTTAGTAAAGAACTGATCATTAGAGGATAAGGACAAAGTTACCTCTAATGGCTAATTTCTCCTCAATTTGGGCAAGATTTCTTGAAAATCCAAAGTAAAAACAAAATGATTTAATGAAGCAAAGGTTGGAAATCCTTAGGAGAATGAAATCTCAACAAAAGAGATGAACACCAGAGATTAATTGGTGAGGGAAATTTGTTTGGCTGAGTGGAAGTTGAGAGAAAATGAAGAGAGGGAAAAAGTATCGTAAGGTAGTTATGAAAAGTCAAAATATAATTTCTCTCTTAATTCCTTTAATTAAATCATTATTAAAACTCTCAAATTAAAGAGAAATATGATGAAAAACTATTTGGTAAAATTATCTCCTTAAAGATTCAAAGTTTCAATCCTTTACAAAACAGTTACTAGTCCACTTTTGCAAAAACTGCAATTTGGTCACTACACCGAAATGTAGTATTTCCAAATCACATTTTGTAAAATTGTTTTCACCATAACCATTTATATAATAAATGAGGAGTTTTAGATATTTTTTCATGTTTTTAAAGCATCCCGAACTAGGTGTTCCTTAAACCACCCCTAAATGATTCAAAACGTTCACAACCGGCCCAATTCAACCTCTAAAACAACTAAGCCCAAAACCAGGGCGTTACAATATTGTAATTAATGTCATATATTATGTTACCTAGTTTAGGGTAAATTAGATTTGTATATATAGCCCCATATGTTTTATGAATGAAATACAAGAAATTACTTTCTACATTTATTAAATGGTTTAATTAAAGGGATTTTTTTAAAAAAATGCTAAACATTTTTCTTACGTAACTTTGCATTTTCCCTTTTCTTTTCTCTCTATTTTCTCACCAGCCAAACTAGGATATCCACGCTAAAATGATGAAATGTCAATTCATTTGATTCTATTTTGATTTCCTAGACTCCATCTATCTTTCCTACTTGGATTTCTTGAAGGATTTCATCAACATTATTGCGAAACAAGGGGAAAGCTTGTGTTAGAGATGATGTTCGTAATTCTCCTCTAATGAAAGGTTCTTTATTGAAATTCCCAAGTTATGGACTCTTTTTAATTGTTTTCTGAATTGATTTGAGATATAAATGATGAAATCTTGCTTTAATTAAGCTTTAAATGGAGTTAAATTGATGAAATTGGTTGGGCTTCGTTTTAGACTATAATTGTTGGGTTTTAGTTTGATTTTAATCATAATCTTGATGTTAAATAATGTGGTAAAATGGGTTTTGATAATGGAATCCCGAAACTAGGTGAATTGCTAGATTTCTAGGTTGAAGTCTTTGAGATTTTGGCTTGTTTATGTGGTTTAATGGCCGTTGGTGGTAAAAGATTGATGAGATGATGTTTTTAGATATATAATGAAGTTGATTAATGGTTAATCTCGTTGGGTATTGGCTGGAGATTGTTTAGAATGATTTC
Organism: Hibiscus tridactylites; assembly: GCA_958450335.1. Taxonomy (NCBI): domain Eukaryota; kingdom Viridiplantae; phylum Streptophyta; class Magnoliopsida; order Malvales; family Malvaceae; genus Hibiscus; species Hibiscus tridactylites. Next base: position 43,658,593 of record OY288281.1, read on the forward strand.
GCCGATGTTTTCGGTTGATTTCTGATGTCATTTGCTTGGTTTTTGTTAGAGAAGATTGAGAAGTTAAGTTGCTAGAGTTTTTGATGCAAGAACGTGCATTAATCCTATGTTTTTCTTTGGTTAGAAGTATGGGAGATTGATCTGATATATTTGGAAGAGGTCTTGGTTGTTCTGGAGGCTTCATATCCCTTCGACAAGTGGAGCGAAGCTTTGCCAGTGAGTGGAAATGATTTTCAAGGCTTTTCAAAGGTTTTGAAAGCAAGGTTTGGGGTTTAGATAAAGCTTGAAACGCTAATATAAGCTCGGAAGTAAGTATGAAAGATTTTTCTCTCGATTTATCGATTTTCACATTGTTTTGATTGATCATGCTTGTGTTTTAGAAATAGATTTGTTACCTATTATTTATGCATGTTTTGAGCATTAAGATTTGATGATTATTATCCCATGAGAATTGATTTATGATTTGAAAGAGTTTATGACTTGTTGAGAAAATGCTATGCATTATTTATGCTTTTGAAATGGGATGAGACTTGATTTATGTTTATGCATTGAAAGCAGAAGGGTAACATGGTTTAAAAGTGTATAGTGGCAATGTGATGAGACTTAATATTGTCAGATATGATTGGTCAACCAATAAGATGAGAAGTGAACTATAATATACAAAATTTGTACGTGAGACAAATTCCTCGGTTATACAATAGGGGTGGATTCTATTGTGTTGCGAGTGATATGGGTAGATTCTATCACCACGAGAAATGAGGGTAGTGCCATCCCGACCGATGTAAGATAATGGTGAGGGTAGATTTCACCATGTGACTGAATGGGGGTAGATTCTGTCAAGGTGTCCGCATATTCGAACTTATATGGATAGGGGTAGTGCTATCCAAGGACGGGGGTAGATTGCATTAGTGTCACTTTCAATGCCAATATATGAGATTGCATGTATCATGGTTTTAGCGGATTTGTATTTTAAGAGCTGTATAGATGAGATTCTATTTGAAGATTTGCATTGTGGTAAATGCATGAGATTGATGATACATGTTTTACAAATGTTATTGATTTTGCTTTGAAAGGGGATTTAAAGCATGATATGTATTTGAGCATGATGAAATGAGATTTGTTTTGAGAAAAGGATTTAAAATGTTTTTTTGTTGGTTTTTAATCGAGCGACCCTCACTAAGCATTTATGCTTACGCTATTTTTTTCCAACAATGTAGAGGAATGGCTTGGTTATGGCAGCAAGGAAGCAAGAGAAGATTCCAAGGGCACTTCATAGCTCAAGTATGGTTTTACGTTTACTAAATAGTAATAAGTGGCAATGAGAGGATGCCTTAATGTTTTGGGAGGTTGTGTTTTGAAACTCCCTGGTTTTTGGCAAGTTCTAATTGCCTATTTGGATTTGTAAACACCCTTTTCTTGCTGGGTTTTGGTTTGGTTTGTGTTTTGGTGTTCAAATGGTAATTTTGCATAGGAAGCATGCCTATAATTTAAAAATTGTGATGAGTTTACGTTGGAAGTATGATTTGGTGTTTATTGCCTTTGGATATATGTTCTAAGTGGTTCATTATGTCTTGGTAACATGTTATAATAGTTTTTAATGGTTTTTGGTATGTTGAAGTTGTGAAAAATGTTATTATAGGCCATGGGGTACCAATAGGCGGGGTAGCGTACCGATACGGCATGCCTAAAATAGCCTAGGCGTATCGATACGGGGTGTCTGGTTCAAGCATAGTGTTTCGAAACGCAGGGGCGTACCGGTACGGGTTCGAGGATTTTAAAACAAGGGAGGTTACTAAGAGATCGCGTACCGATAAGGGCCTTGGGCGTACCGAAACGCCTGGCCGTTTTGTTAGTTATTAGGCATCTACAAGTTTTTTGTTACGTTTTGGTCCCTGAATGTTAAGCATGCAAATGGTTGAGTTTGGGATGATATTTTAAGCTGATTTTTGACATGTAAGCATGAAAATGAGACTAATTAAGGGTTGGTATTCTTAATTGGGCCTAAGTCTCTATATTTTTGTTGTATTTATAAAATGGTCCGTGAAACGCGTTTGTTATCAATCGAATGATTAATTGACCTCGTTCGAGTCGTAGCTTTATCTGTTGTGAGCATTATCAACTTAGGAAATAATAAGAGCATCTAAACAACATAAAAAGGAAAAAGGCCGTTTATTAAGATAAATCTTCACTGGTTTATTTCAATATTCTTTGTGTAACTCACTTGAGTCGGTGAATCGGTTAGGTCCGGTCAAGGGGGTTACACAGAAACCGTTACAAAACGATTAAGCTTTCTACCCAAAGCTTGATCAAGATCACTCTTTTACAAAGAATTGTTGTGTAACCCCCTCAACTCGGCCTGGTCGATAGACCGAACCGAATGGATCACATGGGGATTATTGAAGTAAACCGAGAAAGGTTACCACAATAAACGACCCTTTTTTTCTTTTATCTTGTCTGTATGCAACTTAGGTTCCTATGTGTACGTACACAAGAAGCGAATAAAACATAAACATGTTCGCCAATAAATTAAAGGCGAATAAGGTTTAGGGAACATTTTGTAAATTTGGAAAATTTTAAGAACTTCTGCAAAATTCAAATTACCAACCTTTAATTAAGTTCGTTACATGCTTATTGTTGAAAGCTCAACTCAAAAGACATTTAGAAGTCATCCAATTTCATACAAGACAAACAGGGACCAAAATGTAAGAAGCAAAAACTCAGAACAATTCAAAATCTGCATCCAACGGTTTGGTGTTTCGAAACAAGAAGCCCCGTTTCGATACAGTCGTTTCGAAACGTAATTGCCCTTTTCGAAACGCGGGACCGTTTCAAAACCCCTCAAAACAGGTTCTGGTACAAAGGTTCACAGAGGCAAAGTGTTTCAGAACGTGCCTCACCGTTCCGAAACACCAAGGCTATTACAGGCCACTGTTAAGAAACAGGTAAGGGCGTTCCGAAATGTCTAGACCTGCAACTTCCCAAAAAGTTGGTTTTAATCGGTTTTTACCCTTTGGAACCATCCCGACACAGGCCTCAACATTCATACAACTTGTATACACATCAAAGGTCAGATATATGAAGCACAAGCATCATCAAAGCATCATTCCCACAAACTATGATACTAAAGGCATGCTCCATAGATGTCAAAAGCACAAAAAGGCTAAAATCCAATTGCAAGCATAAACCTATACTCAAGGGCCATTTACAAATCCAAATATCCATCATAAACTTGCTCAAACCCAGAAATCAACAAATCAATAACGCTCACTGCATCGAACACCCCTATTGCCCTTATTACGCTAGTTCAAAAGCTCAACATACTTTTAACAAAATGTCTTGGTGTGATTCCATGAAAAGGCTGCCTTCAAAAGTCTAATTATCTGCATTGATGAAACAAAGAGAGCATAAGCATACAAGCTTAGTGAGGGTTGCTCAAAACCATAAACATCATTAATACACAAAACTGTTTTTCACTCTTTTCAAAACCAACATGCATTTCTTGACAAACCATGCACTTTTTCATCAATCTTGCTGATTTTAACATCATGTAACATGATCCAAATCAAAACCAGCAATTAAAACATTTCTTCTCATTTTCCAAGCTTTCCAAGCATAAACACCATTATGCTAAGCTTAAACCAAAACATGCATCTTTCCAATCTTGCATTAACAACATTTTCCACATTATACAATTCCATTATATTGGCTCACAAGTGATAACAACAATCTCAAAAACAAAGTATTGGATACACGGATTACCAAGGGTTGTCCCACACCCTTCATACCCCCTATCGGCATCTCAAGGTTCACACACAAGAGCGACCATCCATTGTTGTGACACCCGTGGTGGAGTATATGATACAATCACAACCCCTCAACACCACTCATCAGTAGGTGTATAATCCACTAGCGAGAGACGAGACAAAACAAAAGGTTCGCTCCCGGGAGCTACCCTCAACCGTTGCAACCTTAAACAATCCTCAATTGTTAGGGTACTTGGATGGATTATTCGCTACAATCACGACCCCTCAACATCCAAGGCGACTTGTTTATAGTGCACTCAATCCTATAGTCAGCTAACTATATCCGATTTCATTTATAAAACACTTTAAACCACATCACTTGCCAATATAGTCCATAACACATGCATAACTCACTGTTTTTACAAAGCATTCATGATAAGCCATCAACAAGCATTAAACCATGCTTAAAACCTCATGCATCAACATATGCATACAAGGACCACTTACCTAGTGCATCCTTAAACTATATGGCATTGTCATACACAATTTATATTCTCAAAACATGCTTTAAAACAGTAGGTAGATGCATTTAAAGTCAAGTACAACCAAGGGAAAAATTTTGATTTACTTACTTCCAAACTTAATAAAGCGTTTCAATCTCTTATTAAGTTCCCAAAACCTTTTCTAAAACGTTTCCAGACTGGAAAACCAAATTCCACTCACCGACTCGTGTTACCACGCTTGCCGACGCAATTATCGACCTTCCAAAACCTCTAAAAACACTTCGTCTGCTTCTGGATCACTATCCCTTGTTTTCAACACTTCAAAACAGAGAATCATTGCATTAAAATGCATCCAAAACCCCAGCACACACAAGAAAACCCGCAGCCCTGATCTAAAGAAACAAAATACCCATCTGAAACAACCGAAAACTCAATCAATTGACCTCAAACCTCGGCCCAGCCATTACCCAACTCATCCAACACCTTCTAGGCATTAATCAACAACCAAAAACAACATAAAATCAACCTTATACCTCCAACAACTCGAATTCCTCGAAAACACACCCAAAAACTAAAGATTTCAAGAATTTTGGGATATATATGATTAAGACTCCACTTCAACACCAAAAACCTTTCAAAACTCATTTAGAAACAACCTCAAAACATCCAAATCAATTAAAGTCTGAAAATCACATTTTAAACCAATTTTTCATCAAAATTTCAAGAGTTTAATATTCTAACAACAAAATCTCAATCAAAATCAGTATTGAAGATTCAAAGATCTTTGGAATTTCATTAAAGAACTTAGATTAGAGGGATAACATGAAAATTACCTCCAATCTTTGCTTCTCCTCTAATTTGGCAAGTTTTGCTTGAAGAAACCAGAAGAAAAATGGGAGAAATCAATGGATAAATGATAGGAATCAAAAGAGGATTTGAGAGCAAAAGATTTTTTTGAAAATTGTGAGAAAAGAAGGGTGTTTTGTTGAAGCAAAAGTGAGAAAATGAAAGCTCGTGAAAACTTTTCCTAAACCGTTTAACTACTTTCTTTAATTAACCAAATTAAAAAACCTTTTAATTTTTAATAGCATTTAAATCACATGAAAAATTAGGGAAAAGGCATAATTGCCAAGTAGCTCCCTAAAGATTCTAAGATTTTGACTCTTCTTGAAAAACCATTTTTTTCAACTTTTAAATATTTACATTTTTGTTACTACTCAAAATGTATATGTAGGGAGTGTAGGTGTTCCCTTTTTATGGGAGCACTAGTGCACACTCCTGTCAAGTTATTGTATAAAAGATGTCGAATCCCACGAGGATTGGACAGCTTGTCTCGTCTTTGTAATTCCTGCACAATGGTAAAGTAAAAACACAAGTGAATAGATTGGTTGAGATTGGAAAATAAATAAAACACAAGTAAAATAGAAGATGAATCAGGGTGATAGAGCATGCAGGGTTATGTTGCCACTTAGTGTGAAAACTGTGTTGAATTAGGTATGAGTTATCCTTTGCTGCCACGATATGCTACCTCGGCGGGTGGATGGGCGGTAAACTATGACCCTATCACGGGACCGCAACAGGTCACTGCCACTGTAGGGGTGTGTATTCTCTCGATAGCTGGAGTGCAAAGACGTCATAGCGGCAAGTCTGGCAGATACTCCAAGTTCAGCAGGATAGTCGACAGTGATCCCTCCTATTTCTAGGTTAGGATGCTCGAGATTGATAACTTGAGGACTAGTGAGGAACCAAATTAATCAACTCGGTTAGAGATCCCTTTTAGCCGCTGAAACTTGTGGACTAGCGTGGGACCAAGTTAATCACGTTGTTGCGTGTAAAATAGTCTATCGCAATAGAGTGCAAGTGTACACGACGCAAGTAGTAAAGTGATACACGAAGTATCGGATGTCGAATCCACAGGGACTGGAATAGCTCTATCCTTGGATTGCTGCACAAGAGAGAAAGAAAAGAGTTTAAATTATTGGGAATTGATAATGAAGAATATTGAATATAAAATAACAGAGTTTTTAGGGTAAAGAAATAGGTCGGTATTGATTTGCTCGGTAGTGCAGGTGTTGCACTGTATATAAATTCCTGTTCTGTCGTCGTCCCTGTCGCGGCAGCACCTGTGGCGGCAGTGGTCTATTGTTGTCGTGGCAGCGATCACACAACTCTGTACTTCAAGCTTGGCAAGAATCCCTGCTGTGACTTGTCCTATCCCTAGGTCCAAGTCTGTCGATGAACACGTCTTAGATGATTCCTCCCGGCGTGAATCGAAGGATGAACACCGATGTTGTTGAATTCTTCCTTATCCACTTAACCTCGTCCTATCCCTAGGTTCAAGATAGTTCAACCATAAACTGGAGAACTCACACTTATTTCTTTCGTATACTTAACTCTTTCGATATTAAGTAAATGAATAATCTCACAATGCTCTCCCGATACCTTGTAATATGTTGAAAACCATAATAAGCAAACTTGAAGTTTATTTTATTGAACAGAAAATTCCTAAAAACAGTACAATCCTTGCAACTACTTTACAAAATCAACCCTTAGCCCTAGGGGAAGTTTAGAACATGTTGAGAAGGGGAAAACGACTAGGGTTTTTGGGGAAGACGGCTAGAGTATGAGATGTCCTTCCCTAGATCGAATTACATGCCTTTATATAGGCCTTGGGTCCAAGTTTTCTAATATGGCAAGAATACAAGTTTAAACTAAAGTACAAATCTATTAAAGACTAAATCTTCTGAGTGGATGCCTTTAATTCGTCCTCTTTTCTTGCCTTGGGTTTCTTCCTTGGACTTTGGGCTTGGCCTTCATTCTGATCTAGGTCTTAGAAAAATATAAGAGTGGCCCACGATAGACTGGCTTAATTTCCTCTATATGTCGAGCTCCACTTCACTTTTTCCTTTAATATTGCTGTCGTCATTGGCTGCCACAACAACGTCTTCCTTCATGACTCCAGTCCTCTGTTACAACTCTGCTTTTTCACTGCCCTGAGTCTGCCACAACAACTACCTGCAAAATCAGCCAAAATCAGTAGCAACTGTGCCATTTTCTATAATTGTGATGTATATGTGAAATCTATCTTAAATGCAATGAATTATGCTTGAATGCATCAGAAATATGGGTTAAATAAAGGGTAGAAAGTAGAACTTTTGCACACTCAACACACCCCCAAACTCAAGTTCTTGCTTGTCCTCAAGCATTTATGACCTAACTAAATAATAATAAAAAGACACTTTTTGTTTAGCTTAAATTAGTGAACTTTTCCTTACCTACCATTCATGCCCTATTGTGAACAACACCTTGTTGGACATTTCAGGATTCATTCGGAACCTTGCTATAATTCTAGTGTAGTGTGTGCGCGTTTTGTGAACAATTATATGCATAGACTCTTTTAGTTTACTAGAATAACTAAGCCACTCACTTGAATTTTAATGCCAACTTTCATTTTCTTGGAGGCAATTCTTATGCTCCTTTAGTTTTTTTCTTAGACTCGGTTTTCCTTTCTTAATTAAGTTTGACTAGAGCCTGTTTCGGGCACCTCTATCTAACTTCCTAGAGCCGGTTTTTGGCACCTCTAGTTGTATAGAGTCTTACTTTTCTTAACTTCTTTTCCTAGAGCCATTGTTAGGCACCTCTAGGGGAAATTCAAGCGTTTTAAGGTTTTTCCCATTCTAGTTCACTAGTAGAGTTCTAGACAGTATAAGAGTCACAAAAGGGTGTTTAAAGATTAGAACTATAGTAAGGCTCTAAACTGTTCCTAAAAAAATCCTAAAGGCACTGCCACGACAGAGTCTGTCACGGCAGGTAAGTTCAGTTCAAAGACTTAAGCCATTTTTTTGACAAAAATAAACTTAAATAATAATTAACACTTAGACACAATTTTAAAACCTAAAAGACACTTCATATTAGTAGAGGGATGCCACCCCCAAACTCAAGGGTTTCATTGCCCTCAATGCATGATAACAGAGACAAAAAAAAAAAAAATAAAAACAAAATACATCACAATAATAGTAAAACAGCAAAAAAGCAAAAATAAGATAGAAACTTAATTTCAGGAGCTGTCATCGCTGCTGCTGCGGTTGCTGCTAATCTGTAGCTGTCGGCGGGCAGTGACCTTCATTGTGGGTGCCGGCAGAGTGCTAGGAGAGGTGGAGGCAGTTTTCTTCTTGGCTTCCCTTTTGTAACGCCCCGGTTTTGGGCTTAGAAGTTTTGGGCATTGACCGGTTTGGTCAAAGTGTTGTTCGAATCTAAAAAGGGGAAATTAGGAAAGCCTAGTTCGGGTTGCATTAAAAATATGGAAAAATGTTCTAAAATCATCTTTTAATATATATAAGTGAACTGTGAAATCAATTTTACAAAATGAGTTTTGGAAGGGTGAAATTTTGGCTAGTGACCAAAATGTAATTTTTGAAAGTTGCGTGACTGTTTTAGAAAGGATTGAAACTTTGAATCTTTAAGGAGCTATTTACCCAAAGGGAGTTTCTCCAGATTTTTCTAAGATATTTTAAGGCTTAATTCTGATTTTAAAGCTATAGAAAAGTGGAGGGAAATCATTTTTGGCTATTTTGTAACTAACTTTCTATTTTCTCAATTTTCCTTTCTCTCATTTTCTCTCAACCCAAACACTTCCTCTCCAGAGAATTTCTTCTGATTTTGTCACCTAAATCTTCCCTTTCAACTCTCTTTTGATTCCTAATCATCATATCTACAAAACCTCACTATTTGCTACTTGATTCATCAAGCTTTTTGGTTCTAAAAGAGGAGAAACTCAAGTTTGGAGGTAAGAACGTCCTTCTCCTCTAAACTCTCAGTTCTTTACTGAAATTCCTAAGTTCTCAATCCTTAATTGATGTTTTATAATTGGCTTTTAAGTTGTGTAAATGAATCTTGGCTTAAAATGCAAGATTTGATGATTTTTGATGAATTTTCGTTGGATCTGTTAAAGCTGTGATTTGAGATGTGTTTTTGATGATTAATGACTGTTAATTTGATAAGGAATTGAGTTTTGATTAATGCAATCCCGGATAGGTTGAATTTCCTAAGTTTAGCTTGTGATTCTTGGTTGTTTTTGAGGTGATCTTGTGGATCTGATGTTGCTGGAGGTATAAGGAGGTTAATAGGTTCTTTTTAGATGTTGAATGATGCTGAAGGATGTTTAGTTGTGATGGTTTATGGCTGGGCTTTGTTAGGAAGTGGTTTGGATGCATTTTCGGTTGTGTTTGGTGGCCGAAAATGGAGTGTGGATGAGAGCAGCGTGTTTAGGTGCTTTCATTGAAGCTATTAATGCATGATGATGCATTAATCATCTGCTTTGATGTGTTTAAAACAGGGGAGTCATCTTTGGATCCAAGTGGTGGTGATCCGGAAGCTTGATTTGTGCTTCGGCAAGAGGCGAAGTGGAATCTGTGAGTGAAATTGGGTTTTCGGCTTTGAAACCAATGTCTTGGGAGCTTAGTTTAAGTCTAAACAACTTTGCTAAGCTCAAGTGTAAGTTTTCGGAAAAACTCTCTAGTGGTGGCCATGGATTGATTGTTGTGCAATGTGGTTTATTGCATGTTTTAAATTCTGTTTTGAAAGCATGATTTAGCATGGTTATTGCTGATTTTGTAAGCCATATGTTGAAGGAAGCTCAAGGTAAGAGTTCCTTGTTTTTGAGCATTGTTAAAATGTGGTTTGATGCTTATAAATGCATGATGTTTATGGCTTGGTTTAATGCTTTAAAACAGTGGATTATTTGATGATAATGATGTATATTGGCAAGTGATGTTTTGAAAAGGTTAAGGTCACTAAGGTGGTTAAAAGTCCTTGAGTGAGCCTTGTGGTTTCTAAGAACTTCATGGTGGTTAAAAGTCCATGATGATTCTTGTTAAGGTCACTAAGGTGGTTAAAAGTCCTTGAGTGAGCCTTGATACTTAAGAACATCAAGGTGGTTAAAAGTCCTTGGATGATTCTTGTTAAGGACACAAAGGTGGTTAAAATTCCTTGTGTGGTCCTTGCCATGGTGTTTAAAAGTCCATGGGCCAAGGTGTTTAAAAGTCCTTGGGGCCAAGGTGTTTAAAAGTCCTTGGGTAGAACACTAAGGTGGTTAAAAGTCCTTAAGTGGTTCTTGAGAATTATAAGATCACAATGGTGTTTAAAAGTCCATGTGTGACTCTTATGTTGATCTTGTTTTAAAAGATGAAATTTATCACTTGTGGCCAATATGACATGATTTGATGTGGAAGCATGTATTGCTTGTTTAAGAATGCTAGTGAGCATGTATATATGATGTTTTGGAAGTATGATTTCTAAGTGTTTTGCAAATGCATTATTGAATGGTTTTTAAGAGCCTTCCTCACTAAGCTTTTGCTTACGCTCTCTTTCGTTTTCTTAAACCAATAATGCATATCATTAAGGTGCTTTGAGGGCAGCAAGGAAGGCAAGCAATCAAGTGGAATTAAGCTCAAAGTATGGAAGGTTTTCTTAAACACATTTTAGCTTTTGGTAATTTGGCAATGGGGGACCTATGTGTATGTTTTGGGAGATGTTTGGAACTCCCTAAGTTTGTTTAATGTTGTTGGAAATGCTGGATTTGTAATTGGTCTATATGTGTTTGGTTTTGAAGGTTTTATGCTTGAATGGTTGCTTGTGTAGGAAGCATGCCTTAGATTTGGGGCTTTTCTTATATGATGTTAATATGCTGAATTGTTGATGCAAGTATGTCTCTTATATGATGAATTTCATGCTGATAAAGTTTGGTAGCATTTGGAGCATGTATGGTTGATCAATTACATGTTTTAGGAAGCCTTTTGCTGCATTCTGTGCAGGGTGTTTCGGAACAGAGGCTACCGTTTCGGAACGGGTGCCTTGCATGAACCCAGGCGTCCGAAACGGTAGGCACCGTTCCGAAACGGAAAGGCCACTGCCAGCCCGCGTTCCGATACGCGTTGCGGAACGGCCCCGTGTTTCGAAACAGGCTCACCCTGTTTCGGAACAGCCGACCGTTGGGGGCTGACAATGACAGTTAAATGTTTTGGAATGTTTGCATTTTGGTCCTGAATCTTGTTTGTGCAATTGTATGAGTTTGGGAAGTCCTTTTGAGCTGAAAATTTACAGAGAAGCATGAAACCTGATTAATTTCAAGATGGTAACTTTAATTTGGGTTAAGGCCTTATAATTTACAGAATTTACATTTTGGTCCCTAAAGTTGTAAATTGTTCAATTGGGGCCCCGTTTGATCTCTGATGTTTATGATCTTTGAGAATGTTGTTTGTATGATCATAACTAGGGATAATATGCATCTAGACAAGTTTAAAAAGAAAAAAAAGAGTCGTTAATCAAGGTTGACTTTCGGGTTGACTTTGGTTTTCCCTATGTGACTTTCTTAATTCGGGTCAACCGTCCGGGCCGGGTTAAGGGGGTTACATTTGGTGGTATCAGAGCTGAGTTCTCGAGTAATTGGGAATGAATGTGTGCATGATTGAAGTATGTATGTCTTGTATGCTTGTTGAGTGAAAGCATGTTTAGTGGCTTGTGATTTTGATGAAACTGAGTTGTATGCTGTGATGTAGCATGTTGTGGGTACCCATTGCCAAATCAAAGCTAATGAAATGATGTTGATTTTGAATGAAATTGAGCTTGAGTACTTGGATTGCTTACCTTGCTGGGCCTGACTTGTTTTATTGCATTGTGTTTGCATGGTAAAAGTATGGCACCACGTAGAGAGTTGAGAAGTAATGTGCGAGCTACGGCTCCTAATGAGAATGGAAATGAGGAAAATACGGGTAGTGCGGTGTTACCTCCTCCTCCACCTGGTGGTGGTGGTGCTGAGGGAGAAAGAGCTGAAGCTGCAGCTGGTGCTGGAGCTGCTGGACCTGAGGTTGGTCAGGGGCAAGCTATGCCTGACATGTCTATGTTGGTACAAGCTATTGCGGGTGCTTTTCGAGCGGCAGTAGCTGGAGCTCAAGGAGCTGGGCATCAGGGAGATGCTGGAGTTAGACTACCTTTGGAGCGTTTGCGCAGTCTTGGTGGGACTGAGTTCAGGGGTATGTCTGCTGAAGGTTCTGAAGCTTGGTTGGAGAGTACCAAGAGGATCTTGAGTCAGATGAGTTGCACGGATGTGCAAAAGCTGGGCTGTGTAGTATCTTTACTACAGGATGATGCTTATACGTGGTGGACGACCACTATAGCTTGAATGGCTGAAGCTGATGTGTCTTGGACATTCTTTCAGAATGTGTTCAAGAGGAGATATCTTGGTGTGAGGTATCTTGATGAGAAGAAGCGTGAGTTCATGTCTCTTACCCAGGGGAGCATGACCGTGGCTGAGTATGAAGTTCAGTTTGTTAGACTCAGTCAGTATGCACCTGAGCTGGTACCTGATGAGCGGGAGAGGTGCGAAAGGTTCCGTTATGGTTTAGTGACGGAGGTGAAGATGTATGTGCTGGCCACTGAGTATGATGATTTTGATGTGCTGGTGGGCCGAGCCAAGGATATTGAGATGAACTTGGGTTTGTCTGCTAGAGGTGCTGGAGCAAGTTCTGGTAAGAGAGCTGCTGAGTATAGTTCCAGTGGTGGACGGAACAAGAGGGGACGTGATCAGAAGTATTAGTCCTCAGCCAAGAGAGGTGGTGGTGCATCTGCTAGAGGAGGCAATGCTAGAGCTGATCCGAGTGCTTGTTGGATATGTGGTTCACGTGGTCACATGAAGCGTGACTGTCCTCGTGCTGTGAGGGAGGTGCAAGCTCCTGTTGCGGCAGCTGGTAATGGATGCTGGAATTGTGGATCTGCGGACCATTTGAGGCGAGATTGTCCTATGTTGGCTGGTGGCCAAGTGCGTGCACCTGTTGTTGCTGCACCGCAGAGAGGTCGTGGGCGCGGCCGTGGTAATTTCCAGAGGAGAGAGGAAGGTGGCCGAGGAGTGGCCCATGTTGTGGCTATTCAGCCTGAAGGTGGAGGTCAAGCTAGGGTGTATGCTCAGCGAGAGGGAAGGAATGATGATGATGTGATTGCAGGTACCTTTACTTTGCAATCCTTGTCATTACTTTCCTTGATAGATTCTGGATCTACGCATTCATATATTTTGCGTGAGCATGCTGAATTGCTTGGTTTGCCTGTTGAGACTTTGGATGTTGGTGTTCGTGTCACTAGTTCTTTTGGTGAGACTGTTGTGACTCGAAAGCTCTATAGAAGGTGTCCTTTGGTTGTTCAAGAACATGTTTTCCATGTTGACCTTATGGAGCTACCTTTTTATGGTTTTGATGCAATCCTTGGTATGGATTGGCTTGCTGAGCATCGTGCTGTTGTGGATTGTGAAAATAAGCGAGTTTCGTTGAAGCTTACGGATGATTATGAAGTTGTTGTAGTTGGTGAGAATGTGAAGTTTCTTGCCAATGTGGTGTCTACCTTGGAGGCGAGCAGGATGCGGAGGCAAGGTTGTGAAGCTTATCTAGCTTTTGTAATGAATCCTAGTTCTAAGGAGTTGAGGGTGCAAGACATCAGAGTTGTGAAGGAGTTTCCTGGAGTGTTTCCTGAGGAGTTGCCTGGTTTACCTCCTAATCGTGAGGTGGAGTTTGGAATTGAGCTGTATGAGAATACGACTCCTGTGTCCATTACTCCTTATAGAATGGCACCTAAGGAGCTGAAGGAGCTGAAGACGCAGTTGCAAGAGCTGCTTGATCGTGGTTTCATCCGGCCGAGTGTGTCACCTTGGGGTGCACCGGTCTTGTTTGTGAAGAAGAAGGATGGCACTATGAGGATGTGCATTGATTACCGTCAGCTGAACAAGTTGACTATCAAGAATCGGTATCCTTTGCCGAGGATTGATGATCTCTTTGATCAATTTCGGGGAGCAGCTGTGTTCTCCAAGATTGACTTGAGGTCAGGGTATTACCAGTTGAAGGTGAAGGATGTGGATGTGCCTAAGACAGCTTTCAGGACAAGGTATGGGCATTATGAGTTTCTTGTGATGCCGCTTGGTTTGACAAATGCTCCTGCTGCTTTCATGGACATGATGAATCGTGTGTTTCATGAATACCTGGACAAGTTCGTTGTGGTGTTCATTGATGATATCCTCGTGTACTCGCGTACTGAGGAGGAGCATGAAGAGCATTTGAGGATTGTTTTGCAAGCTTTGTTGGAGAATCAGCTTTATGCTAAGCTGAGCAAGTGCGAGTTCTGGCTTAAGGAGGTGGTGTTTCTTGGGCATGTAGTTTCTGCTGAGGGGATTCGTGTTGATCCTCAGAAGATTGAGGCGGTGATGAACTGGAAGGTTCCTAAGTCTGTTCATGAGGTTCGTAGTTTCCTTGGTTTGGCAGGATACTACCGGAGGTTTGTGGATGGGTTTTCTAAGATTGCTGCACCTTTGACGAAGCTGTTGCAGAAAGATGTTAAGTATGAGTGGACGGAAGCGAGACAACAGGCTTTTGAGAAGCTTAAGGCGGCTTTGACGCAAGCTCCTATCTTGGTTCAGCCTGAATCAGGGAAAGAGTTTGTGGTCTATAGTGATGCGTCCTATGTTGGTTTGGGATGTGTGCTGATGCAAGAGGGTAAGGTTGTGGCTTATGCATCGCGGCAGTTGAAGGTGCATGAGCGCAATTATCCTACGCATGATATTGAGCTGGCTGCAGTGGTTTTTGCTTTGATGATCTGGAGGCATTATTTGTATGGTGAGAAGTGTACGGTGTACACAGATCACAAGAGTTTGAGGTATTTGATGTCTCAGAAGGAGTTGAATCTTAGGCAGCGGCGTTGGTTGGAGTTGCTCAAGGATTATGATCTGACGATTGAGTACCATCTAGGAAAAGCAGTTGCTGGATGATTCTTTGGTACCGCATGTTCAGGATATCGCGGAGGGTAGGCCTTCGGATTTCTGTTTTAATGATGATGGTGTGTTGTGTTTTGGTAGTCGGATAGTAGTGCCCAATGATGCTGAGTTGAGGCGTGCTATTCTGACTGAAGGTCATAGTAGTCCTTTTGCTATGCACCCTGGTAGTACTAAGATGTACCGTGATCTTCGTGATGAGTACTATTGGGTGGGTTTGAAAAAGGATGTGGCGGAGTTTGTGAGCAAGTGTATGGTGTGTCAGCGAGTTAAGGCTGAGCATCAGGTTCCTTCAGGGTTGTTGCAACTGTTGAGAATCCCTGAATGGAAGTGGGAGAGGGTTACCATGGATTTTGTATCTGGTTTACCTTTGTCTCCATCAAAGAAGAATTCGGTATGGGTGATTGTGGATCGCCTGACGAAGTGTGCGCATTTCTTGCCTGTGCATACTACGTTTTCTTTGGATAAGCTGGCAGAGCTGTACATTGCTGAGATTGTGCGGCTGCATGTTGTGCCTAAGTCGATTGTGTCGGATAGGGATCCGAGGTTCACATCGCGTTTCTGGCAGTGTTTGCATCAAGCTTTGGGTACAAGGTTGAATTTCAGTACATCCTATCATCCTCAGTCGGATGGTCAATCTGAGCGTGTTATTCAGATTTTGGAGGATATGTTGAGGTGCTGCGTGATTGAGTTTCAGGGTTCTTGGGAGAAGCATTTGCCTTTGGTGGAGTTTGCTTATAACAATAGTTATCAGGCGAGTATACAGATGGCACCTTATGAGGCTTTGTACGGGAGGAAGTGTAGGACTCCTCTTTGTTGGGCTGAAACAGGTCAGAAGTTGGTTTCGATGCCGGCTTTGTTGAAGGGAACCACCGAGAAGGTGAAGCTCATTTGTGAGCGTTTGAAGGCGGCTTCTGATCGGCAAAAGTCTTACGCGGATTTGAAGCGTAAGGAGGTTGAGTATGCGGTGGGTGACCGTGTGTTCTTGAAGGTTTCGCCTTGGAAGAAGGTGATGAGGTTTGGCCGGAAGGGTAAGTTGAGCCCTAGGTACATTGGACCATATGAGGTGGTTGAGCGTGTGGGTCCTGTTGCGTACAAGTTGAGGCTACCTCAAGAGTTGGAGAAGATTCATGATGTGTTTCATGTTACTATGCTCCGGAAGTATAGATCTGATCCTTCGCATGTGATGCCTGTGGAGGAAGTGGAATTGAATCTGGATTTGACCTATGATGAGGAACCGGTGAAGGTTCTGGATTCAGATAGCAAGGTTCTTCGTGGCAAGACCATTGAGTTGGTAAAGGTGCTGTGGAAGCATCGAGGTGTTGAGGAAGCCACGTGGGAGCGGAAGGAAGACAAGCTGAAGCAGTTTCCTTATCTCTTTCCTTCAGGTAAATTTCGGGGACGAAATTTCTTAAGGGGGGAGAGTTGTAACGCCCCGGTTTTGGGCTTGGAAGTTTTGGGCATTGACCGTTTTGGTCAAAGTGCTGTTCGAATCTAAAAAGGGGAAATTAGGAAAGCCTAGTTCGGGTTGCATTAAAAATATGGAAAAATGTTCTAAAATCATCTTTTAATATATATAAGTGAACTGTGAAATCAATTTTACAAAATGAGTTTTGGAAGGGTGACATTTTGGCTAGTGACCAAAATGTAATTTTTGAAAGTTGCGTGACTATTTTAGAAAGGATTGAAACTTTGAATCTTTAAGGAGCTATTTACCCAAAGGGAGTTTCTCCAGATTTTTCGAAGATATTTTAAGGCTTAATTCTGATTTTAAAGCTATAGAAAAGTGGAGGGAAATCATTTTTGGCTATTTTGTAACTAACTTTCTATTTTCTCAATTTTCCTTTCTCTCATTTTCTCTCAACCCAAACACTTTCTTTCCAGAGAATTTCTTCTGATTTTGTCACCTAAATCTTCCCTTTCAACTCTCTTTTGATTCCTAATCATCATATCTACAAAACCTCACTATTTGCTACTTGATTCATCAAGCTTTTTGGTTCTAAAAGAGGAGAAACTCAAGTTTGGAGGTAAGAACGTCCTTCTCCTCTAAACTCTCAGTTCTTTACTGAAATTCCTAAGTTCTCAATCCTTAATTGATGTTTTATAATTGGCTTTTAAGTTGTGTAAATGAATCTTGGCTTAAAATGCAAGATTTGATGATTTTTGATGAATTTTCGTTGGATCTATTAGAGCTGTGATTTGAGATGTGTTTTTGATGATTAATGAATGTTAATTTGATAAGGAATTGAGTTTTGATTAATGCAATCCCGAATAGGTTGAATTTCCTAAGTTTAGCTTGTGATTCTTGGTTGTTTTTGAGGTGATCTTGTGGATCTGATGTTGCTGGAGGTATAAGGAGGTTAATAGGTTCTTTTTAGATGTTGAATGATGCTGAAGGATGTTTAGTTGTGATGGTTTATGGCTGGGCTTTGTTAGGAAGTGGTTTGGATGCATTTTCGGTTGTGTTTGGTGGCCGAAAATGGAGTGTGGATGAGAGCAGCGTGTTTAGGTGCTTTCATTGAAGCTATTAATGCATGATGATGCATTAATCCTCTGCTTTGATGTGTTTAAAACAGGGGAGTCATCTTTGGATCCAAGTGGTGGTGATCCGGAAGCTTGATTTGTGCTTCGGCAAGAGGCGAAGTGGAATCTGTGAGTGAAATTGGGTTTTCGGCTTTGAAACCAATGTCTTGGGAGCTTAGTTTAAGTCTAAACAACTTTGCTAAGCTCAAGTGTAAGTTTTTGGAAAAACTCTCTAGTGGTGGCCATGGATTGATTGTTGTGCAATGTGGTTTATTGCATGTTTTAAATTCTGTTTTGAAAGCATGATTTAGCATGGTTATTGCTGATTTTGTAAGCCATATGTTGAAGGAAGCTCAAGGTAAGAGTTCCTTGTTTTTGAGCATTGTTAAAATGTGGTTTGATGCTTATAAATGCATGATGTTTATGGCTTGGTTTAATGCTTTAAAACAGTGGATTATTTGATGATAATGATGTATATTGGCAAGTGATGTTTTGAAAAGGTTAAGGTCACTAAGGTGGTTAAAAGTCCTTGAGTGAGCCTTGTGGTTTCTAAGAACTTCATGGTGGTTAAAAGTCCATGATGATTCTTGTTAAGGTCACTAAGGTGGTTAAAAGTCCTTGAGTGAGCCTTGATACTTAAGAACATCAAGGTGGTTAAAAGTCCTTGGATGATTCTTGTTAAGGACACAAAGGTGGTTAAAATTCCTTGTGTGGTCCTTGCCATGGTGTTTAAAAGTCCATGGGCCAAGGTGTTTAAAAGTCCTTGGGTAGAACACTAAGGTGGTTAAAAGTCCTTAAGTGGTTCTTGAGAATTATAAGATCACAATGGTGTTTAAAAGTCCATGTGTGAGTCTTATGTTGATCTTGTTTTAAAAGATGAAATTTATCACTTGTGGCCAATATGACATGATTTGATGTGGAAGCATGTATTGCTTGTTTAAGAATGCTAGTGAGCATGTATATATGATGTTTTGGAAGTATGATTTATAAGTGTTTTGCAAATGCATTATTGAATGGTTTTTAAGAGCTTTCCTGACTAAGCTTTTGCTTACGCTCTCTTTCGTTTTCTTAAACCAATAATGCAGATCATTAAGGTGCTTTGAGGGCAGCAAGGAAGGCAAGCAATCAAGTGGAATTAAGCTCAAAGTATGTAAGGTTTTCTTAAACACATTTTAGCTTTTGGTAATTTGGCAATGGGGGACCTATGTGTATGTTTTGGGAGATGTTTAGAACTCCCTAAGTTTGTTTAATGTTGTTGGAAATGCTGGATTTGTAATTGGTCTATATGTGTTTGGTTTTGAAGGTTTTATGCTTGAATGGTTGCTTGTGTAGGAAGCATGACTTAGATTTGGGGCTTTTCTTATATGATGTTAATATGCTGAATTGTTGATGCAAGTATGTCTCTTATATGATGAATTTCATGCTGGTAAAGTTTGGTAGCATTTGGAGCATGTATGGTTGATCAATTGCATGTTTTAGGAAGCCTTTTGCTGCATTCTGTGCAGGGTGTTTCGGAATAGAGGCTACCGTTTCGGAACGGGTGCCTTGCATGAACCCAGGCGTCCGAAACGGTAGGCACCGTTCCGAAACGGAAAGGCCACTGCCAGCCCGCGTTCCGATACGCGTTGCGGAACGGCCCCGTGTTTCGAAACAGGCTCACCCTGTTTCGGAACAGCCGACCGTTGGGGGCTGACAATGACAGTTAAATGTTTTGGAATGTTTGCATTTTGGTCCTGAATCTTGTTTGTGCAATTGTATGAGTTTGGGAAGTCCTTTTGAGCTGAAAATTTACAGAGAAGCATGAAACCTGATTAATTTCAAGATGGTAACTTTAATTTGGGTTAAGGCCTTATAATTTACAGAATTTACATTTTGGTCCCTAAAGTTGTAAATTGTTCAATTGGGTCCCCGTTTGATCTCTGATGTTTATGATCTTTGAGAATGTTGTTTGTATGATCATAACTAGGGATAATATGCATCTAGACAAGTTTAAAAAGAAAAAAAACGGTCGTTAATCAAGGTTGACTTTCGGGTTGACTTTGGTTTTCCCCGTGTGACTTTCTTAATTCGGGTCAACCGTCTGGGCCGGGTTAAGGGGGTTACACCTTTGGTGCTGGATACGAGTGGGTGAGATCTGGGGTGGCTTTTCTAGCACTTGTACCTCATCTGATGAGCTGCTGCTGCTGTTGCGGGTAGACTTACCCTGGCCGGATGCTCCTTCACCAGTGTTGGGCTTCTGCCTTTTCATAGGAGTGAACTCCTTTGAAAGGTTTCTAGCGACGGAGGGCTCCCCATTAGATTCTTGCCAGATGGAGGATGATGAGAACGCTACGAAGTAGTCGTCATCGAGTTCTGGCAGCGGCTCCTTTCGTTTTTCTCCTCTAGCAGAGGCAGTGGCAGTGTGGCTGCCGCCTTCGGCTGTCGCGGCCGGTGTTGGAGTAGATGCAGCAGAGGGTGTTTTTGGTGTGGCAACAGGAGTGGGAGTATGGGCAGGTGTAGGGGCAGCAAAGTATTGCTATGGGAAAGTAGGAAATTGTACATTTTCAAAATTTAAATTGTTTTGAATGAAATGTACCATGGCTACCGTGAAGTCTCTAACGAAACTCATCAGACCAAGCTGTCGTTCCTCCATCTTTTTCAGTGTGGCCAGAATTTGAGTGGAGCAGTCTGCTGGAGGGGTTGCTGCCTTTGCTGGCTCTTCTACAGCGGTAGACGGGTTGAAGAAGGAGAGGGGTGTGGCTGCTTTTAGTTCCATTAAGCTGAATATGTTGCGCTCCGTCCATCCCTTCCCTCGGACCTTGAAATCTTCATGGATTTCTGGAACGTTGTCGCCACGGCAGATCTCGGTGATGAGGTATGGGAAGACAAGGGGTCCCGATGGTCGAAGGGCACACTCTAAAATCCCCTCTCGTATATACCGATCAACATTTATGGGTCTCTAATTTAAAATGGAATGAACGAGAGCTAACCTGGGTCGGTCACCCGTGCTGTTGTGGGAAGAAGGCATTATCCTATTCTTTACGCAGTGGTTCCATAGTTTTGCCTCTGGAGTGAGTTGAGTGTGTTTCACTGTCCACCGATGCTTGGGATCTGTATTCCACTATGTTCCCTCCTCCGTTACCTCTGCCATCACAACATCGAAGTCTGTCGGTGACAGACTCTCTACGAACCACTTGTGTTCGTTCTCCCTTTTGCTGACATAGATGCCATAGAGGGTATTTATGTAGGCAGGCTCGAAAGTAACTTCTTTACCTCGCACTGTCACGGTCTTCGTATCCTTGCTGTCGACGACAGCGTAAAATTCTCAGACCAACGTGACATTCATCTCTTCTGGCTGGGCAGCAAACATCTGCCATTTGAAGGGCTTGATTTTTCGTGCAATGAAAGGTTCGAGCCTGAAGTCTTTCGTGCGTTTGGTGTAAAGAAACCCTCTCTCTTCCCACATATCCCTCTTTTGGAAGGAGCGGTAATATATGCCGGCAGAATCAGTAGAGGCGAAGCGGTTAGGGATGGTATCATGGCTGGGTGTGCCGGCTGCTGTGGCAAAGCTGGAGGCAGCACTTCGTCGTGTCTGTCTGGTACTCATAGTTGCAAGGCTGTGGAAAATGAAAGAGATTTGAGATCTAGAGAGAAAGCAAGTTGAGAGAGTAAAAGTGAGATGAAAAATGAATAGTAAATGGGGTTTATATAGATGAATGGTTTGCTGCCCGTTGGAGCTGTAACGACAGGCGCGAATAATAAGACCAGCTGTTACGCAGTTTCAGACGCGTATGTCACGTGTTTCTGTGTCTGGTGCGCGTCTGTCACGCATTTGCGTGTCCACCGCGACAGCGTGGTGACATGCTGTATTTTCCGCGTCTATCGCGACAGCTGTTGACAGGCTGTGACGACAGACTTGTCGTTTGGGCTTTTTGAGCTGCTGTAGAAATGGTGGGCTGATTCACTTCTTCTCCTCTCCTTGTTTCCCTTATTTCCTAAAAATAATTAAAATAAAAGATAGTTCCTAAAAATAAAATAATTCTAATTTCCTAATAAATAAAATACATAATTAATAAAATAAAAATAAAATTAAGTTAAATTAGGGATGCCTTGAGGGGCATCTCCTAAAGTAATCACTTCCTGCATCTTTGGGGCATCAGTCCCCTGATAATGATTTAGTCTATGTCCGTTGACTTTAAATTGGTGCCCGTCTTTTAAGGATTTGGTCGTGATGGCACCATAAGGAGAAGCCTGCACAACTTGGAATGGGCCGGACCATCTAGATTTAAGCTTCCCTGGGAAAATTTTCAACCTAGAGTTAAATAACAACCCAAGCTGCCCTGGACAGAACTGTCGTGGCAGCAACTTCTTGTCATGCCACCTCTTGGTCTTGTCCTTGTAAATTCTTCCGTTGTCACATGTCATTGCTCGAATTTCTTCAATTTCATTCAAGTCAAGTAACCCCTTCTGTCCTGCCTTATTTAAGTCCATGTTTACTGCCTTGATAGCCTAGTAAGCTCTATGCTATATCTCAATAGGTAAATGACATGTTTTTCCATATATCAACCTTTAGGGTGACTTTCCCAATGGTGTTTTGAATGCTGTTCTATAGGCCCAAAGTGCATCATTGAGGTGTAAAGACCAATCCTTTCGAGTAGGTTTAACCATCTTCTCAAGAATCTTCTTTACTTCCTTGTTGGATATTTCAGCATGTCCATTGGTCTGAGGGTGATACGCTGTTGCAATGCGGTGCTTTACGTCGTATTTTCTTAAGGTAGCAGCAATTACCCTATTGTCGAAATGTCTCCCTTCATCACCGATGATCGCCTTAGGTATGTCGAACCTGGAGAAAATGTGTTTGTGCAGAAATCTCTGAACAATCTTGGCATCATTTTTCTGTGTGGCGGTCGCTTCTACCCATTTGGACACATAGTCCACTGCCAGTAGGATATATAGATTCCCATATGATGCTGGGAATGGTCCCATGAAATCAATCCCTCATACATCAAAGATGTCGACTTCTAGGATGTTTTGCAGTGGCATCTCATGTCTTCTTGAGATGTTCCCAGTCTGTTGACACTTGTCACAGCTTTTGTAGAATGCTTGGGCATCCTTGAACAGTGAGGGCCAATAAAAACCAGACTGCAAAACCTTGGCAGCAATTTTGTTTCCATCTCTAATCTTGACAAGTGGTCTGCGACTTGGTTATATGTTCCCTTTTTATCCTTGATTTCAATGTCGAACTCTTGCAGTAGTAGAATCCAACATATCAGTCTAGGTTTTGCATCTTTTTTAGCGAACAAATACTTCAGTGCTGAGTGGTGTGTATGGACCACCACCTTTGTTCCAAGTATGTACAAACGAAACTTGTCAATCGAGAACACCACTGCTAACAGTTCCTTTTCTGTTGCGGTGTAGTTCACTTGGGGCATCGTTTAGTGTTTTGATGGCGTAATAGATTACGTGCAAAAGGTTGTCCTTCCTCTCCCCAAGTGTTGCCCCTACAGCGTAGTCACTAGCATCACACATAATTTCAAACGGCAAACTCTAGTCTAGTGGCTGTATAATAGGGGCTGTTACCAGTTTTCTTTCAGGATTATGAATGCCTCAGTACATTCAGTATTGAAATCAAAGGGAAGATTCTGTTCCAGTAAGTGGCATATAGGCTTGGTAATCTTCGAAAATTTTGCAATAAACCTTCGATAAAACCCAACATGCCCTAGGAAACTCCGAATTCCCTTGACTATTGTGGGTGGCGGCAGCTTTTCAATCACTTCTATCTTTGCTCTGTCGACCGCGGCAGCTTACCTTGTGGCCTAGGACTATCCCCTCATCCACCATGAAGTGACATTTTTCCCATTTTAATACCAAGTTCGCTTTCTCGCATCTTTCGAGCACCTTCTGTAGGTTGCCTAAACAACCCTCAAAACTGTCCCTAAAGAAGGAAAAATCATCCGTGAATATTTCCAGGAAGTCCTCCACCATGTCAGAGAATATCGCCATCATACACCTCTAGAATGTTGCTGGTGCATTGCAGAGTCCAAATGGCATTCTCCGGAAAGCATAAGTGTCGTATGGTCAAGTGAAAGTTGTTTTCTCTTAATCCTCTGGTGCGATAGCTATATGGTTATAACCTGAGTAACCATCAAGAAATCAATAATAAGGTTTCCCCGCTAATCTATCAAGCATTTGATCAATAAAAGGTAGGGGAAAATGGTCTTTCCAGGTAGCTTTGTTAAGCTTCTGGTAATCAATACAAACCCTCCAACCAGTTACAGTCCTGGTTGGGATTAGTTCGTTCTCTTCATTGGTTACCACAGTTATTCTTCCCTTTTTTGGAACACATTGCACCGGGCTCACTCACTTACTATCCGATATGGCATAAATTATCCCAACATCAAGCCATTTGATAATTTATTTTCAAACCACTTCTCGCATAGCTTCGTTTAATCGTCTCTGAGCATCAATTGTCCGCTTATGATCATCTTCTAGGAGAATTTTGTGCATACATAGTGCCGGACTGATGCCTTGGATATCAGCTATCGTCCATCCAATAGCCTTTTTATACTGCTACAACATCCCTATCAGCTGTTGTTCCTATTTCTGCATTAACTTGGAAGAGATGATTACGGGTAACGTATCATTTAATCCAAGGAAAACATATTTAAGTTGCCCTAGCAGAGGCTTAAGGTCTAAAACATGTGGTTCTAAAGTTGAAGGCTTTTGGATTATGTGTTCATTCGAGGTATAGTTTAGGGGCTCGAATAACTTACCTGGACGATTGCCCATCCAGTTGCTGTCGTCGTTGCTGCCGTGACAGTCTTCCGGATGGTTGATGTGACAGTGACCAAATTTAATGTCATGGCAGCTCGACCTGATGCAGGGTTGGTCAAGGATTACTGCAGTGATGGCCTTGCATTCTTCTTCTGCATCAGCATGTTTAATTGCCTGGAGAACATTGAGCTTGATCTCTTGATCATTTACTCTCATTCTAAGTTCTCCTTTCTCTACATCAATTAGTGATCTGGCTGTGGCTAGGAAGGGTCGCTCCAGGATGATTGGCGCGTTCTCATCTACTTCACAATCTAAAACAAGTAGGTCAGCAGGAAAAATGAAATTATCCACTCTTACCAGAATATCTTCGATCTTCCCTTCTGGTTGTACGTAAGAGCGGTCTGCTAGCTGCAGCATAACTGTCGTGGGTCGTGCTCGTCCAATACCTAATTTCTGAAATACAGATTTTGGCATTAAATTAATACTAGCACCTAGATCACAAAGTGCCTTACCCACGAATTTGTCACCGATTATGCATGGTATGATGAAACTCCCAGGATCCTTCCTTTTCTTGAGTGGATGCCTATGCAGAATAGTCATACATCCTTCTGTCTTTTTTACCGTTTCGAATTCCCAAGTCTAGATCTTTTTGACATAGCATCCTTGAGAAATTTCGCATAACCGAGCATCTCTTTGATGTCCTCTAGGGCGGTATATTGATGTGAACCTGCTTAAAAATATCATAGATCCTTTTGAGCCAGTACTCCTGTTTCTGCTTCTGTAACCGCTGTGGAAAAGGAGGTGGAGGACGGTAACCTTCAAATCGTCCTTCACATGGTATTCGGATCTGAGGAGGTTTAGGTTCTTCATCGTTCTTGTCTTCCCCTCTGTCCCTTCTACTGTCGTGACAGGTTTGGCGGCAGCAGGTTGTTTATCTTCTGTCGGGGCAGTGTTCGCGGTAGATGATTCTAGGGCGGGTTCCTCAATTGGTACGACTTTAATCTTCGGCCCTGGCAGTTGTTTCCCACTTCTAGTTGTAATGACTATGCACTGCTCATGTGTGGGTTGTCTAGCGACCTCAGTATCACCAGGGAATCCTCCGTTTTGCCTTGGCTTAATATGCTGGGAAACCTGACCCATCTGTGTCTCCAGTGATTTCAGTGTAGCTTCATGGTTAGTCATTCTCATCTCTGTTTTATCCACGAACGACTCAGTCTTTTTGACGAAGTGATCCATGTTTGCCATGTAAGCTCCTGTCTGTGACATAAATGTGGCCAATGTCTACTCCAGTATACTAGGTGCGGCTGCCGGCTACTGTTGTGGCTGTTGTTGTGGTTGATGCCGTGTCAAAATTCTGGGTGCCCCCTGGTTTTGAGTGTTCTACACTTGAGAATTCAGTGCGTTGTTTGGGTTACTCTAGGAGAACTTGAGGTCTTTCCTCCAGTTGGGATTGTTATTGTTGGAATCGTAATTTCTTGGCTTGTTATAGTTTCCAATATACATCCCATCCTCTAGCTGTAGCGGGTAGTCTTCTGAACTGTGATTCCCACTGCAAGTTTCACATACCTCTTCCGCAGAGTAGACAGGTTTTGAATCTTTCTTTAGCAAATTTTCTACTGTCTTTGTGAGGTACGCAACCTGTGTCTGTAGGAAATTGTCGGCTTCATAGTCCTTCACAGCTAGCACTCGTTTACCTCTCTTTACCGTGGGAAATTGCTCTTCATTCTTTGCTAGATTTTTCAATACTACAATGGCTTCGTCTGGATCCTTGTCCAACAACAGTCCATTTGCTGCTGAATCTATTCTCATCCGGGTATGTGTGTTGGCAGCATTGTAAAATTTGATGACTTGATTCCAAACGGGGAATCCGTGCATCGGGCAATTCCTCAGAAGAGTGGTAAACCTGTCCCATGCCTCGTGAATTGGCTCGTCATCTTCCTGTTGAAAAGTAGAAATTTCATTACGTAATCGCTCAGATAAGTGGGAAGGATTAAAACAAGATAAAAATTCACGAGTGAGATCCACCCAAGTTCGTATTGAACTCGGCGTTAATTTATTCCACCAGGTTTTCGCTCTATCTCCCAGTGAATGAGGAAATAACCGAAGCCTCAGTATCTCCGGATTTACTCCTGGTAATCTAAACGGTCCACAAATTTCTTGGAACGTTTTTAGATGTTCTCTGGCATCCTCTGTAGCAGCACCACTAAATTGGCCATCAGAATTGATCATGTTGAACATTACAGGTTTTAGCTCGAAATTTTCAGCTTCCACGTCTGGCAGGGTGGTCTCCAGTTCCACAAGATCGTTGATCACGTAATCACGGCATGACCGTCGTGCGGCCACGGCAGCGACATGATGTCCGTTTTCTTCATCCACGATAGGATCTTCAGGATCTTCAGGATTCCTTGGGTTGTTCTTCCCGTTATGCATAGCTTCTAATTATTCCTCAAGATAATCGTTTCTGGCTATCAAAAGAAGGACTCGGTTCCTGAGATTGCACGAGCGTTCGATTTCAAGGTCTAGTTTATACTCAGGTTCTTTGCCTCTTCTAGATCTGCGCATAAGCAAGCAAAAAACCTTGTGAAAAGCACAGGGTGAACAGTCGCAATAAAAACAGAAAAACTAAAAAGAAAGTGCAGTAAAAGTAGGGTAAAGATATGTTGCCAGTCCCCAGCAACGGCGCCAAAAACTCGTTGCGTGTAAAATAGTCTATCGCAATAGAGTGCAAGTGTACACGACGCAAGTAGTAAAGTTATACACGAAGTATCAGATGTCGAATCCACAGGGACTGGAATAGCTCTATCCTTGGATTGTTGCACAAGAGAGAAAGAAAAGAGTTTAAATTGTTGGGAATTGATAATGAAGAATATTGAATATAAAATAACGGAGTTTTCAGGGTAAAGAAATAGGCTGGTATTGATTTACTCGGTAGTGCAGGTGTTGCACTGTATAGTAATTCCTATTCTGTCGCGGCAGCACCTGCGGCGGCAGCGGTCTGTTGTTGTCGCGGCAGCGTTCACAAAACTTTGTACTTCAAGCTTGGCAAGAATCCCTGCTGTGACTTGTCCTATCCCTAGGTCCAAGTCTATTGATGAAAACGTCTTAGATGATACCTCTTGGCGTGAATCGAAGGATGAACACCGATGTTGTTGAATTCTTCCTTAGCCACTTAACCTCGTCCTATCCCTAGGTCTGAGATAGTTCAACAATAAATTGGAGAACCCGCACTTATTCCTTTCGTATACTTAACTCTCCCGATATTAAGTAAATGAATAATCTCACAATGCTCTCCCGATACTCTTGTAAGATGTTGAAAACCAGAATAAGAAAACTTGAAGTTTATTTTATTGAACAGAAAATTCCTAAAAACAGTACAATCCTTGCAACTACTTTACATAATCAACCCTTAGCCCTAGTGGAAGTTTAAAACATGATGAGAAGGGGAAAACGACTAGGGTTTTTGAGAAAGACGACTAGAGAATGAGATGTCCTTCCCTAGGTCGAATTACATGCCTTTATATAGGCCTTGGGTCCAAGTTTTCTAATATGGCAAGAATACAAGTTTAAACTAAAGTACAACTCTATTAAAGACTAAATCTTCTTAGTAGATGCCTTTAATTCGTCCTATTTTCTTGCCTTGGGTTTCTTCCTTGGACTTTGGGCTTGGCCTTCATTCTGATCTAGGGCTCAGAAAAATATAAGAGTGGCCCACGACATACCGACTTAATTTCCTCTATCTGTCGAGCTCCACTTCACTTTTTCCTTTAATATTAATGTCGTCATTGGCTTCCACGGCAGCGTCTTCCTTCTTGACTCTAGTCCTGTGTTCTAGCTCTGCTTTTCCATTGCCCTGAGTCTGCCACAGTAGCTACCTGCAAAATCAGCAAAAAATAGTAGCAACTATGCCATTTTCTATAATTGTGATTTATATGTGAAATCTATCCAAACCGCAATGAATTATGCTTGAATGCAGCAAAAATATAGGTTAAATAAAGGGTAGAAAGTAGAACTTTTGCACACTCAACACACGCCTCCCGTTCTGACCATACTTAACCCTTTTCGTGAGCCTTGCCCTTTTGTGCCCGACAAATAGATTCTCTCAAACGACTGGTGTGGAAAGATTGAAGGAATGAAGAACAATGAATTAAGTAAACTTGAAATATTTTATTGAAGGAATAACTCAAAACCTAAAACAACTATTTCACTCTAGTTACAACATAACCCTAACCCAATGGAGATTTAGAACATGTCGGTAGAGAAGATCACAAGTAATGTCTATAGAAAACCTCGGATGCTTTAAACTAGAAGTACAATGGGTATTTATAGCCTTAAAACTAGGTCAAGTCCTCCTTGGAGTAGAAGTCCTCTAAAGTAGCTTTTCTTCTTTAATGTAGCTGACTTCTTTGCTTGGAATATTGATTCTTCCTCGTTTTTCTTAGCCCGTAAGTATGCTTGGGAATTTCACTTCAGCAGCCCTAGCCGCTGCTATAGGAGTCGGAAAATCACGTGAATGCCGATGATAGAATCAGGAGTTTTAGCTCTACAAATCGCGCTACGGTTCTCCAAACTTCCATTGTCAGCTGCCACGGACAGCAAGGTTGGCAGCAGCTTTACTCGGCAGCAACTTATCTTCAGCTGGAACTGCTTCAGTACAGCTCCTGGGTTTGCTTCTCAGCATTGTATCCTTCATTCCTTGGCTCCCTCGTTCGGCTATTAGTACCTAAAAGCAAGAATACACTAGAACAATACCTCTTGTTCACCAAATTAATGATACGTTATAAGAGTAAGGCAGAACAAAGAAATACTGTAAAATGCTATGCATGAACCTACTTATGCCTAAAATGAGCTGGAAAATAGTAATAATAAGAGTTTGCAAGTCTGTAAGCAAGCTGAATATGCAGAATAAAAGATTAAACAAAGATATTAATGTAATTTAAAAGGTTGTTGCCGAGGCAGCACATTTAAGCGTATTATTTTTAATCAAGGTAGTGAGGGCTTCAACTTATCACAACTACTCTTCAGGTATGACGTTTAGATAGGATCAAACTACAGAACCCCGAACCCTTGGAGTAGAGTCATCCCGAGAAGGCTTTCATTCACTCATGCTAATTTGTCCGTCACTTTTATGCTTTCGGATTCATGGACTATGATAGCAGCGGAGTGTCATCGCTCATGATTCTTCCTAGAGCCTGTTGCGGTCACCTCTAGGGTAACACAACCTTTTTTTCTTTGTTTTTGATTTTGCTGCCTTTGGCAGTTCTGCATTTTCTGTTTCTTTGGCTTGCTTCGGCGGCTACCTACAATTATTGTTAGAATTTTTCAATATAAAAAAAACACACAGTGTTCATCAAATATTTTACTCATTCAGCAAGTAACAGAGATATTTAAAATTTTCAGGCAAAAAGAAAAAAATCTAAGTCATATTTCATGCTCTTTCCCAATATTAAGTTTAATTTTAGTTAGGTGCGACAATAAAGTAATCGACTATCCTATCATAGGATCAAGTCATAACAAATTCTTCTTTTTCGATTATTACTAAGGCAAGTACAATGCAATCTAAATGCAACTAAGAATGCCTACAAATGATGTGAGAGCTATCCCCTCAAATTTGAGATGGGCATTGCCCTCAATGCACAAAACAGAAAATAAGAAGACAAAAAACTACATGTTAAAATTAGCAAAAATAAAATAAAAGATAAATAAAAATAAAGGAAAAGAAAATAAAAGTTTGTTGAGGGTTAGGAGGAGGTTGGATTCTAGCTAGCTGAGGAGGAGGAGGGCGTTTGGACGACGAAGCGACTTTTTGCAGATGCCTTGGTGGCAGTTCGAGCAGGAGAGGTCTTTGCTTTCCGCGGCGGCTGTACTCTCTTTGGTGTCTACTGTGGCTCTTTTGGAGGCTCAGTAGGGGGAATAACGGGAGATCTATCGCTTCCTTCTGACTCTGTCTCGAGGTCCACAAGTTCTTTTTCTATTATGTATCGCTTCCTTTTCCTTGTCTCTTCCTCTGTGGTTGCTGTCGGAGGGATGAATGCCATGAGGATGGCTGTTGTTGTCGCAACTACTGTTGTTTCCGATTCTGGCGGCGGTTGCTCAATCTCCTCTGAAGAGGAGGAGTATGGTACTATATTGGCTGTGCAGGCTAGGGAGAGATTCAGTTGGTGCCTCTCAGGGGAATCTACCACTGTGTATGATGGGGTGGCAGCTGAGTGTTGTGGAGAATGCATAGGAGAAGGCATCGGGTGGTCTGTCTAGCGGGCAGTGGCGGTAGGTGAAGTTCGTCGCGCTCTTGCTGCTGTTGTAAGCTCATTAGGAAAAGGCGGCATGGTGGGCACGTTAACAGGGAATTTCTGGAGGAAATAAGCCACAAGGGTTTCTTGGGCCTCCCTCACGTAGTTCGTGAATGCCAACTACTGTTGCTCTATCTGTTTTGTGTGTTCGAGGAGTGTTTGGAGCAGTGAGAGGACCTCTCTGTCTGGGGCAGCGTCATTAGTGTCGGGGGTGGCTGGCGTTTCAAATTGTGCGGTGGAGGGCTGACTTGGTGTTGCTGGCTCTTTCTCCGCATCATGCATCATCTGGATGCAAACCTTTTTGGTCCAACCCTCCTTTACAGTTGTGAACTCATCTGTAGGCTCTGTGGGGACTCGGAAATTGGTGCAGAGACCTGTGATGAGGGAAGGGAAGTACAGCCTGCCATTATTATTCTTGAACAAGTTGTATATTTCCGTGCAGATGATTTCCCACACGTTGATCGGCCGGTTCATCAAGATGCTGTAAATTAAAGCAAGGCACGACCGGTCGACTGTTGAATTGTGGGATGTGGGCAGTAGGTGCCTTTTCACGAACGTGTTCCACAACATAGCTTTAGGCAGCAGGTGGCGGCGCTGGACAGATCCCACATGTTTTCCCCCCAGCCATGGTGTGTTGGTCTTTCAGATTATGGCCTTGATCTCCTCATAGTGGGCAACCGTCAATGACTACCTCCATTTCTCGTACGGGTTGTCGTTCATATCAAGGCCATAGTAGCTGTTGATGACAGCAGGGTTGAGCTTGACCACCTCTCCGCAGACGTAGGCGAATGGCTTGTCTAGGCAAGGCTGATGTGAGTAAAATTCCCTAACAACAATGATGTTCGCTATATCTGGCTGCTGAGCGAACATCTCCCATCCCTTGTAATGGATGGTTCGAAACAAGGCGGGCTCTAGACCACGGTCTCTCATTTTCTTCGTATAATGGAAGCCTTGTTCCTCCCATACGACTTGCTTGGAGAATTGTGCTCTATATCTCTCCTCGTCTGCCTTGAAGCAGAACCTGCTGTAGGTGGGTTTTTGGGTTGATGTTGAGGCCATGTGATCGGTTGTATTCTAACTGAAAATAAAAGGAAATATTATGAGAGAGTAGAAGAATAAAATAAAAGCTTAGCAAAAAGGTGGAAGTAAAGTAAAATGAAATGAGTGAGTGGTTTATATAGGGGCTGTCGATGAGTGTCGGGCGACATTAAATGATCAATGATCCAATTTCCTCGTGCACGCCACAAATTTTTCTGCCCGTTATTTTCGGAGCCGTTGGCGGCTAACTAGCCATTACACTTTGCTGCGCTGGCTACTGACTCGGCAGGATGTTTGGCGGGCTTTTTGCTGGTCTTCCCTCTTAATCCTACTCTTTTATTCTCGATCATAATATAAAAATAATAAAAATAATTAAATAAAAATTGAAAAGTTAAATACTGAAAATTAATCTAGTCCTAAAATAAACTTTATTCCTAATGCATAAAAATAAATAAATAGAAATAAATAAAAATTAAGTTATGTTAGGAGTGCATTTGGGTGCATCTCCTAGACATAACCACTTCCTAAGGTGGTTTATCTTTTTTTCCCGTCCTGGGGGCGGTCCTCTTGTTCCTTCAGTTTTTGTTTAATGGGGTCCTTCAATCTGCCCCGAGGTCTGTCATGGCAGCCATTGCCCTTGCCTGTTTCCACACTTATCTTGGCAGCTCTTTCATTCAGGCCTTCCTTTCCTTCCTCTGAGGGTTGCAGCACATTCATCCTTATGCTTTGATCTTCTACCCTCATTGTAAGTTCCCCGAGTTCCACATCTATTAGCGTTCTTCCCGTGGCCAAGAAGGGGTCTCCCGAGAATGATGGGGGCTGTCTCATCGGCCTCACAATCCAAGATGAGGAAATTGGCAGGAAGGATTAGGCTGCCTACTTTGACCATTATGTCCTCAATCTTTCCCTCTGGGTGGACAAGGCCCTGGTCCAATACCTAGTTTGTCGAAGACGGCCTTAGGAAACAGATTTATACTAGCTCCCAAATCACACAAGGCCCTGGTCTCGTGCTTGCTACCCAGCCTACATGGTATAACAAAGCTGTCGGATCTGTCTGCTTTGGTGGCAGCTTGTTATGCAACATAGCCATGCATTCTTCAGTGACGACCACCGTCTCGAACTCCCCTATCCGTCTCTTCTTAAAACTATATCTCTCAGATACTTGCCGTAGTTGGGCATGCTTTGTATAACTTCTATCAGAGGTGTGTTAATGTGCACCTGTTTCAGAATGTCCAAGAATTTTCTGAATTGGTGCTCCTGCTACTGTTGTTTGGGGTTTTGGGGGAATGGAGCTGGCGGACGGATTTCCTCTATTTCCTCCTTGCTTGGGGGCTTAGTTCAAGGAGGATCATCCTTCTCAGGGCTGAAGTAGGTGTTGCTGCTGGGGCGGCTAATATGGGTGCTGCCGGGGCAGGCTTACTTATATGTTCTGGATGAGTTCCTAATTACTATACCATCCTAGGTTCATCTAGCTGCTTCCCACTTCTCGTAGTTATAGCCCTGTAATGTTCAAAAGTGGGATTAGCTGCTTCTGGGGGCTGCTGGATGATGCTCCCATGGTTCGGCTGTGATAGATTTCGGTGAACTTCCCAAACTGGGTCTCCAGGTTCTCAATAGCAGCCTCATGGTTTTTCATCTTCATTTCCGTCCCGTCCATGAAAGACTAAGTTTTTTCAATAAACATATTTGTATAAACAATAAATTCACCAGTTTGTTTCATAAAGTTATTCAGACTAGCTTCTAGTGAATCATTGTGTTGTGGCTGCTGAGTCTGCTACCGGGACTGATTCTGCTGGTAGCTTCCCTGTAGCTGTTGTATATTTGCTGTTTTCTTTGGGTTGCTCGAGGAGAAGTTGAGATGGTTTCTCTAGTTAGGATTGTATGTGTTTTGGGTTGGCATGATATTCCTCTCATATCCTCGCATGTAGTTTGCAGATGTTGTGCATTCAGAGGAATCATGGTTGGCTCCACATTCTCCATAGAAGGGCTCAACAGCTTTAACTTCATAGACCTTCCCTGGGGATTGCACCATCTTCATCACTAGCTCCGTCAGAGTGTCAAAGAGAGCATTAACAGATTCGGGGGCTTCCACCTCATTTGCACTAGATGACTGCCTTGTGCCGCCTCGGCGGGCTGTCGGGTATTTATAATTGTTTTTAGATGCTATGTTGAGTAGCCGTAGTTCTTCCTCTAGAGGTCTGTCTAGGATGATCACGTTAACCGATGCATCTATTAGCATTTGAGTTTGTAGTTAACCCCATTGTAGAATATAGATACCTGAGTCCGAGCTGATAAACCATGAAGCGGACAGTTCTTCAACATTTATTGGTATTGCTCCCATGCCTCATACATTAGCTCATCATCCCCTTGTCTAAAAGTTGTGATCTCATTCCGCAGTCTATCAGTGACGTTGGATGGGCTGAATCGATCTAGAAAGTCCTTGCAGAGCTCCGCCCATGAAGTGAAAGATCCGGTTGGCTTGTTATTAAACCATTGTTTCGCCCTATCCCTCAGTGAATAAGGAAATAGCCTTAGCCGCAATGTGTCCTGGTGTACCCCATGAATTTGGAATGTTCGACAAATGTCTAGGAATCCTCGTAGATGCTGCCAGGCATCTTCTGTGGCAGTCCCTCCGAAGGGCCCTAGTGTGTTTAGCATGTTGAACATTACAAGATTCAGTTCAAAATGATCTGCCCCCATCTCTGGTTCCGTTATTATTGGCTCGAACCTTTGAAAGTCATGTTCAAGGTAGTCTCTAGTTGTCCGCACTTTGGGTGGATTAGGGGGTCCTGCCTCTGTTGTACTTGTAGTCCTCTAAGCGGCAAATCTGGCTGCCCGCCCCTGCCATTCATGGCATCAACTAGGGGGTCCTCATTTACCATGGTCTCTTCCTTTGCTTTGCCTTTGTCTTTGTTCGTTGAGGCTTCCCTTAGCTCCTTCTTGATTCATCTAGTTTCTCGCTCAATATCATCGTAAATAATGAAGTTTCCACCAGGGTTAGCCCTAGTCATACACTTGCAAAGGACACGGTAAAATTCTTTTTTTTTCGATTAAAAATAAAAATAAAGGAAAAAATAAAAAAAAGGTGTGTGGCCTTGCCATGGGCTTTGTATCGGTAGAATGCTTAAGATAAATATTTGATACATGAGATTTCAAATGGTGTTTGCTTTGAAATGGTTTTCATGTATGAGAAAGGAAGAGTGTGGAATGGAAAAGGTTTCCAAGGAAATTGGTTTAAACTTTGCACGAAGCACTATTACATGAAATGGTTTAAGTGGGAGTTATTGCAAGAATGTTGTTTGGGGTTGAGTTGCTTAATGCATTTGAGTTTAATGTTAATCTTATGTTAGATAATGCTTAATTATAAGGTGTTCATGTTTTATATGAGGTTTTCAAACATTACTTGGTTTATAAAG
Organism: Hibiscus tridactylites; assembly: GCA_958450335.1. Classification (NCBI taxonomy): domain Eukaryota; kingdom Viridiplantae; phylum Streptophyta; class Magnoliopsida; order Malvales; family Malvaceae; genus Hibiscus; species Hibiscus tridactylites. The sequence goes on from OY288281.1 coordinate 43,693,660, forward strand.
GTGTGATTGCTATTGAAAAGGGTTTTAAGGTTTGCTACATTGATGGTGTTTTGGTTTTGAGCATTCCTCACTATGCATTATGTGCTTACGCTCTTTTACGTTGATGTGTAATGAGATTGTTTATCTTGAGCAAGTTCGGTTTTTGGTTTGATACTTGTTGATGATCGTTTTGCGATATTTTGATCTTCTTCTCCATATTTTTATATATCTATGTTCTTTGTATAAAGGTAGGATCACGTGTTTAATGTGATAAATGAGTAGGTGTGCTTAATGCTTGTAATGTATCTAGCATTTGATGCAATATGATGTTTTAATGCTCAGCATGTTGCTGATGTGTTAGGGAATGATTTTAAGTATGTTTGATGGTGTTTTGAAGTGAAAAACCAGAAGTTTCTACTATTTCTAGACAGGGTGTATCGAAACACCCTTAGCTGTTTCGAAACGAGTGCCTGAAATGGTCTGGGCGTTTCGGAACGGCTAGAAGTGTTTCGAAACACTTTGGCTATTGGAAGTGTCTGTTTCGGAACTGGTTTCGGATCATACCCGCCTATCGAAACGGTCAACACCATTTCGATACGGGCGTTCGACACGGGTGTTTCGATACGGTTGTCAGTGTTTCGAAACGGGTGACCGTTGGACACAGATTCTGCATGCTTTACATTTTAGTCCTAAAAGTTGTAATTGCAATTGCTTGAGCTTGAGATGTCTTTTTAAGATGAAATTTGGCAGAGAGGCTTGTAATATGATTAATTAAGGTTCGGTAAGATTAAAATCTACAAAGTTCTTATGTTTTCCAAAATTTACATTTTGGTCCCTAAATGTGTATTTCGTGCAATTGAGTCCTTAAACGTTTTCCGATCGCTGTGCTTTTCTCTTCCAAGCTTCTTGAGCATTCACATAGGCTTAATGCGCATCTATAAAAGATAAAAAAAGGGTCACTAATCAAGGTTGACTTTCGGGTTGACTTTGGTTTTCCCCGTGTGATTTTCGTAGTTCGGGTCTAACGCCTAGGCCGGGCTAAGGGGGTTACAAAACCCATATATATCATTTTAGATGACTTTATAAAAATTTCCCATATTTTTACCTTATCTCGAATCATGATTTTCCTGAACCGTCCTTAAAGACTCGAATCTCCAACTCCAGGTTCGACTAACCCAAACCGATGCCTAAAACCCCTAGGCACAAAACTGGGGCGTTACAACTCTCCCCCACTTAGGAAATTTCGCCCTCAACATTTTACCTGATGGAAAAAGGTGCGGAAATTGCTTTAACATGTCCACCTTGCTTTCCCACGTGGCCTCCTCAACTCCTCGATGTCGCCACAACACCTTCACAAGTTCAATCGTCTTACCACGAAGAAATTTGCTACTAGAATCAAGGATCCCAACTAGTTTTTCATCATAGGACAAATTCGGATTCAACACAATCTCCTCAATAGGCATCACATGAGACGGATCCGATCTATACCTTCACAACATTGAATCGTGAAACACATCATGAATTTTCTCCAACTCGGGAGGCAACCTCAACCGATACGCAACCGGACCAACTCGCTCCACAACCTCATAAGGTCCAATCAACCTTGGACTAAGCTTACCCTTACATCCAAATCTCATCACCTTCTTCCAAGGTGATACTTTCAAGAATACGCGATCTCCAACCGCAAACTCAATCTCCTTACATTTTAAATTTGCGTAAGACTTTTGACGATCCAAAGCAGCCTTCAATCGCTCACATATGAGCTTCACCTTCTCAGTTGTTCCCTTAAGAAAATCCGCAAAGGAAACAAACTTTTTCCCTGCCTATGCCCAACAAAGAGGCGTTTTACACTTTCTTCCATACAAAGCTTCATAAAGAGCCATTTCTATACTCGCCTAGAAACTGTTATTATAAGCAAATTCCACCAAGGGAAACTGGTTTTCCCAAGAAACTTGGAAATCTATCACACAAGATCTCAACATAACCTCTAGCACATGGATAACTATTTTCGATTCTCTATCCGTCTGAGGATGATACGAGGTGCTGAAGTTCAAGCGTGTACCCAACGCTTGATGTAAACACTCCCAGAATCTCGTTGTAAACCTCAGATCTCTATCTGGCACTATAGACTTAGGCACACCATGCAAACGCACAATCTCAGCAATATACAGTTGCGCCAACTTATCCAACGTATACATAGTATGCATAGCCAAGAAATGCGCACACTTCGTAAGACGATCCACACTCACCCAAATGGAGTTCTTCTTTGATGGGGTCAAAGGCAAACCGGACACAAAATCCATCGTAATCCTTTCCCACTTCTATTCTGGTATCTTCAAAGTTTGCAACAACTAAATGGAAACTGATGCTTAGCCTTCACACGCTGACAAACCATAAACTTGCTCACAAAATTAGCAACATTCTTTAAGCAACTCCCTCTGAGACATGAGGTCCTTCAAACTTTTATGATAAGTGTAAACCACACACTTAAGCAACTCCCACCATCTTCGTTGCCTAAGATTCAACTCCCTCTGAGACATGAGGTACTTCAAACTTTTATGATCAGTGTAAACCATACATTTTTCATCGTAAAGGTAATGCCTCCAAATCTTCAAGGCGAACATAACTGCAGCAAGCTCTAGATCATGAGTAGGGTAGTTGCACTCATGCACCTTCAATTGTCTAGATGCATATGCTACAACCTTCCCACCTTGCATCAACACACAACCTAAACAAACATATGACGCATCACTGTAAACCACAAACTCCTTACCCGATTCTGGTTGGATCAAGACATGAGCTTACGTCAAATCTTCCTTCAACTTCTCTAAAGCTTGTTGCCTAACATCCATCCACTCAAAACGAACATTCTTTTGCAACAACTTAGTCAAAAGGGCAGCAATCTTAGAGAAATCCTCAACAAACCATCGATAATATCTAGCTAACCAAAGGAAACTACGCACTTCTGCCACTAATTTATGGGTTTTCAAACTCATCACTACTTCAATCTTGTGTGGGTCAACCCGAATACCCTCGACCGAAACTACATGTCCAAGAAAAACCACTTCCCTAAGCCAAAACTCACACTTGCTCAACTTAGTATAAAGATGATTCTCCAACTATACTTGCAACACAATCCTCAAATGCTTATCATGATCCTCCTTGGTACGCGAGTACACGAGAATATCATCGATAAACACTACCAAAAACTGATCTAAAAACTCATTGAATACACGATTCATCATATCTATGAATGCAGTCGGTGCGTTCGTCAACCCAAACGGCATCACTAAGAACTCATAATGCATGTTCCTTGTCCGAAAAGTTGTCTTAGGTACATCCACCTCCTTAACTTCCAATTGGTAATATATGGACCTCAAATCAAGTTTTGAAAACACTGAACACCTCGAAACTGATCAAACAAATCGTCAATCCTTGGCAAAGGGTACTTGTTCTTAATCCTCAACTTGTTCAGTTGTCGATAATCTATACACATATGCATCGTGCATCTTTCTTCTTTACAAATACGACCATTGCACCCCAAGGTAAAACACTTGGCCTTATGAACCCTTGATGAAGCAACTCTTGAAGTTCCGTTTTCAACTCTTTCAATTTTTTTAGGTGCCATCCGATAAGAAGAAATAGACACTAGAGTTGTATTTTCATACAACTCAGTGCCAAACTCAACTTCTCTATTCGGTAGCAAACTAGGCAACTCCGTCTCAGGGTCGTATGACTAAGCTTCCGTCTCAGGGCAGTTCCTGATTATACACCAAACAAAATAAATTAATAAAATAAGACGAAACAAGTAAATCAAAACAAATAACTCCGTTGCAATCCTCGGGAAAGGCGCCAAAAATTTGTCGGTTATGCTAACGCTTGGCAAAAGAGTGGAAAATGTTATGGAATTATATAAAAATAGTGCCAAGATTGAGTCTTTTTCATACGAGTATAAACAGTTAACAAGTAATACAACAATAAGCTAAGTATCGAATCTACAAGGATTGAACAAGAGTTAACTCTTTTACAGTTTATTTCTCAAGGGAAATATTTGATTGATTTGAAGTTGGTTTTGAGAGTGACTAAAAGAATTGAATTGGAAATAAAGCAGCGATGGCAAGAAGAGTTTTCAAATGAGTGATGAGCGTTGGCAGGGGATGCTTGGTTTTCACGCTATTCATGCTAGCCTTTAATAACATTCTGCCTTGTAGTTATTGCCGAGCAGATTCAAAGATGGCATTGCCTCTACCGATGGAAATGCTCATAATTAACCATCCTAAACTCCTATATGTCTCTAGTGAAGTTTTTCATTAATTAATTTGATGAAGTTCCAATCTATGCTCCTAAGGTGTAGATTCGCTTCAGAAGTAAGCTCATCTACTTGAACATCTTCTTTCAAAGCTTTTATCCTTAGAATCTGACAATTGGTCGTTGCCCCCCAAGTCTATTAATATATTAAGGTGCAATAGGCAAACAATGCCAACGGTCTCATGGCAAAGAAATTAGAAAAACTGATGAACATGCAGAATAGGAAAAATAATGTCAAGGCATTTGGATTATTAAAAACTAAACATAAAACCAACGTTTAAATGAAATATCCCCAAACCAACTTTAAAGGCTTAGTTTATGGTTAGGTGTCCATCCACAAAATATCATCGGATCTTAACATCACCATTGAATAAAAATAAAAAAAACAGAGAGAATGGGCACGAAGGGGTCCGTTGATGCAACCCTTCAATGGATCCAAGTCTTCGGTCAAGCTGGTCGAACCATATCGATCCTCAGTGCAACCTTCCTTCCAATATGGTCAACCTTTCCTGGATCAACGATCGATCCTTTAAATTGGAAAGCACGGGATGCCTAGGATAAGCCTTTAAGTTTGTGTTTTAAATGCACAAGGGATAAGATGCGTGATCCTCTTATCCAAAATTTGAACACTAGGGTTGACGTGAAAAAGGACCAACGGCTACACGACCGGCATCAGACTTAACTTTTATGCCATCCGAGCCTTGTCAATTTCTGGTCCAACTGTGCCAACTACAGCTCGTCATTCTCTTTGGCATTTCCTTCTTCTGCTCTTGCGTTGCGTTGCCAATTCTGTCCTAATCTGCCAAGCTAGTAATAATGCAAACAAAGCAATCCTTCACGCTACATAAACACCACTCCTAACTCTCTATGCAAATGCATGAATTTAACAACTAAATGCAACTAAATGTACTAATGGGGAGGCAAAGCCATTGTAAAATAAGCATAAAAAATCAGTACTTTTGAGGAGTTAACATGTATGATGCTATTATAAAGTATGACACATAATTAAGTGACCAATTATGTTAGGCGTGTCATGCGTATTAAAATGTTATGGAAATAAAAGTGTAGATACCGTAAGTTATATTTATAATTCAATGAGGGACTGAGTTATAAATATTTAATAGTTGATATAATAATCAACTATATAAATCGGTAGTGGTCCCCAAGAAATTGGTTAACTTGTATTACTCTTGTCCATGTTAGAGAGTTTTTACAGCAAGGGCTAACCTATCTTCTTGTAAGATCACAACCACCTTCTAGGCGATCTTCATCAAAAGATTCAAGGTTTTTAGTTGGCATATATTCTGAGGTACGCTTCCGTATCCAATTTATTCAGTTTATTGTTCTTGATGGTTTGACATGATAGATCACGATTATTTGATTTCATATTTATTTATGATTTGGTTCTAATATAAGATTCTTACTTTGAAACAAATCCTACAAGAATTTAGATGACAACTCTAATAAATCCCCCACCTTAACTCAAATTCTTGTCGAAACAATATCTCACCTCTTCAACAAAACCCCTTAAAGGGGTAGTATTAAATCATGATATTTAATCAAGTTCAAGCTCTGCTCAAACTTGAGTGTAGGATGTGTAATAATCATCATTCCTGTGGAGGACCATAATAAATTTGTGAAGTTAATGCCTGAAATCAGACTGTAACCTTTTGCAACTAGTCTTGTCTTGTCTATGACTTCTCTCAGAGTCTCTTCTTTCTTCTGATATACTCGTTTACTAAGAACATACATTTTACAATTAGGAAATTTTTGGGCTTGAATTCTTCAACTGAAATAGCCAAGAGGGGATGAATTGGCCTCTGAACAAAAGTGGATGAAAAGCTAAGAAATAAAATTTTTGACATAATTATTTATAGTGGTTCGACTTCTCAACTAAGTCTACATCCACTACTTAGCTCTCTCACTAAGGATTTTCCACAAATTCACTATTTTTTCTTTCTTTTGAGGTAAAAGAGATAACATTACACAAACATAAAGTTTATACCCAAAACCTTGTCTACTTGTCTCTCAAAGAGAATTACAAAGTAAGAAAACTAAGAAAACCTCACAAGGTAAATTGTTTGCATACTTAAGTTGTAACACCCCTTGACCAATTTAGAAGATAAACTGAGTTAAGGAGCATTACCAACAAACAAGTACATTCAACTAGAAAACAAAGATGATCTTACATCGAGGTTAAAGAAGAATTTTAATCAGGCTCATGCAATTTATTGAAACAAAGGTCAACATAAGTCCTAATTAAATCAAATTTGGTTTTTATACAACTTGCTACCTTATTAAGAAGTTAAGTTTTAGCTAGATTCAGAGAATTTCATTTGAACTAAGGAGAGAAGCATGTAACAAAGTTATCAAGAAAACCATTTGATCTTGCAAATCTATTAGGCACAATTCAAATTATGTCCTGAATTGTTGTAATTTATTATCATCATCTCGATCTCTTTTAGGATGATTTGAAAAAATCAGAATATAACAATTTTCTTCAAACTATTTAACCTAGAAGCAAATGAAGTAAGTATAATAAGGGTTTCCTCTATACATAGTATATAAATAACCAACTTACAAAATCACAAGTGTTTAGCAAGGCCTTTTATTAAACTTCACAAAGATTACCAAGATGAATTTAATTTAAAACTAAACTACTAAATATGACTGAAGTAAGTTAGATCAATTTGTCTTGTTCCCAATTCACTCGGTTGAATATCAATTAGGGCCCTGAGCTTAACAACTGCATCTTTTATTATTCCAATTTCAAACAAAGCTCGATATAGTACTTGAAATCAATGTGGATCTATAAACAATTTCCTTAGATCTAATCCTTGACCTGTGACAAGCTATAATCAAGAGAGATTAAACCACTAATCTATCATTTGAACCACACAGACCGCACATGGATGGTATAATTAGCACAATCAATTGAACTATACTCCATGGGCAATTCTTCTCAAGACCACTCAACGCACATCAAATCTCTCGTAGACAAACAATTAATTGAACATCTCAAAACAAGACAAACATCATGATCATAGGTAACTTAAACTTATTTGAAACCCATAATTATTCATTGATTTATTGTACTACCCCAGTTTTTCCACCTAGGAGTTTGTACGTTGGGTTTAGGGTGCGTTGGACCGAGCCTAGAGATCTAGGTTAGTTTTGGATTGGTTCAGAGAAAACCTAGTTCGAAAAGTGATAAAAATATGAGAAAATTTTCTAAAATCCTTTTTAAATATATATATATATATATAAGAGTGGTGAAGTCAATTTTTGAAAATTATAATTCAAAGGTGGACATTTTGATTTAGTGACTAAATTGTAAAAATTGAAAACTATTTTTAATGGCTAATTTGCAAAGAGCCAAAACATAGAATCTTTAGGGAGCTAAAGTAATTGTAATCAGCTATTCCCTTAATTTGACATGTTTTAATTGTGTTTGAATTAGAAAGATTAAAAAGGGAATTAAGCTTTACAAACTTGTTTTGACGTAACTTCCATTTCTCTCTATCTGCTCATAAGCCAACTACCTATTTTCTTTCAAAACTTCTAGAGATCTTTTCTTTTCCATTTTACTTTGATTTCCAAATAATTTTTATGGAGTTTCCTCAATTAGTTTCAATGGTTACTTGAAGATTTTCAATCAAATCTTGTCAATTGGAGGAATAACAATGGATTAGAGGTAATTTTCGTGCTTCTCCTCTAATCAAGGTTCTTTAATGAAATTCCCAAGTATTTGGTTTTTTATTTATGTTTCCTAAAAAGGTTTCATGATTGATTTGAAGAAAATGGCTAAATCAAGCTTTAAATGATGATTTTGTGTAATTTTTGTAATAGATCTGTTTTGGTAGGGCTATGATTGATTTTAATTATGTTTTGGAGGTTTATTAATGTTGAGATTGAGGTTTAAGCATGGTAATCCTGAAACTATTTGGATCTTTAGTTGATTAGGTTGCTAGAATTGGGTTTTTGTGGTGTTAATATGATTTTGTGATTGTCGGAGGTTTAAGGTTGATAATAGGATGATTTTGGATGTTAGTCAATGATAATAACATGTTGGAAGTGTTAGGTTTTGGCTGGATTGAGTTTGTAGATTAATCGATGATGTTTTCGATTGTCTTGGGATGGATGTTTTTGTGGGTTTGGGTAAGGCAACGTGGTTGGTTTGCTTACTGGACTTTTGAGTGCATTGAGATGCATTAATCTTATGTTCTTATGTAGTTAAAATAGGGGGAACATTTCAGAAGCAACTGGTGAAGTTTTGCGAGTCAGCTAGTCAAGGTTTCGCGTACCGGTGAGTGAGAACGTGGATTTCATCTTTGAAATGTCTTAAAGGTGGTTTTGGGAACCTAGATGCAAGCTCGAAACACTTGTCTAAGTTCAGAAGTAAGTATAAGGAATTTCTCTCTCGGTTGTGCTACTATGAAATGGTTTTATGCACTTGGTTTTGAATTCATGTTACCTATTGTTAAAGCATGTTTAAATCATGTGGCTTGTTGTCTTTAATGATGTGTTGATGAAGGATGTACATGGTAAGTGATCCTTATAAGAATACGTTTTATACTTGTGAGTTAAAGCAACATTTAATGCTTTCAAAAATGATCTAATGATGATGCTTTGAAAACAGTAAGATATGTGGTTATATGTGAATTATATTGGTAAGTGATGTTATGAAAATGGTTTATAAATTCTATCGAATATACTCAACCAACTATAAGATGCAGTGCACTATAAACAAGTTACCTCGGATGTTGAGGGGTTTATACGGTGTAGTGAATACTCCATCCAGGTACCCTAACGATTAAGGAATGTGTGTGGTGTCCCGTCTCTCGTTAGTAGGGTTATACATCTATCGATGAGTGGTGTTGAGGGGTTTATACGGTGTACCGAATACTCCACCATGGGTGTCACAACGGTGGAGGGTAGCTCCCGTGTGTAAACCTTGAGATGTCGGTGAGAATGTATGAAGTGTTGGGATAACACTTGTGAATCTGTGTATCCAATGTCGTGTTTGTGAAAGGAACTTGTTAATGATCACTTGTAAGCCAATATAATTGATGATGTATTATGAAATGGTTTATGTTGAAAATATGGTTTATGCATGTTTTACTCTTTATGCTTTGCATATGGTAGTTATGCATGGGAAGAATTAAATTGAATGTTAGTAGTGGGACTTGTTGTTGATTCATGATACATGTTGCAAAAGGTTTATTATGTTGGTTTTGATAAAGGAAAGTGCATGTTTTTAGAGGTATGGTGGTTTTCAAATGATGATTTGAAACAATTGAAATGAGATTTCAAAGTGGATTTGGAAAATGGTTTTAATGCATTGATGGTGTTTTGTTTTGAGAACTCGTCACTAAGCCATGTGTGCTTACGCTCTATTTTGTCCATCAATGCAGAGAATTGAGGGTCGGAAAGGCAACATGGAGCAAGGGATCAAAAGAGACTTCATTCCTGAAAGTATGTTTCAGTTTAGACTATAAGTAATGAGGGCAATGGGGGATCCGTTGTGTTTTTGGGAGATTTGTGTAAACTCCATATTTGAGCGAGTTTATAATGTTGTTTAATACTTGTAAATGGCCTTTCGTACTTGGTTTATGCTTTGCTATGTATTTTGGTATCTTGCTTGGCTTGTTTACTAGGTTGCATGCCTATAGTTTACCCTAGATGCAAATTACCATGACATGATGTTGAATATGCCATGGATGATCGAGGTTTGACACTCAAATATGATGTATAGATGTTGGAAGCATGCTTGAGTGGTTATCGGTGCATCAAAGAGTGAAAAACCAACAAAAGTTGGTGTTTCAGGCCCAGGCGTATCGGTACGTGACTACCCATATCGGTATGGTAAAGCCATTTCAGGCATAGCGTATCGATATAGTGAAAAATCGTATCGATACAATCATAGTGTAATCGATTGGGCGAATCGGTAAGCGAGGGTATATCGGTACGGTTTTGAGCTACTAGAATTTTAGGCATAGCAACCATATCGAAACGGTACCTAGTGTATCGATATAATGGCAGATAATTTTGTTGTCATGAATCTTTTTGAAGTTCTGGTTCTTCACATTTTATTCCCTGAATGTTGTGGGTGCAATTAAATGTGTTTGGATGATTGGTTTGAGCTGAGATTTAGCACAATTGCATGTAATGTGACTAATTAAAGGGTGGCAACTTAAAATTTGAAGAAGGCCCTATAATTTGCTAAAATTACATACTGGTCCTTATCGCATGTTGCAATCAATTGAATGCCAAATCGATGTCTTTTTGAGTTGATGTTTCTTCCGCTGCGAGTCTAAACACTTATGCTAACAATGTGCATTTAGACAAGATAAAAAGAAAATAATAGGGTCGTCTATTCAGGTGAACTTCCCGGTTTACTTCTGTAACCCCCTTAACCCGGCCTAGACGGTTGACCCGAATTAAGAAAGTCACACGGGGAAAACCAAAGTCAACCTGAAAGTCAACCTTGATTAACGACCCTTTTTTTTCTTTTTAAACTTGTCTAGATGCACATTAACCCTAGTTATGATCATTCACACAACATGCTCAAAAATCATAAACATCAGAGATCAAATAGGGACCCAATTGAACAATTTACAACTTTAGGGACCAAACTGCAAATTCTGTAAATTATAAGGTCTTAACCTAAATTAATGTTACCAACTTGTAATTAGTCAGGTTTCATGCTTCACTGCCAAATTTCAGCTCAAACGGACATTCCAAACTCATACAATTGCTCACACAAGATTCAGGACCAAAACGCATACATTACAAAACATATAACTGCCAGTGTCAGCCCCCAACGGTCAGGTGTTCTGAAACAGGGAGAACCTGTTTCGAAACGCGGGGCCGTTCCGCAACGCGTTCCGAAACGAGGGCTGGCAGAGAGCTTTCCGTTTCAGAACGGTGTCTTCCGTTTCGGACGCCTGGGCTGATACAAGGCACCCGTTCCGAAACGGTAGCTACTGTTCCGATACGGCCTGCACAGAATGCATAAATTTGAATGCTAAAACACACAATTGCTCAACCATACATGCTCCAAATGCAACCAAACTTCACCAGCAAGAAATTCAACATGTAAGGAACATATATGCATCATTCAATCATCAAGATAGCATCAAACAAGAAAAGCCCCAAATCTAAAGGCATGCTTCCTACTTAGCAAACCATTCAAGCATTTAATCTCCAAGCCAAACATATAATGGCCAATTACAAAATCCAACATTAACAACAACACTAGACAAACTTAGGGAGTTCCAAACATCTCCCAAAATATCCACAGAGGTCCCCCATTGCCAAATGCCAAAAGCTAAAAGTGTTAAGAAACCTTTCCATACTTGAGCTTAGTTCCCACTTGATTGCTTGCCTTCCTTGCTGCCCTCAATGCACTTTAATGCTCTGCATTATTGGTTTAAGAAAAAGAGAGAGAGCGTAAGCAATAGCTTAGTGGGGAATGCTCATTAAAAACCATTCAATAATGCATTTATAAAACTCAATTATAAATCATGCTTCAAACAACTTTAAACATGTTCATAAACATTTTAAACAAGCATCTCATGCTTCAAATAACATCAAACATGTTCTTAAACATTTAACAAGCATCACATGCTTCAACTTCATAATAAGTCATATTGGCAACAAGTGACACATTCACATAAGATTCACACATGGACTTTTAAACACCATTGTGATCTTATCCCTATGGACTTTTAAACACCATGGACCCATGGACTTTTAAACACCATGGCAAGGACCACACAAGGACTTTTAACCACCTTTGTGTCCTTAACAAGAATCATCCAAGGACTTTTAACCACCTTGATGTTCTTAAGTAACCAAGGCTTTCCAAGGAATTTTAACCACCTTGAGCCTCAACCAAGAACCAACCATGGACTTTTAAACACCATGTTGTTCTTAACTTTTCAAGATCCACACAAGGACTTTTAACCACCTTTGTGATCTTAACCAAGAACCATCCAAGGACTTTTAACCACCTTGATGTTCTTAAATATACAAGGCTCACACAAGGACTTTTAACCACCTTGGTGACCTTAACATCACTTGCCAATATGCATCATTATCATCAATATATCCACTGTTTTAAAGCATTAAACCAAGCCATAATCATCATGCATCATTAAGCATTAAACCACATTTAAACAATGTTCAAAAACAAGGAACTCTTACCTTGAGCTTCCTTCAACACATGGCTTATAATCTCAGCAAATAAACATGCTAGATATGCTTTCAAAACAGATTTAAATCATGCAAGCAACACATTGCATACAACCAAAAACCATGGCCATCACCAAGAGAGTTTTTCCGAAAACTTACTCTTGAGTTTAGTTAAGTTGCTTAGACTTAAACTAAACTCACAAACCTCCAAAACACTGGTTTCAAAGCCGAAAACCAAATTCCACTCACTGATTCCGTTTCGCCTCTTGCCGAAACACAAATCAAGCTTCCGGATCACCACCACTTGGATCCAAAGATGACTCCCCTATTTAGAACACATCAAAGCAGAGGATTAATGCATCATCATGCATCAATAGCTTCAATGAAAGCACCTAAACTCACTGCTCTCATCCACACTCCATTTTCGGCCACCAAACACAACCGAAAATGCATCCAAACAACTCCTCAACAAAGCCCAGCCATAAACCATCAAAACTAAACATCCTTCAACATCATTTAACATCTAAAAAGAACCTAACAACATCCTTATATCGCCAGCAACAACAGATCCACAAGATCACTCCAAAACAACCAAGAAACACAAGCTAAACTTAGGAAATTCAACCTATCCGGGATTGCATTAATTAAAACTCAACTTCTAATCAATTTAGCATTCATTTAAAATCAAAAACACACCTCAAAACCCTGCTTAAACAGATCATACGAAAATCCATCAAAAATCATCAAATCTTGCATTTTAAGCCAAGATCCATTACACAACTTTAAAAACTATTTATAAAACATCAATTAAGGATTGAGAACTTAGGAATTTCAGTAAAGAACTGAGAGTTTAGAGGAGAAGGACGTTCTTACCTCCAAACTTGAGTTTCTCCTCTTTTAGAACCAAAAAGCTTGAAGAATCAAGTAGCAAATTGTGAGGTTTAGTTGATGAGATGATTTGCAATCAAAAGAGAATTGAAAAGAGAGATTTAAGTGACAAAATCAGAAGAAAGTCTCTGGAGAAAAGGTGTTTGGGTTGAGAGAAAACGAGAGAAAGGAAAATGAGATTTTGAGAGAAAAGTTAGTTAGAATTAGGAAATATCTTCCCTCCACTTTTCTTATGTTTAAAAATCAGAAATAATACATTTAATATCTTAGAAAAATCTGGAGAAACTCCCTTTGGGTAAATAGCTCCTTAAAGATTCAAAGTTTCAATCCTTTCTAAAACAGTCACGCAGTTTTCAAAAATTACATTTTGGTCACTAGCCAAAATGTCACCCTTCCAAACCTCATTTTGTAAAATTGATTTCACAGTTCACTTATATATATTAAAAGAGGATTTTAGAACATTTTTCCATATTTTTAATGCAACCCGAACTAGGCTTTCCTAATTTCACTCTTCTATATTCGAACAGCACTTTGACCGAACCGGTCAACGCCCAAAACTACTAAGCCCAAAACCGGGGCGTTACAACTTCAATATTCCTCGTGTGACACGTTCGGTTTGGTCGGGCGTCTAGGCCAGGTCGAGGGGGTTACATTTGGTAGTATTAGAACCAGATTTCGAAAGATTGGGATGTCGATAAGTTGTTGGTAAGTTAGTGTGAAATAATTATGAATTATAAATTGTTAATTGTTATGTCCAATGATGGCTATATACATGTTGATGTGAGTTGTATCTTGTTGATTGATGTGCCCATTGTTTGCGATATGTATGTTGACTGCCTTATGCCATGCTTGGGGGAAATTGGGATACCCAATGCCTTATTACTATAGTTGAAACGTTTTAAATTGAATTGGAAGTCTTCGAGCCTTGCTTGAAGCTGGCCTGATTATTTTGTTTTATTTTATTATCATGCCTTAGTTAGAATAGCACAATGGGACCAAGGAGAGAGTTGCGATCTGGTATGATTGCTGATGTCGTAGGGGTAGGGAAATCAGGAGAGCGAGGTACCTCCTGGAGGGAATCTACCTCTTTCATCGCCTCCACCTTATGGTGAGGATCAAGTACAACATGAGCAAGTTGGGCCAGTGTTGGGTGATTTCACGCCTTTAGTTCAGGCAATGTCTGAAGCGTTCCAGGCAGTTGTTGCTGGAGTATAAGTGCAAGCACCAGCTTTTGGGAATGCGAGGTTTCCGTCAGAACGCTTGCATAGTTTGGACGGTGATGAGTATTGTGGTTTGTCGCTTGAGGCATCCGAGGCTTGGATGACCAGTACGATTCAGATTTTGGAACAAATGAGGTGCAATGATGCACGTAAGCTGGGATGTGTTGTTTCGCTGTTGCAAGGTGATGCTTATAGTTTGTGGATGACTCTAAGTGCGGCTTTGGAGCCTATTGATGTGAACTAAGAGTTCTTCAAAGCTTCCTTTAAGAAGAAGTATATAGGAGTTATATACTTGTAAGATAAGAAACGTGAGTTCATGTTTTTTGTTCATGGTAGCATGATTGTGGTTGAGTATGAGGTTTAGATTATTTGCTTGAGTCAGTATGCCCCTGAGTTGGTGCCGAGTGATACGCTTCGTTGCGACTGTTTCCATTATGGTCTGGTACAAGAAGTGAAGACTTTCTTGTTGGCCTCTAAGTATACAGATTTTGATGTGTTGGTGACAGGAGCTAAGGATATTGAACAGAGTTTGGGTTTGTCTTCTCGTGTGGGTGGTTCCAACTTGGGTAAGAGAGCTACGGATTCCGGCTCAAGTAGTAGACAGTTTAAGAGGCACCATGATCGTAGGTATTGGCCTGAGTAGAGGCGAGGTGTTGCTGGGCGTGGTGCACCAGTTCAAGGTAATAGGGTGAGGACCAAGCAAAATGCTTGTTGGATTTGCGGATCACGTGAGCATTTAAGCTGAGACTGTTCTCCTTTGGCTCGAGAGGAACAAGCTCCTGCAGCTTTGGCAGCTAAATCTTGTTGGAGTTGCAGATCGACTTATCATTTGAGATATGATTGTCTGTTATTGGTTTGAGGTGGTCAGGTTAGAGCACCTGTTGTTGCACCACGGCGAGGTCGTGGGTGCAGTCGCGGTAATTTCTAGCGTATGGAGGATGGCATAGGGCTGTTGCACTTTTTGTGGTAGTTCAACCTGTGGGTGGTGGTCCTGCGAGGGTGTACACACATCGTGAGGGACGCAATGATACCGATGTGATTGCAGATGCATTCACTTTACAATCTTTTTCATTATTATCCTTGATCGATTATGGTTCTACGCATTCATATATCTTGAGTGAGCATGCGCATCTGCTTGATATCCCTTGTAACACCCCAAATTTGGGCCTAGATGATTTAGAATTCGAGTCGGGCCGGTCGGGAACGGTTCAAATCTTAAAGGGAGGTTTAGGGAACACCTAGTTCACGATGCTTTAAAAATACGGAAAATATCTAAAAAAAACCTCATTTATTATATGAATGATTATGGTGAAATCAATTTTACAAAATAAGGTTTGGAAATACTACATTTCGGTGTAGTGACCGAATCGCAGGTTTTACAAAAGTTGAATAGTGACTCTTTTGTAAAGGATTGAAACTTTGAATCTTTAAGGAGCTAATTTTATAAAAATATTTTTAATCAAATTTCTTCTTAATTGGGGTGATTTTATTAATGTTTTAATTAAAGGAAAATAAAGATTAATTAAAAGGAAACTACCTTTGACTTTTCAAAACTACCTTTCATCAATTTTCTCTCATTTCATTTTCTCTCAATTTCTTTTCAGCCAAACACTTTTCCTCCAGTAAATTTTCCTTTGTTCATTCCTTTTGATGAGATTTCAATCTCCTTTTGAATCCTAATCTTTTCCTCATCAAAACCTCTTGTTTTTACATTGGATTTTCAAGAAAACTTTCCCAATTCAAGGAGAAATCAACCATTAGAGGTAAGCTCCGTCCTTATCCTCTAATGATCGGTTCTTTATTAAAATTCCCAATTTATCAATCCTTTGTTAATGATTTTTGAGTTGCTTTAATGTTAGAAACAAGAAATTGTATTAAAACTCAAGGTTTTTGAAGAGGTCTTGGTGATTTTCGTGGTTGATGGTTAGGCTATGTTTTGAGGTTGTTTTCTAATGTATTTTGGATGTTAATTGATGTTATAAATGAGGTTTTATAAAAAATCCCGAATAGGCTTGGATTCCTAAGTTTTGTATGCTAGAATGATGGTTTTCGGGTGGTTTTGGTATTCTGTTATAGCTGGAGGTATAAGGATGACTTTGTGGTGATTTTTGTTGTTGATTGATGTTTAGAAATGTTTAGAAGTGGTAGATCTTGGTTGGGATTTGTTTTGGAAGAGTTTGGAGGTGATTTCGGTTTTGTTTGGTAGCCGAAATGTGGTTTGTGAGTAGAGCAGCGAGTTTAGGTGTGTGGCTGATGATTTCAATGCATGATGATGCATTAATCCTCTGCTCTTATGTGTTATAAACATGGGAAACATCTTCGGATGCCTTTGGTGTTTATCCGGGACCCTAGATAGCGTTTCAGCGAGCTAGCAAAACGTAATCGGTGAGTGCGAATTGTTTAGAAGTCCTTGAGGGACAAGAAACAAGGATTGGGATTTTAGGAAAGCTTTGAAACACCTTCCTAAGTCCGGAAGTAAGTATTGGCTAGATTGCTCTCTTAAATGTGGTGGTTGCCCTAAAATGCTTTTACATGCTCAAGGTTTGAGATAGATAAATTCCTACTGTTTTTTATGCATGATTTGTAGCATGAGATGATGCTTGAAATGATTTCATGAAATAACATGTTGCATAGTTGAGATTTGAGCTTTTCTTTTAAAGCATGGCAAATGTTATGGTTTTGAAATGAGATGAGAATGATTTGAGAAATGTTGCATGAAAAACAGTAGGTGAGATGATGTTTTGACATAATATATTGGCATAGATGTTGAGATACTTACCGAATATAATTGATCGATCAATAGGATGAGAGTGCATTATAAACTACAAATCCGTACGTGCTCTTTTGTTTAATCCAAAGGGAGAGAACCGATGATGGGCATTCCATCGGGTAGGACTTGGTGAAATACCCAAGCTTTGTGGCGATGAGAGATTTCTCCATGTGAGTACGGTGATGTGAGATTCCACCGGAAATTATGTTACTAGACAAGTGAGTACGGTGATGTGAGATTCCACTGGAAGCGTCTAGTGGTTAGAGAATGTTGTCCGCATATCCGAGTAATAATGTATGTCAAATGCCAATATAATATATGAAAATGCTTTTGATTCACATGTACCTTTGATGAGATGATTTATTCTATGAGAAATGCATATGAGATTTGTATATGAAAAGCTTTGGTCTTACAAGCATAAGTATGGCTTTGCCATGAGTTTTGCATTGGCTTAAATGCATGAGATAGAATTGAGGTACATGTGTTTTCAATGAGAAGTTGCATTGAATGGTTTTCAAGCATGAGATAGAATGAGCATGTTGTGGAAAAAGGCTTTTGAGAAAGTGTTTTGAATAATGCATTATTGTGTTGGTTTTCTTTAGAGCATGCCTCACTAAGAAATTGTGCTTACGCTCTCTTTTACCAATAATGCGGATAATTGAGGTGTTTTTTGGGCAGCGAGAAGGTTAAGAACATCCAAGGAAGTGCAAATCTCATGTATGGTGATGTTTTTATACACTTTAGTCTTGATATATAGCAATGGGGAAACCAAGGATGTATTTGTGAGATGTGCTTAAACTCCCTAAGTTTGTCGCATGTTTGTGATGGCGTTTATGGGTTGTAAATGGTCCTAAATGTTTGGTTTGAGGTTTGGTTGCCTATTTTGGTTTGAGACTAGGGAGATTGCCTTTAGATTGTGTGTTTTTGTGATTGATGCCATGTTCTAGCTTAAAGACCTTAAATATGTTCCTTTGTATCAAAATGAGTTGATGTTATGATTTGATGCTCACTGAAGTATGTTTGGATGGTTTGAAATGTCAAAAACCAGTTTTTTATGATGTCACTGTGCAAAGTGTATCGAAACACCCTCACTTGTTCCGAAACGGAGGCCTGTAATGGCAATAGTGTTCCAGAACGGTTGAAGCTGTTTCGAAACAGTTTGGCTACTGGTGAAGCCTATTTCGATACCGATCTCGGAACATACCCGAGTACCGAAACAGTCAACACCGTTTCGATACGGGCGTTTCGGTACGAAGGGTGGGCGTTCTGATACAGTCTATCGTTGGATGTGTTTTGAATTGTTTTAAGTTTCCCTGTTTTACATTTTAGTTCTTAATGTTTTGGATGCAATTACTTGAGCCTGGGATGTCTTTTTAAGCTGAAATTTGACAGAGAAGCATGTAACATGATTAATTTCATATTGGTAAACCTGAAATCAGCAAAGTCCTTCTAATTTCAAAAAATTATATTTTGGTCCCTAAACATGTAATTTATGCAATTGAGTCCCTAAATGTTTTCCGATCGATGTGCCTTTCTCTTCCATGATTCGTGAGTATTCACATAGGCCTAATGTGCATCTAGAAAAGATTAAATAAAAAAGGGTCTTTAATCAAGGTTGACTTTCGGGTTGACTTTGGTTTTCCCCGTGTAATCTTCGTAGTTCGGGTCAAGCGTCTATGCCGGGCTAAGGGGGTTACATCCCTGTTGAGGTGTTAGATGTGGGAATGCAAGTGACTAGTTCATTTGGTGAAAAAGTTGTTACAAGAAGTTTAACACCTCGATTTTGGGCTTAGATGTTTTTGCGAGTCGGGCTGGACAGGTAGAACCGATGACGGTGGTTCGAACCGTTTAAAAGGTGGTGTAGGGAGATTGGAGTTTGGGCTAGGATAAAAATGTGTTAAAAATTTCTAAAATCCTCTAAAATTGTGTTTAAGAGGTTGGTCAAATCAATTTTACAAAATGAGTTTTCGAAAGTATACATTTTGGGTAGTGACCAAAATGCAATGATTTAATGGTTGGAAAAAATGGTTTTTCAAGAAGAGTCAAAATCTTAGAATCTTTAGGGAGCTACTTGGCAACTATGCCTTTTCCCTAATTCGGCATGTGATTTAAATGCTATTAAAAATTAAAAGGCTTTTAAGTTTGGTTAATTAAAGAAGTTAGTTAATTAGTTAATGAAATATTTTGACGAGCTTTCATTTCACTCTTTCACTTCAGCCAAACACTTCTCATTTTCTCTCAAATCTCCATTTTTTTTCTCTCAAATCCTCTTTTGATTCCTATCATTTCTCCATTGATTTCTCTTATTTTCCCTTCAAGTTTATTCAAGCAAAACATGCCAAATTAGAGGAGAAGCAAAGATTAGAGGTAATTTTCACACTATCCCTCTAATCTAAGTTCTTTAATGAAATTCCAACGATATTTGACTCTTTAATACTGATTTTGATTGATGTTTTGTTGTTAGAATATTAAACTCATGAAATATTGATGAAAATTTGGTTTAAATTGTGATTTTCCGACTTTATTTGATCTGGTTGTTTTGAGGTTGTTTCTAAATGAGTTTTGAAAGGTTTTTGGTGTTGAAGTGGAATCTTAATCATTTAGATCCCAAAATCCTTGAGATCCTTAGTTTTAGAAGTGTTTTTGGTTTAGTTTTTGGGGTGTTCTTGAGGAATTCGAGTTGCAGGAGGTTTAAGGTTTGTTTTAGGTTGTTTTTGGATGTTGATTAATGCTTAGATTTTGTTGGATAAGTTGGGTGATGGCTGGGCTGAGGTTTGAGGTCAATCGATTGAGTTTTCGGTTGTTTCGGATGGGTGTTTTGTTGCTTTAGAGCAGGGCTGCATGATTTCTTGTGTGTCCTGGGGTTTTGGATGCATTTTAATGCATTGAACCTCTGTTTTGATGTGTTGAAAACATGGGATAGTCATCCATAAGCAAACAATTCGAAGCTTCGGAGGATCATTAGTCGCGTCGGCAAGCGTGGTTTCGCGAGTCGGTGAGTGGAATTTGTTTTTCCAGCGTGGAAATGTTTTAGAAAAGATTTTGGGATTTTAATAAGATCTTGAAACACTTTATTAAGTCCGGAAGTAAGTAAATCAAAATTTCTCTCTTGGTTGTGCTAGTTATGAGCCTTTGGTTGCACTTGATTTTAAATGCATTTACCTACTGTTTTAAAGCATGGCTTGAGTTATATATATTGTGTATGATGATGCCATGGGGTTTAAGGATGCACTAGGTAAGTGATCCTTGTATGCATGTGTTGATGCATGAGATTTTATGCATGGTTTAATGCTTGTTGATGGCTTATCATGAATGCTTTGTAAAAACAGTGAGTTATGCATGTGTTATGGACTATATTCGCAAGTGATATGGTCTAAAGTGTTTTGTAATTGAAATCAGATCTGGTTAGCTTATTATAGGATTGAGTGCACTATAAACAAGTCGCATTGGATGTTGAGGGGTTGTGATTGTACGGAATACTCCATCCAAGTACCCTAAAGATTGAGGATTGTTTAAGGTTGCAACGGTTGAGGGAAGATCCCGGGTGCGAACCTTGTGTTTTGTCTCGTCTCTCGTTAATGGTTTATACACCTACTGATGAGTGGTGTTGAGGGGTTGTGATTGTACCGAATACTCCACCGCAGGTGTCACAACGATGGAGGGGGTCGCTCTCGTGTATGAACCTTGAGATGTCAGTAGGGGGTATGAAGGGTGTGGGACAACCCTTGGTAATACGTGTATCCGATACTTTGTTTTTGAGATTGTTGTTATCACTTGTGAGCCAATATAATGGAAATGTATTTTGTGGAAAATGTTGTTAATGCATGGTTTGAAAGATGCATGTTTTGGTTTAAGCTTAGCATATTGATGTTTATACTTGGAAGGCTTAGTAAATGAGTAGCAATGGTTTAGTTGGTGATTTTGATTGGATCATGTTGCATGATGTTTAAAATAGTGAGTTGATGAAAAATTGCATGGTTTATCAAGAAAGGCATGTTGGTTTTGAAAATTGTGAAAAACGGTTTTGTGCATTAATAATGTTTATGGTTTTGAGCAACCTTCACTAAGCTTGTATAATTATGCTCTCCTTGTTTCATCAATGCAGATAATTAAACTTTTGGATATAGCCTCTTCGAGGAAACACACCAAGACGTTTTGTTAAAAGTATGTGGAACTTTTGAAAACTAGCGTAATAAGGGCAATGGGGGTGTCCGATGCATTGAACGTTATTAATTTGTTGGTTTTTGGTTTTAAGCAAGTTTATGATGCATGTTTGGATTTGTAAATGGCCATTGAGTATTGGTTTATGATTACAATTGGTTTTTAGCCTTTTGTGCTTTTGACATCTAGGGACCATGCCTTTAGTATCATAGTTTGTGGGAATGATGCTATGATGATGCTTGGGCTTTGTATATGTGATCTTATATGTGTATACAAATTTTATGTATGTTGAGACATGTGTCGGGGTGGTTTCGGAGGGTGAAAAGTGTTTTAAAACAGCTTTTTGGAAAGTTGCAGGCCCAAGCGTTTCGGAACGCCCTTACCTGTAATGGCCATGGTGTTTCAGAACAATGAGGCATGTTCCGAAACACTTTGCCTCTGTGAACCTTTGTACCAGAACTTGTTTTGAGGGGTTTCAGAACGTTCCCGCATTTCGGAACGGGCATTTATGTTTCGGAACGGCTGTATCGTAATGGGGCTTTCTGTTCCGAAACACCAGACCGTTGGATGCAGATTTTGAATTGTTATGAGTTTATACTTCTTACATTTTGGTCTCTGTTTGTCTTGTATGTAATTGAATGAGATCTAAATATCGTTTTGAGCTCAAATTTCACTCGTAAGCATGTAATGAAGCTAATTGAAGGTTGGTAACTTGAATTTTCTAAAAGTTCTTAAAATTTATCAGAATTACAAAATGGTCCCTAAACCTTAACTAGCTTAAATTGAAAGGCGAATGTGTTGATGTTTTATCCACTGTTGATGTACGCATGCATAGAAACCTAAGATGCATTTAGACAAAATAAAAGGGAAATAAGGGTCGTTTCTTGAGGTTAACTTTTCCTATTTACTTCAATATTCCCTGTGTGATCTACTCGGTTCGGTCTATCGGCCAGCCCAGGTCGAGGGGGTTACATTTGGTGGTATCAGAGCCAGGTTTCGAAAGGTTGGGATGATGGTAAGTTGTGGGTAAGTGATTTGCGATGCGGGTATGTGTTTTAGTGATATATGCTTTGTCCGGTAAATTTTAAGTATGCTTATCGTTGATTGTGTGATAGTGATGTTGTAACTGATGAATGAATGTGGATGTGATGATGATTGAGATGAAATCTTGATGCTTGAGTGATATGATGGTTGAAGTATGCAAGATGTACGCCTTATTCTATGTTGGGGGAAATTGGAATGCCCATTGCTTTATTACCTAGTGAAATGTTTTAAATTGGTTTTGAAAGTCTTGAGATCCTTGTTAAGAGCTAGACGAATTATTAGTTTGTTTTATGTTCATGTTAAAATGTTAACTAGCATAATGAGATCGAGGCCTGAGTTACGTTAAGGAACAATAGCTCCTGTTGAGGGGCAGAGAGGCTAGGAGAATGAGGTTCCACCTGGTGGAAACTTACCTCTTCCTCCGCCACCACCATCTGTGGGTGGGGAGCAAGAGTAGCAAGGACAGACTGGTCTGGTGATTGAACGCCTTTGGAAAAGGCGATGACGAGAGCATTCCAGGCTGCTGTTGTCAGAGTGCATGTACAGGCTCCCCCTGTTGGGCAAACAGGATTGCCATTGGAGTGATTAAGGAGTTTGGGAGGAGTAGAATTTCGGGGATTATCTCCTGAGGCGTCTTAAGCATGGCTAGCTAGTATGATCTGTATATTGGATCAAATGAGGTGCAGTGATGCAAGAAAGTTGGGTTGCGCGATATCATTGTTGCACGGTCATGCCTACACATGGTGGACAACTGCGACACCGTCCTTGGAGTCGGAAGATGTAGATTGAACGTTCTTTCGGTTTGCTTTCAAGAGGAAGTACCTTGGTGTTAGGTACCTGGATGATAAGAAGAGAGAATTTATGTCTATAGTTCAGGGGAGCATGATTGTAGCTGAGTACGAGGTCCAGTTTGTACGGTTATGCCAGTATGCTCCAGAGTTAATGCCAAGTGATAGGCATCGATGCAACCGTTTTCGGTATGGCCTAGTGCAGTATGTCAAGACGTATATGCTGGAGACAGATTATACGGATTTCGATGTGCTCGTGACTCGAGCCAAAGATATAGAGCTGAGCTTGAATCAATCTTCATGTGGGGTGGTTCTGGTTTGGGCAAGAGAGCTGCTGAAATTGGCCCTAGTGGTGGGCAGAACAAGAGTAACCGAGACCGTCGATATCAGTCTGCGGCTAGGCGTGGTAACTTCGGGCGTGGTGCACCGGTGCATGGCAACAGACAGAGGGTTGAACAGAACACGTGCTGGACGTGTGGATCACGGGAGCATATGAGGAGGGATTGCCCACGTGCAGCTCATGAGGTGCACGCTCCTGTGGCTGGAGCTAATTCATGTTGGAATTGTGGATCTGCTGACCATATGAGGCGAGAGTGTCCCCTGCTAGGGGGATTTGGTCAGGGTCGTGCACCAGTTGTTTCTCAGCAAAGAGGTCGTGGGCGCGGCCGTGGCATCTTTCAGAGGGGTGAGGATGGCCAAAGGGGTGTGGCCCATGTCGTTGCTGTTCATACAGAAGAAGGTGGTCCTGGGAAGGTGTACGCACATCGTGAGGGACGCAACGACATTAATGTGATCGCAGGTACCTTCACACTGCAATCCATATCTGTAACACCCCTCACCCGGTTACGAGCGAGCGATGTTACTATTCGGGTGATGGACAGATTCATACATGTCAACACATCAAACATACAATTATATGAGATTCAATTCGTACTTAACAAGCATCAAAGCAAACAATCATATAATCATTTATCCAATAACAAGATCATAAATACATATAGGTGAGCCAATTTAAAACTTTTCTAACATGAATCTTATATTCATATTGCAAATGTATATTAACAAGCCTAACTAACATACATGTATTCAATCAAACTCATGAACATTTGATTCAAGTATACCAGTGCTTCTTATTCGAATACATAAGACAATCAAATATTATCTATATACATATCTTAGTTCATATTACAACACAACCATACAAATACATATAACAACTTTCAAACAACCTAAATCATATACAATAGTATTCGAAATCAGCATTCATTATATTCTAATATTCTATTACCATTCGAACTATACAAATCATCCAACAACAATTCTAGATGCAACCTTCCTAATTCAAATAAAGATAACATACTTATACATATTCAACCATTCAAATCCATCAAGGGCATGAACCATATAAATGATACTCAAATTCATATCAAGCTTAGTTAACTTCAAACATAGTTCATTCATATCATCATATCCATATTTACATAAACATTCATCAAGTCATTACGTAATATAACTTGTCTTAGTTTTATACAAACCAAACTTATCAATTACATGTTCCATAATGCATGACAAACTAACTTAGACTATGCCACCAACTAGGAGACTAAGCAAGATTATATCATACTTGTTCTTGGCTTGCGAAGCTCTCGGAACAAAACGGATGGCTTTCGGATATCAACGGACCTGTTATTTTGGAAGAAGGAAACAAAGAGAGTGATAAGTACACATAATGTACTTAGTGAGGCAGCCCTAAACTTTACTAGTTTCAATCTTTTAAAGTCTTATTCCATCTTTAAGGTTACTTAGCTAAGCTTAGGACATATATGTTCTCCTAGCTATTCCATCAAAATCAAGTTAACTTAACTAGTTTCATAAGCTAATCAACAGGGCAGCAAGCATTCATATGAAACATATCAATTTGGGCAGCAAGCTACATGTGCATTTCATACTAAATTGGACAACAAGCAACATATACAATTCAAGCCAAATTTGGGCAGCAAGCACATGTACAATTCAAGCTAAATTTGGGCAGCAAGCACATGTACAATTCAAGCTAAATTTGGGCAGCAAGCACATGTACAATTCAAGCTAAATTGGACAACAAACAACATGTAATCTCATTGTCATCTTGGCAGCAACATTTCATAGTTTCACATCACAACATAGTTCATTTAAATCTCAACCAAGTACACATATTCATTCCATGTTATAAGGGCTAATACCCAACTTGTTCATTCAAACATATATCATTGTTCTAATCATGTTTTGCCTTGGATGATTAATGAAATAGGTAATCAAGTCTTCATGTATCATGTAACTTTAGATACTCAAAGTATCAATTTCTCATTTCAACTTATAACAGAGGATGCATAGGCATCAATGGTGACTTACCACCATTCAATTATCAAGGTGACTAACCACCTTATCAGGTTTATAGGTGACTAACCACCATCCTGTAACAAAGATCAGAGGAGCTCAATGACTCTAAGGCATGCCCTTCTACCTATAGACACTAATCAAACCAAGGACTTTACTTGTCTTTCTTTATTAACAATAGCATTTTACTTGTTTATCAAACACATATCACAAAGTCATGTACACATTCAATCATGTTTACATTGTGCACATTCAAGCCATGCTCAATCAAATTTCCAGCAAGCATTTAGCATCATTTCAATCATATAACCATCTTCAAACAGTAGCTAAATCATCCATAAATTCAATTCAAGTGGCTCAAACAACTCATGTCACAAAGCAACCCATATAGACATCAACTAGCATATCTAGATAGCATCATATACCTAGTTCATAGTTCATTCCTTTAGTCCTTCTTCCTTAGCATTTAAATTTACCAATCCATTATTAAGTTCATTACATGCTTCATTTTAAATCATCCAAGAAACATAAACACATTGGTTGAGACACTAATCTCAACCCTAAACTAGCTACACTCACAAATACTTCCAAGCTTAGTTGTTATCCTTGATGATGATTCCTTTCCCCCTTCTCTTTGCTTGATCACTCCTTGAATCCTCTTGAAATTCTTCACCAATGTGATCTTAAAACATAAAATATCATATACAATATCCATTAGTAATTAATTCAAACATATAAATTCATTTATTTAAGCATAATCACCTAGACAAGTGAATCTGCCCCCTAAACTGGCAGTTTGAGTAACCTCTACTAAACTGGTCATATCTTTTTACTCACAACTCCAAATAATGAGTTCTTTACCATTCTAGAAAGCTTATAAACACACCTTTACAACCATGTATGGCACATAATTTTATCATTTCCCAGTTAATACAGTTTTACATTTGAAAACATGACAATTTCAGGGCCTAATCTGTCCAAGCTTAACCTAGTGACTTTAGTGCATTTAAATCCTATATTTCACAATTCATTTGATTCTAATCTATTAACCACATTAACCTACATGTATTAACATAACAATGAAGTTCTAACATCTTTAAAAACAGAGCATTGAAGTCCTCATTTTTAACAATTTCACAAAACAGTCCCCTTTTAATCCATTTTAATCCTCTATGTGATCTAAATGCATTTAACCTATCAATTGGGACTTAATTCAAGCTTGGTAATTTAATTTTTATTCATTCCATGATTCCCCTGTTTCAAGAATAAATTTTCAGAATTTATTAACACCATTTTGACTCCTAAACATTTCGAATTTCACAATTTAGTCCAGCAGATTCCAAATTCATTCAGTTTCAGTCCAGTCAACTTCTAACAACAATTTAGAGACCTATACTTAACATTTTTGAGCAAATCATACCTCTATTCCATGTAAAATTTTGTCCTCTACAACTTTGTATAAGAACACTTTTTCCAGAAATGACTCTAACATGCTCAATTTTCTAGATTTCTACAGGGTATCATACAAGTACGAATCTGGGCAGATTCATACCTAAGTTCATGTTCATGCAATTTTTCCAGAAATTCATCAATAAATTCAAGAACCCAGAAATCTAACATCACTATAACACATTTTTAAACATTTTCCAGCAACCATTCATAACCAAAACCTAACAAAACATCATCCTAATTCAAATTACAAGACCGAATAGCATAGATGTGTACTTACTTTAAATCCAATGAACATGCATGTATGGATGGTTTAATTTCCAGCAACCATTTTGTTTTCCCTTCTTAGTTTCGGTGAGAATGCAGAATGAAGAAGAAGATAGTGATAACTTTGGTGTTTCTCTCTAAGTGATGTTTATCTAAGTGTCCGTATGTGGTCTTATTAAGGACACATGGATTGCTTAGTCTCCATGTATGTCCACTAACTTAGTTTTAGTTTATTTTAATTGAAGTCATCAGCCCACTAATGCATTGTTTCTATTAATCATTTATACTTTAATTATCATATTTTAATCATATATATATATATATAGCTTGTACATATATATTTTCATCATCTCACCGAATTGTACATGTATTTATGAATACACTAATTTACATCTCATACTATTCAACATGTGAATATATTAGTTACCAATTTAATCTTAGTTAGATTATAATTATTTATGTTATCATCGTCATTTTTCTATCGTTCGAACTAGGGTACTTTTCAGGGTGTTACAATTCCTCCCCCCTTAAAGAAAATTCGTCCTCGAATTTTTACCTGAATCGAATAGATGAGAATATTGTTTCTTCATCGTGTCCTCAGGTTCCCACGTCGCTTCTTCGACGTTGTGATTCCTCCAAAGAACTTTGACAAGAGGAACACTTTTATTTCGAAGTCTTTTGACTTCTCGATCAAGGATTCGGATGGGTTCTTCTTCGTATGAAAGATCGGGATTGAGCTCAACTTCTTCAGGTTCAAGAACGTGAGACGGATCAGATCGATATCTTCTGAGCATTGAGACATGGAAGACATTGTGTATCTTATCAAACTCAGGAGGAAGAGCGAGTCGATAAGCTACAGGACCAATTCTTTCGACTACTTCAAATGGTCCGATAAACCGAGGACTTAGCTTGCCTCTTTTGCCAAATCGGAATACTTTCTTCCACGGGGAGACTTTAAGAAACACTTTATCTCCAACTTGATGTTGAATGTCTCTACGTTTCAGATCGGCGTAAGACTTTTGGCGATCGAAAGCTTGCTTCAATCGAGAATGAATGATTTGAACTTGTTCTTCGGTTTCCCGAAGCAATTGTGGTCCCAAAACTTTATTATCACCGAGTTCAGACCAACATAGAGGTGTTCGACATCTTCTGCCAT
This sequence comes from Hibiscus tridactylites, assembly GCA_958450335.1. NCBI lineage: Eukaryota > Viridiplantae > Streptophyta > Magnoliopsida > Malvales > Malvaceae > Hibiscus > Hibiscus tridactylites. The sequence goes on from OY288281.1 coordinate 43,722,262, forward strand.
ACAACGCTTCGAAAGGAGCCATTTGAATCGAAGATTGGAAGCTATTGTTGTAGGCGAATTCTACCAAAGGTAGCGATTTCTCCCAGTTCTTTCCAAAGTCAATGATACAAGCTCTGAGCATGTCTTCAAGAATTTGAATTACTCGCTCAGATTGACCATCACTTTGCGGATGGAAAGCTGTGCTAAGATTCAGTTTGGTTCCGAGAGCTTTATGCAGAGTCTTCCAAAATCGAGCTGTGAATCGGGGATCTCGATCGGAGACTATTGAGATTGGAACTCCATGTAAACGAATTACTTCTCGGATGTATAATTCAGCCAAGGCTTCAAGACTGAGATTCATTCTCACCGGAATGAAGTGTGCTGATTTGGTGAAACGATCAACGATCACCCAGATAGCGTCGCACTTTCTTGGCGAACAAGGAAGACCGGTTACGAAATCCATTGTGATCCGTTCCCATTTCCATTGTGGAAATTTGAGAGGTTGGAGCAAACCAGTAGGGACTTGGTGCTCGGCTTTAACCCGTTGGCAGTTCAAACATTTTGCTACAGAGTCGTTGATAGCCGTTTTCATTCCTGGCCACCAATACAAGGGCTTGAGATCCTTGTACATCTTAACTGATCCAGGGTGGATCGAAAAAGAACTTTGGTGCGCTTCTTGTAGGATTTCATCCTGTAATTCTTTGTTATTAGGGACACATATACGATCTTTGAAGTATAGAAGACCGTTCGACTTAACAGAGAAGTCAGGATTAGACTCAAGCTTAGAATTGATTTTCTGAAGTTCCGAATCAATTTGTTGAAGTTCTTTGATCCTGGTGATCAGAGTAGATTGGACTTGAAGTTCATTCAGATAATTCTGAGCCTTGCATAGCCGGAAATGAGCGTTGATAGCCAAAGAAGCTACGAATAAACAAATTGAAGACGTTACTTAGGTTACAAAATTTCATTTGAAGGATTTCTTGCTAAACAAGAAAGTGTTCAAATTCTTCCTTAACTATCAAGACTGAATTTGAATGATCACTTTAAATTTGAAGATTGAATGTTTTCGAATTTTCGAGGATTTCGAGTAACTTACAGAGGTTCAGTTTTCGACTCAGAGCGTCGGCAACAACATTGGCTTTTCCGGGATGATAATCGATGGTCAGGTCGTAGTCTTTGAGCAACTCTAACCATCTTCTTTGTCTAAGGTTCAGATCTTTTTGAGTGAGTAAATACTTTAGGCTTTTGTGATCAGTGAACAACTTGCATCTTTCACCGTACAAATAGTGTCGCCAAATTTTGAGCGCGAACACAATGGCTGCAAGCTCGAGATCGTGAGTAGGATAATTCAATTCGTGTTGCTTCAGTTGCCGGGATGCGTATGCAATCACATTGCCTTCTTGCATCAGAACACAACCTAGGCCCGAGTGTGATGCATCGCTGTACACTATGAATTCTTTGCCCGATTCGGGTTGAATAAGAACAGGAGCGTGTGTCAAAGTTTGCTTGAGTTGATCAAAACTTCGTTGCTGTTTTTCTGACCACTCAAAGTTTACATCCTTTCGGAGGAGTTTGGTTAATGGTGCGGCAATAGTGGAAAATCCTTTCACAAATCTTCGGTAATAGCCGGCTAATCCAAGAAAACTTCGGACTTCGCTCACATTTCTCGGAGGTCTCCAATCAAGAATAGCTTGAATTTTCTTGGAGTCGACTTTGATTCCTTCGGCAGAAATGATGTGTCCGAGGAATGAAACTTCAGATAACCAAAACTCACACTTAGTGAATTTGGCAAACAATTGGTGATCTCGGAGCGTCTGAAGCACAATCCGAAGATGATCAGCATGTTTTTCCTTGTTCCGAGAGTATACAAGGATGTCGTCAATGAAGACAACTACGAACTTGTCAAGATAAGGCTTGAATACTCGATTCATCAGGTCCATGAACGCAGCAGGGGCATTCGTTAAACCGAATGGCATTACTAGGAACTCGTAATGTCCATATCGAGTTCGGAAAGCTGTTTTGGGCACATCTTCTTCTTTTACCCTCATTTGATAGTAACCGGACCGAAGATCAATCTTAGAGAACACGGCTGCGTGTTTGAGTTGATCGAACAAATCTTCGATTCTCGGTAGCGGATACTTGTTCTTGATGGTTACTTTATTAAGTTGTCGGTAATCGATACAAAGTCGCATCGTACCGTCCTTCTTTTTCACGAATAGTACAGGAGCACCCCAGGGAGAGATGCTAGGTCGGATGAATCCTTTATCCTCGAGTTCTTGAATTTGCTTCTTTAGTTCTTTGAGTTCAACAGGTGCCATCCGATAAGGTGTAATGGACACAGGATTAGTTCCAGGTTGAACTTCGATCTTGAATTCAACTTCCCGAGTTGGAGGAAGGCCAGGGAGTTCCTCGGGAAAAACATCGGAAAATTCAGATACAACAGGCATTTCAAGTAAACCGAAATCAAGCTCGTCTTGCAGTGCCATAGCGGCGAAAATAGAGATCGGTTTCTTGTCTATCAATAGAATGGATTCTTTTCCTAAACCCCGTAAATATAACCTACGGTTTTGACAGTCTACCCAGGCTTCATGTTTTCCCAACCAATCTAGTCCTAAAACTAGATCAAATTCACATTTGGGTAATACATATAGATTACAAGGAAAGGGTACATTTTGGATTGTTATCCGACAGTCTTTACAAATCAAATTTATTGGCATACTACCTCCTATAGGATTCGAAACAATTAGCCCAGATTGTACAGTTTCAGGTTTCAATTTAAGTTCATCTAACAAGTATGAGCATATAAATGAATGGGTTGATCCCGAATCTATCAATGCGTAAACAGGTTTAAGGTTAAGTTCAACCGTACCCGCAATGACATCGGGAGACTCTTCTTCTTCCTTGCCACGAATGTGATAGACACGAGCTAGGGCTCGGGACTCTTGATAAGTGGTGGCTTTTGATTGGGCAGCCTTGCCTTTCCCGGGATTGTTCGACTGAACTTGTCTCGGTTGTTTGCCTCGGCTAGACGGCACAGAACTTTGGTTAGCCGGTCGAACAAAAGATTGATCATTTCTTTTTGGACAGTCTCGGATGTAATGATCGTCAGCGCCACAAGCATAACAGAGGTTCGCCTGGGCTCGACATTGGCCAAAGTGATTCTTCTGACAGAATTTGCAAACAGGAGGTCTGTCGACATTTCCAGTACTGTTGACGGAAACAACCGGAGTAGCCATCTTGTTGGAGTGTTGGGGTTGGAAATTATTCCGAGTAGATGGTATATAGGTGGAGGATGATTCCTTCTGATGTTTCGGCTTCTTAGACCACCGAGACTTGTCGTCACTCTTCCGCTTCTTATCAGTTCGGAATCCACTCTTTCGTTTCTCGGCATTCCGCATCTTAGATTCAGTGGCGATGGCCCGATTCACGAGGATTTGAAAATCTGAAATGTCAAGTGCTGTGAACATCGGACTCAATTCATCACTTAGCCCGTCGATGAACATTCGGCATTTATCTTTCTCGGTCTTGATGTACTCCGAGCCATACTTGCAGTATTTGCAGAAATCGGCAACATATTGTTCAATCGGCCGATTGGCCTGTTTCAAATGTATGAACTTCTTCCTCCGATCAGCAAGGTATTGTTCGTTAATATATTTCTTTTTGAATTCATCAACGAAGAATTTCCATGTAACTGACTCTGCAGGGGCAGTCAGAGTTGTGGTTTCCCACCAACTTAGAGCTTCTTCGGCTAGAAGTGCAATCGCACATTCAAGTTTATGTCCATCCGAACATTGAAGTTGACGAGTTAAGATTTGAGTGGTTCTTTCGAGCCAGTTCTCAGCTTCTTCCGGCTTTTCCTCGTTTTCACCGGTGAATGTAGTTGCTCGATGTTGCGCGAGCTTGTCGATAGGGGCTCGACTCGGGGCAGCAACCACCGGAGTCGGTTGTTCTCGTCGGATGTTCATTACTAATTGATCGAACATCTCCTTCATACTTAGGAGACATTCCCGCTGAGCACTCTGAACAGTCGGAATTGTCGGAGTTGTCTGATTAGGTTCAGGGAGTGGAGTCGGTTCTCTCGGTTCCGATCTTATCGGAGGGTCCGCTTGCTCGGGAGGATTAGATTGTCCCGGAGCGTTGGTTTTCATCCTAACGCTTCCATCCTCGTTAGATGATTCCCGAGGACTTCCATTATCACGAGCCAAACGTGATTCGGACATTCTAATAAGATTTCAGAAAAGATCGAAGTTAGAGAGCGCAATCGCAAGTAGTTCGATATAAAACTCCTAGGTGGCATAGTTTAACCTATATGATGCAATAGACCCGATTTAGTCCAAGAATCGACTAAACCGAAGCTCTGATACCAATTTATGTAACACCCCTCACCCGGTTACGAGCGAGCGATGTTACTATTCGGGTGATGGACAGATTCATACATGTCAACACATCAAACATACAATTATATGAGATTCAATTCGTACTTAACAAGCATCAAAGCAAACAATCATATAATCATTTATCCAATAACAAGATCATAAATACATATAGGTGAGCCAATTTAAAACTTTTCTAACATGAATCTTATATTCATATTGCAAATGTATATTAACAAGCCTAACTAACATACATGTATTCAATCAAACTCATGAACATTTGATTCAAGTATACCAGTGCTTCTTATTCGAATACATAAGACAATCAAATATTATCTATATACATATCTTAGTTCATATTACAACACAACCATACAAATACATATAACAACTTTCAAACAACCTAAATCATATACAATAGTATTCGAAATCAGCATTCATTATATTCTAATATTCTATTACCATTCGAACTATACAAATCATCCAACAACAATTCTAGATGCAACCTTCCTAATTCAAATAAAGATAACATACTTATACATATTCAACCATTCAAATCCATCAAGGGCATGAACCATATAAATGATACTCAAATTCATATCAAGCTTAGTTAACTTCAAACATAGTTCATTCATATCATCATATCCATATTTACATAAACATTCATCAAGTCATTACGTAATATAACTTGTCTTAGTTTTATACAAACCAAACTTATCAATTACATGTTCCATAATGCATGACAAACTAACTTAGACTATGCCACCAACTAGGAGACTAAGCAAGATTATATCATACTTGTTCTTGGCTTGCGAAGCTCTCGGAACAAAACGGATGGCTTTCGGATATCAACGGACCTGTTATTTTGGAAGAAGGAAACAAAGAGAGTGATAAGTACACATAATGTACTTAGTGAGGCAGCCCTAAACTTTACTAGTTTCAATCTTTTAAAGTCTTATTCCATCTTTAAGGTTACTTAGCTAAGCTTAGGACATATATGTTCTCCTAGCTATTCCATCAAAATCAAGTTAACTTAACTAGTTTCATAAGCTAATCAACAGGGCAGCAAGCATTCATATGAAACATATCAATTTGGGCAGCAAGCTACATGTGCATTTCATACTAAATTGGACAACAAGCAACATATACAATTCAAGCCAAATTTGGGCAGCAAGCACATGTACAATTCAAGCTAAATTTGGGCAGCAAGCACATGTACAATTCAAGCTAAATTTGGGCAGCAAGCACATGTACAATTCAAGCTAAATTGGACAACAAACAACATGTAATCTCATTGTCATCTTGGCAGCAACATTTCATAGTTTCACATCACAACATAGTTCATTTAAATCTCAACCAAGTACACATATTCATTCCATGTTATAAGGGCTAATACCCAACTTGTTCATTCAAACATATATCATTGTTCTAATCATGTTTTGCCTTGGATGATTAATGAAATAGGTAATCAAGTCTTCATGTATCATGTAACTTTAGATACTCAAAGTATCAATTTCTCATTTCAACTTATAACAGAGGATGCATAGGCATCAATGGTGACTTACCACCATTCAATTATCAAGGTGACTAACCACCTTATCAGGTTTATAGGTGACTAACCACCATCCTGTAACAAAGATCAGAGGAGCTCAATGACTCTAAGGCATGCCCTTCTACCTATAGACACTAATCAAACCAAGGACTTTACTTGTCTTTCTTTATTAACAATAGCATTTTACTTGTTTATCAAACACATATCACAAAGTCATGTACACATTCAATCATGTTTACATTGTGCACATTCAAGCCATGCTCAATCAAATTTCCAGCAAGCATTTAGCATCATTTCAATCATATAACCATCTTCAAACAGTAGCTAAATCATCCATAAATTCAATTCAAGTGGCTCAAACAACTCATGTCACAAAGCAACCCATATAGACATCAACTAGCATATCTAGATAGCATCATATACCTAGTTCATAGTTCATTCCTTTAGTCCTTCTTCCTTAGCATTTAAATTTACCAATCCATTATTAAGTTCATTACATGCTTCATTTTAAATCATCCAAGAAACATAAACACATTGGTTGAGACACTAATCTCAACCCTAAACTAGCTACACTCACAAATACTTCCAAGCTTAGTTGTTATCCTTGATGATGATTCCTTTCCCCCTTCTCTTTGCTTGATCACTCCTTGAATCCTCTTGAAATTCTTCACCAATGTGATCTTAAAACATAAAATATCATATACAATATCCATTAGTAATTAATTCAAACATATAAATTCATTTATTTAAGCATAATCACCTAGACAAGTGAATCTGCCCCCTAAACTGGCAGTTTGAGTAACCTCTACTAAACTGGTCATATCTTTTTACTCACAACTCCAAATAATGAGTTCTTTACCATTCTAGAAAGCTTATAAACACACCTTTACAACCATGTATGGCACATAATTTTATCATTTCCCAGTTAATACAGTTTTACATTTGAAAACATGACAATTTCAGGGCCTAATCTGTCCAAGCTTAACCTAGTGACTTTAGTGCATTTAAATCCTATATTTCACAATTCATTTGATTCTAATCTATTAACCACATTAACCTACATGTATTAAAATAACAATGAAGTTCTAACATCTTTAAAAACAGAGCATTGAAGTCCTCATTTTTAACAATTTCACAAAACAGTCCCCTTTTAATCCATTTTAATCCTCTATGTGATCTAAATGCATTTAACCTATCAATTGGGACTTAATTCAAGCTTGGTAATTTAATTTTTATTCATTCCATGATTCCCCTGTTTCAAGAATAAATTTTCAGAATTTATTAACACCATTTTGACTCCTAAACATTTCGAATTTCACAATTTAGTCCAGCAGATTCCAAATTCATTCAGTTTCAGTCCAGTCAACTTCTAACAACAATTTAGAGACCTATACTTAACATTTTTGAGCAAATCATACCTCTATTCCATGTAAAATTTTGTCCTCTACAACTTTGTATAAGAACACTTTTTCCAGAAATGACTCTAACATGCTCAATTTTCTAGATTTCTACAGGGTATCATACAAGTACGAATCTGGGCAGATTCATACCTAAGTTCATGTTCATGCAATTTTTCCAGAAATTCATCAATAAATTCAAGAACCCAGAAATCTAACATCACTATAACACATTTTTAAACATTTTCCAGCAACCATTCATAACCAAAACCTAACAAAACATCATCCTAATTCAAATTACAAGACCGAATAGCATAGATGTGTACTTACTTTAAATCCAATGAACATGCATGTATGGATGGTTTAATTTCCAGCAACCATTTTGTTTTCCCTTCTTAGTTTCGGTGAGAATGCAGAATGAAGAAGAAGATAGTGATAACTTTGGTGTTTCTCTCTAAGTGATGTTTATCTAAGTGTCCGTATGTGGTCTTATTAAGGACACATGGATTGCTTAGTCTCCATGTATGTCCACTAACTTAGTTTTAGTTTATTTTAATTGAAGTCATCAGCCCACTAATGCATTGTTTCTATTAATCATTTATACTTTAATTATCATATTTTAATCATATATATATATATATAGCTTGTACATATATATTTTCATCATCTCACCGAATTGTACATGTATTTATGAATACACTAATTTACATCTCATACTATTCAACATGTGAATATATTAGTTACCAATTTAATCTTAGTTAGATTATAATTATTTATGTTATCATCGTCATTTTTCTATCGTTCGAACTAGGGTACTTTTCAGGGTGTTACAATATCCTTGTTAGCCTTGATTGATTCTGGATCTACGCATTCATATATCTTGAGTGAGCATGCATATCTGCTTGATATTTCTGTTGGGATGCTAGATGTAGGAATGCAAGTTACAAGTTCTTTTGGTGAGATTGTGGTTATAAGGAAATTGTATAGGAGATGCCCATTGCCTGTTCAAGGTCATGTATTTTCTATTGATTTGATGGAACTACCTATTTATGGCTTTGATGTGATTCTTGGGATGGACTGGTTGGTTGAACACCGAATTGTAGTGGATTTTGATGTTAAGCGTGTTTCCCTAAAGCTTGCGGATGATTACGAAGTAGTAATCGTAGGCGAGAATGTGAAGTTCTTGTCTAATGCAATTTCAGCTCCTGAAGCGAGTCAGATGTTGGAGTCTAGATGCGATGTAACCCCCTTAACCCGGCCTAGACGGTTGACCCGAATTAAGAAAGTCACACGGGGAAAACCAAAGTCAACCCGAAAGTCAACCTTGATTAACGACCCTTTTTTTTCATTCTAAACTTGTCTAGATGCCTATTAACCCTAGTTATGATCATACAAACAACATTCTCAAAGATCATAAACATCAGAGATCAAACAGGGACCCAATTGAACAACTTACAACTTTAAGGATGTAACGCCCCGGTTTTGGGCTTAGAAGTTTGAGCGTTGACCGGTTTGGTCAAAGTGTTGTTCGAATCTAAAAAGGGGAAATTAGGAAAGCCTAGTTCGGGTTGCATTAAAAATATGGAAAAATGTTCTAAAATCATCTTTTAATATAAATAAGTGAACTGTGAAATCAATTTCACAAAATGAGTTTTGGAAGGCTGACATTTTGGCTAGTGACCAAAATGTAATTTTTGAAAGTTGCGTGACTGTTTTAGAAAGGGTTGAAACTTTGAATCTTTAAGGAGCTATTATTCCAAAGGGAGTTTCTCCAGAATTTTCTAAGATATCTTAAGGTTTAATTCTGATTTTAAATGAATTAAAAAGTGGGGGGAAGATATTTTTGGGTTTTAACTAACTTTTCTCTCAATTCTATTTTCTCTCATTTTCTCTCAAGCCAAACATATTTCCTCCAGAGTTTCTTTTCAGATTTTGTCACCTAAATCTATCTTTTCAAATCTCTTTTGATTGCTAATCATCTCTACAACAAAACCTCACCAATTTCAAGTTGATTCATCAAGCTTTTTGGTTCTAAAAGAGGAGAAACTCAAGTTTGGAGGTAAGAACGTCCTTCTCCTCTAAACTCTCAGTTCTTTACTGAAATTCCTAAGTTCTCAATCCTTAATTGATGTTTTATAATTGGCTTTTAAGTTGTGTAAATGAATCTTCGCTTAAAATGCAAGATTTGATGATTTTTGATGAATTTTCGTTGGATCTGTTAAAGCTGTGATTTGAGATGTGTTTTTGATGATTAATGAATGTTAATTTGATAAGGAATTGAGTTTTGATTAATGCAATCCCGGATAGGTTGAATTTCCTAAGTTTAGCTTGTGATTCTTGGTTGTTTTTGAGGTGATCTTGTGGATCTGATGTTGCTGGAGGTATAAGGATGTTAATAGGTTCTTTTTAGATGTTAAGTGATGCTAAGGGATGTGTGGTTTTGATGGTTTATGGCTGGGCTTTGTTGAGAAGTGGTTTGGATGCATTTTTGGTTGTGTTTGGTGGCCGAAAATGGAGTGTGGATGAGAGCAGTGAGTTTAGGTGCTTTCATTGAAGCTATTAATGCATGATGATGCATTAATCCTCTGCTTTGATGTGTTTAAAACAGGGGAGGCATCTTTGGATCCAAGTGGTGGTGATCCGGTAGCTTGATTCGCGCTTCGGCAATAGGCGAAGTGGAATCGGTGAGTGAAAATGGATTTTCAACTTTGAAACCAATGTCTTGGGAGCTTAGTTTAAGTCTAAACAACTTTGCTAAGCTCAAGTGTAAGTTTTCGAAAGAACTCTCTAGTGGTGGCCATGGTTTGGTTGTGATGCAATGTGGTTTATTGCATGTTTTAAATTCTGTTTTGAAAGCATGTTTTAGCATGGTTATTGCTGATTTTGTAAGCCATATGTTGAAGGAAGCTCAAGGTAAGAGTTCCTTGTTTTTGAGCATTGTTAAAATGTGGTTTGATGCTTATAAATGCATGATGTTTATGGCTTGGTTTAATGCTTTAAAATAGTGGATTATTTGATGATAATGATGTATATTGGCAAGTGATGTTTTGAAAAGGTTAAGGTCACTAAGGTGGTTAAAAGTCCTTGAGTGAGCCTTGTGGTTTCTAAGAACTTCATGGTGGTTAAAAGTCCATGATGATTCTTGTTAAGGTCACTAAGGTGGTTAAAAGTCCTTGAGTGAGCCTTGTTATTTAAGAACATCAAGGTGGTTAAAAGTCCTTGGATGATTCTTTTTGAGGACACAAAGGTGGTTAAAATTCCTTGTGTGGTCCTTGCCATGGTGTTTAAAAGTCCATGGGCCAAGGTGTTTAAAAGTCCTTGGGGCCAAGGTGTTTAAAAGTCCTTGGGAAGAACACTAAGGTGGTTAAAAGTCCTTATGTGGTTCTTGAGAATTATAAGATCACAATGGTGTTTAAAAGTCCATGTGTGAGTCTTATGTTAATCTTGTTTTTAAAAGATGAAACTTATCACTTGTGGCCAATATGACATGAAATGATATGGAAGCATGTATTGCTTGTTTAAGAATGCTAGTGAGCATGTATATATGGTGTTTGAAGTATGATTTATAAAGTGGTTTTATAAATGCATTATTGAATGGTTTTTAAAGAGCATTCCTCACTAAGCTTTTGCTTACGCTCTCTTTCGTTTTCTTAAACCAATAATGCAGATCATTAAGGTACTTTGAGGGCAGCAAGGAAGGCAAGCAATCAAGTGGGATTTAGCTCAAAGTATGGAAAGGTTTTCATATACACTTTAGCTTTTGGTAATTTGGCAATGGGGAACCTATGTGTATGTTTTGGGAGATGTTATGAACTCCCTAAGTATGTTAGATGTTGTTGGAAATGCTGGATTTGTAATTGGTTTATATGTGTTTGGTTTTGAAGGTTTTATGCTTGAATGGTTTGCTTGTGTAGGAAGCATGCCATTAGAATTGGGGCTTTTCTTATATGATGTTATAATGTGGATTTGTTGATGCAAATATGTCTCTTATATGTTGAATTTCATGCTGGTAAAGTTTGGTAGCATTTGGAGCATGTATGGTTGATCAATTGCATGTTTTAGGAAGCTTTTTGCTGCAATCTGTGCAGGGTGTTTCGGAACAGAGGCTACCGTTTCGGAACGGGTGCCTTAAATGAGCCCAGGCGTCCGAAACGGTAGGCACCGTTCCGAAACGGAAAGGCCACTGCCAGCCCGTGTTTCGGTACGCGTTGCGGAATGGCCCCGTGTTTCGAAACGGGCTCTACCTGTTTCAGAACACGTGACCGTTGGGGGCTGACATTGGTAGTTAAATGTTTTGGAATGTTTGCATTTTGGTCCTGAATCTTGTTTGTGCAATTGTATGAGTTTGGGAAGTCCTTTTGAGCTGAAAATTTACAGAGAAGCATGAAACCTGTTTAATTTCAAGACGGTAACTTTAATTTGGTTTAAGGCCTTATAATTTGCAGAATTTATAATTTGGTCCCTAAAGTTGGAAATTGTTCAATTGGGTCCCTGTTTGATCTCTGATGTTTATGACCTTTTAGTATGTTGTGTGTATGATCATAACTAGGGTTAATATGCATCTAGACAAGAGTAAAAAGAAAAAAGGGTCGTTAATCAAGGTTGACTTTCGGGTTGACTTTGGTTTTCCCCGTGTGACTTTCTTAATTCGGGTCAACCGTCTAGGCCGGGTTAAGGGGGTTACAAAGGACCAAATTGTAAATTCTGTAAATTATAAGGCCTTCATCCAAATTAAAGTTACCATCTTGAAATTATTCAGGTTTCATGCTTCTCTGTAAAATTTCAGCTCAAAAGGATATTCCAAACTCATACAATTGCACAAACAAGATTCAGGACCAAAATGCAAACTTTCCAAACATTTAACTGCCATTGTCAGCCCCCAACGGTCGGCTGTTCCGAAACAGGGTGAGCCTGTTTCGAAACACGGGGCCGTTCCGCAACGCGTACCGATACGCGGGCTGGCAGTGGCCTTTTCGTTTCGGAACGGTGCCTACCGTTTCGGACGCCTGGGTTCATGCAAGGCACCCGTTCCGAAACGGTCGCCTCTATTCCGAAACGCCCTGCACAGAATGCAGCAAAAGACTTCCTAAAACATGCAATTGATCAACCATACATGCTCCACTTGCTACCAAACTTTACCAGCATGAAATTCAACATATAAGAGACATACTTGCATCAACAATTCATCATTATAACATCATGTAAGAAAAGCCCCAATTCTAATGGCATGCTTCCTACACAAGCTAACCATCCATGCATAAGCCTTCAAAACCAAGCATAAAAAGACCAAATACAAATCCAGCATTTCCAACATCATTAAACAACCCTAGGGAGTTCCAAACGTCTCCCAAAACATACACATAGGTCCCCCATTGCCAAATTACCAAAAGCTAAAATGTGTTTAAGAAAACCTTCCATACTTTGAGCTTAATCCCACTTGATTGCTTGCCTTCCTTGCTGCCCTCAAAGTACCTTAATGATCTGCATTATTGGTTTAAGAAAACGGAAGAGACCGTAAGCAAAAGCTTAGTGAGGAATGCTCATTAAAACCATTCAATAATGCATTTATAAAACACTTTATAAATCATACTTCCAAAACATCATATATACATGCTCTTTAGCATTCTTAATCAAGCAATACATGCTTCCACATCAAATCATGTCATATTGGCCACAAGTGATAAGTTTCATCTTTTAAAAACAAGATCAACATAAGACTCACACATGGACTTTTAAACACCATTGTGATCTTATAATTACCAAGAACCACACAAGGACTTTTAACCACCTTTGTGTTCTTCCCAAGGACTTTTAAACACCTTGGCCCCAAGGACTTTTAAACACCTTGGCCCATGGACTTTTAAACACCATGGCAAGGACCACACAAGGAATTTTAACCACCTTTGTGTCCTCAACAAGAATCATCCAAGGACTTTTAACCACCTTGATGTTCTTAAGTAACAAGGCTCACTCAAGGACTTTTAACCACCTTAGTGACCTTAACAAGAATCATCATGGACTTTTAACCACCATGAAGTTCTTAGAAACCACAAGGCTGACTCAAGGACTTTTAACCACCTTGGTGTCCTTAACCTTTTCAAAACATCACTTTCCAATATACATCATTATCATCAAATAATCCACTGTTTTAAAGCATTAAACCAAGCCATAAACATCATGCATTTATAAGCATCAAACCACATTTTAACAATGCTCAAAAACAAGGAACTCTTACCTTGAGCTTCCTTCAACATATGGCTTACAAAATCAGCAATAACCATGCTAAAACATGCTTTCAAAACAGAATTTAAAACATGCAATAAACCACATTGCATCACAACCAAACCATGGCCACCACTAGAGAGTTCTTTCGAAAACTTACACTTGAGCTTAGCAAAGTTGTTTAGACTTAAACTAAGCTCCCAAGACATTGGTTTCAAAGCTGAAAACCCATTTTCACTCGCCGATTCCACTTCGCCTCTTGCCGAAGCACGAATCAAGCTACCGGATCACCACCGCTTGAATCCAAAGATGCCTCCCCTGTTTTAAACACATCAAAGCAGAGGATTAATGCATCATCATGCATTAATAGCTTCAATGAAAGCACCTAAACTCGCTGCTCTCATCCACACTCCATTTTCGGCCACCAAACACAACCAAAAATGCATCCAAACCACTTCTCAACAAAGCCCAGCCATAAACCATCAAAACCACACATCCTTTAGCATCATTTAACATCTAAAAAGAACCTATTAACCTCCTTATACCTCCAGCAACATCAGATCCACAAGATCACCTCAAAAACAACCAAGAATCACAAGCTAAACTTAGGAAATTAAACCTATCCGGGATTGCATTAATCAAAACTCAATTCCTTATCAAATTAACATTCATTAATCATCAAAAACACATCTCAAATCACAGCTTTAACAGATCCAAGGAAAATTCATCAAAAATCATCAAATCTTGCATTTTAAGCCAAGATTCATTTACACAACTTAAAAACCTTTAATAAAACATCAATTAAGGATTGAGAACTTAGGAATTTCAGTAAAGAACTGAGAGTTTAGAGGAGAAGGACGTTCTTACCTCCAAACTTGAGTTTCTCCTCTTTTAGAACCAAAAAGCTTGATGAATCAACTTGAAATTGGTGAGGTTTTGTTGTAGAGATGATTAGCAATCAAAAGAGATTTGAAAAGATAGATTTAGGTGACAAAATCTGAAAAGAAACTCTGGAGGAAATATGTTTGGCTTGAGAGAAAATGAGAGAAAATAGAATTGAGAGAAAAGTTAGTTAAAACCCAAAAATATCTTCCCTCCACTTTTTAATTCATTTAAAATCAGAATTAAACCTTAAAATATCTTAGAAAATTCTGGAGGAACTCCCTTTGGAATAATAGCTCCTTAAAGATTCAAAGTTTCAACCCTTTCTAAAACAGTCACGCAACTTTCAAAAATTACATTTTGGTCACTAGCCAAAATGTCAGCCTTCCAAAACTCATTTTGTAAAATTGATTTCACAGTTCACTTATATATATTAAAAGATGATTTTAGAACATTTTTCCATATTTTTAATGCAACCCGAACTAGGCTTTCCTAATTTTACCTTTTTAGATTCGAACAGCACTTTGACCAAACCGGTCAACGCTCAAACTTCTAAGCCCAAAACCGGGGCGTTACAACTCTCCCCCCTTAAGAAATTTCGTCCCCGAAATTTACCTGAAGGAAAGAGATAAGGAAACTGCTTCAGCATGTCTTCCTTCCGCTCCCACGTGGCTTCCTCAACACCGCGATGCTTCCACAGCACCTTTACCAACTCAATGGTCTTGTCACGAAGAACCTTGCTATCCGAATCCAGAACCTTCACCGGTTCCTCATCATAGGTCAAATCCGGATTCAATTCCACTTCCTCCACAGGCATCACATGCGAAGGATCAGATCTATACTTCCGGAGCATAGAAACATGGAACACATCATGAATCTTCTCCAACTCTTGAGGTAGCCTCAACCGATACGCAACAGGACCCACACGCTCAACCACCTCATATGGTCCAATGTACCTAGGGCTCAACTTACCCTTCCGGCCAAACCTCATCACCTTCTTCCAAGGCGAAACCTTCAAGAACACACGGTCACCCACCGCATACTCAACCTCCTTACGCTTCTAATCCGCGTAAGACTTTTGTAACGCCCCGGTTTTGGGCTTGGAAGTCTTGGGCGTTGACCGGTTGGTCAAAGTGCTGTTCGAATCGTAAGAGGTTAAATTAGGAAAGCCTAGTTCGGGTTGCATAAAAATTATGGAAAAATGTTCTAAAATCATCTTTTAATATAATTAAGTGAACTGTGAAATCAATTTTGGAAAATGAGTTTCGGAAGTGTGACATTTTGGCTAGTGACCAAAATGTAATTTTTGAAAGTTTGGTGGCTATTTTATAAAGGGTTGAAACTTTGAATCTTTAAGGAGCTATTTACCCAAAGGGAGTTTCTCCAGATTTTTCTAAGATATTTTAACTCATAATTCTGATTTTAAAAGAATCAAAAGGAGGGAAAATCCAATTTTAGCTATTTTCTCATTTAACTACCTATTTTCTCTCTATCTTTTTCTCTCAACCCAAACACTCATTTTCCAGAGATCTTGTTCTGATTTTCTCACCTAAAATCATTCTTTCAACTCTCAATTGATTGCAAATCATTGTGTCTTCAAATCCTCTTCAATTGCTTCAAGTTTCATCAAGCTTTTCTATTCCAAAAAGAGGAGAAACTCAAGTTTGGAGGTAAGAACGTCCTTCTCCTCTGAACTTCAAGTTCTTTAATGAAATTCCTAAAGTTTTCAATCCTAATTTGATAATTGATTAAAGGTTTTAAGGTTGATTTATGGATCTTGGCTAATTATGCAAGATTTTGATGATTTCACTTGATTTTCGTTTGATCTGTTAAATCAGTGTTTTGAGAAGTGTTTTTGATGTTAAATGATCATTAAATTGATGTGGAAATGAGTCTTGATTGATGCAATCCCGGATAGGTTGGATTTCCTAAGTTTAGCTTGTGTTTTAAGGTAGCTTTTGTGGTGATCTTGGTGATCTGGTGTTGCTGGAGGTATAAGGATGGTTGTAGGTTGTTTTTAGATGTGTTATGATGTTAATGGAAGTAAGGTTTTGCTGGTTTGTGGCTGGGCTTTGTCTAGAGGTGTTTCGGATGCATTTTCGGTTGTGTTTGGTGGCCGAAAATGGAGGTTTAGTGAGAGCAGCGAGTTTAGATGCTTTCATTGAAGCAATTAATGCATGGTGATGCATTAATCCTCTGCTTTAATGTGTTGAAACAGGGGAGGCATCCTTGGATCCAAGAGTTGTTGATCCGGAGGCTTGATTTGGTGCTTTGGCTTGAAGCAAAGTGGAAATCGGTGAGTGGATTTGTGAAAATGGTTTTCGGCTTGAAACCAAGGTTTTGGGAGCTTAGTTTAAGTCTAAACAACTTTGCTAAGCTCAAGTGTAAGTTTTCGGATTACTCTCTTTAAGTGGTGGCCATGTTTTGATGAAATGTGAAATGATGATTTTGCATGATTTGCTACTGTTTTGGAAAGCATGTTTAAGCATGTTAATGGCTGATGTTTTAGCATGATTTATGCTGATGTTTTAAGCCATGTGTTGAAGGTGACTCTAGGTAGGAGTACCTTGTTTTTATGCATTGTTAAATGATGATTTAATGCTTTGAAATGCATGATGAAATGGCTTGGTTTAAATGCTTTAAAACAGTGGATTACATGATGTATAAAGTGTGTATTGGCAAGTGATGGTTTGTAAAAGTGAAGGTCACTAAGGTGGTTAAAAGTCCTTGAGTGAGCCTTGTTATCTAAGATCATCAAGGTGGTTAAAAGTCCTTGGATGAATCTTGTTGCGGACACTAAGGTGGTTAAAAGTCCTTAGGTGCTCCTTTCCATGGTGGTTAAAAGTCCATGGGGCCAAGGTGTTTAAAAGTCCTTGGGGCCAAGGTGTTTAAAAGTCCTTGGGGTAATTCAAGCTACGGACACAAAGGTGGTTAAAAGTCCTTGTGTGGTCCATTCATGGTGTTTAAAAGTCCATGGCCAAGGTGTTTAAAAGTCCTTGGGGTCCAAGGTGTTTAAAAGTCCTTGGGGAAAGTTGTTGAACTTGATTTCATAAATAAAATGTATCACTTGAGCCAATATGACATGTATAGTACATGAGATGCATGAGATGCATGATTTAATGTTTATGTTGAAGCATGAGATGCTTGTTTAAATGAAATGTGGAAGCATGATATTGCTTGATTTAAAGTATGCTTTGAGCATGTGTAAAGGTTGTTTTATAAGCATGTTTTACAAATGGTTTTAATTGCATTATTGAATGGTTTTAAAGAGCACTCCTCACTAAGCTTTGGCTTACGCTCTCTCGTTTTCTTGATTCAATAATGCAGAGCATTAGAGTACATTGAGGGCAGCAAGAGGAGGCAAGCAAACAAGTACAAGTAAAGCTCAATGTATGAAGGTTTTATAAGTGTTTTTAGCTTTTGGTTGATTTGGCAATGGGGGACCAATGTGTATGTTTTGGGAGGTGCTTGAGACTCCCTATGGATGTTAATTGTTGTTTGAATTGCTGGATTTTGGATTGATTTTCTATTGCTTGCTTATGAAGGTTTATTGCTTGAATGATAGCTTAAGTAGGAAGCATGCTATATGAATTGGGGTTTTTCATATGTATTGTTTAAATGTTGAATTGTTGATGCAATTGAGGTCCTTGCATGTTGTATGTTTAAATGATATGGTTTGGTGATGTTAATTTGGTGTTTAATGCATGTTTGATGCTGTTTTTGAGTTGTTTCCAGGCAGGGGTATCGATACTCGGGCTTGGGTATCGATACACCTGAGCCAAATATGCATGTTTCTGCCCAGGGGTATCGATACCTCTGAACAGGTATCGATACCATATGAATGGAGTATCGATACCAGGGGGAAGGTATCGATACCCTTGCTAGAGTTTGGTTTCTGCCTTCCCCGAGTATCGATACAACACGTGGCGTATCGATACCCGACCGTTAAATTCAGTTAAAAGTATCTTTGGATGTTTCGTTTTGTTTACGTTTTGGTCCTGAATCTTGTTTGATCAATTGCATGAGCTGTGGATGTCCTTTTGAGCTGAAATTTCACAGAGAAGCATGAAACATGACTAATTTCAAGATGGTATCTTTAATTTGGGTTAAGTCCCTTAATTTATCAGAAATTACAAATTGGTCCCTAAAGTTGTAATTTGTTCAATTGGGTCCCTGTTTGATCTCTGATGTTTGTGATCTTTTAGTATGTTGTTTGTATGATCACAATTAAGGTTAATGAGCATCTAGACAAGATTAAAAAGAAAAAAAAAAGGGTCGTTAATCAAGGTTGACTTTCGGGTTGACTTTGGTTTTCCCCGTGTAATCTTCGTAGTTCGGGTCAACCGTCTAGACCGGGCTACGGGGGTTACATTTGGTGGTATCAGAGCTGAGTTCTCGAGTAATTGGGAATGTGTGTATGCGTGATTGAAGCATGGTTTGGATTGTATGCTTGTTGAGTGAAAGCATGTTCAGTGATATGATATGATGATGTGTATGTGATGCATGTTGTGATGATGCATGATGAGGGTACCCATTGCCAAACAAAAGCTAAAGAGATAATGTTGTTTTTGAAAGAAATTGAGCTTGAATACTTGGAATTTGCTTACCTTGCTGGTCCTGACTTGTTTTATTTTGTATTGTTGTGCATGGTAAAAGTATGGCACCACGTAGAGAGTTAAGGAGTAGCGTGAGAGCTACGACCCCGGAGGGGAATGTGAATGATGAGCACACGGGTAGTGCTGTGTTACCTCCTCCTCCACCTGGTGGTGGTGGTGCGGAGAGGGAAAGAGCTGGAGTTGAGGCAGCTGGTGCTGGAGCTGCAGGACCTGAGGTTGGTCAGGGGCAAGCGATGCCTGACATGTCTGTGCTGGTACAAGCTATTGCGGGTGCGTTTCGAGCAGCAGTAGCTGGAGCTCAAGGAGCTGGGCATCAAGGAGATGCTGGTGCTAGACTACCCTTGGAACGTTTGCGCAGTCTTGGTGGGACTGAGTTTAGGGGTATGTCAGCTGAGAGGTCAGAAGCATGGCTGGAGAGTACCAAGCGTGTCTTGGGACAGATGAGTTGCACTGATGTGCAAAAGCTGGGATGTGTGGTGTCACTGCTGCAAGGTGATGCTTATACGTGGTGGACGACCACAATCTCTGGGATGGCTGATGCTGATGTTACTTGGACGTTCTTTCAGCATGCGTTCAAGAGGAGATATCTGGGAGTTAGATATCTGGATGAAAAGAAGCGTGAATTCATGTCTCTGACCCAAGGGAGCATGAGTGTGGCGGAGTATGAGGTACAGTTCGTACGTCTTAGCCAGTATGCACCGGAGTTGGTACCTGATGAGCGCGAGAGGTGCGAAAGGTTCCGTTATGGCTTGGTGACGGAAGTTAAGACCTATATGTTGGCTGCGGAGTACAATGATTTCGATGTGTTGGTTAGTCGATCGAAGGACATTGAGATGAACCTGAGTTTGTCTGCTAAGGGTGCTGGAGCTAGTTCTGGGAAGAGAACTGCTGAGTATAGTTCCGGTGGTGGACGGAACAGAGAGGGCGTGATCAGAGGTTTCAGTCTTCGTCTAAGAGAGGTGGAGGTGCACCTGCTAGGGGTGGCAATGCTAGAGCTGACCCTAGTGCTTGTTGGATTTGTGGTTCCCGTGGTCACTTGAAGCGTGACTGTCCTCGTGCTGGGAGGGAGGTGCAAGCTCCTGTGATGGCAGCTGGTTATGAGTGCTGGAACTGTGGTTCAGCTGATCATTTGAGACGTGATTGTCCGAGGATGGCTGGTGGTCAAGAGCGTGCTCCTGTTGTTGCAGCACCGCAGAGAGGTCGTGGGCGCGACCGTGGTAATTTCCAGAGGCGAGAGGAAGGTGGTCGCGGAGTAGCTCATGTTGTGGCTATTCAACCTGAGGGTGGTGGTCAAGCGAGGGTGTATGCTCAGCGCGAGGGAAGGAATGATGCTGATGTGATTGCAGGTACCTTTACTTTGCAATCCTTGTCATTGCTTTCTTTGATTGATTCTGGATCTACGCATTCATACATTCTTCGTGAGCATGCTGAGTTGCTTGGTTTGCCTGTTGAGTCTTTGGATGTTGGTGTTAGAGTCACTAGTTCTTTTGGTGAAACTGTTGTGACTCGTAAGCTTTATAGAAGGTGTCATTTGGTTGTTCAAGAGCATGTCTTTCTTGTTGATCTTATGGAGTTGCCCTTTTATGGTTTTGATGTGATCCTTGGTATGGATTGGCTTGCTGAGCATCGTGCTGTTGTGGATTGTGAGAATAAGCGGGTTTCGCTTAAGCTTGCGAATGATTATGAAGTGGTGGTGGTTGGTGAGAATGTGAAGTTTCTTGCCAATGTTGTTTCTACCTTGGAGGCGAGCAGGATGCTGAGGCAAGGTTGTGAAGCTTTTCTGGCTTTTGTGATGAATCCTAGTTCGAAGGAGCTGAGGGTGCAGGATATCAGGGTTGTGAAGGAGTTTCCTGATGTTTTTCCTGAAGAGTTGCCTGGTTTAACTCCTAACCGCGAGGTGGAGTTTGGTATTGAGCTGTACGAGAATACCACTCCTGTGTCCATTACTCCCTATAGAATGGCACCTAAAGAGTTGAAGGAGCTGAAGACGCAGTTGCAAGAGTTGCTTGATCGTGGTTTCATCCGGCCGAGTGTTTCGCCTTGGGGTGCTCCTGTCTTGTTTGTGAAGAAGAAGGATGGCACGATGAGGATGTGCATTGATTACCGTCAGCTGAACAAGTTGACTATCAAGAATCAGTATCCTTTGCCGAGGATTGATGATCTCTTTGATCAATTTCGGGGAGCTGCTGTGTTCTCTAAGATTGACTTGAGGTCAGGGTATTATCAATTGAAGGTGAAGGATGTGGATGTGCCTAAGACAGCTTTCAGGACAAGGTATGGGCATTATGAGTTCCTTGTGATGCCGTTTGGTTTGACAAATGCTCCTGCTGCTTTCGTGGATATGATGAATCGTGTTTTTCATGAATACCTGGACAAGTTCGTTGTGGTATTCATTGATGATATCCTTGTGTACTCGCGTACTGAGGAAGAGCACGAAGAGCATTTGAGGATTGTGTTGCAAGCTTTGTTGGAGAATCAGCTTTATGCTAAGTTGAGCAAGTGTGAGTTCTGGCTTAGGGAGGTTGTTTTTCTTGGGCATGTGGTCTCAGCTGAGGGGATTCGTGTTGATCCTCAGAAGATTGAAGCAGTGATGAATTGGAAAGTTCCTAAGTCTGTTCAGGAGGTTCGTAGTTTCCTTGGTTTGGCAGGATACTACCGAAGGTTTGTGGATGGTTTTTCCAAGATTGCTGCTCCTTTGACGAAGTTGCTGCAGAAAGATGTTAAGTATGAGTGGACAGAAGCGCGGCAGCAAGCTTTTGAGAAGCTGAAGTTGGCTTTGACGCAAGCTCCTATCTTGATTCAGCCTGAATCAGGGAAAGAGTTTGTAGTCTACAATGATGCATCCTATGTTGGTTTGGGGTGTGTGCTGATGCAAGAGGGTAAGGTTGTGGCTTATGCGTCGCGGCAGTTGAAGGTGCATGAGCGCAATTATCCTACGCATGATATTGAGCTGGCTGCAGTGGTTTTTGCTCTGAAGATCTGGAGACATTATCTGTATGGTGAGAAGTGTACGGTGTACACGGATCACAAGAGTTTGAGGTATCTGATGTCTCAGAAGGAGTTGGATCTCAGGCAGCGACGTTGGTTGGAGTTGCTCAAGGATTATGACCTGACGATAGAGTATCATCCTGGAAAGGCCAATGTTGTTGCGGATGCCTTGAGTAGAAAGGTAGCTGTTGAGCTGAGAGCTATGTTTGCTAGCTTGAGCATATCGCAGGATGGTGGTCTTGTTGCTGAGTTGCAAGTGAAACCTTCGTTGGTTCAGTTGATCAAGGATAAGCAGTTGTTGGATGATTCCCTGGTGTCTCATGTTCAGGATATCGCGGAGGGTAGACCTTCGGATTTCTGCTTTAATGAGGATGGGGTGTTGTGTTTTGGTAGTCGGATAGTAGTGCCTGCTGATGCTGAGTTGAGGCGTGCTATTCTGGCTGAAGGTCATAGCAGTCCTTTTGCTATGCATCCTGGTAGTACAAAGATGTATCGCGATCTTCGTGATGAGTACTATTGGGTGGGCTTGAAGAAGGATGTGGCAGAGTTTGTAATCAAGTGTTTGGTGTGTCAGCGAGTTAAGGCTGAACATCAGGTTCCTTCTGGTTTGTTGCAACCGTTGAAAATCCCTGAATGGAAGTGGGAGAGGGTTACCATGGATTTTGTATCTGGTTTGCCTTTGTCTCCGTCGAAGAAGAATTCTGTTTGGGTGATTGTGGATCGCCTGACGAAGTGTGCACATTTCTTGCCTGTGCATACTACGTTCTCTTTGGATAAGCTGGCAGAGCTGTACGTTGCTGAGGTTGTGAGGTTGCATGGTGTGCCTAAGTCGATCGTGTCGGATAGGGATCCGAGGTTCACATCGCGTTTTTGGCAGTGTTTGCATCAAGCTCTGGGTACAAGGTTGCATTTCAGTACATCCTATCATCCTCAGTCGGATGGCCAGTCTGAGCGAGTTATTCAGATTTTGGAGGATATGTTGAGATGCTGCGTGATAGAGTTCCAAGGTTCTTGGGAGAAGCATCTGCCTTTGGTTGAGTTCGCTTACAACAACAGTTATCAGGCAAGTATACAGATGGCAACTTATGAGGCTCTGTATGGGAGGAAGTGTAGGACTCCTCTGTGTTGGGCTGAAACTGGTCAAAAGTTGGTATCGATGCCTGCTTTGTTGAAAGGTACCACCGAGAAGGTGAAGCTCATATATGAGAGGTTGAAGGCTGCTTCTGATCGGCAGAAGTCTTACGCGGATTTGAAGCGTAAGGAGATAGAGTTTGCGGTGGGTGATCGCGTGTTCTTGAAGGTTTCGCCTTGGAAGAAGGTGATGAGGTTTGGGCGGAAGGGTAAGCTGAGCCCTAGATACATTGGACCGTATGAGGTTGTTGAGCGTGTGGGTCCTGTTGCGTATCGGTTGAGGTTACCTCAGGAGCTAGAGAAGATTCATGATGTGTTCCATGTTTCTATGCTCCGGAGGTATAGATCTGATCCTTCGCATGTGTTGCCTGTGGAGGAAGTGGAATTGAATCCGGATTTGACCTATGATGAGGAACCGGTGAAGGTTCTGGATTCAGATAGCAAAGTTCTTCGTGGCAAGACCATTGAGTTGGTGAAGGTGCTGTGGAAGCATCGCGGTGTTGAGGAGGCCACGTGGGAGCGGAAGGAAGATATGCTGAAGCAGTTTCCTTATCTCTTTCCTTCAGGTAAATTTCGAGGACGAAATTTCTTAAGGGGGGGAGAGTTGTAACGCCCCGGTTTTGGGCTTGGAAGTCTTGGGCGTTGACCGGTTGGTCAAAGTGCTGTTCGAATCGTAAGAGGTTAAATTAGGAAAGCCTAGTTCGGGTTGCATAAAAATTATGGAAAAATGTTCTAAAATCATCTTTTAATATAATTAAGTGAACTGTGAAATCAATTTTGGAAAATGAGTTTCGGAAGTGTGACATTTTGGCTAGTGACCAAAATGTAATTTTTGAAAGTTTGGTGGCTATTTTATAAAGGGTTGAAACTTTGAATCTTTAAGGAGCTATCTACCCAAAGGGAGTTTCTCCAGATTTTTCTAAGATATTTTAACTCATAATTCTGATTTTAAAAGAATCAAAAGGAGGGAAAATCCAATTTTAGCTATTTTCTCATTTAACTACCTATTTTCTCTCTATCTTTTTCTCTCAACCCAAACACTCATTTTCCAGAGATCTTGTTCTCATTTTCTCACCTAAAATCATTCTTTCAACTCTCAATTGATTGCAAATCATTGTGTCTTCAAATCCTCTTCAATTGCTTCAAGTTTCATCAAGCTTTTCTATTCCAAAAAGAGGAGAAACTCAAGTTTGGAGGTAAGAACGTCCTTCTCCTCTGAACTTCAAGTTCTTTAATGAAATTCCTAAAGTTTTCAATCCTAATTTGATAATTGATTAAAGGTTTTAAGGTTGATTTATGGATCTTGGCTAATTATGCAAGATTTTGATGATTTCACTTGATTTTCGTTTGATCTGTTAAATCAGTGTTTTGAGAAGTGTTTTTGATGTTAAATGATCATTAAATTGATGTGGAAATGAGTCTTGATTGATGCAATCCCGGATAGGTTGGATTTCCTAAGTTTAGCTTGTGTTTTAAGGTAGCTTTTGTGGTGATCTTGGTGATCTGGTGTTGCTGGAGGTATAAGGATGGTTGTAGGTTGTTTTTAGATGTGTTATGATGTTAATGGAAGTAAGGTTTTGCTGGTTTGTGGCTGGGCTTTGTCTAGAGGTGTTTCGGATGCATTTTCGGTTGTGTTTGGTGGCCGAAAATGGAGGTTTAGTGAGAGCAGCGACTTTAGATGCTTTCATTGAAGCAATTAATGCATGGTGATGCATTAATCCTCTGCTTTAATGTGTTGAAACAGGGGAGGCATCCTTGGATCCAAGAGTTGTTGATCCGGAGGCTTGATTTGGTGCTTTGGCTTGAAGCAAAGTGGAAATCGGTGAGTGGATTTGTGAAAATGGTTTTCGGCTTGAAACCAAGGTTTTGGGAGCTTAGTTTAAGTCTAAACAACTTTGCTAAGCTCAAGTGTAAGTTTTCGGATTACTCTCTTTAAGTGGTGGCCATGTTTTGATGAAATGTGAAATGATGATTTTGCATGATTTGCTACTGTTTTGGAAAGCATGTTTAAGCATGTTAATGGCTGATGTTTTAGCATGATTTATGCTGATGTTTTAAGCCATGTGTTGAAGGTGACTCTAGGTAGGAGTACCTTGTTTTTATGCATTGTTAAATGATGATTTAATGCTTTGAAATGCATGATGAAATGGCTTGGTTTAAATGCTTTAAAACAGTGGATTACATGATGTATAAAGTGTGTATTGGCAAGTGATGGTTTGTAAAAGTGAAGGTCACTAAGGTGGTTAAAAGTCCTTGAGTGAGCCTTGTTATCTAAGATCATCAAGGTGGTTAAAAGTCCTTGGATGAATCTTGTTGCGGACACTAAGGTGGTTAAAAGTCCTTAGGTGCTCCTTTCCATGGTGGTTAAAAGTCCATGGGGCCAAGGTGTTTAAAAGTCCTTGGGGCCAAGGTGTTTAAAAGTCCTTGGGGTAATTCAAGCTACGGACACAAAGGTGGTTAAAAGTCCTTGTGTGGTCCATTCATGGTGTTTAAAAGTCCATGGCCAAGGTGTTTAAAAGTCCTTGGGGTCCAAGGTGTTTAAAAGTCCTTGGGGAAAGTTGTTGAACTTGATTTCATAAATAAAATGTATCACTTGAGCCAATATGACATGTATAGTACATGAGATGCATGAGATGCATGATTTAATGTTTATGTTGAAGCATGAGATGCTTGTTTAAATGAAATGTGGAAGCATGATATTGCTTGATTTAAAGTATGCTTTGAGCATGTGTAAAGGTTGTTTTATAAGCATGTTTTACAAATGGTTTTAATTGCATTATTGAATGGTTTTAAATAGCACTCCTCACTAAGCTTTGGCTTACGCTCTCTCGTTTTCTTGATTCAATAATGCAGAGCATTAGAGTACATTGAGGGCAGCAAGAGGAGGCAAGCAAACAAGTACAAGTAAAGCTCAATGTATGAAGGTTTTATAAGTGTTTTTAGCTTTTGGTTGATTTGGCAATGGGGGACCAATGTGTATGTTTTGGGAGGTGCTTGAGACTCCCTATGGATGTTAATTGTTGTTTGAATTGCTGGATTTTGGATTGATTTTCTATTGCTTGCTTATGAAGGTTTATTGCTTGAATGATAGCTTAAGTAGGAAGCATGCTATATGAATTGGGGTTTTTCATATGTATTGTTTAAATGTTGAATTGTTGATGCAATTGAGGTCCTTGCATGTTGTATGTTTAAATGATATGGTTTGGTGATGTTAATTTGGTGTTTAATGCATGTTTGATGCTGTTTTTGAGTTGTTTCCAGGCAAGGGTATCGATACTCGGGCTTGGGTATCGATACACCTGAGCCAAATATGCATGTTTCTGCCCAGGGGTATCGATACCTCTGAACAGGTATCGATACCATATGAATGGAGTATCGATACCAGGGGGAAGGTATCGATACCCTTGCTAGAGTTTGGTTTCTGCCTTCCCCGAGTATCGATACGACACGTGGCGTATCGATACCCGACCGTTAAATTCAGTTAAAAGCATCTTTGGATGTTTCGTTTTGTTTACGTTTTGGTCCTGAATCTTGTTTGATCAATTGCATGAGCTGTGGATGTCCTTTTGAGCTGAAATTTCACAGAGAAGCATGAAACATGACTAATTTCAAGATGGTAACTTTAATTTGGGTTAAGTCCCTTAATTTATCAGAAATTACAAATTGGTCCCTAAAGTTGTAATTTGTTCAATTGGGTCCCTGTTTGATCTCTGATGTTTGTGATCTTTTAGTATGTTGTTTGTATGATCACAATTAAGGTTAATGAGCATCTAGACAAGATTAAAAAGAAAAAAAAAGGGTCGTTAATCAAGGTTGACTTTCGGGTTGACTTTGGTTTTCCCTGTGTAATCTTCGTAGTTCGGGTCAACCGTCTAGACCGGGCTACGGGGGTTACAACTTTTGCCGATCAGAAGCAGCCTTCAAACGCTCACAAATGAGCTTCACCTTCTCGGTGGTTCCTTTTAACAAAGCCGGCATCGAAACCAACTTCTGACCCGTTTCAGCCCAACAAAGAGGAGTCCTACACTTCCTCCCGTACAAAGCCTCATATGGTGTCATCTGTATACTCGCCTGATAACTGTTCTTATAAGCAAACTCCGCCAAAGGCAAATGCTTCTCCCAAGAGCCCTGAAACTCAATCACGCAGCACCTCAGCATATCCTCCAAAATCTGAATAACACGCTCAGATTGACCATCCGACTGAGGATGATAGGATGTACTGAAATTCAACCTTGTGCCCAAAGCTTGATGCAAGCACTGCCAGAAACGCGATGTGAACCTCGGATCCCTATCCGACACAATCGACTTAGGCACACCATGCAGCCGCACAATCTCAGCAATGTACAGCTCCACAAGCTTATCCAAAGAGAACGTAGTATGCACAGGCAAGAAATGCGCACACTTCGTCAGGCGATCCACAATCACCCAAACAGAATTCTTCTTCGACGGAGACAAAGGTAAACCAGATACAAAATCCATGGTAACCCTTTCCCACTTCCATTCAGGGATTCTCAACGGTTGCAACAACCCTGAAGGAACCTGATGCTCAGCCTTAACTCGCTGACACACCAAACACTTGCTCACAAACTCCGCCACATCCTTTTTCAAACCCACCCAATAGTACTCATCACGAAGATCACGATACATCTTAGTACTACCAGGGTGCATAGCAAAAGGACTACTATGACCTTCAGTCAGAATAGCACGCCTCAACTCATTATCATTGGGCACTAATATTCGACTACTAAAACACAACACACCATCATCATTAAAACAGAAATCCGAAGGTCTACCCTCCGCAATATCCTGAACATGAGACACCAAGGAATCATCCAGCAACTGCTTCTCCTTGATCAACTGAACCATAGATGGCTTCACTTGCAACTCAGCTATGAGACCACCATCACGCGATATACTCAAGCTAGCAAACATAGCTCTCGGCTCAACAGCCACCTTCCTGCTCAAGGCATCCGCAACAACATTAGCTTTTCCAGGATGGTACTCAATCGTCAAATCATAATCCTTGAGCAACTCCAACCAACGTCGTTGCCTAAGATTCAACTCCTTCTGAGACATCAGATACCTTAAACTCTTGTGATCCGTGTACACAGTACACTTCTCACCATACAGATAATGTCTCCAGATCTTCAGAGCAAAGACCACTGCAGCCAATTCAATATCATGCATAGGATAATTGCGCTCATGCACCTTCAACTGTCGCGATGCATAAGCCACAACCTTACCCTCTTGCATCAGCACACATCCCAAACCAACATAGGACGCATCACTGTAGACCACAAACTCTTTCCCTGATTCAGGCTGAACCAAGATAGGAGCTTGCGTCAAAGCCGCCTTAAGCTTCTCAAAAGCCTGCTGTCTCGCTTCAGTCCACTCATACTTAACATCTTTCTGTAACAGCTTCGTCAAAGGTGCAACAATCTTAGAAAACCCATCCACAAACCTCCGGTAGTATCCTGCCAAACCAAGGAAACTACAGACCTCATGAACAGACTTAGGAACCTTCCAGTTCATTACCGCTTCAATCTTTTGAGGATCAACACGAATCCCCTCAGCAGAAACTACATGCCCAAGGAACACCACCTCCTTAAGCCAAAACTCGCACTTGCTCAGCTTAGCATAAAGCTGATTCTCCAACAAGGCTTGCAAAACAATCCTCAAATGCTCTTCATGCTCCTCCTCAGTACGCGAGTACACGAGGATATCATCAATGAACACCACAACAAACTTGTCCAGGTGTTCATGAAACACACGGTTCATCATGTCCATAAAAGCAGCAGGTGCATTTGTCAAACCAAACGGCATCACAAGAAACTCATAATGCCCATACCTTGTCCTGAAAGCTGTCTTAGGCACATCCACATCCTTCACCTTCAACTGATAATACCCTGACCTCAAGTCAATCTTAGAGAACACAGCTGCTCCCCGAAATTGATCAAAGAGATCATCAATCCTCGGCAAAGGATACCGATTCTTGATAGTCAATTTGTTCAGCTGACGGTAATCAATGCACATCCTCATAGTGCCATCCTTCTTCTTCACAAACAAGACCGGTGCACCCCAAGGTGACACACTCGGCCGGATGAAACCACGATCAAGCAGCCCTTGCAACTGCGTCTTCAGCTCCTTCAGCTCCTTAGGTGCCATTCTATAAGGAGTAATGGACACATGAGTCGTATTCTCAAACAGCTCAATTCCAAACTCCACCTCGCGATTAGGAGGTAAACCAGGCAACTCCTCAGGAAACACTCCAGGAAACTCCTTCACAACTCTGATATCTTGCACCCTCATCTCCTTAGAGCTAGGATTCATCACAAAGGCTAGATAGGCTTCACAGCCTTGTCTCAGCATCATGCCCGCCTCCAAGGTAGACACCACATTGGCAAGAAACTTCACATTCTCACCAACCACAACAACTTCATAATCATCCGCAAGCTTCAACGACACTCGCTTATTCTCACAATCCACAACAGCACGATGCTCAGCAAGCAAATCCATACCAAGGATTACATCAAAACCATAGAAAGGCAACTCCATAAGGTCAACATGAAAAACATGCTCTTGAACAACCAAAGGACACCTCCTATACAACTTTCGAGTCACAACAGTCTCACCAAAAGAACTAGTGACACGAACACCAACATCCAAAGACTCAACAGGCAAACCAAGCAATTCAGCATGCTCACGCAAAATGTATGAATGCGTAGATCCAGAATCTATCAAGGAAAGTAATGACAAGGATTGCAAAGTAAAGGTACCTGCAATCACATCAGCATCATTCCTTCCCTCACGCTGAGCATACACCCTCGCTTGACCACCACCTTCAGGCTGAATAGCCACCACATGGGCCAGTCCACGACCACCTTCCTCTCTCCTCTGAAATTACCACGGCCGCGCCCACGACCTCTCTGCGATGCAGCAACAACAGGTGCACGCACTTGGCCACCGGCCAACATAGGACAATCTCGCCTCAAATGGTCCGCAGATCCACAATTCCAGCATCCATTACCAGCTGCCGCAACAGGAGCTTGCACCTCCCTCACAGCACGAGGACAGTCACGCTTCATGTGACCACGCGAACCACAAATCCAACAAGCACTTGGATCAACTCTAGGATTGCCTCCTCTAGCAGGTGCACCACCACCTCTCTTAGCTGAGGACTGATACTTCTGATCACGTCCCCTCTTGTTCCGTCCGCCACCGGAACTAAACTCAGCAGCTCTCTTACCAGAACTCGCTCCAGTACCTCTAGCAGACAAACCCAAGTTCATCTCAATAACCTTGGCTCGGCACACTAACACATCAAAATCATCATACTCAGTGGCCAGCACATACATCTTCACCTCCGTCACTAAACCATAACGGAACCTTTCGCACCTCTCCCGCTCATAAGGTACCAGCTCCGGTGCATACTGACTGAGTCTAACAAACTGAACTTCATACTCAGCCACAGTCATGCTCCCTTGGGTAAGAGACATGAACTCACGTTTCTTTTCATCAAGATACCTCACTCCAAGATATCTCCTCTTGAACACATTCTGAAAGAATGTCCAAGACACATCAGCTTCAGCCATTCCAGCTATAGTGGTCGTCCACCACGTATAAGCATCATCCTGTAGTAAAGATACTACACAGCCCAGCTTTTGCACATCCGTGCAACTCATCTGACCCAGAATCCTCTTGGTACTCTCTAACCAAGCTTCAGAACCCTCAGCAGACATACCCCTGAACTCAGTCCCACCAAAACTGCGCAAACGCTCCAAAGGTAGTCTAACTCCAGGATCTCCCTGATGCCCAGCTCCTTGAGCTCCAGCTACTGCCACTCGAAAAGCACCCGCAATAGCTTGTACCAACATAGACATGTCAGGCATGGCTTGCCCCTGTCCAACCTCAGGACCAGCAGCTCCAGCACCAGCTGCCACTTCAGCTCTTTCTCCCTCAGCACCACCACCACCAGGTGGAGGAGGAGGTAACACCGCACTACCCGCATTTTCCTCATTCTCATTCTCATTAGGAGCCGTAACTCGCACATTACTTCTCAACTCTCTACGTGGTGCCATACTATAACCATGCAATCACAATGCAAATAAAACAAGTCAGGCCCAGCAAGGTAAGCAATCCAAGTACTCAAGCTCAATTTCATTCAAAAATCAACATCATTCATTAGCTTTGATTTGGCAATGGGTACCCACAACATGCTACATTACAGCATACAACTCAATTGCATCAAAATCATAAGCCACTAAGCATGCTTTCACTCAACAAGCATACAAGGCATACATACTTCACTCATGCACACATTCATTCCCAATTACTCGAGAACTCAGCTCTGATACCACCAAATGTAACCCCCTTAACCCGGCCTAGACGGTTGACCCGAATTAAGAAAGTCACACGGGGAAAACCAAAGTTAACCCGAAAGTCAACCTTGATTAACGACCCTTTTTTTCATTTTAAACTTGTCTAGATGCCTATTAACCCTAGTTATGATCATACAAACAACATTCTCAAAGATCATAAACATCAGAGATCAAACATGGACCCAATTGAACAACTTACAACTTTAAGGACCAAATTGTAAATTCTGTAAATTATAAGGCCTTCATCCAAATTAAAGTTACCATCTTGAAATTATTCAGGTTCCATGCTTCTCTGTAAAATTTCAGCTCAAAAGGACATTCCAAACTCATACAATTGCACAAACAAGATTCAGGACCAAAATGCAAACTTTCCAAACATTTAACTGCCATTGTCAGCCCCCAACAGTCGGCTGTTCCGAAATAGGGTGAGCCTGTTTCGAAACACGGGGCCGTTCCGCAACGCGTACCGATACGCGGGCTGGCAGTGGCCTTTTCGTTTCGGAACGGTGCCTACCGTTTCGGACGCCTGGGTTCATGCAAGGCACCCGTTCCGAAACGGTCGCCTCTGTTCCGAAACGCCCTGCACAGAATGCAGCAAAAGACTTCCTAAAACATGCAATTGATCAACCATACATGCTCCACTTGCTACCAAACTTTACCAGCATGAAATTCAACATATAAGAGACATACTTGCATCAACAATTCATCATTATAACATCATGTAAGAAAAGCCCCAATTCTAATGGCATGCTTCCTACACAAGCTAACCATCCATGCATAAGCCTTCAAAACCAAGCATAAAAAGACCAAATACAAATCCAGCATTT
This sequence comes from Hibiscus tridactylites, assembly GCA_958450335.1. Taxonomy (NCBI): domain Eukaryota; kingdom Viridiplantae; phylum Streptophyta; class Magnoliopsida; order Malvales; family Malvaceae; genus Hibiscus; species Hibiscus tridactylites. The sequence goes on from OY288281.1 coordinate 43,754,607, forward strand.
CCAACATCATTAAACAACCCTAGGGAGTTCCAAACGTCTCCCAAAACATACACATAGGCCCCCCATTGCCAAATTACCAAAAGCTAAAATGTGTTTAAGAAAACCTTCCATACTTTGAGCTTAATCCCACTTGATTGCTTGCCTTCCTTGCTGCCCTCAAAGTACCTTAATGATCTGCATTATTGGTTTAAGAAAACGGAAGAGAGCGTAAGCAAAAGCTTAGTGAGGAATGCTCATTAAAACCATTCAATAATGCATTTATAAAACACTTTATAAATCATACTTCCAAAACATCATATATACATGCTCTTTAGCATTCTTAATCAAGCAATACATGCTTCCACATCAAATCATGTCATATTGGCCACAAGTGATAAGTTTCATCTTTTAAAAACAAGATCAACATAAGACTCACACATGGACTCTTAAACACCATTGTGATCTTATAATTACCAAGAACCACACAAGGACTTTTAACCACCTTTGTGTTCTTCCCAAGGACTTTTAAACACCTTGGCCCCAAGGACTTTTAAACACCTTGGCCCATGGACTTTTAAACACCATGGCAAGGACCACACAAGGAATTTTAACCACCTTTGTGTCCTCAACAAGAATCATCCAAGGACTTTTAACCACCTTGATGTTCTTAAGTAACAAGGCTCACTCAAGGACTTTTAACCACCTTAGTGACCTTAACAAGAATCATCATGGACTTTTAACCACCATGAAGTTCTTAGAAACCACAAGGCTCACTCAAGGACTTTTAACCACCTTGGTGACCTTAACCTTTTCAAAACATCACTTGCCAATATACATCATTATCATCAAATAATCCACTGTTTTAAAGCATTAAACCAAGCCATAAACATCATGCATTTATAAGCAGCAAACCACATTTTAACAATGCTCAAAAACAAGGAACTCTTACCTTGAGCTTCCTTCAACATATGGCTTACAAAATCAGCAATAACCATGCTAAAACATGCTTTCAAAACAGAATTTAAAACATGCAATAAACCACATTGCATCACAACCAAACCATGGCCACCACTAGAGAGTTCTTTCGAAAACTTACACTTGAGCTTAGCAAAGTTGTTTAGACTTAAACTAAGCTCCCAAGACATTGGTTTCAAAGCTGAAAACCCATTTTCACTCACCGATTCCACTTCGCCTCTTGCCGAAGCACGAATTAAGCTACCGGATCACCACCGCTTGAATCCAAAGATGCCTCCCCTATTTTAAACACATCAAAGCAGAGGATTAATGCATCATCATGCATTAATAGCTTCAATGAAAGCACCTAAACTCGCTGCTCTCATCCACACTCCATTTTCGGCCACCAAACACAACCAAAAATGCATCCAAACCACTTCTCAACAAATCCCAGCCATAAACCATCAAAACCACACATCCTTTAGCATCATTTAACATCTAAAAAGAACCTATTAACCTCCTTATACCTCCAGCAACATCAGATCCACAAGATCACCTCAAAAACAACCAAGAATCACAAGCTAAACTTAGGAAATTCAACCTATCCGGGATTGCATTAATCAAAACTCAATTCCTTATCAAATTAACATTCATTAATCATCAAAAACGCATCTCAAATCACAACTTTAACAGATCCAACGAAAATTCATCAAAAATCATCAAATCTTGCATTTTAAGCCAAGATTCATTTACACAACTTAAAAACCTTTAATAAAACATCAATTAAGGATTGAGAACTTAGGAATTTCAGTAAAGAACTGAGAGTTTAGAGGAGAAGGACGTTCTTACCTCCAAACTTGAGTTTCTCCTCTTTTTGAACCAAAAAGCTTGATGAATCAACTTGAAATTGGTGAGGTTTTGTTGTAGAGATGATTAGCAATCAAAAGAGATTTGAAAAGATAAATTTAGGTGACAAAATCTGAAAAGAAACTCTGGAGGAAATATGTTTGGCTTGAGAGAAAATGAGAGAAAATAGAATTGAGAGAAAAGTTAGTTAAAACCCAAAAATATCTTCCCTCCACTTTTTAATTCATTTAAAATCAGAATTAAACCTTAAAATATCTTAGAAAATTCTGGAGAAACTCCCTTTGGAATAATAGCTCCTTAAAGATTCAAAGTTTCAACCCTTTCTAAAACAGTCACGCAACTTTCAAAAATTACATTTTGGTCACTAGCCAAAATGTCAGCCTTCCAAAACTCATTTTGTAAAATTGATTTCACAGTTCACTTATATATATTAAAAGATGATTTTAGAACATTTTTCCATATTTTTAATGCAACCCGAACTAGGCTTTCCTAATTTTACCTTTTTAGATTCGAACAGCACTTTGACCAAACCGGTCAACGCTCAAACTTCTAAGCCCAAAACCGGGGCGTTACATGCGAAGCTTTCTTGGCTTATGTGATGAATCCTGGCACGAAGGAAGTACGTGTGCAAGACATACGAACTGTATGTGAGTTTTGGAGTGTCTTTTCGGAGTAGTTGCCAAGGTTGCCACCCAACCAGGAGGTTGAGTTTGGTATAGAGTTGTATGAGAACACGACTCCGGTGTCCATTGCTCCTTATCGTATGGCACCTAAGAAGTTGAAGACGCGGCTCCTTTATCGAGGATCGATGATTTGTTCGATTAGTTTTGTGCGGCTTCGGTGTTTTTGAAGATAGATTTGAGGTCTGGGTACTATCAGCTTAAGGTTAAGGATGTGGACGAACCTTAGATAGGTTTTCAGACGAGGTACGACCATTATGAGTTATTGGTGATGCCGTTTGGTTTGACGAACGTGCCGGCTTCATTCATGGACATGATGAATAGAGTGTTCCATGAGTTTCTAGATCAGTTTGTGGTTGTGTTTATCAATGATATTCTTGTGTACTCACGTACCAAGGAGGATCATGATAAGCACTTAAGGATTGTGCTACGGGTGTTGCTGGAGAACCAGCTCTATGCTAAGCTAAGCAAGTGTGAGTTTTGGCTCAGGGAAGTGGATTTTCTTGGACATGTGGTATCGGCCGAAGGAATCCGGGTTGATCCACATAAGATTGAGGCGGTTATGAGTTGGAAGACGCCTAAGTCAGTGACGGAGGTGCATAGTTTCCTTTGCTTGGCGGGTTATTACCGAAGGTTTGTTGAAGGTTTTTCTAAGATTGTTACTCCTTTGACTAAGTTGTTACAAAAGAATGTTCGTTTTGAGTGGACGGATATTAGGAAACAAGCTTTTGAGAAGTTGACGGAAGCTTTGACGCAAGCTCCTATCTTGATACAACCAGAATTGGGTAAGGAGTTTGTAGTTTATAGTGATGCGTCATACATTGGTTTGGGATGCGTATTGATGCAAGGTGGGAAGGTTGTGGCTTATGCGTCTAGACAGTTGAAAGTGCATGAGCACAACTACCCTACACACGATCTTGAGCTTGCAGTGGTGGGTTTTGCTTTGAAGATTTTGACACACTACCTTTATAGCGAAAGGTGTGTGGTTTATACCGACCATAAGAGCTTGAAGTACTTTATGTCTCAGAGGGAGTTGAACCTTAGGCAACGAAGATGGTTGGAGTTGCTTATTGATTATGATCTGACCATTGAGTATCATCCTGGAAAGTCCAATGTTGTGGTCGATGCTTTAAGTAGAAAGGTGGTTGTTGAGCTGAGAGATATGTTTGCTCATTTGATTATATCCCGTGATGGTGGTTTGATAGACGAGTTACAAGTGTAACCTTCTCTAAGTTAGCTGATTAAGGAAAAGCAGTTGTTGGACGATTCGTTGGTGCCTCATGACCAAGATATAGGTGATGGTAAGGCTATGGGTTTCTGCTTTAATGATGATGGAGTTCTATGTTTCAAGATTCGAGTAGTGGTGCCGGAAGATGTGGAGTTGATGAACACTATTTTGACTAAGGCTCATTGCAGTCCTTTTGCTATGCATCCTGGTAGTACTAAGATGTATCGTGGCTTGAAGGATGAGTACTATTGGGTGGGTTTGAAAAAGGATGTGGTCGATTTTGTTAGCAATTGTATGGTTTGCCAACGAGTGAAGGCTGAGCATCAGTTTCCTTCTGGTTTATTACAACTTTCGAGGATACCGGTGTGGAAATGGAAAAGGATTACGATGGATTTCGTATTGGGGTTACCTTTGTCACCATCGAAGAAGAACTCTGTGTGGGCGATTGTGGATCACCTTACGAAGTGTGCACATTTCCTGGCAGTGCATACAACATATACATTGGATAAGTTGGCACAGTTGTATATTGCTGAAATTTTGCGTTTGCACGATGTGCCCAAGACCATAGTGTCGGATAGAGATCCTAGGTTTACTGCGAGGTTCTAGGAATGTTTACACCAGGCGTTGGGTACGCGGTTGAATTTCAGCACTTCATATCATCCTCAGTCGAATGGGCAGTCGGAACGAGTTATCCAAGTGCTTGAGGATATGTTGCGATGATGTGTAATTGATTTCCAGGGTTCGTGTGAGAAGCATCTGTCGTTGGTTGAGTTTGCCTATAATAACAACTTTCTGGCAAGTATTCAAATGGCACCGTATGAGGCCTTGTATGGGAGGAAGTGTAGAACGCCTCTTTGTTGGGCTGAGGCGGGGCAAAAGATGTTTTCCTTACTGAATATGCTCAAGGGAACAACAAAGAAGGTGAAGCTCATCTGTGAGCGCTTGAAGGTTGCATCGGATCACCAAAAGTCTTACACGGATTTAAAACATAAAGAGGTTGAGTTTGCGGTTGGAGATCACGTGTTCCTTAAGGTATCGCTTTGGAAGAAGGTGATGAGGTTCGGATGTAAGGGAAAGCTTAGTATGAGGTTTATTGGACACTATGAGGTTGTGGAGCGAGTTGATCATGTGGCTTATTGGTTTAGGTTGCCTCCCGAGTTGGAAAAGATCCATGATGTGTTTTATGTATCTATGTTGCATAGATATAGATCGGACCCTTCGCATGTGATGCCAGTTGAGGAAATTGAGTTGAATCCGGATTTGTCCTATGATGAGGAACCGATGAGAATTTTGGATTCGAGTAGAAAAGTTCTTTGTGGCAAGATGATTGAGCTTGTGAAGGTTTTGTGGAGACACCGAGGAGTTGAGGAGGCCACGTGGGAAAGCAAGGCGGACATGCTGAGGCAATTTCCGCATGTTTTCTCTTCAGGTAAAATTTCGATGACGAAATTTCCTAAGTGGGAGAGAGTTGTAATGCCTCGATTTTGGGCTTATATGTTTTGGCGAGTTGGGTTGGACTAGTGGAACTGGTGACAATGGTTTAGGGAGAATGGATTTCGGGATAGGATTAAAATTTGATAAAAATTTCTAAAATCCTCTAAAATGGTGTTTAAGAGGTTGGTCAAATCAATTTTACAAAACGAGTTTTCGAAAGTATATATTTTGGGTAGTGACCAAAATGTAAAGATTTAAAGGTTGGAAAAAATGGTTTTTCAAGAAGAGTTAAAATCTTAGAATCTTTTGGGAGCTACTTGGCAATTATGCCTTTTCCCTAATTTGGCATGTGATTTAAATGCTATTAAAAATTAAAGGGCTTTTAATTTTGGTTAATTAAAGAAGTTAATTAATTAGTTAATGAAATATTTTGACGAGCTTTCATTTAACTCTTTCACTTCAGCCAAACACTTCTCATTTTCTCTCAAATCTCCAGATTTTCTTTTCTATCAAATCCTCTTTTGATTCCTATCATTTCTCCATTGATTTCTCTCATTTTCCTTCAAGTTTCTTCAAGCAAAACTTGCCAAATTAGAGGAGAAATGGGGATTAGAGGAAATTTTTGTGCTATCCCTCTAATCTAAGTTCTTTAATGAAATTCCAAAGATCTTTGACTCTTTAATACTGATTTTGATTGAGGTTTTGTTGTTAGAATATGAAACTCTTGAAATATTTATGAAAATGGGTTTAAAATGTGATTTTCAGGCTTTAATTGATTTGGTTGTTTTGAGGTTGTTTCTAAATGAGTTTAAAAAGGTTTTTGGTGTTGAAGTGGAGTCTTAATCATTTAGATCCCGAAATCCTTGAGATCCTTAGTTTTGGAAGTGTTATTGGTTGAGTTTTTGGGGTGTTCTTGAGGAATTCGAGTTGCTTGAGGTATAAGGTTGGTTTTAGGTTGTTTTTTGGATGTTGATTAATGCTTAGATTGTGTTGGAGCAGTTGGGTGATGGTTGGGCTGACGTTTGAGGTCAATCGATTGATTTTTGGTTGTTTCAGATGGGTGTTTTGTTGCTTTAGAGTAGGGCTGCAGGATTTCTTGTGTGTGCTGGGGTTTTGGATGCATTTTAATGCATTGAACCTCTGTCTTGATGTGCTGAAAATAGGGGATAGTAATCCGGAAGCAAACGAGGTGTTTTTGAAAGCTTCAGAGGATCGTTAGTTGCGTCGGCAAGCGTGGTTTCGCGAGTCGGTGAGTGGAATTTGGTTTTCCAGCGTGGAAACGTTTTAGAAAAGGTTTTGGGAATTTAATAAGAGCTTGAAACGCTTTATTAAGTCCGGAAGTAAGTAAATCAAAATTTCACTCTCGGTTGTGCTAGTTATGAGCCTTTGGTTGCACATGATTTTAAATGCATTAACCTATTGTTTTAAAGCATGGCTTGAGTTATATATTGTGTATGATGATGCGATGGGGTTTAAGGATGCACTAGGTAAGTGATCCTTGTATGCATGTGTTGATGCATTAGATTTTAAGCATGGTTTAATGCTTGTTGATGGCTTTTCATGAATGCTTTGTAAAAACAGTGAGTTATGCATGTGTTATGGACTATATTGGCAAGTGATATGGTTTAAAGTGTTTTATAATTGAAATCGGATATAGTTAGCCGGCTATATGATTGAGTGCACTATAAACAAGTCACCTTGGATGTTGAGGGTTTGTGATTGTACCGAATACTCCATCCTTGGAATTTTCCTTCTATGAAGGAGATGTCCTTTATATGTTCAAGGTCATGTGTTTGCGATTGATTTAATGGAATTGCCCTTCTATGGTTTTGACTTAATCCTTGAAATAGATTGGTTGACCGAACATAGGGTCGTGGTTGATTTTGATACCAAGCGAGTTACCTTGAAACTTGTTGATGATTACGAAGTTGTAATCGTGGGTGAGAAGGTTAATGTAACACCCCAATTTTGGGCTTAGAAGTTTAGGGTCTGAACCAGACCGGTCTGATTTTCGGTTCGAATATAAAAGGAGGTTTTAGGGAAAGCCTAGTTCGGGATGCTTTAAAAATAAGGAAAAATATCTAAAAATCACCTTTTAATATATATAAGAGAGTGGTTCAATCAATTTTACAAAATAAGGTTGGGAAATATTACATTTTGGAATAATGACTAAAATGCGATTTTTGAAAAGTTCAGTGGTGACTGTTTTGTAAGGATTGGAACTTTGAATCTTTAAGGAGCTAATTTACCAAAAAATGATTACTCAGGATTTTTCCTTAATTTGGGTGGATTAATTAATGTTTTAATTAAATTAAAAGAAAAGGGAAACTACTTTTTGGAATTTCATAACTACCTTTTCCTACAATTTTCTCATTCCTTTTTCTCTCAAAATTTCATCATCCAAACACTTTTCTCCAGCAACTTTTTCCTTGATTTTCACTTCAATTGATGAGATTTCTATCATCAATTATTTCCTAATCAATCTAGCATCAAATCCTTTTGATTTCCTCATTGGATTTTCAAGAAAATTGGCTCAAATCAAGGAGAAATCACCATTTAGAGGTAAGATTGTTCTTCTCCTCTAAATACTCAGTTCTTTACTGAAATTCCCAAGTTATCAATCCTTAATTTAAGTTTTATAAATGGTTTTAATGTTAGGAATTTGATTTTGGCTTAAAACTCAAGATTTGGAAGAAATCTTGAAGAATTTCATTTTGATTGTTTGGGCTCTATTTTGAGATGATTCTTAAATGTATTTTGGATGTCTAATGATGTGGAAATGAGGTTTTATCAATGCAATCCCGAATAGGTTGTATTTCCCAAGTTTTTGCTTATGAAAATGGTTGTTTTTGAGGTGATCTTGGTGTTCTGTTATTGCTGGAGGTATAAGGACGAGTTTAGGTTTATTTTGGATGTTGATTGATGTTTAGAAATGGTTAGGAGTGATGGATCTTGGATGGGTTAAGTGTTGGAAGAGTTTGGAGGTGATTTCGGTTGTGTTTGGTAGCCGAAATGTTGGTTTTGGTTAGAACAGCGAGTTTAGGTGTGATGGCTGAAGATTTTAATGCATGATGATGCATTAATCCTCTGCTTTGATGTGTTTAAAACAATGGAGGCATCTTCGGACACCTTTGGAGTTGATCCGGAGGCTGTGTTGGCGTTTCGACAAGCAAGCGAAACGTGATTGGTGAGTGGAGTTGGTTTCCAGCTTTGGATTGATTGTTTGAAGGTTTTGGGAGCTTAGTTTAAGTCTAAACAACTTAACTAAGCTCAAGAGTAAGTTTTCGGAAAAACTCCCTTGGATGAGCCATGAGGTGGCTTGATGCATTGGCTATGATTTGCATGTTTAAATTCTGTTTTGATAGCATATTTTAGCATGGTTAATGCTGGTTTTGAAAGCCATGTGTTGAAGGATGCTCAAGGTAAGAGATCCTTGGTTTGACATATTGTTAATATGGTTTTGATGCATAGTGATGCATGATGATAAATGGCTTTGTTTAAATGCTTTAAAACAGTGAATTGTTGATGTTATATGATGTATATTGGCAAGTGATGTAATTGTTTTAAAGTACTTGAATCGGATATAGTTAGCCGGCTATAGGATTGGGTGCACCGTGAATAAAGTCGCCTTGGATGTGGAGGAGTTGTGATTGTACCGCACACTCCATCCAAGTACCCTAACGAGTGAGGTAAGATCACAACGATGGTTAAAAGTTCGTGTGTGGATCTTGTGTTATGTGTCCCTTGCACTCGTTAGTGGAATTATATAATTACCGATGAGTGATGTTGAGGGGTTGTGATTGTACCGTTAAACTCCATCACGAGTGTTGAGGGGTTGTGATTGTACCGTTAAACTCCACCTTATGTTGTTCGGTAGTGTGTATGAAGCGTGTGGGACAAGGCTTGTAATCCGTGTATCCGATTGTGTTTTGAGTTGTAAATGGTTATGAGTTATCACTTGAAAGCCAATATGATGTGTTGATTATAATGAAGCATGAGATGCTTGTAAAGTTTGCAAGGTTGCATGAAAAGAGATGAGCATGTGTTTAAAAGCTTTGTTGAAAGTGTTTTCTAAAATGCATTATTGTGTTGTTTTCTTTAGAGCATGCCTCACTAAGCAATTGTGCTTACGCTCTCTCTTGAACCAATAATGCAGATAATTGAAGTGTTTAAGGGCAGCAAGGAGGCTAGAGTGTCCAAGGGAAACCAAGCTCATGTATGGTGATGTGTTCATACACTATTAGTTTTGGTAATTTGGCAATGGGAACCTAAGATGTGTTTTGGGAGATGTGTTGAACTCCCTAAGTTGTGGCATGATGCTTTTGATGTTTTGGATTTGTAAATGGCCTTTTAATGCTTGTTTTGGAGATTGATTGATTGCTTGGTTTGGATAATAGGAAGCATGCATATAGATATGTGAAATTCCATGTTTGATGCTATGAATGTGTTTAGAAGTTGCAAACATGCACCTTATATGTATAATGACTTGTTGGCATGATTAGGAAGTCATTAGGACGTGTTTGAAGTGTTTTATGTATGAAAAACCAGCAAAATCTGCAGCTTCAGGGCAAACCGTATCGGAACAGGCACTAGCGTTTCGAAATGGGGGCCTGTAATGGCCTCCGTGTTTCGTATCGGCTGGAGCCCGTTCCAAAACGATTTGGCCACAGGAAGACCTTGTTTTGGAACTAGTCTCAAAACGAACCCGTGTTTCAGAACGGTCAACACCATTTCGAAACAGGAGACCATTGGGCACTGATTTGAATGGTGTTGAGGTTTGCAAGCTTTACGTTTTAGTCCCGAAATTTGTATTTGCAATTCCATGAGTTTGAGATGTCCGATTAAGGTGAATTTTGACAGGGAAGCATATAATATGACTAATTTAATACTGGTAACCTTAAAATCAGTTAAGACCTTCTAATTTTCAGAAAATACAATTTGGTCCCTAATATGTGTATAATGTGCAATTGAGTCCCTTGTTGGGAATCCGATCGCTGTGCTTTCCACGTATATGTTTCTCAAGTGTTCGCTTAGGGTTAATGTACATCTAGACAAGTTTAAAAAGAAGAAAAAGGGTCGTTAATCAAGGTTTACTTTCGGGTTGACTTTGGTTTTCCCCGTGTAATCTTCGTAGTTAGGGTCAACCGTCTAGGCCGGGCTAAGGGGGTTACAGTTAAATTCTTTTCCAATGTTGTTTCGGCCTTCGAAACGAGTCGTTTGATGGAATCGGCTTTTGAGGCTTTCTTAGCTTTTGTTATGAATCCAACATCGAAGGAAGTGCGTGTGCAGGACATGCGTACGATATATGAGTTTTCGGGAGTGTTTCTGGAAGTGTTATCTGGGTTGCCACCGAATAGAGAGGTTTTGTTTGGCATTGAGTTTTATGAAAATACGAGTCCAGTGTTTATTGATCCCATTCAAATGGCTCAAAAAGATTTGAAAGAGTTGAAGACACAACTTCAGGAGTTGCTTGATCGATAGTTTATTAGGCCTAGTGTTTCGCCCTAGGGTTCACCGATGTTGTTTGTGAAAAATAATGATGGCACAATGCGAATGTGTATGGATTATCGGCAATTGAACAAGTTGACGATTAAGAATAAGTATCATTTGCCAATAATTGATGATTTGTTTGATCAATTTCGAGGTGCTTTAGTGTTTTCTAAGATCAATTTGAGATCTGGGTATTATAAGTTGAAGGTAAAGGATGTGGATGTGCCTAAGACTTGTTTTCGTACGATGTACGAGCATTATGTGTGTTAGGTGATGCCGTTCAGTTTAACGAATGCACTTGTTTCATTCATGGACATGATGAATCGTGTGTTTCATGGTTTCTTGGATCAGTTTGTGGTTGTATTTATTGATGATATTCTCTTGTACTCTCGTACTGAGGGGGGTCATGATACTGTCACGGGGCTAGATTTTCAATCTAGCAAACCGCGCGACCTTAGGCGAATTTCACCACAGAAACGCCTAAGTAAGCCTGAATTTCAACTCTGGAAGATCAAAACTTCCAATGCACTTAAGAACGCAAGATCGTTCTAAGCGGAAGTAAACTATAATGAATGGCCTTTAATCTGAAAGAAGAAAACCAAGAACACGAAGAATGACATAGAGGATATAGAGTGAATGCCTTGATTACTCTAAAGATAGAAAATTGAGCGAGTTACAAGTGAGGTGGGGAGTCTCTATGATGTGACCACAACCAGCAAGAATCCCAATGAATTTCCTAGACGTCCTATGACTCGTGCAAGAGCTAAAATGATTCAAGATGATATGGAATGTTTGCTTTGCCAATGCTGGAAAATGAATGAAGAAATGACAACAACAATTAGATCTTGCAACGTTTTGAGTTTGTTGGAAAGTTGAAATAAGTTGCATAAGAATTTGCATGAGTAGTTGCATAATAATTCATTCATTCCATGAGAATATATATGCTTGTTGTTGCATTTATGCAAGCACTTCATTTATGAAAATACTTCACTTATGTATGTGTTTCATTTAAGCATGTAGGTTCATTAATTAAACTAGTTCATCCATTGAACATGTTCAATTAATTCTTTAAGTTTGCATAACATTTTTATCATATTTTGATTAATATTTTATATGTTTTTACTGTCATTACACGTTGTGATTAAGATGGAAACAATTGAAGACTTTTCATCTTCTTCAAGGAGACATGTCATCTTTATCATCATTCAAATAGAGAGTCTTTTGAATTCCAAGGAGGATGAAGCATTTAGAAGACTTTACTATGCTCTTATTCAGCCAATAAAGTTGAGAAATAAAGAATGGAAGTGGAAGAGACACATACACTTAGATGTAAACATGGGCAGATTCATTCCATGTCATCTACATGCACTTTTAAGAGCCAAGCATGTGGAATATCAAAGGATCCATCACTTGGACGTTTATAAGTCTTCATTCAAGCCTTATTATGTCCAAATTCATTCTAAAATACACAAATGGCCAGCCACACTTGATAGGATTGAAGACAAACCATTGAATGTCATAAATTGGAGCCTTATTGCATTGTTTTGTCCATTCAAATTCTAAGCTGCCATGTACTGTAAATAAGATGCCCATTTGCCTCTGTAAGGACCTTTTTATTTGCTTGAAAATATATGAGAGAGTTCTCTTCATTGTTCTTTGAGAACTTTATCAGCTTTCAAGCTAGTTTTGTGGCAAATTTCCCCATTTCATTCCATTCTGTTTATAGCGTTGGTTCCTAGCTTTCTAGCTAGCGGGTCACGTTCCACCCCTTCCACCATCACTTCCATTTGATTATATTGTTGGTTCTTAGCTCAATTATATCTAAAGGGTCACCATCCAACCTTCTTCCATCATTTCACAAAGGGTAAGAACGTGTAAGGTTCAGGTCAACATTCACTATATTGTTGGTTCTTCCTTATTCCAAATCGATTCGATTCCATCCATATCAACTTCTATCCATTTTCCCCTTACATCTATCTTTCAAACCATAATCACCAATCATTCCATCACCTATTAAAACAACAAATTTCACCATCTTCATTCCAAATACATCACTTCCACACTCAAGTTTCAAGTTTGCAACTTCATTCTAGAATCACGATCGGGCCACATCACATACGAATTCGGTCATCACACAACCGGATATGTATCATTTGGTATAAGAGATATTTTGATTCAGTAAGTTAAGTGTTTCTCTCTTCCGATATTCATAGAAAAAAGAAAAAAAGAAAAGAAAAAAAAAGAAAAAAAAAAGAAAAAAAAGAAGTTGGTTGTTGTTGGTATTAATCAATTCAGCAAATTATTATTTCCTATTGCCTTGTTTTTTATAATCATTCTACTTTTCTACCTATAGCCTTTTTTTCTAAACTTTTCCTTTTAGCCAATTTCCACAAGCGAACTTGTTAAGCCTTGAGTAAGTTCTCTAAGGACTTTGATAGGAGAATAGGAGCGGTAAAAGGCAAGAGTGCACATCAAGGGTAAAAGCCATCCCGAGTGAAACGCGAGTGTGAGTGTTTTCCTTGGAGTGTAACGGTGAGAATTTGTGCCAGTGAGGTTTATTAGTTAATCATGTCTCAAGATTTCGTGAGAAACACTATTGGTGCTAGTAATAATGTTAACGTAGATGCAACTAACTCCAATCTTCAAGATGTTATCCCAGAGATGGACAGGTTGTTGCAACAAAGGTTGGGGCCGATGCAAGAACGATTAGATCATTTAGAGAAAAGATCTCAACGAAGGCATAATTTAGATCAGAGAAAGAGTATGAGGGAGAGGTGGACAAAGAACTCATAGACCAGCGAGCCTCCCAGCAAAGTTTGAGGCGTCGAGAACCTAGGTACCAAAGAGCTCGGCCAAGAGTTGATGATAATCTTAGTAACATCAAAATAACCATTCCTTCTTTCCAAGGAAGAACGGATCCTGAAGCTTAACTTGCATGAGAAAAAAGGTTGAGCACATCTTTGAGTGCCACAACTACTCCAAGATTAAGAAGGTAAAACTTGCAGCCATTAAATTTACAGATTATGCACTAATATGGTGGGATCAGTTGACATCTAGCAGGAGACGCAATGGCGAACATCCAATTTCTACTTGGAATGAGATGAAGGTCGTTATGCGTAGAAGGTTCGTTCCAACTCACTATCATAAGGAGTTGGTCAACAAGCTTCAAAATCTCACCCAAGTCAACCGTAGTGTTGAGGATCACTTTAAAGAGATGGAAGTAGCCATGATCCGAGCCAACATTGATGAGGATCGAGAAGCCGCCATGGCCGGATTTCTATACGGCCTTGATCCTAATATTGTGGCCACTGTTGAGTTGCAACATTATGTGGAGATCGAAGACATGGTTCATATGGCCATGAAGGTCGAGAGGCAACTCAAAAGGAAGGGCACAACTCGTGCCTATGGAGGCTCTTCTCCTAAATGGGGGTAGCGTACCTACAAACAGAAGGCATCCTTTACGCCTAAAGAACGAAGCGTTCCAACAAAGAGTGCCAAACCCATTGCCGAAACTAGTAAGAGTAAGAGCACCTCTATGCCAGTTCCATCTCGTGATGTGCAATGCTTCAAATGCTTGGGGCAAGATCACATTGCTAGCCAATGTCCAAATCGCAACACAATGCTCAATCGAGAAGATGGAGAGATCGAAATTGACCAAGAGGTGGAAGAAGATGATGTACCTATCCAAGAAGAAGAAGAGATGCGACATGCTATAGATGGTGAGGTTCTTGTTGTGATAATAAGCCTAAGCGTACAAGCCATAGAAGGAGAAGATCAACGCGAGAACATCTTTCATACTTGCTGCCATGTAAACGAAAAGGTATGCTTTGTCATTATTGATGGAGGAAGTTGTACTAATGTTGCTAGTACTTTGATGGTAGAGAAGCATAGATTGGCAACAACAAAGCATCCTCATCCTTACAAGCTAAAATGGCTCAATGATGGGGGAGAACTCAAAGTCACCAAGCAAGTTCTTGTGCAATTTTCCATTGGAAAATACAAAGACGAGGTGTTGTGTGATGTTGTACCGATTCACGCTAGCCATATCTTTTTGGAGAGACCGTGGCAATTCGACAAAAGGGCTATCCATGATGGTTATACAAACCATTACACTTTCACCCATCAAACCAAAAAGATCACTTTAGCCCCTCTTTCACCAAAACAAGTCCATAAAGACCAAATCCACTTGAGAGAGAGTTTCAAAACAGCCAAAGAGAAAGAAAGAGAGTTTAAATCAAAAGAGAGTTAAAAAATGAGGGAAAATAAACCATTCTTTTTGCAAGAGAGAAAGAGATCAAAAAGTGTTTGCTTTCAGAGAAATGGGCACTTGTACTCATGTACAAGGAAAATCTTTTGAACACTAATGATCTTGATCCTGGTTTGCCATCTTTTATTGTCTCTTTATTACAGGAATTTGAAGACTTGTTTCCGGATGAGATCCCGAATGGGCTTCCACCTATTCGAGGAATAGAGCACCAAATTGATGTCATTCCCGGAGCCATCATTCCAAATCGACCAGCACATAGAAGCAATCCGGAAGAAACTAAAGAGTTGCAAAGACAAGTATCTGAGTTAATGGAAAAAGGCTATGTGAGAGAGAGCCTTAGTCCATGTGCCATGCCGGTTTTACTTGTACCTAAGAAGGATGGAACTTGGCGTATGTGTGTGGACTGTCGAGCAGTGAACAAGATAACGGTAAAGTATCGTCATCCTATTCCTAGATTAGATGATATGCTTGATGAATTAAGTGGTTCTAACATCTTTTCTAAGATTTAACTTAAGAGTGGGTACCACCAAATACGAATGCGAGAAGGGGATGAGTGGAAGACAATATTCAAAACCAAGCAAGGTTTGTATGAGTGGTTGGTTATGCCATTTGTCTTAACTAATGCACCAAGTACATTCATGAGGTTAATGAATCATATATTTCGACCATTCTTGGGTAAGTTTTGTGTGGTGTATTTTGATGACATACTTGTGTATAGCCAAACTTTGAATGATCATGCTCAACATTTGAGGTTAGTATTGGATGTTTTGCGAAAAGAAAAGATGTATGCTAACCTACAAAAATGTACATTTTGCACTAACAAAGTTGTGTTCTTAGGTTTTGTTGTTAGTTCAAAGGGTTTGGAGGTTGATCAAGAAAAGATTAAAGCAATTGAGGAATGGCCGAGACCTATTAACATTAGTCAAGTGAGGAGTTTTCATGGACTTGCTAGTTTCTATCACCGGTTTGTTCCCAATTTCAGCACAATAGTTGCACCTTTGACCGGAGTTATCAAAAAGAACTCTAGCTTCTTTTGGGGAGATGAACAAGAGAAGTCTTTTTGTTTGATTAAACAACTTTTAACCAATGTACCCTTATTATCTTTACCTGATTTTGATAAAGTTTTTGAAATTGAATGTGATGCATCAGGTTTAGGAGTTGGAGCTGTATTATCTCAAGAAGGACGCCCTATTGCATATTTCAGCGAGAAATTGAGTATAGCAACTCTAAATTATTCAACTTATGACAAGGAGATGTATGCTCTCACTAGGGCATTAGAAACGTGGCAACACTATCTATGGCCTAAGGAGTTTATCATCTACACGGATCATGAGGCGCTGAAAAACTTGAAGGGACAACACAAGCTTAGTAAGAGACATGCCAAGTGGTTTGAATTCCTAGAAACATTCCCATATGTTATCAAATATAAGAAGGGTAAGGAAAATGTTGTTGATGATGCTTTATCAAGAAGGTATACTCTTCTTAACCTTTTGGATTCTAGATTGATAGGTTTTTCCTCAATCAAAGAGCATTATGAATCTAATTATGATTTTGGTGAAATTTACAAAGCTTGTGAAAAAGGAACATATGAGAAGTTTTGTAGGGTTGATGGGTATCTATTCAAGGAAGGAAAGCTTTGTATCCCTCAAGGATCCATTAGAGAATTGCTTATCAAAAAGGCTCATTGTGGAGGACTAATGGGACACTTTTGAGTGGCCAAAACACACTCTATATTGCAAGAACATTTGCATTGGCCAAAGATGAAACGAGACGTGGAGAAGTGGTGTGAGCATTGCATCACATGTAAGAAGGCAAAGTCCAAAGTCATGCCCCATGGACTTTACACACCATTACCAATTCCAAATGCACCATGGGAGGATATTTCCATGGATTTTGTGCTAGGACTTCCACGCACAAGGAATAACAAAGATTCAATTTTTGTTGTAGTAGATAGATTCTAAAAAATGGCTCATTTTATTCCATGCAACAAGACTAATGATGCTTCCCATATTTGTAATTTGTTTTTTAGGGAAGTTGTGAGATTACATGGAGTTCCAAGAACCATTGTGTCTGATCGAGATGTGAAGTTCTTGAGTCACTTTTGGAGGACACTATGGAGTAAGATTGGAACAAAGTTTTTGTTTTCTACAACTTGTCATCCACAAACGGATGGCCAAACTGAAGTTGTCAATCGTGTATTGTCCAGGCTTCTTATGAAAATTATACGCAAGAATCTAAGGACTTGGGAAGAGGACTTGCCACATGTTGAGTTTGCATACAATCGCTCCATGCATACTGCCACTAAATGTTCTCCATTTGAAGTGGTATAAGGTTTCAATCCTTTGACCCCAATTGATTTGCTTCCTTTGCCTATTAATCAATTCAAAAAATAAGGATGGGCAAAATAGAGCTGAATTTGTGAAGAAAGCTTCACCAACAAGTGCGAGAGAACATTGAGAGGAGAACAAAGCAATATGAGCAGCTAGCTAACAAAGGGAGGAAACGAATAACTTTTGAACCCAGAGATTGGGTTTGGTTGCACTTGAGGAAAGAGAGATTTCCAGCCCAACGCAAATCGAAACTTATGCCTCGAGGAGATGGTCCTTTCCAAGTGGTCAAGAGGACTAATGATAATGCTTATCAAAGACCTTCCCGGTGAATATAATGTGAGAGCCACTTTAAATGTTGCTGATCTATCTCCTTATGATGCATGTGACAATTTGGGGGCAAATCGCTTTCAACAGAGAGGGACTGATGTGACCACAACCAGCAAGAATCCCAATGAATTTCCTAAAGGTCCTATGATTCGTGAAAGAGCTAAAATGATTCAAGATGCTATGGAAAGTTTGCTTTGCCAATGCTGGAAAATGAATGAAGAAATGACAGCAACAATTAGATCTTGCAACGTTTTGAGTTTGTTGGAAAGTTGAAATAAGTTGCATAAGAATTTGCATGAGTAGTTGCATAATAGTTCATTCATTCAATGAGAATAAATATGCTGGTTGTTGCATTTATGCAAGCACTTCATTTATGAAAATACTTCACTTATGTATGTGTTTCATTTAAGCATGTAGGTTCATTAATTAAACCAGTTCATTCATTGAACTTGTTCAATTAATTCTTTAAGTTTGCATAACATTTTTATCATATTTTGGTTAATATTTTATGTGTTTTTAGTGTCATTACACGTTGGGATTAAGATGGAAACAATTGAAGACTTTTCATCTTCTTCAAGGAGACATGTCATCTTTATCATCATTCAAAGAGAGATTCTTTTTGAATTCCATGTAGGATGAAGCATTTAGAAGACTTTATTATGCTTTTATTCAGCCAATAAAGTTGTGAAATAAAGAAAGGAAGTGGAAGAGACACATACACTTAGATGCAAACATGGGCATATTCATTCCAAGTCATCTACATGCAGTTTTAAGAGCCAAGCAAGTGGAATATCAAAGGATCCATCACTTGGACGTGTATAAGTCTTCATTCAAGCCTTATTATGTCCAAATTCATTCTAAAATACACAAATGTCCAGCCACACTAGATAGGATTGAAGACAAACCATTGAATGTCATAAATTGGAGCCTTAATGCATTGTTTTGTCCATTCAAATTCTAGGCTGCCATGTACTATAAATAGGATGCTCATTTGCCTTTGCAAGGACCTTTTTTGCATGAAAATATATGAGAGTGTTCTCTTCATTCTTCTTTAAGGACTTTATCAGCTTTCAAGCTAGTCTTGTGGAAAATTTCCCCTTTTCGTTCCAATTTGTTTATAGCGTTGGTTCCTAGCTTTCTAGCTAGCGGGTCACGTTCCACCCCTTCCACCATCACTTCCATTTGATTATATTGTTGGTTCTTAGCTCAATTATAGCTAAAGAGTCACCATCCAACCTTCTTTCATCATTTCACAAAGGGTAAGAACGTGTAAGGTTCGGGTCAACATTCACTATCTTGTTGGTTCTTCCTTGTTCCACACCGATTCTATTCCATCCATATCAACTTCTATCCATTTTTTCCACTTACATCTATCTTTCAAACCATAATCACCAACCATTCCTGCACCTATTAAAACAATAACTTTCACCATCTTCATTCCAAATACATCACTTCCACACTCAAGTTTCAAGTTTGCAACTTCATTATAGAATCACGATCGGGCAACATCACATATGAATTCGGTCATCACACAACCGGATACGTATCACTCTATTTATAGTTCAACTCCCTTAGATCTGATGGTCAAAAGTAATTTACATAATATCTTTACAAAATCTCGAAAAATCACAACATTATCTAAATAAATTAATTCAAATGGATAATGTTGAACTAAATCTTCCAGGATCTTCCAAAATAATCTAGAAAATTCTAGAATATCCAAGGGACCGGGCTATGTCTGGTTGTCTCTACGAGCTTAAAGTCTGTGTCTGAACCCCTTCTATAGGCAAATTCGCATATGACACGGGCTCGAACTGGCGGCTCGTGACAATCTCCCCCACCAAACACGGCGACGCCCTCGTCGCGCCTTCAGGATGAAGCTTGACTCGCTGATCCTGGATTCGCTTCCGCACCTTGGGTCGCCTCCTACTCAGAATCAAGCTTGGTTGTTCCCCTATAAGGATCGCTCTCCCCATAAAGAGCACTCGACTCTGACTCGGTCATCCCCCCATAAGGACTGCTCGCTTCAGCACTCTCCGCCATGTAACATCATTCATCGACCCTCCACGTACATCTCGGTCGTAGGAACTCCTTCCTACCAGTTGCAACTTGCCTCTATTCGGATCCCCTCGATCTTTGCTCGAGTACTCAGACCACATCACATAGAACACCGAACGGACCCTCTGAAAGGTTGCTTTGGTTCTCGCCAAGTCTTGCAACTCCATCTGTTGGGTTAGGTTTTCCGCTTCCTACACCCAGCAAACCAGGCAAATTAAACTGTGAAGCACCATAATTGTGTTCGAGATATAGCTCCTTCGGACTACTCCGGTTGGCATTCACATTTGGAAGTCTGATGCACCATCGCCTATCGTCAACTCGTCGCTCATCGACAACATCGGCACTTCTTCAATTTGGAAGTCCGACACCTCAGCTCGCACTGACGCTTCTTTGTCCATGAAACTCAATGCCCCATCCACTTTACTCACTGGTGGACACTCGACGGATCCCATGTCTTCCAAAGACTTCGGCTCCACTAGCCCTTCCAAAGGCGTTTCCTCAGTGGCAGCAACCAAATCTGCATTCTTGGTTAGCTCAACAGCATTTGGAACATTATTCTCAATCCTCACAACCCAATGAACCGGTACGGCGCATTGTTTGCGAGGCTCCAAAATGCAAACACAATTGGCAAAAGGGACAAGGAGTGCATTAACTCGGTTAAGGAAATTTAAACCGATGACAAAATCATAGTCATCCAAGTGAATTACCTTAAAGTTTTCCTTGCCTTTCCATTCTTTAATTTCCAACTCCACGCCTCGTGCTATTCCCACTGTTGGAACACCTCTGGAATTGACGGTCTTGATCACCCCGGTTGACTCCTCAACCTTCAAACCAATCTCGTTGGAAGATTTCTTCGACACAAACACATGAGATGCTCCCGTGTCCACAAGAGCACTTCTCTTTTGACCCGCCACGTTGATGTCTACATACATCAACCCTTTCTGCTTCTGGTTCTTGCTCGCCTTGGCAGAACTCATGTAACCCCCTTAACCCGGCCTAGACGTCCGACTCGAACTAAGAAGATTACACGGGGAAAACCAAAGTCAGCCCGAAAGTCAACGTTTATTAACGACCCTATTTTTTTCCTTTTATCTTCTCTAAATGCACATTATTAACTTATGTGGTTAAGAAAAGATTTCAGCGGAGGCGACACAGCGAACGGAACTCAAATAAGGGTTCAGTTGCATACAAATGTCATTTAAGGACTAAATTGTAATTTCCAGAATTTAGAGAACTTAACAAGATTTAAGAATACCAAACCAAAATTCAACTTATATTAATCCAACATGTCAAATTTCAACTTAAAAGGATCAACCAAACTCATTTAATTAAGCACATAAGATTCAGGGACCAAAACGGAAGAAACAGGAAACTGAAACAATTCAAAATCAAGCTCAACGGTCTGGTGTTTCAAAACACAAGGCCCTGTACCGAAACGATCATTTCGAAACTACGTTGACCGTTTCGATACTAAGGTGTGTTCCGAAACCAGTACTGAAACACCCCTTTCCAGTAACCAAAACATTCCGGAACACTTCTGCACGTTCCGAAACCTCATTGCCATTTCAGGCCTCTGTTTCGAAACAAGTAAGGGCGTTCTGATACGCCTTGCCATGGAACAACAGATTTTGCTCGTTTATCCCATCTTTCCACATTCATAAATGTCCCAAAACATGCCACAACATACATACAACATGTTTAGGCATCAAAGATCATTATTACGAAGCATATACTAAAACATGGCATCAAACATGCAAATATTGAAACTATAAGCATGCTCCCTAGTACACCAAAGCAATACAAAGCTAAAATCAGTATTCAAACCAAAAACCAAACCTCAAAGGCCATTTACAACTCAAAGGTAAACAACCAAACATGCTCAAGGTAAAAAGCAACATCCTCAACCATCCAAAAGTTTAAATCTGACCCATTGCCTCTTATTACACCAAAGTAAACCACATACTTTGCTAAACCGAAAAGCTTGGATTCTCTTGCTTGTGTACTGCCTAAAACGCCTTATTCTTTGCATTAATGAAATAAATGAGGGTATGCACAAAGCTTAGTGAGGATCGCTAAACAACATTCATCAATGCATTTCACACAAATTGCAAAACCACCAATTTTCCACACATGCCTTTACACAAAACATGTCCTTATTGGACATCAATGCAATTTCTAAAAACATGCCCATATGCATCATTCCCAAAATAGAAAATAAACCATTGCTCATGCTTTACCAAACATCTCATGCATTCTAGAATCATTTACAAGCATCGCATGCTTAACATTTATCATTTACATTATATTGGCTCGCAAGTGATAATCCATAAACCATTTCAACAAAAGACACAATCGGATACGCGGATTACAAGCGTTGTCCCACACGCTTCATACATATTACCGGACTACACAAGGTGGAGATCAATGGCACAATCACAACCCCTCAACACTCGTGATGGAGATTAATGGCACTATCACAACCCCTCAACATCACTCATCGGTAGATGTATAATTCCACTAACGAGAGTACATGACTCATACACAAGACTCACACGGAATTAAATCATTCACCGTTGTGGTCTTAACCTCAATGGTTAGGGTACTTGGATGGAGATTACGGCACTATCACAACCCCTCGACATCCAACGCGACTTTATTCACGGTGCACCCATATCTATAGTCGGCTAACTATATCCGATTAACACAACCAAAAACCATTTCCATCAGTTGCCAATATAATCATTTAACCTCATTAATCCACTGTTTTACAAGCATAAACACAATGCCATTTCCACAAGCATAACATGCTTAACATCATATGCATTTATCACATGAAAACCAAGGATCACTTACCTAGTGCATCCTTAACACAATGGCATTAAAAACCAGCATTTAACCATTCTTTAAAATAGTAATCAAAACCATAATTATCACGTCATTTTCATCGAAACATAGTACATTTTCGAGAGAGACTTTCGAACCACTTACTCTTGAGCTTAGCTAAGTGTTTCAAACTTACACTAGGCTCCCAAGACCACGCCCACAACTCTACAAAGCAGGAAATTGCATTTCCACTCACCGATACGCAAAGCCTTGCTCGCCGACATGCAAATTACCCTTCTAGAGCCTCCAACAACACCTCATTTGCTTCCGGATCAAGATCCCTTGTTTTCACATCATCAAAACAGAGATCTAAATGCATTAAAATGCATTTCAACACCAGCAACAATTCACAAACTTGTTGCTCACCCAAACTACACCAAATTACCCATCCAAAACAACCGAAACTCAATCGATTGCTTCCTAAACTAAGCCCAGCCAACATACAACACTTCAAAACCATTATAAACATCAAAACACATATAATAAACAACCTAACTCAACCTTACACCTCTAGCAAGCAAGATTCAACCATTTCACCTAAAAAACTCACTTAAAACTAACAAGAAACTCAGGGATCTCAAGGATTTCGGGATCTACGTTATCAAAACTCCATTTCAACATAATAATAAACTTCGAACTCAGTTAAAATCAATCCAAAATCGAGCTTAACTCAACAAGTCCGAAAATTAAGATTTCAACCACATTTTTATAAGATTTTGATCTCCAATCAAAACTATAATGAAAACTCAACCAAAAATTGTAATTAGAAGCCAAATATCTTGGGAAGTTCAATAAAGAACTTTGATTAGAGGTTGAGAACGGGATTTACCTCCAATCCTTGCTTCCCTCAATGAATGACAAGTTTTCATTAGCTAAATCTGAAAGAACTTGAAAGGATTTCCTAAAAATTGATTAGGAAATGTTAGAAGAGTGTTTGGGAGAAAAGAATTCTGGAGAGAAAAGAATGAAAATAGTGTTTGGCTGAAAATGAAGAGGAAATGGTAGTTACGTAATAGGATCTCACATTAACTTCCTATTTTAATTAATTAAAATAAAATTAATTAAAGCCATTTAATTAAAAGCCATTTAAAACGCATGCCATATTAAGGAAAGGCTAAATTGCCATAAAACCCCCTATAGATTCTAAGAATTTGGCTTTTTCTTTAAAAATCACATTTTCCACAGTTTTGAAACTTTACAATTTGGTCACTACTCAAAATGTCCCATTTCTTAAACTCTTTTTGTAAAATTGACTTAACCAACCGCTTAAACATATTTTTAGAGGATTTTAGCATTTTTACCACATTTTTATCATATCCCGATCCTTGATTTCCTTAAATCACCTTACGCGATTCGAACTGTTCTCGACCGGTCCGGTCCGATGTCCAAAACATCTAGGCCCAAAACCAGGGCATTACAACTCTCACCCACTTAGAAAATTTCGTCCTTGAAATTTTACCTGATGGAAAAAGGTGCGGAAAATGCTTCAGCATGTCTGCCTTACTTTCCCACGTTGCCTCGTCAACTCCTCGGTGTCGCCACAACACTTTCATGTGCTTTATCTTCTTGCCACGAAGAACTTTGCTACACACATCCAGAACTCTCACTTTTTCCTCATCATACGACAGATCCGGATTCAACTCTATCTCCTCAACATGCATCACATACGAAGGATCTGATCTATACCTCCGTAACATAGAGACATGAAACACATCATGTATCTTTTCCAACTCCTTAGGCAATCTCAATCGATATGCCACAGGACCAATTCACTCCACAACCTTGTAAGGTCCAATAAACCTTGGGCTAAGCTTACCCTTACGCCCAAATCTAATCACCTTCTTCCAAGGTGACACTTTCAAAAACACGTGTTTGCCAACCGCGAACTCAATCTCTTTACGCTTCAGTTTCGCGTAAGACTTTCGCCTATCTGATGCTGCCTTCAGAAGCTCACAAATGAGCTTCACCTTCTCTGTGGTTCCCTTTAGAATAGCTGGCATCGAGATCAACTTTTGCCCAGCTTTTGTCCAATAGAGAGTGATTCTAGATCTTCTCCCATACAAAGCCTCGTATGGAGCCATTTGAATACTTTCATGATAACTGTTATTATATGCAAACTCAACCAACGACAAGTGCCTCTCCCAAGAACCCTGAAAATCTATCACGCAGCATCTCAGCATATCCTCAAGCACTTGGATCACACGTTCTGACTAACCATATGTTTGAGGATGATAAGAAGTACTGAAATTCAACCGTGTACCCAAGGCTTGATGTAAACATTCCCAAAATCGCGATGTAAACCTCAGATCCCTATCTGATACTATAGACTTTGGCACACTATGCAACAACACAATCTCAGCAATGTACAAATTAGCCAACTTATCCAAGGTATACGTAGTATGCGGCATGCAGAAAATGTGCACACTTCGTGAGCCGGTCTACAATCACCCAAACTGAATTCTTCTTTGACGGTGACAAAGGCAATCCAAACACAAAATCCATGGTGATTCTCTCCCACATCCATTCTGGATCCTCAAAGGTTGCAATAACCCAGAAGGAACCTGATGTTCAGCCTTCACTCGCTGACACACCATATACTTACTAACAAACTCTGCCACATCCTTTTTCAACCCCACCCAATAGTACTCATCTTTCAAATCACGATACATCTTTGTACTACCAGGGTGCATAGCAAAAGGACTACTATGGGCTTCATTCAGGATAGTGCGCCTCAACTCAACATCATCCGACACCACTATTCGACTCCCAAAGCACAGAACACCATCATCACTAAAGCTGAAATCCGAAGGTCTACCCTTCGCAAGATCTTGAAAATGAGGAACGAGAGAATCATCTAACAACTGCTTCTCTTTGATCAACGAAATTAGATATGGTTTCACTTGCAGTTCAGCGATAAGACCACCATCACGTGAAATGCTCAAGCGAGCAAACATCGCCCTCAACTCCACAGCCACTTTCCGGCTCAAAGCATCAGCCACAACATTAGCCTTGCCTAGGTGGTAATCAATCGTCATATCATAATCTTTAAGCAACTCTACCCAGTGACGCTGCCTAAGATTCAACTCCTTTTGAGACATAAGATACTTCAAGCTCTTATGATCCGTCAACACAACACATTTCTCACCATACAGGTAATTCCTCCAAATCTTCAGGGCAAACACTACAGCCGCAAGCTCAAGATCATGAGTAGGGTAGTTGCGCTCATGAACCTTCAACTACCTATGCATAGGAAACTACTTTACCCTCTTGCATCAATACGCAACCTAAACCAACAATGGACGCATCGTTATAGACCACAAACTCATTACCAGACTCAGGCTGAATGAAGACAAGAGCTTGCGTCAAAGCTTCCTTCAACTTTTCAAAAGCTTGTTGCCTCACATCAGTCCACTCAAAGCGAACATTCTTCTGCAACAACTTGGTTAACGATGCAGCTAACTTCGAGAAACCCTCAATGAATCTAAGATAATACACAGCTAAACCAAGAAAACTTAGCACCTCCGTCACTGACTTAGGTACCTTCCAACCCATCACAGCCTCCACCTTATGCGGATTAATGCGAATACCCTCAGCAGACACAACATGCCCCAGAAAGACCACCTCTCTAAGCCAAAACTCGCACTTGCTTAGCTTGGCATACAACTAATTTTCCAAGAACGCTCGCAAAACAATTCTCAAGTGTCTATCATGATCCTCCTCGGTACGCGAATACACAATGATATCAACAATGAACAACACCACAAACTGATCCAGGAATTCATGGAAGCCTCGATTCATCATGTCCATGAAAGCAGCAGATGCGTTGGTGAAACCAAACGACATCACCAAAAATTCATAATGTTCATACCTCGTCTGAAAAGTTGTTTTAGGTACGTCCATATTCTTCACTTTCAGCTGATAATACCCCCGATCTCAATTCTATCTTAGAGAACAATGAGGCTCCCCGAAACTGATCAAAGAGATCATCGATTCTAGGCAAGGGATACTTGTTCTTGATCGTCAACTTGTTCAGTTTCCGATAATCTATGCACATCCGCGGTGTCCAATCTTTCTTCTCTACAAACAAGACCGGTGCACCCCAAGGTGACACACTCAGCCGGATGGAACCTCGACCCAACAACTCCCGCAATTGCGTTTTCAACTCTTCCGGCTCTTTAGGTTCCATGTGATAAGGAGAAATTGACATCAGAGTTGTATCCTTGTACAGCTCAATACCAAACTCAACTTCCCTGTTTGGTGGCAACCCATGCAATTCTTTCCGAAAGACACCCGAAAAATCGCGAACAGTTCGGATGTCCTGCACACGCACATCCTTGGTGCTAGGATTCATCACATAAGAAAGATATGCCTCACAACACATCTTCATCATATGATTTGCTTCTAAAATGGAAACCAGATTTGACAAGAATTTCACATTCTCGCCTACCACCACCACTTCATAATCATCGGCCAGCTTTAGGGTCACCCTTTTGACATCAAAGTCAACCACCGCTCTATGCTCTATCAACCAATCCATACCAAGGATTACGTCGAAACCATAGAAGGGTAACTCCATCAAATCCACAAGAAAAACATGTCCTTGTACAGATAAAGGGCATCTCCTATAAAACTTCCTAGTGACTACAGTTCATCAAAAGAACTAGTCACTTGCATTCCTACTTCAAGCATTTCAATAGGTATATCAAGCTAATGCGCATGCTCACTCAAGATATAAGAATGCGTGGATCCAAAATCAACTAAAGCCAGCAAAGATAAAATATTGAAGAACAAATGTACCCGCGATGACATCGGTATCATTGTGCTCCTCGTGTTGAGCATAAACCCTCGTTGGTCCACCTCCCGCAGGTCGAACGACCACTACATGAGAAATATCTCGCTGCCCCTCGTCTCTCCTCTGAAAGTTCCGATGGCTGCGCCCACGACCTCTCTGAGGTGAAGCTACTACAGGAGCACGTCCTTAGCCTCCACCGGCCAACAAGGGACACTCCCTCCTCATGTGATCCACCGAACCACAATTCGAACACGAATTTCATGTCACCATAATAGGAGCCTGGACCTCTCTAGCCGCTCGATGACAATCTCGCTCAAATGGTCCCTCGAACCATATGACCAGCACATATACTGCTCAAATCTCACATGACCTCCCTGGGATTGACCACCTCGACCCGGAGCACCATGCCTCCCCCCAGGCTGATGTCTTCTATCTCGACCTCTTTTGTTCCGTCCACCTCCGGAACTGTACTCAACTGCTCTCTTCCCAGAGCTAGAACCAACACCTCGAGACGACAATCCCAAGTTATGCTCGATGTCTTTGGCTCGACACACAAGCACATTCAAGTCAGTATAATCTACAACAAGCATATACGTCTTAACTTCCTGTACCAGCCCTACTGGAAGCGACCACATTGGTGCCTCACACTAGGTATCAGCTCAGGAGCATACTGGCTCAA
The DNA here is from genome assembly GCA_958450335.1 of Hibiscus tridactylites. NCBI lineage: Eukaryota > Viridiplantae > Streptophyta > Magnoliopsida > Malvales > Malvaceae > Hibiscus > Hibiscus tridactylites. The sequence continues at coordinate 43,782,575 of OY288281.1, forward strand.
GAGTACAAACTGGACCTCGTACTTAGCCACAAAAAGGTAGCCCTGAACCAGCGACATAAACTCACATTTCTTTTCGTCCAAGTATCTCACCCCTAGATACTTCCTCTTGAAGGCACCTCTGAAAAACTCCTAATCAAGCTCATTGGGTTCCAAACCAGCAGTGGTAGTAGTCCACTAGCTGTAGGCATTTCCTTGCAACAAAGAAACTGTGCATCCCAGCTTGCGTACATCATTACAGCCCATCTGATCCATGATACAGATTGTACTTGCTAACTAGGCTCCTGACGCCTCAGGAGACATACCATAGAACACCACGGCTCCTAAGCTCCTTAACCTCTCCAAAGGTAAGCTCGCCTGCCCAACTGCATGGGCTTGAACATGCGCTCCGACAACAACAACTTGAAACGCTCCGGTGATCGCCTGAACCAATGGCGCCAAATCACCCAAACCAGGACCTCAGGTCCTTGCTGCACCTGCTCCCCACCTTCAGGTGGTGGCGGAGGAGGTAAGTTTCCACCAGGAGGGACATCGGCCACTTGGTCACCCTTCTGTCGCAGGCACTATAGAATTCGACCTCGGCTCTCGTCTTGGACCCATAGTGCTATTTAAAACAAGGCATAACCACAAAACAACTCAAACCATTTAGGCCAATTGCAAGCAAGAATCTGTAACGCCCCGGTTTTGGGCTTGGAAGTCTTGGGCGTTGACCGGTTGGTCAAAGTGCTGTTCGAATCGTAAGAGGTTAAATTAGGAAAGCCTAGTTCGGGTTGCATTAAAAATATGGAAAAATGTTCTAAAATCATCTTTTAATATAATTAAGTGAACTGTGAAATCAATTTTGGAAAAGGAGTTTCGGAAATGTGACATTTTGGCTAGTGACCAAAATGTAATTTTTGAAAGTTTGGTGACTATTTTATAAAGGGTTGAAACTTTGAATCTTTAAGGAGCTATTTACCCAAAGGGAGTTTCTCCAGATTTTTCTAAGATATTTTAACACATAATTCTGATTTTTAAAGAAATCAAAAAGGAGGGAAACTCATTTTTAGCATTTTCTCATCTAACTTCCTATTTTCTTTCTATCTTTTTCTCTCAACCCAAACACTCAATTTCCAGAGATCTAAATCTGATTTTCTCACCTAAAATCCTTCTTTCAACTCTCAATTGATTGCAAATCATTGTATCTTCAAATCCTCTTCAATTGCTTCAAGTTTCATCAAGCTTTTCAATTCCAAAAAGAGGAGAAACTCAAGTTTGGAGGTAAGAACGTCCTTCTCCTCTGAACTTCAAGTTCTTTAATGAAATTCCTAAAGTTTTCAATCCTAAATTGATGTTTGATTAAAGGTTTTAAAGTTGATTTATGGATCTTGGCTAATTATGCAAGATTTTGATGATTTCACTTGATTTTCGTTTGATCTGTTAAATCTGTGTTTTGAGAAGTGTTTTTGATGTTAAATGATCATTAAATTGATGTGGAAATGAGTCTTGATTGATGCAATCCCGGATAGGTTGAGTTTCCTAATTTTAGCTTGTGTTTTAAGGTAGCTTTTGTGGTGATCTTGCGGATCTGGTGTTGCTGGAGGTATAAGGATGGTTGTAGGTTGTTTTTAGATGTTAAATGATGTTAATGGAAGTAAGGTTTTGCTGGTTTATGGCTGGGCTCTGTTTAGAAGTGTTTCGGATGCATTTTCGGTTGTGTTTGGTGGCCGAAAATGGAGGTTTTGTGAGAGCAGCGAGTTTAGGTGCTTTCATTGAAGCAATTAATGCATGATGATGCATTAATCCTCTGCTTTAATGTGTTGAAACAGGGGAGGCATCCTTGGATCCAAGAATTGTTGATCCGGAGGCTTGATTTGGTGCTTTGGCTTGAAGCAAAGCGAAAATCGGTGAGTGAAAATGGAATTACAGCCTTAAAACCAAGTATTGAAGGTTTTGGGAGCTTAGTTTAAGTCTAAACAACTTTGCTAAGCTCAAGTGTAAGTTTTCGAATTTCTCTCTAAGTGGTGGCCATGTTTTGGTGTAATGTAAAATGATGATTTTGCATGATTTGTTTACTATTTTGAAAGCATGTTTAAGCATGATAATTGCTGATGTTTTAGCATGATATATGCTGATGTTTAAAGCCATGTGTTGAAGGTGACTCTAGGTAAGAGTACCTTGTTTTTATGCATTGTTTAAATGATGATTTAATGCTTTGAAATGCATGATGAAATGGCTTGGTTTAATGCTTTAAAACAGTGGATTATGTGATGTATAAAGTGTGTATTGGCAAGTGATGGTTTGTAAAAGTGAAGGTCACTAAGGTGGTTAAAAGTCCTTGAGTGAGCCTTGTTACCTAAGATCATCAAGGTGTTTAAAAGTCCTTGGATGAATCTTGTTACGGACACTAAGGTGGTTAAAAGTCCTTAGGTGCTCCTTTCCATGGTGTTTAAAAGTCCATGGGGCCAAGGTGTTTAAAAGTCCTTGGGGCCAAGGTGTTTAAAAGTCCTTGGGGTAATTCAAGCTACGGACACAAAGGTGGTTAAAAGTCCTTGTGTGGTCCTCATTCATGGTGTTTAAAAGTCCATGGCCAAGGTGTTTAAAAGTCCTTGGGGCCAAGGTGTTTAAAAGTCCTTGGGGAAGGTTGTTGAACTTGATTTCATAAATGAAATGTATCACTTGAGCCAATATGACATGTATAGTACATTGAGATGCATGAGATGCATGTTTTAATGTTTATGTTGAAGTATGAGATGCTTGTTTAAATGAAATGTGGAAGCATGGGAATTGCTTGTTTTAAGTATGTTTTGAGCATGTGTAAAGGTTCTCTATAAGCATGTTTTACAAATGATTTTGATTGCATTATTGAATGGTTTTTAAAGAGCACTCCTCACTAAGCTTTGGCTTACGCTCTCTCGTTTTCTTGATTCAATAATGCAGAGCATTAGAGTACATTGAGGGCAGCAAGAGAAGGCAAGCATACAAGTTCAAGTAAAGCTCAATGTATGGAAGGTTTTGTTAAACATTTTAGCTTTTGGTTGATTTGGCAATGGGGGACCAATGTGTATGTTTTGGGAGGTGTTTGAGACTCCCTATGGATGTTAATTGATTGTTTGAATTGCTGGTTTTTGGATTGAATTTCTATTGCTTGCTTATGAAGGTTTATTTCTTGAATGATAGCTTAAGTAGGAAGCATGCTATATGAATTGGGGCTTTTTACATGTGATGTTTAAATGTTGAATTGTTGATGCAATTGAGGTCCTTGCATGTTGTATGATTAGGTGATATGGTTTGGTGATGTTAATTTGGTGCTTAATGCATGTTTGATGCTGTTTTTGAGTTGTTTTCAGGCAGGGGTATCGATACTCGGGCTTGGGTATCGATACACCTGAGCCAAATATGCATGTTTCTGCCCAGGGGTATCGATACCTCTGAACAAGTATCGATACCATATGAATGGAGTATCGATACCAGGGGGAAGGTATCGATACCTTTGCTAGAGTTTGGTTACTGCCTTCCCCGAGTATCGATACGACACGTGGCGTATCGATACCAGACCGTTAAAAACAGTTAAAAGTATCTTTGGATGTTTCGTTTTGTTTACGTTTTGGTCCTGAATCATGTTTGATCAATTGTATGAGTTTGGAATGTCCGTTTGAGCTAAAATTTCACAGAGAAGCATGAAACCTGACTAATTTCAAGATGGTAACTTTAATTTGGGTTAAGTCCCTTAATTTATCAGAAATTACAATTTGGTCCCTAAAGTTGTAATTTGTTCAATTGGGTCCCTGTTTGATCTCTGATGTTTGTGACCTTTTGCTATGTTGTTTGTATGATCACAATTAAGGTAAATGTGCATCTAGACAAGATTAAAAAGAAAAAAAAAGGGTCGTTAATCAAGGTTGACTTTCGGGTTGACTTTGGTTTTCCCCGTGTGACTTCCTTAGTTCGGGTCAACCGTCTAGACCGGGTTAAGGGGGTTACATTTGGTGGTATCAGAGCTGAGTTCTCGAGTAATTGGGAATGTGTGTAAGCATGATTGAAGCATGGTTTGGTTTGTATAATTGTTGAATGAAAGCATGTTCAGTGTTGTGATGTGATGATGTGTATGTGATGCATGTTGTGATGATGCATGATGAGGGTACCCATTGCCAAACAAAAGCTAAAGAGATGATGTTGCTTTTGAAAGAAATTGAGCTTGAATACTTGGAATTTGCTTACCTTGCTGGTCCTGACTTGTTTTATTTTGTATTGTTGTGCATGGTAAAAGTATGACACCACGTAGAGAGTTAAGGAGTAGCGCGAGAGCTACGACCCCGGAGGGGAATGTGAATGATGAGCACACGGGTAGTGCTGTGATACCTCCTCTTCCACCTGGTGGTGGTGGTGCGGAGAGGGGAAGAGCTGGAGCTGAGGCAGCTGGTGCTGGTGCTGCAGGGCCTGAGGTTGGTCAGGGGCAAGCGATGCCTGACATGTCTGTGCTGGTACAAGCTATTGCGGGTGCTTTTCGAGCAGCAGTAGCAGGAGCTCAAGGAGCTGGGCATCAGGGAGATGCTGGTGCTAGACTACCCTTGGAACGTTTGCGCAGTCTTGGTGGGACTGAGTTTAGGGGTATGTCAGCTGAGAGGTCGGAAGCATGGTTGGAAAGTACCAAGCGTGTCTTGGGACAGATGAGTTGCACTGATGTGCAAAAGCTGGGATGCGTGGTGTCGCTGTTGCAAGGTGATGGTTATACCTGGTGGACGACCACAATCGCTGGGATGGCTGATGCTGATGTTACTTGGACGTTCTTTCAGCATGCGTTCAAGAGGAGATATCTGGGAGTTAGATATCTGGACGAGAAGAAGAGTGAATTCATGTCTCTGACACAAGGGAGCATGAGTGTGGCTGAGTATGAGGTACAGTTCGTACGTCTTAGCCAGTATGCACCGGAGCTGATACCTGATGAGCGCGAGAGGTGCGAAAGGTTCCGTTATGGCTTGGTGACGGAAGTTAAGACCTATATGTTGGCTGCTGAGTACAATGATTTCGATGTGTTGGTTAGTCGGTCCAAGGACATTGAGATGAATCTGAGTTTGTCTGCTAAAGGTGCTGGAGCTAGTTCTGGGAAGAGAACTGCAGAGTATAGTTCCGGTGGACGGAACAAGAGAGGGCGCGATCAGAGGTTTCAGTCCTCGTCTAAGAGAGGTGGAGGTGCACCTGCTAGGGGTGGCAATGCTAGAGCTGACCCTAGTGCTTGTTGGATTTGTGGTTCCCGTGGTCACTTGAAGCGTGACTGTCCTCGTGCTGGGAGGGAGGTGCAAGCTCCTGTGGTGGCAGCTGGTTATGAGTGTTGGAACTGTGGTTCTGCTGATCATTTGAGGCGTGATTGTTCGAGGATGGCTGGTGGTCAAGAGCGTGCTCCTATTGCAGCACCGCAGAGAGGTCGTGGGCGCGGCCGTGGTAATTTCCAGAGGCGAGAGGAAGGTGGTCGCGGAGTAGCTCATGTTGTGGCTATTCAACCTGAGGGTGGTGGTCAAGCGAGGGTGTATGCTCAGCGCGAGGGAAGGAATGATGCTGATGTGATTGCAGGTACCTTTACTTTGCAATCCTTGTCATTGCTTTCTTTGATTGATTCTGGATCTACGCATTCATACATTCTTCGTGAGCATGCTGAGTTGCTTGGTTTGCCTGTTGAGTCTTTGGATGTTGGTGTTAGAGTCACTAGTTCTTTTGGTGAAACTGTTGTGACTCGTAAGCTTTATAGAAGGTGTCCTTTGGTTGTTCAAGAGCATGTCTTTCATGTTGATCTTATGGAGTTGCCCTTTTATGGTTTTGATGTGATCCTTGGTATGGATTGGCTTGCTGAGCATCGTGCTGTTGTGGATTGTGAGAATAAGCGGGTTTCGCTTAAGCTTGCGGATGATTATGAAGTGGTGGTGGTTGGTGAGAATGTGAAGTTTCTTGCCAATGTTGTTTCTACCTTGGAGGCGAGCAGGATGTTGAGGCAAGGTTGTGAAGCTTTTCTGGCTTTTGTGATGAATCCTAGTTCGAAGGAGCTGAGGGTGCAGGATATCAGGGTTGTGAAGGAGTTTCCTGATGTTTTTCCTGAGGAGTTGCCTGGTTTACCTCCTAATCGCGAGGTGGAGTTTGGTATTGAGCTGTACAAGAATACCACTCCTGTGTCCATTACTCCCTATAGAATGGCACCTAAAGAGCTGAAGGAGCTGAAGACGCAGTTGCAAGAGCTGCTTGATCGTGGTTTCATCCGGCCGAGTGTTTCGCCTTGGGGTGCTCCTGTCTTGTTTGTGAAGAAGAAAGATGGCATGATGAGGATGTGCATTGATTACCGTCAGCTGAACAAGTTGACTATCAAGAATCGGTATCCTTTGCCGAGGATTGATGATCTCTTTGATCAATTTCGGGGAGCTGCTGTGTTCTCTAAGATTGACTTGAGGTCAGGGTATTATCAGTTGAAGGTGAAGGATGTGGATGTGCCTAAGACAGCTTTCAGGACAAGGTATGGGCATTATGAGTTTCTTGTGATGCCGTTCGGTTTGACAAATGCTCCTGCTGCTTTCATGGACATGATGAATCGTGTTTTTCATGAATACCTGGACAAGTTTGTTGTGGTGTTCATTGATGATATCCTTGTGTACTCGCGTACTGAGGAAGAGCACGAAGAGCATTTGAGGATTGTGCTGCAGGCTTTGTTGGAGAATCAGCTTTATGCTAAGTTGAGCAAGTGTGAGTTCTGGCTTAGAGAGGTGGTTTTTCTTGGGCATGTGGTCTCAGCCGAGGGGATTCGTGTTGATCCTCAGAAGATAGAAGCAGTGATGAATTGGAAAGTTCCTAAGTCTGTTCAGGAGGTTCGTAGTTTCCTTGGTTTGGCAGGATACTACCGAAGGTTTGTGGATGGTTTTTCCAAGATTGCTGCTCCTTTGACGAACTTGCTGCAGAAAGATGTTAAGTATGAGTGGACAGAAGCGAGACAGCAAGCTTTTGAGAAGCTGAAGATGGCTTTGACGCAGGCTCCTATCTTGATTCAGCCTGAATCGGGGAAAGAGTTTGTAGTCTACAGTGATGCATCCTATGTTGGTTTGGGGTGTGTGCTGATGCAAGAGGGTAAGGTTGTGGCTTATGCGTCGCGGCAGTTGAAGGTGCATGAGCGCAATTATCCTACGCATGATATTGAGCTGGCTGCAGTGGTTTTTGCTCTGAAGATCTGGAGACATTATCTGTATGGTGAGAAGTGTACTGTGTACACGGATCACAAGAGTTTGAGGTATCTGATGTCTCAGAAGGAGTTGAATCTCAGGCAGCGACGTTGGTTGGAGTTGCTCAAGGATTATGATCTGACGATAGAGTATCATCCTGGAAAGGCCAATGTTGTTGCAGATGCTTTGAGTAGGAAGGTAGCTGTTGAGCTGAGAGCTATGTTTGCTAGCTTGAGTATATCGCAGGATGGTGGTCTTGTTGCTGAGTTGCAAGTGAAACCTTCGTTGGTTCAGTTGATCAAGGATAAGCAGTTGTTGGATGATTCCTTGGTGTCTCATGTTCAGGATATCGCGGAGGGTAGACCTTCAGATTTCTGCTTTAATGAGGATGGAGTGTTGTGTTTTGGTAGTCGGATAGTAGTGCCTGCTGATGCTGAGTTGAGGCGTGCTATTCTGGCTGAAGGTCATAGCAGTCCTTTTGCTATGCATCCTGGTAGTACAAAGATGTATCGCGATCTTCGTGATGAGTACTATTGGGTAGGTTTGAAGAAGGATGTTGCAGAGTTCGTGAGCAAGTGTTTGGTGTGTCAGCGAGTTAAGGCTGAACATCAGGTTCCTTCTGGTTTGTTGCAACCGTTGAAAATTCCTGAATGGAAGTGGGAGAGGGTTACCATGGATTTTGTCTCTGGTTTGCCTTTGTCTCCATCAAAGAAGAATTCTGTTTGGGTGATTGTGGATCGCCTGACGAAGTGTGCGCATTTCTTGCCTGTGCATACTACGTTCTCTTTGGATAAGCTGGCAGAGCTGTACATTGCTGAGGTTGTGAGGTTGCATGGTGTGCCTAAGTCGATCGTGTCGGATAGGGATCCGAGGTTCACGTCGCGTTTTTGGCAGTGTTTGCATCAAGCTCTGGGTACAAGGTTGCATTTCAGTACATCCTATCATCCTCAGTCGGATGGCCAGTCTGAGCGAGTTATTCAGATTTTGGAGGATATGTTGAGATGCTGTGTGATAGAGTTCCAAGGTTCTTGGGAGAAGCATCTGCCTTTGGTTGAGTTCGCTTACAACAACAGTTATCAGGCGAGTATACAGATGGCACCTTATGAGGCTCTGTATGGGAGGAAGTGTAGGACTCCTCTGTGTTGGGCTGAAACTGGTCAAAAGTTGGTTTCGATGCCTGCTTTGTTGAAAGGAACCACCGAGAAGGTGAAGCTCATTTGTGAGCGGTTGAAGGCTGCTTCTGATCGGCAGAAATCCTATGCGGATTTGAAGCGTAAGGAGATAGAGTTTGCGGTGGGGGATCGCGTGTTCTTGAAGGTTTCGCCTTGGAAGAAGGTGATGAGGTTTGGTCAGAAGGGTAAGCTGAGCCCTAGATACATTGGACCGTATGAGGTTGTTGAGCGTGTGGGTCCTGTTGCATATCGGTTGAGGTTACCTCAGGAGCTGGAGAAGATTCATGATGTGTTCCATGTTTCTATGCTCCGGAGGTATAGATCTGATCCTTCGTATGTGATGCCTGTGGAGGAAGTGGAATTGAATCCGGATTTGACCTATGATGAGGAACCGGTGAAGATACTGGATTCAGATAACAAGGTTCTTCGTGGCAAGACCATTGAGTTGGTGAAGGTGCTGTGGAAGCATCGAGGTGTTGAGGAAGCCACGTGGGAGCGGAAGGATGATATGCTGAAGCAGTTTCCTTATCTCTTTCCTTCAGGTAAATTTCAAGGACGAAATTTCTTAAGGGGGGGAGAGTTGTAACGCCCCGGTTTTGGGCTTGGAAGTCTTGGGCGTTGACCGGTTGGTCAAAGTGCTGTTCGAATCGTAAGAGGTTAAATTAGGAAAGCCTAGTTCGGGTTGCATTAAAAATATGGAAAAATGTTCTAAAATCATCTTTTAATATAATTAAGTGAACTGTGAAATCAATTTTGGAAAAGGAGGTTCGGAAATGTGACATTTTGGCTAGTGACCAAAATGTAATTTTTGAAAGTTTGGTGACTATTTTATAAAGGGTTGAAACATTGAATCTTTAAGGAGCTATTTACCCAAAGGGAGTTTCTCCAGATTTTTCTAAGATATTTTAACACATAATTCTGATTTTTAAAGAAATCAAAAAGGAGGGAAACTCATTTTTAGCATTTTCTCATCTAACTTCCTATTTTCTTTCTATCTTTTTCTCTCAACCCAAACACTCAATTTCCAGAGATCTAAATCTGATTTTCTCACCTAAAATCCTTCTTTCAACTCTCAATTGATTGCAAATCATTGTATCTTCAAATCCTCTTCAATTGCTTCAAGTTTCATCAAGCTTTTCAATTCCAAAAAGAGGAGAAACTCAAGTTGGGAGGTAAGAACGTCCTTCTCCTCTGAACTTCAAGTTCTTTAATGAAATTCCTAAAGTTTTCAATCCTAAATTGATGTTTGATTAAAGGTTTTAAAGTTGATTTATGGATCTTGGCTAATTATGCAAGATTTTGATGATTTCACTTGATTTTCGTTTGATCTATTAAATCTGTGTTTTGAGAAGTGTTTTTGATGTTAAATGATCATTAAATTGATGTGGAAATGATTCTTGATTGATGCAATCCCGGATAGGTTGAGTTTCCTAATTTTAGCTTGTGTTTTAAGGTAGCTTTTGTGGTGATCTTGCGGATCTGGTGTTGCTGGAGGTATAAGGATGGTTGTAGGTTGTTTTTAGATGTTAAATGATGTTAATGGAAGTAAGGTTTTGCTGGTTTATGGCTGGGCTCTGTTTAGAAGTGTTTTGGATGCATTTTCGGTTGTGTTTGGTGGCCGAAAATGGAGGTTTTGTGAGAGCAGCGAGTTTAGGTGCTTTCATTGAAGCAATTAATGCATGATGATGCATTAATCCTCTGCTTTAATGTGTTGAAACAGGGGAGGCATCCTTGGATCCAAGAATTGTTGATCCGGAGGCTTGATTTGGTGCTTTGGCTTGAAGCAAAGCGGAAATCGGTGAGTGAAAATTGATTTACAGCCTTAAAACCAAGTATTGAAGGTTTTGGGAGCTTAGTTTAAGTCTAAACAACTTTGCTAAGCTCAAGTGTAAGTTTTCGGATTTCTCTCTAAGTGGTGGCCATGTTTTGGTGTAATGTAAAATGATGATTTTGCATGATTTGTTTACTGTTTTGAAAGCATGTTTAAGCATGATAATTGCTGATGTTTTAGCATGATATATGCTGATGTTTAAAGCCATGTGTTGAAGGTGACTCTAGGTAAGAGTACCTTGTTTTTATGCATTGTTTAAATGATGATTTAATGCTTTGAAATGCATGATGAAATGGCTTGGTTTAATGCTTTAAAACAGTGGATTATGTGATGTATAAAGTGTGTATTGGCAAGTGATGGTTTGTAAAAGTGAAGGTCACTAAGGTGGTTAAAAGTCCTTGAGTGAGCCTTGTTACCTAAGATCATCAAGGTGTTTAAAAGTCCTTGGATGAATCTTGTTGCGGACACTAAGGTGGTTAAAAGTCCTTAGGTGCTCCTTTCCATGGTGTTTAAAAGTCCATGGGGCCAAGGTGTTTAAAAGTCCTTGGGGCCAAGGTGTTTAAAAGTCCTTGGGGTAATTCAAGCTACGGACACAAAGGTGGTTAAAAGTCCTTGTGTGGTCCTCATTCATGGTGTTTAAAAGTCCATGGCCAAGGTGTTTAAAAGTCCTTGGGGCCAAGGTGTTTAAAAGTCCTTGGGGAAGGTTTTTGAACTTGATTTCATAAATGAAATGTATCACTTGAGCCAATATGACATGTATAGTACATTGAGATGCATGAGATGCATGTTTTAATGTTTATGTTGAAGCATGAGATGCTTGTTTAAATGAAATGTGGAAGCATGGGAATTGCTTGTTTTAAGTATGTTTTGAGCATGTGTAAAGGTTGTCTATAAGCATGTTTTACAAATGATTTTGATTGCATTATTGAATGGTTTTTAAAGAGCACTCCTCACTAAGCTTTGGCTTACGCTCTCTCGTTTTCTTGATTCAATAATGCAGAGCATTAGAGTACATTGAGGGCAGCAAGAGAAGGCAAGCATACAAGTTCAAGTAAAGCTCAATGTATGGAAGGTTTTGTTAAACATTTTAGCATACAAGTTCAAGTAAAGTTCAAGTAAAGCTCAATGTAGGGCAGCAAGAGAAGGCAAGCATACACTTTAGGGACCAAATTGTAATTTTTGAAAACTTTAAGGACTTAACCAGATTTTAAGTTACCAAATTAAAATTAATCATGTTTCATGCTCCTCTGCCAAATTTCAGCTCAAACGGACATCCCAAACTCATACAATTGCACAAACAAGATTCAGGACCAAAATGCAAACATATTGAAACATTTAACCGCCCATGTCAGCCCCCAACGGTCACCCGTTCCGAAACAGGCCAAGCCCGTTCCGAAACACGGGGCCGTTCCGCAACACGTTCCGCAACGGGGGTCTGGCAGAATGCTTCCCGTTTCGGAACGGTGGTACCCGTTTCGGACGCCTGGGTTCATGCAGGGCACCCGTTCCGAAACGGTGTTACCTGTTCCGAAACGCCTAGCCCAGAATGCTGCATTTTGCTCACTCAAACACACAATTGATCATTCAAACATGCTCCAAAAGCCACTATACTTTACCAACATGCAATTCAACATAAATGAGACATACTTGCATCAACAATTCAACAGAAACACAACATATAAGAAAAGCCCCAAATCTTTAGGCATGCTTCCTACACAAGCAACCATTTAGGCACAAACCTTCCAAAACAATCTAATTTAAGCCAATTCATGTTCCAACAACATTAGCAACAACATTTAAACATTCTTGATCAAACATAAACGATCACATACACTTAAACCCGAGAGATTCTACCCCATTGCCCTTATTAACTATAGCTATTCACCGAGACATACATCTCCATTGGAGTCCACCTTGAATCCCTTGCTCCTTGCTGTCCAAACTTCAAGAATCTGCATTGATGGACAAAAAGGAGCGTAAGCACATAATGCTTAGTGAGGAATGCTCAAAACCAAAACACCATCAATGCAGCGGGTCATTAAAACACTTTTAAACAAACCCGATTTGATTACCAAAGCCATGTTTGAAAACCCTTTCCAACATCAAGCTCAAACCATGCATAAACACCATATGCCAAGCTTAAACAAAACCATGGAAGACACTCCCATTTCACAACATACCTTTCTTAAACTTGTAAGCCATTTCAAGCAAGAAACCTTTTAAAGCCATAGCTCAAATAATCCATCTCATGCATTTAACCAAGGCAACATAAGAACCATAACAACATCTTCACATGCCTTTAAAAACAAGTCTTACAAGACTCCAATGCAATATAGATATTTCATGCTCACATGGATCATTTACCAAATGATTACCACCACTTGTTCAACTTAACAAGTAAACATGCATTCACTAGCATCATACACTTTTCATGCAACAATGCATCTTTTCAAGCATCTCATGCTTCACATGCTGTAACGCCCCGGTTTTGGGCTCAGAAGTTTTGGCGTTGACCGGTTCGGTCAAAGTGCTGATCGAATATATAAGAGTGAATTTAGGAAAACCTAGTTCGGGTTGCATTAAAAATATGGAAAAATATTCTAAAATCATCTTTTAATATATAAAAGTGAACTGTGAAATCAATTTTGGAAAATGAGGTTCGGAAGGTTGACATTTCGGCTGGTGACCAAAATGTAATTTTTGAAAGTTGCGGGACAGTTTTATAAAGGATTGAAACTTTGAATCTTTAAGGAGCTATTATTCCAAAAAGGATTTCTCCAGATTTTTCTAAGATATTTTAAGCCTAAAATCTGATTTTAAAGATTAAGAAAAGGGAGGGAAATCGTTTTTAACCAATTCTTAACTAATTTTTCTATTTTCTCTCAAATTCTCTTTTCTCTCATTTTCTCTCTACCCAAACAAGATTTCCTCAGATTTCTTTCTCTGATCTTGACTTCTTAATCTCTCATTTCAACTCTCATTTGATTTCTAATCATCTCATCATCAAAACCTCACAATTTACAAGTTGATTCATCAAGCATTTTGGCTCTAAAAGGGAGAAATTCAAGTTTGGAGGTAAGAACGTCCTTCTCCTCTAAACTATCAGTTCTTTACTGAAATTCCTAAGTTCTCAATCCTTGATTCATGTTTTATTAAAGGCTTTTCAATTGAGATCTTGATTTTTGGCTAAAATGCAAGATTTGGTGATTTTGGTGAAAATTTCGTGTGATCTGTTTAAGCAGGGTTTTGAAGTGTTAAAATGATGTTAAATGAATGCTAAAATGATTAGAAGTTGAGGTTTAATCAATGCAATCCCGGATAGGTTGAATTTCCTAAGTTTGGCTTGAGTTTTTGGTTGTTTTTGGAGTGTAATTGGTGATCTGTTATACCTGGAGGTATAAGGACGTGGTTGTGATCTTTTTGCATGTTAGTTGATGTATAAAAATGGTTAGAAGTGATGGATCTTGGCTGGGTTAAGTTTTGGAAGTGTTTGGAGATGATTTCGGTTGTGTTTGGTAGCCAAATTGTTAGATTTGTGATGAGCAGCGAGTTGTGTTGATGTTGCTGGTGTTTTAATGCATAAGGATGCATTAATGTTCTGTTTTTATGTGCTTGAAACGGGGGAGGTTGATCCTTGAGTTTTGGAGGTGTTTTCGGAAGGTTTCGGAAGCTTGGAAAGCTTGTTGGCTAGGATTGTTTGGTAATCGGTGAGTGAAAAATGGATTTTCAGCTTTTAAACCAAAGGTTGAAGGTTTTGGGAGCTTAGTATAAGTCTAAACAACTTTGCTAAGCTCAAGTGTAAGTTTTCGGATTACTCTCTTAAGTGGTGGCCATGTTTTGATGAAATGTGAAATGATGATTTTGCATGATTTGCTACTGTTTTGGAAAGCATGTTTTAGCATGTTAATTGCTGATGTTTTAGCATGATTTATGCTGATGATTTAAGCCATGTGTTGAAGGTGTCTCTAGGTAAGAGTGCCTTGTTTTTATGCATTGTTAAATGATGATTTAATGCTTTGAAATGCATGATGAAATGGCTTGGTTTAAATGCTTTTAAACAGTGGATTACATGATGCATAAAGTGTGTATTGGCAAGTGATGGTTTGTAAAAGTGAAGGTCACTAAGGTGGTTAAAAGTCCTTGAGTGAGCCTTGTTATCTAAGGTCATCAAGGTGGTTAAAAGTCCTTGGATGAATCTTGTTGCGGACACTAAGGTGGTTAAAAGTCCTTAGGTGCTCCTTTCCATGGTGGTTAAAAGTCCATGGGGCCAAGGTGTTTAAAAGTCCTTGGGGCCAAGGTGTTTAAAAGTCCTTGGGGTATTTCAAGCTACGGACACAAAGGTGGTTAAAAGTCCTTGTGTGGTCCATTCATGGTGTTTAAAAGTCCATGGCCAAGGTGTTTAAAAGTCCTTGGGGTCCAAGGTGTTTAAAAGTCCTTGGGGAAAGTTGTTGAACTTGATTTCTAAATGAAATGTATCACTTGAGCCAATATGACATGTATTGTACATGAGATGCATGGGATGCATGATTTAATGTTTATGTTGAAGCATGTGATGCTAGTTTAAATGAAATGTGGAAGCATGTTATTGCTTGATTTAAAATATGCTTTGAGCATGTGTAAAGGATGTTTTCAAGCATGATTTACAAATGAGTTCTAATGCATTATTGAATGGTTTTTAAAGAGCACTCCTCACTAAGCTTTGGCTTACACTCTCTCGTTTTCTTGATTCAATAATGCAGAGCATTAGAGTGCATTGAGGGCAGCAAGAGGAGGCAAGCAAACAAGTACAAGTAAAGCTCAATGTATGAAGGTTTTATAAGTGTTTTAGCTTTTGTATGTTTTTGGCAATGGGGGACCAATGTATTTGTTTGGGAGGTGTTTATGACTCCCTAAGTATGTTGTATGTGGTTGATGTTGTTGGTTTTTGGATTGGATTTCTATTGCTTGCTTTTGAAGGTTTAAGGCTTGAATGTTAGCTTGTGTAGGAAGCATGACCTTGATTTTGGGGCTTTTTACATGTGATGTTATTTTGTTGATTTGATGATGCTTGGATGTCTTGAATATGTTTAATTGCATGCTGGTAAAGTTTGGTGATGTTTGGAGCATGTTTGAGTGTCCAATTGCATGATCTTGTATGCTTGTTTGCTGGTTTTTGTGCAGGCGTTTCGGAACAGGGGTGTACCGTTTCGGAACGGGTGCCTTGCATGAACCCAGGCGTCCGAAACGGTATGCACCGTTTCGAAACGGTTTAGCCTCTGCCAAGGCCATGTTCCGGAACCCGTTTCGGAACGGCCCGTGTTTCGGAACAGGGCTAGCCTGTTTCGGAACGGTCGACCGTTAGGGGGCTGACATGGTAGTTACATGTTTTGAAATGTTTGCGTTTTGGTCCTAAATCTTGTGTGATCAATTGCATGAGCTGTGGATGTCCTTTTAAGCTGGAATTTCACAGAGGTGTATGAAACCTGACTAATTTCAAGATGGTAACTTTAATTTGGGTTAAGTCCCTTAATTTATCAGAATTTACAATTTGGTCCCTAAAGTTGTAATTTGTTCAATTGGGTCCCTACTTGATCTCTGATGTTTGTGATCTTTTGATACGTTGTCCGTATGGTCACACTTAAGGTTAATGTGCATCTAGATAAGATTAAAAAGAAAAAAAAAAGGGTCGTTAATCAAGGTTGACTTTCGGGTTGACTTTGGTTTTCCCCGTGTAATCTTCGTAGTTCGGGTCGACCGTCTAGACCGGGCTACGGGGGTTACATTTGGTGGTATCAGAGCCAGGTTCTCGAGTAATTGGGAATGTGTGAATGCATGATTGAAGCATGGTTTGGTTGGTATGCTTGTTGAGTGAAAGCATGTTCAGTGTTATCATATGATGATGTGTATGTGATGCATGTTGTGATGATGCATGATGAGGGTACCCATTGCCAAACAAAAGCTAAAGGGATGATGTTGTTTTTGAAAGAAATTGAGCTTGAATACTTGGAATTTGCTTACCTTGCTGGTCCTGACTTGTTTATTTTGTATTGTTATGCATGGTAAAGTATGGCACCACGTAGAGAGTTAAGGAGTAGCGCGAGAGCTACGACCCCGGAGGGGAATGTGAATGATGAGCACACTGGTAGTGCTGTGATACCTCCTCCTCCACCTGGTGGTGGTGGTGCAGAGAGGGAAAGAGCTGGAGCTGGAGCTGAGGCAGCTGGTGCTGGAGCTGCAGGACCTGAAGCTGGTCAGGGGCAAGCGATACCTGACATGTCTGTGCTTGTACAAGCTATTGCGGGTGCGTTTCGAGCAGCAGTAGCTGGAGCTCAAGGAGCTGGGCATCAGGGAGATGCTGGTGCTAGACTACCCTTGGAACGTTTGCGCAGTCTTGGTGGGACTGAGTTTAGGGGTATGTCAGCTGAGAGGTCTGAAGCGTGGTTGGAGAGTACCAAGCGTGTCTTGGGACAAATGAGTTGCACTGATGTGCAGAAGCTGGGATGTGTGGTGTCACTGCTGCAAGGTGATGCTTATACGTGGTGGACGACCACAATCTCTGGGATGGCTGATGCTGATGTTACCTGGACGTTCTTTCAGCATGCGTTCAAGAGGAGATATCTGGGAGTTAGATATCTGGATGAAAAGAAGCGTGAATTCATGTCTCTGACCCAAGGGAACATGAGTGTGGCTGAGTATGAGGTACAGTTTGTACGTCTTAGCCAGTATGCACCTGAGTTGGTACCTGATGAGCGCGAAAGGTGCGAAAGGTTCCGTTATGGTTTGGTGACGGAGGTTAAGACCTATATGTTAGCTGCTGAGTACAATGATTTCGATGTGTTGGTTAGTCGATCGAAGGACATTGAGATGAACCTGAGTTTGTCTGCTAAGGGTGCTGGAGCTAGTTCTGGAAAGAGAGCTGCTGAGTATAGTTCCGGTGGACGGAACAAGAGAGGGCGTGATCAGAGGTTTCAGTCCTCGTCTAAGAGAGGTGGAGGTGCACCTGCTAGGGGTGGCAATGCTAGAGCTGACCCTAGTGCTTGTTGGATTTGTGGTTCCCGTGGTCACTTGAAGCGTGACTATCCTCGTGCTGGGAGGGAGGTGCAAGCTCCTGTGATAGCAGCTGGTTATGAGTGCTGGAACTGTGGTTCTGCTGATCATCTGAGACGTGATTGTCCGAGGATGGCTGGTGGTCAAGAGCGTGCTCCTGTTGTTGCAGCATCGCAGAGAGGTCGTGGGCGCGGCCGTGGTAATTTTCAGAGGCGAGAGGAAGGTGGGCGCGGTGTAGCTCATGTTGTGGCTATTCAACCTGAGGGTGGAGGCCAAGCGAGGGTGTATGCTCAGCGCGAAGGAAGGAATGATGCAGATGTGATTGCAGGTACCTTTACTTTGCAATCCTTGTCATTGCTTTCTTTGATTGATTCTGGATCTACGCATTCATACATTCTTCGTGAGCATGCTGAGTTGCTTGGTTTGCCTATTGAGTCTTTGGATGTTGGTGTTAGAGTCACTAGTTCTTTTGGTGAAACTGTTGTGACTCGTAAGCTTTATAAAAGGTGTCCTTTGGTTGTTCAAGAGCATGTCTTTCTTGTTGATCTTATGGAGTTGCCCTTTTATGGTTTTGATGTGATCCTTGGTATGGATTGGCTTGCTGAGCATCGTGCTGTTGTGGATTGTGAGAATAAGCGGGTTTCGCTTAGGCTCGCGGATGATTATGAAGTGGTGGTGGTTGGTGAGAATGTGAAGTTTCTTGCCAATGTTGTTTCTACCTTGGAGGCGAGCAGGATGCTGAGGCAAGGTTGTGAAGCTTTTCTGGCTTTTGTGATGAATCCTAGTTCGAAGGAGCTGAGGGTGCAGGATATCAGGGTTGTGAAGGAGTTTCCTGATGTTTTTCCTGAGGAGTTGCCTGGTTTACCTCCTAATCGCGAGGTGGAGTTTGGTATTGAGCTGTATGAGAATACCACTCCTGTGTCCATTACTCCCTATAGAATGGCACCTAAGGAGCTGAAGGAGCTGAAGACGCAGTTGCAAGAGTTGCTTGATCGTGGTTTCATCCGGCCGAGTGTTTCGCCTTGGGGTGCTCCTGTTTTGTTTGTGAAGAAGAAAGATGGCACGATGAGGATGTGCATTGATTACCGTCAGCTGAACAAGTTGACTATCAAGAATCGGTATCCTTTGCCGAGGATTGATGATCTCTTTGATCAATTTCGGGGAGCTGCGGTGTTCTCTAAGATTGACTTGAGGTCAGGGTATTATCAGTTGAAGGTGAAGGATGTGGATGTGCCTAAGACAGCTTTCAGGACAAGGTATGGGCATTATGAGTTCCTTGTGATGCCGTTTGGTTTGACAAATGCTCCTGCTGCTTTCATGGACATGATGAATCGTGTTTTTCATGAATACCTGGACAAGTTTGTTGTGGTGTTCATTGATGATATCCTTGTGTACTCGCGTACTGAGGAAGAGCACGAAGAGCATTTGAGGGTTGTGTTGCAAGCTTTGTTGGAGAATCAGCTTTATGCTAAGTGGAGCAAGTGTGAGTTTTGGCTTAGAGAGGTTGTTTTTCTTGGTCATGTGGTCTCAGCTGAGGGGATTCGTGTTGATCCTCAGAAGATTGAAGCGGTGATGAACTGGAAGGTTCCTAAGTCTGTTCAGGAGGTTCGTAGTTTCCTTGGTTTGGCAGGATACTACCGAAGGTTTGTGGATGGTTTTTCCAAGATTGCTGCTCCTTTGACGAAGTTGCTGCAGAAAGATGTTAAGTATGAGTGGACAGAAGCGAGACAGCAAGCTTTTGAGAAGCTGAAGTTGGCTTTGACGCAAGCTCCTATCTTGATTCAGCCTGAATCAGGGAAAGAGTTTGTAGTCTACAGTGATGCATCCTATGTTGGTTTGGGGTGTGTGCTGATGCAAGAGGGTAAGGTTGTGGCTTATGCGTCGCGGCAGTTGAAGGTGCATGAGCGCAATTATCCTACGCATGATATTGAGTTGGCTGCAGTGGTTTTTGCTCTGAAGATCTGGAGGCATTATCTGTATGGTGAGAAGTGTACGGTGTACACGGATCACAAGAGTTTGAGGTATCTGATGTCTCAGAAGGAGTTGAATCTCAGGCAGCGACGTTGGTTGGAGTTGCTCAAGGATTATGATCTGACGATAGAGTATCATCCTGGAAAGGCCAATGTTGTTGCGGATGCCTTGAGTAGGAAGGTAGCTGTTGAGCTGAGAGCTATGTTTGCTAGCTTGAGTATATCGCAGGAGGGTGGTCTTGTTGCTGAGTTACAGGTGAAACCTTCGTTGGTTCAGTTGATCAAGGATAAGCAGTTGTTGGATGATTCCTTGGTGTCTCATGTTCAAGATATCGCGGAGGGTAGACCTTCGGATTTCTGTTTTAATGAGGACGGGGTGTTGTGTTTTGGTAATCGGATAGTAGTGCCTGCAGATGCTGAGTTGAGGCGTGCTATTCTAGCTGAAGGTCATAGTAGTCCTTTTGCTATGCATCCTGGTAGTACAAAGATGTATCGCGATCTTCGTGATGAGTACTATTGGGTGGGCTTGAAGAAGGATGTGGCAGAGTTCGTGAGCAAGTGTTTGGTGTGTCAGCGCGTTAAGGCTGAACATCAGGTTCCTTCTGGTTTGTTGCAACCGTTGAAAATCCCTGAATGGAAGTGGGAGAGGGTTACCATGGATTTTGTATCTGGTTTGCCTTTGTCTCCATCGAAGAAGAATTATGTTTGGGTGATTGTGGATCGCCTGACGAAGTGTGCACATTTCTTGCCTGTGCATACTACGTTTTCTTTGGATAAGCTGGCAGAGCTGTACGTTGCTGAGGTTGTGAGGTTGCATGGTGTGCCTAAGTCGATCGTGTCGGATAGGGATCCGAGGTTCACATCGCGTTTTTGGCAGTGTTTGCATCAAGCTCTGGGTACAAGGTTGCATTTCAGTACATCCTATCATCCCCAGTCGGATGGCCAGTCTGAGCGAGTTATTCAGATCTTGGAGGATATGTTGAGATGTTGCGTGATAGAGTTCCAAGGTTCTTGGGAGAAGCATCTGCCTTTGGTTGAGTTCGCTTACAACAACAGTTATCAGGCAAGTATACAGATGGCAACTTATGAGGCTCTGTATGGGAGGAAGTGTAGGACTCCTCTGTGTTGGGCTGAAACTGGTCAAAAGTTGGTTTCGATGCCTGCTTTGTTGAAAGGTACCACCGAGAAAGTGAAGCTCATTTGTGAGCGGTTGAAGGCTGCTTCTGATCGGCAGAAGTCTTACGCGGATTTGAAGCGTAGGGAGATAGAGTTTGCGGTGGGAGATCGCGTGTTCTTGAAGGTTTCGCCTTGGAAGAAGGTGATGAGGTTTGGGCGGAAGGGTAAGCTGAGCCCTAGATACATTGGACCGTATGAGGTTGTTGAGCGTGTTGGTCCTGTTGCGTATCGGTTGAGGTTACCTCAGGAGCTGGAGAAGATTCATGATGTGTTCCATGTTTCTATGCTCCGGAGGTATCGATCTGATCCTTCGCATGTGTTGCCTGTGGAGGAGGTGGAATTGAATCCGGATTTGACCTATGATGAGGAACCGGTGAAGATTCTGGATTCAGATAGCAAGGTTCTTCGTGGCAAGACCATTGAGTTGGTGAAGGTGCTGTGGAAGCATCGCGGTGTTGAGGAAGCCACGTGGGAGCGGAAGGAGGATATGCTGAAGCAGTTTTCTTATCTCTTTCCTTCAGGTAAATTTCGAGGACGAAATTTCTTAAGGGGGGAGAGTTGTAACGCCCCGGTTTTGGACTCAGAAGTTTTGGCGTTGACCGGTTCGGTCAAAGTGCTGATCGAATATATAAGAGTGAATTTAGGAAAACCTAGTTCGGGTTGCATTAAAAATATGGAAAAATATTCTAAAATCATCTTTTAATATATAAAAGTGAACTGTGAAATCAATTTTGGAAAATGAGGTTCGGAAGGTTGACATTTCGGCTGGTGACCAAAATGTAATTTTTGAAAGTTGCGGGACAGTTTTATAAAGGATTGAAACTTTGAATCTTTAAGGAGCTATTATTCCAAAAAGGATTTCTCCAGATTTTTCTAAGATATTTTAAGCCTAAAATCTGATTTTAAAGATTAAGAAAAGGGAGGGAAATCGTTTTTAACCAATTCTTAACTAATTTTTCTATTTTCTCTCAAATTCTCTTTTCTCTCATTTTCTCTCTACCCAAACAAGATTTCCTCAGATTTCTTTCTCTGATCTTGACTTCTTAATCTCTCATTTCAACTCTCATTTGATTTCTAATCATCTCATCATCAAAACCTCACAATTTACAAGTTGATTCATCAAGCATTTTGGCTCTAAAAGGGAGAAATTCAAGTTTGGAGGTAAGAACGTCCTTCTCCTCTAAACTATCAGTTCTTTACTGAAATTCCTAAGTTCTCAATCCTTGATTCATGTTTTATTAAAGGCTTTTCAATTGAGATCTTGATTTTTGGCTAAAATGCAAGATTTGGTGATTTTGGTGAAAATTTCGTGTGATCTGTTTAAGCAGGGTTTTGAAGTGTTAAAATGATTTTAAATGAATGCTAAAATGATTAGAAGTTGAGGTTTAATCAATGCAATCCCGGATAGGTTGAATTTCCTAAGTTTGGCTTGAGTTTTTGGTTGTTTTTGGAGTGTAATTGGTGATCTGTTATACCTGGAGGTATAAGGACGTGGTTGTGATCTTTTTGCATGTTAGTTGATGTATAAAAATGGTTAGAAGTGATGGATCTTGGCTGGGTTAGGTTTTGGAAGTGTTTGGAGATGATTTCGGTTGTGTTTGGTAGCCAAATTGTTAGATTTGTGATGAGCAGCGAGTTGTGTTGATGTTGCTGGTGTTTTAATGCATAAGGATGCATTAATGTTCTGTTTTTATGTGCTTGAAACAGGGGAGGTTGATCCTTGAGTTTTGGAGGTGTTTTCGGAAGGTTTCGGAAGCTTGGAAAGCTTGTTGGCTAGGCTTGTTTGGTAATCGGTGAGTGAAAAATGGATTTTCAGCTTTTAAACCAAAGGTTGAAGGTTTTGGGAGCTTAGTATAAGTCTAAACAACTTTGCTAAGCTCAAGTGTAAGTTTTCGGATTACTCTCTTAAGTGGTGGCCATGTTTTGATGAAATGTGAAATGATGATTTTGCATGATTTGCTACTGTTTTGGAAAGCATGTTTTAGCATGTTAATTGCTGATGTTTTAGCATGATTTATGCTGATGATTTAAGCCATGTGTTGAAGGTGTCTCTAGGTAAGAGTGCCTTGTTTTTATGCATTGTTAAATGATGATTTAATGCTTTGAAATGCATGATGAAATGGCTTGGTTTAAATGCTTTTAAAACAGTGGATTACATGATGCATAAAGTGTGTATTGGCAAGTGATGGTTTGTAAAAGTGAAGGTCACTAAGGTGGTTAAAAGTCCTTGAGTGAGCCTTGTTATCTAAGATCATCAAGGTGGTTAAAAGTCCTTGGATGAATCTTGTTGCGGACACTAAGGTGGTTAAAAGTCCTTAGGTGCTCCTTTCCATGGTGGTTAAAAGTCCATGGGGCCAAGGTGTTTAAAAGTCCTTGGGGCCAAGGTGTTTAAAAGTCCTTGGGGTATTTCAAGCTACGGACACAAAGGTGGTTAAAAGTCCTTGTGTGGTCCATTCATGGTGTTTAAAAGTCCATGGCCAAGGTGTTTAAAAGTCCTTGGGGTCCAAGGTGTTTAAAAGTCCTTGGGGAAAGTTGTTGAACTTGATTTCTAAATGAAATGTATCACTTGAGCCAATATGACATGTATTGTACATGAGATGCATGGGATGCATGATTTAATGTTTATGTTGAAGCATGTGATGCTAGTTTAAATGAAATGTGGAAGCATGTTATTGCTTGATTTAAAATATGCTTTGAGCATGTGTAAAGGATGTTTTCAAGCATGATTTACAAATGAGTTCTAATGCATTATTGAATAGTTTTTAAAGAGCACTCCTCACTAAGCTTTGGCTTACGCTCTCTCGTTTTCTTGATTCAATAATGCAGAGCATTAGAGTGCATTGAGGGCAGCAAGAGGAGGCAAGCAAACAAGTACAAGTAAAGCTCAATGTATGAAGGTTTTATAAGTGTTTTAGCTTTTGTATGTTTTTGGCAATGGGGGACCAATGTATTTGTTTGGGAGGTGTTTATGACTCCCTAAGTATGTTGTATGTGGTTGATGTTGTTGGTTTTTGGATTGAATTTCTATTGCTTGCTTTTGAAGGTTTAAGGCTTGAATGTTAGCTTGTGTAGGAAGCATGACCTTGATTTTGGGGCTTTTTACATGTGATGTTATTTTGTTGATTTGATGATGCTTGGATGTCTTGAATATGTTTAATTGCATGCTGGTAAAGTTTGGTGATGTTTGGAGCATGTTTGAGTGTCCAATTGCATGATCTTGTATGCTTGTTTGCTGGTTTTTGTGCAGGCGTTTCGGAACAGGGGTGTATCGTTTCGGAACGGGTGCCTTGCATGAACCCAGGCGTCCGAAACGGTATGCACCGTTTCGAAACGGTTTAGCCTCTGCCGAGGCCATGTTCCGGAACCCGTTTCGGAACGGCCCGTGTTTCGGAACAGGGCTAGCCTGTTTCGGAACGGTCGACCGTTAGGGGGCTGACATGGTAGTTACATGTTTTGAAATGTTTGCGTTTTGGTCCTAAATCTTGTGTGATCAATTGCATGAGCTGTGGATGTCCTTTTAAGCTGGAATTTCACAGAGGTGTATGAAACCTGACTAATTTCAAGATGGTAACTTTAATTTGGGTTAAGTCCCTTAATTTATCAGAATTTACAATTTGGTCCCTAAAGTTGTAATTTGTTCAATTGGGTCCCTGCTTGATCTCTGATGTTTGTGATCTTTTGATACGTTGTCTGTATGGTCACACTTAAGGTTAATGTGCATCTAGATAAGATTAAAAAGAAAAAAAAAGGGTCATTAATCAAGGTTGACTTTCGGGTTGACTTTGGTTTTCCCCGTGTAATCTTCGTAGTTCGGGTCGACCGTCTAGACCGGGCTACGGGGGTTACACATGCAATCATGCATCAATTCAAGCATCTCATGCTTCACATGCAACTATGCATCATTTCAAGCATCTCATGCTTCACATGCAACTATGCATCAATTCAAGCATCTCATGCTTCTTTATGATCAAGAACATTACATTGGCTTCCAAGTGATCAACCACATCCACTTTTCAACTCAACATCCAATCGGATACGCGGATTCCGAGCGTTGTCCCTACGCTCCATACACCCTACCAATCCAAGGTCTCCCAAATGGACTTTTAAACACCATTTGACCTTACAAGCCTAAGGTTCCCATGTATGGACTTTTAAACACCATACAACCTTAGCTTTTACCGAGGTTCCCATGCATGGACTTTTAAACACCATACAACCTCAACATGCACAAGGTTTCCATGTATGGACTTTTAACCACCATACAACCTTTGCATAACCGATTGGTAGTTGTATAAATCACTAACGAGATCCGGGACACCCCACACAAGATCCACACATGGACTTAACACTGCCATTGTGATCTTAACAAGCACAAGGTTCTCACATATGGACTTTTAACCACCATATAACCTTTGCTTAACCAAGGTCCTCGAATGGGCAACAACCTCCATTATGACCTCATCTCGTTAGGATACTTGAAGGGAGTTTCCCGGTCCACTCTTGACCACTCCACCTCCAAGGCGACTTAATTCACGGTGCACTCAATCCTATAGCCGGCTAACTATATCCGATCAACAAACCAAGAACCATTTGCATCACTTGCCAATATAACCATCTTACCATATTAATCCAATGTTCCACATGCATAAACATAATGCAAAACCATCACAACATTAGCCCAAAGATTCACATGCATAACCAATATGCAAAACCATTACCTCATTAATCCAATGATTCACATGCATAACCAATATGCAAAAGATACATTTACCATCATCAATTCACTGTTTTAAAGCATCATACAAAGTCATTGATCAACATGCAACACCATGCATCAAAACCACAATTACCATATACAAAACCAAGGATCCCTTACCTTGAGCATCCTTCTCAAATGGCTTTCAAAACCAGCATTAAACCATGCTAAAACATGCTTACAAAACAAAATTAAACCATGCGAAACACATGCATTTCAATCATCAACCACATTTGCTTTTAAAACCAAATCACAACACAATTCAAGAGCAAAAATCCTTTTACTTACTCTTGAGCTTAGCAAAGTTGTTTAGACTTACACTAAGCTCCCAAAAACCTTCAAACCTTGTTTTAAAAGCTGAAATCCCAACTTCACTCACCGATAACCAAAACAAGACTAGCCAACAAGCCTTCCAAGCTTCCGAAACCTTCCGCAAACACCTCCAAAGCTCACGGATCAAACTCCCCTGTTTCAAGCACACAAAAACAGAACATTAATGCATCCTTATGCATTAAAACACCAGCAACAACAACACAACTCGCTGCTCATCACAAATCTAACAATTTGGCTACCAAACACAACCGAAATCACCTCCAAACACTTCCAAAACTTAACCCAGCCAAGATCCATCACTTCTAACCATTTTTATACATCAATTAACATCCAAAATGATCACAACCACGTCCTTATACCTCCAGGTATAACAGATCACCAAAAAACTCCAAAAACAACCAAAAACTCAAGCCAAACTTAGGAAATTCAACCTATCCGGGATTGCATTGATTAAACCTCAACTTCTAATCAATTTAGCATTCATTTAACATCATTTTGACACTCCAAAACACTGCCCAAACAGATCACACGAAAATTTCACCAAAATCACCAAATCTTGCATTTTAGCCAAAAAATCAAGATTTCAATTGAAAAGCCATTAACAAAACATAAATCAAGGATTGAGAACTTAGGAATTTCAGTAAAGAACTGATAGTTTAGAGGAGAAAGACGTTCTTACCTCCAAACATGGATTTCTCCATTTTAGAGCCAAAAAGCTTGATGAAACAACTTGCAAATTGAGAGGTTTTGTTGATGAGATGATTATGAATCAAATGAGAGTTGAAATCAGAGATTTAGATGTCAAAATCAGAGAAAGAAATCTGGAGAATTGTGTTTGGGTTGAGAGAAAATGAGAGAAAAGGAAAATTGAGAGAAAATGGAAAGTTAGTTAAGAAATTGGTTAAAATGATATCCCTCCCTTTCATAATCTTTAAAAAATCAGAATAAAGCCTTAAAATATCTTAGAAAAATCTGGAGAAATCCTTTTTGGAATAATAGCTCCTTAAAGATTCAAAGTTTCAATCCTTTATAAAAATGTCCCGCAACTTTCAAAAATTACATTTTGGTCACTAGCCAAAATGTCAACCTTCCGAACCTCATTTTCCAAAATTGATTTCACAGTTCAGTTATATATATTAAAAGATGATTTTAGAACATTTTTCCATATTTTTAATGCAACCCGAACTAGGCTTTCCTAAATTCACTCTTATATATTCGATCAGCACTTTGACCGAACCGGTCAACACCCAAAACTTCTGAGCCCAAAACCGGGGCGTTACAACTCTCCCCCCTTAGGAAATTTCGTCCTCGAAATTTCAACCGGCGAAAAGAGAAACAGAACCTTCTCAAAGCAACACACAAGGCGACACAAAAGCCTTAACCAACACTGAACACTTTCCACACCAAACCTCCACCATACACTGTTCACAAATCCAAACTCTCAAAGGTAACCACGACTTAACCTTCCACATAACCGGACTGTACACAATCCCAACATCAACCTGAAGAACTTCAGCTCTTACAGCAGACAACACTGTAACACACAACTCCCAAGACTTGTTCACACAGAGACAACAACCAATCCAACTCAGCCACTAGGCAACCTCTCTGCTTCTAAAACTCTTGCAACTCCCAAACCTCTTCCAAAGATTTTCCCAACAAGCAAAAATCCTTAAACATCAACTGTTTACTCAAACTCTTCAACGAAGCTGACAATCCTTCACATCCGTCATAAACATTACCATAACAGCTCACCAGGACTACTCACCCAAATACCAAAAATTACATCACAACCCCAACTTGAAACCGTCAGCCGTTCCACACACCACCAACTGACCTCAAACGGAACTTTCTTAACCACAACCAGCCAACCACTTCTCACAAGAACCCCAACAACCAACAAAAGCCTTCGATCTTTCACAGCCCTTTCACTTCAAGCTTTGACCACAACACTTGCCTTACTAGAACCTTACTTAACCAAAACACACATAACAGCTTCTGATCTCCTCAAAGGTTGCTAAGAACCAACACAACCCTTTCACAACAACTTAAAATCTAAACTACCTCAGCACTTGGGAACTCAACCACTAAGATGCAACATCACTTAGCACCAAGGAACTACCACTTCCTTTTAGCTAAACAAACCACTTAACCGATACTAACCTCAACCGATACCCTTCACCACCAAGCCACTAAACCCTCTGAGCATCAAACACTATCCTTCTACCGACAGGCTATACCACTCTCACTATCACTAGCAACTAGTTTACCAAACTCCAACACTTTTAGCTCTCACTCAGCACCAAACAACCTCTAAAAACCCATCATCCCACCTAATCCAACACAACACTAACAGATTCGAT
The DNA here is from genome assembly GCA_958450335.1 of Hibiscus tridactylites. Lineage (NCBI taxonomy): Eukaryota > Viridiplantae > Streptophyta > Magnoliopsida > Malvales > Malvaceae > Hibiscus > Hibiscus tridactylites. The sequence continues at coordinate 43,810,374 of OY288281.1, forward strand.
TAGTCATTAGCGAGCGTGAGCATTGTATGCATGATCACCTACATGCCCTATCAATGCCTGATGTACATGTATGCAAAACCTCTAGTGTCATGCCACATGTATGCATGGACCAACATATATAATATAGCATATAACAATGATTTTAACTGTGCATGAATGCCAGTTCACACCCTCCAATAACATCCTCAAAATCTGTCTAAGAACAACCTCCTAACTCACCTTTAACTTATCTAACTCCATCATACCAACAACCATTAACCACAAGATACTCACCCAAGCCTTCTTCACACCCAAGATATTACCAAACCACAACTACCATTACCCCAAACATACTAGCAACAAGACTAGACTTACCACACAAGGAAAACCAACAGAAACCAAACCAAGGTAACTAAAGCAAAGATCACTTAACAAGGTTACGTGAAAGCACAACACCACCCTGAAGCTTCATCAGACGAGCTCTCTTCCTTGCGGAACCATCATCCCCCTGCCGCACCATTGCAGCACCAGCTAACACACCAAGGTCACCACCAACTCCTTGCGGTAAAGAACCTTGGTTGTTCCGAGCCAACATCAAACAATCACGTCTCATGTGTCCAGCAGACCCACATTTCCAGCAACTCTCCCTTCCCACACTCTTCACAACTTCCTGCTCTTTCTGCCACCTCTGAACCTCGCCTCGGCCGTGCCCACGACCTTTCTGAGACCCTTTGGCTAACACCAAAGCTGACTTCACTTCATGTGGACAATCACGCTTAACATGCATCTTAGAACCGCAATTCCAGCAAACACCTGCGCCCCAACAACTTCCAACATGTTGCCTTTCACAACGGTCACATACCGGTGGCTGAACTTCCACTATTTGCCCAAGCAACACTTGCTCACCAACAACACTACCTTCACATTGCTTAACCCTTGGAAACTTCTCTCCAAGATACCTTTCATAAAAAGCCGATACAAAAAAATCCCAATCAATATCAGGAATATGTGACGCCATAGCCACAGATGTCCACCAGACACACACATCTTCCAACATCAAAGAAACAACACTCCCCAGCTTACAGGCATAATCACAGCCTTCCCGATCCAAGATCAGAATCACACTGGCCAACCAGGCCTCAAACATCTCCGGTGTAGAACCATGATATTCCACAGCACCCAAATCAAGCAAATGCTGCTTCGGCAAACCCACACATCCAGCCAGCACATCCACTGACTTTACCTCTACCACAGCCTGAGATGTTCCCAACACCTCCTGAACAACAGATAATGAACTTTTCATCACAAAACCAGCTTCTTTCCCTTGCCTTACCATCTCAACTCCAGGCACAGAAGACTGAGACAAAACACCTCTACAAAAGGGTGAATTCCTTGCCTTAACAACCTGCCCCAAGGCAGCAACCATCTCACTCAACCGCCATTCTTTCATCGACTTTGCCATACCACTAACAACAACAAACATACAATCACAACAAGCAAACAAACCAGTTAGACCAGCATTAAGCAAGGATTCAAACTCCAACTCCAAATAACACAATAGTTATATTAATAAGGCAATGGGTATCCCAAATCCTCCCCTTTACATGACATAACAGCCAACACAACATGGATATCACAATATCAAGCATATCAACAACATACCTTGATCATGCTTACATCAAACAGCATCCAATTGCATCAGCATATTAGCAACATATCATGCTCAAAACACATTCACCATGCATAACATCCGCTCATAGCATCAGCACATATCCACATAAACTCAACCAAGATTCATAACCACAAAACATGCTTGCATACATCAGCAACATGCTCAGAAACATCAACAGCATACTCAAAAACACATGTTTCAACCAACTTTCAACCACACAACAAGATAAACATCAAACACATATCACAACAACTTACCGTTTTCCCCAACCTTCGCAACTCAGCTCTGATACCACCAAATGTAACCCCCGTAGCCCGGCCTAGACGGTTGACCCGAACTACGAAGATTACACGGGGAAAACCAAAGTCAACCCGAAAGTCAACCTTGATTAACGACCCTTTTTTTTCTTTTTAATCTTGTCTAGATGCACATTAAACTTAGATGTGATCACACAAACATCATACTCAAAGATCACAAACATCAGAGATCAAACGGGGACCCAATTGAACAAATTACAACTTTAGGGACCAAATTGTAATTTCTGAAAACTTTAAGGACTTAACCAGATTTTAAGTTACCAACTTAAAATTAATCATGTTTCATGCTCCTCTGCCAAATTTCAGCTCAAACGGACATCCCAAACTCATACAATTGCACAAACAAGATTCAGGACCAAAATGCAAACATTTTGAAACATTTAACCGCCCATGTCAGCCCCCAACGGTCACCCGTTCCGAAACAGGCCAAGCCCGTTCCGAAACACGGGGTCGTTCCGCAACGCGTTCCGCAACGGGGGTCTGGCAGAATGCTTCCTGTTTCGGAACGGTGGCACCCGTTTCGGACGCCTGGGTTCATGCAGGGCACCCGTTCCGAAACGGTGTTACCTGTTCCGAAACGCCTAGCCCAGAATGCTGCATTTTGCTCACTCAAACACACAATTGATCATTCAAACATGCTCCAAAAGCCACTAAACTTTACCAACATGCAATTCAACATAAATGAGACATACTTGCATCAACAATTCAACAGAAACACAACATATAAGAAAAGCCCCAAATCTTTAGGCATGCTTCCTACACAAGCAACCATTTAGGCACAAACCTTCCAAAACAATCTCATTTAAGCCAATTCATGTTCCAACAACATTAGCAACAACATTTAAACATTCTTGATCAAACATAAACGATCACATACACTTAAACCCGAGAGATTCTACCCCATTGCCCTTATTAACTATAGCTATTCACCGAGACATACATCTCCATTGGAGTCCACCTTGAATCCCTTGCTCCTTGCTGTCCAAACTTCAAGAATCTGCATTGATGGACAAAAAGGAGCGTAAGCACATAATGCTTAGTGAGGAATGCTCAAAACCAAAACACCATCAATGCAGCGGGTCATTAAAACACTTTTAAACAAACCCGATTTGATTACCAAAGCCATGTTTGAAAACCCTTTCCAACATCAAGCTCAAACCATGCATAAACACCATATGCCAAGCTTAAACAAAACCATGGAAGACACTCCCATTTCACAACATATCTTTCTTAAACTTGTAAGCCATTTCAAGCAAGAAACCTTTTAAAGCCATAGCTCAAATAATCCATCTCATGCATTTAACCAAGGCAACATAAGAACCATAACAACATCTTCACATGCCTTTAAAAACAAGTCTTACAAGACTCCAATGCAATATAGATATTTCATGCTCACATGCATCATTTACCAAATGATTACCAACACTTGTTCAACTTAACAAGTAAACATGCATTCACTAGCATCATACACTTTTCATGCAACAATGCATCTTTTCAAGCATCTCATGCTTCACATGCAATCATGCATCAATTCAAGCATCTCATGCTTCACATGCAACTATGCATCATTTCAAGCATCTCATGCTTCACATGCAACTATGCATCAATTCAAGCATCTCATGCTTCTTTATGATCAAGAACATTACATTGGCATCCAAGTGATCAACCACATCCACTTTTCAACTCAACATCCAATCGGATACGCGGATTCCGAGCGTTGTCCCTACGCTCCATACACCCTACCAATCAAAGGTCTCCCAAATGGACTTTTAAACACCATTTGACCTTACAAGCCTAAGGTTCCCATGTATGGACTTTTAAACACCATACAACCTTAGCTTTTACCGAGGTTCCCATGCATGGACTTTTAAACACCATACAACCTCAACATGCACATGGTTTCCATGTATGGACTTTTAACCACCATACAACCTTTGCATAACCGATTGGTAGTTGTATAAATCACTAACGAGATCCGGGACACCCCACACAAGATCCACACATGGACTTAACACTGCCATTGTGATCTTAACAAGCACAAGGTTCTCGCATATGGACTTTTAACCACCATATAACCTTTGCTTAACCAAGGTCCTCGAATGGGCAACAACCTCCATTATGACCTCATCTCGTTAGGATACTTGAAGGGAGTTTCCCGGTCCACTGTTGACCACTCCACCTCCAAGGCGACTTAATTCACGGTGCACCCAATCCTATAGCCGGCTAACTATATCCGATCAACAAACCAAGAACCATTTGCATCACTTGCCAATATAACCATCTTACCATATTAATCCAATGTTCCACATGCATAAACATAATGCAAAACCATCACAACATTAGCCCAAAGATTCACATGCATAACCAATATGCAAAACCATTACCTCATTAATCCAATGATTCACATGCATAACCAATATGCAAAAGATACATTTACCATCATCAATTCACTGTTTTAAAGCACCATACAAAGCCATTGATCATCATGCAACACCATGCATCAAAACCACAATTACCATATACAAAACCAAGGATCCCTTACCTTGAGCATCCTTCTCAAATGGCTTTCAAAACCAGCATTAAACCATGCTAAAACATGCTTACAAAACAAAATTAAACCATACGAAACACATGCATTTCAATCATCAACCACATTTGCTTTTAAAACCAAATCACAACACAATTCAAGAGCAAAAATCCTTTTACTTACTCTTGAGCTTAGCAAAGTTGTTTAGACTTACACTAAGCTCCCAAAAACCTTCAAACCTTGTTTTAAAAGCTGAAATCCCAACTTCACTCACCGATAACCAAAACAAGACTAGCCAACAAGCCTTCCAAGCTTCCGAAACCTTCCGCAAACACCTCCAAAGCTCACGGATCAAACTCCCCTGTTTCAAGCACACAAAAACAGAACATTAATGCATCCTTATGCATTAAAACACCAGCAACAACAACACAACTCGCTGCTCATCACAAATCTAACAATTTGGCTACCAAACACAACCGAAATCACCTCCAAACACTTCCAAAACTTAACCCAGCCAAGATCCATCACTTCTAACCATTTTTATACATCAATTAACATCCAAAATGATCACAACCACGTCCTTATACCTCCAGGTATAACAGATCGCCAAAAACACTCCAAAAACAAACCAAAAAATCAAGCCAAACTTAGGAAATTCAACCTATCCGGGATTGCATTGATTAAACCTCAACTTCTAATCAATTTAGCATTCATTTAACATCATTTTGACACTCCAAAACACTGCCCAAACAGATCACACGAAAATTTCACCAAAATCACCAAATCTTGCATTTTAGCCAAAAAATCAAGATTTCAATTGAAAAGCCATTAACAAAACATAAATCGAGGATTGAGAACTTAGGAATTTCAGTAAAGAACTGATAGTTTAGAGGAGAAAGACGTTCTTACCTCCAAACTTGGATTTCTCCATTTTAGAGCCAAAAAGCTTGATGAAACAACTTGCAAATTGAGAGGTTTTGTTGATGAGATGATTAGGAATCAAATGAGAGTTGAAATGAGAGATTTAGATGTCAAAATCAGAGAAAGAAATCTGGAGAATTGTGTTTAGGTTGAGAGAAAATGAGAGAAAAGGAAAATTGAGAGAAAATGGAAAGTTAGTTAAGAAATTGGTTAAAATGATTTCCCTCCCTTTCATAATCTTTAAAAAATCAGAATAAAGCCTTAAAATATCTTAGAAAAATCTGGAGAAATCCTTTTTGGAATAATAGCTCCTTAAAGATTCAAAGTTTCAATCCTTTATAAATCTGTCCCGCAACTTTCAAAAATTACATTTTGGTCACTAGCCAAAATGTCAACCTTCCGAACCTCATTTTCCAAAATTGATTTCACAGTTCACTTATATATATTAAAAGATGATTTTAGAACATTTTTCCATATTTTTAATGCAACCCGAACTAGGCTTTCCTAAATTCACTCTTATATATTCGATCAGCACTTTGACCGAACCGGTCAACACCCAAAACTTCTGAGCCCAAAACCGGGGCGTTACAAAGGCAATGGGCACCCCAATTTCCCAAGCATACAATAAAACATCATGATCAACATGCTTTCCATCATCCAAAATCAGCATATAACAGCATTGCATCATCATCATGTAATCATATTCATTTCACATGTGACTCACATCAATTCAGAATATCATAAGCTTCAAAATTCAACCAATTGCATGCTTTTCACACAATATACATCAACACATATCAATTTCTCATACCAACATCCCCAAATCTTTCGTAACTTGGCTCTGATACCAACAAATGTAACCCATTACCCTGTTCTAAACGTCCAACCCGAACTAAGAAGATTACACGGGAAAAACCAAAGTCAACCCGAAAGTCAACCTTTATTAACGACCCTACTTTTTTCCTTTTATCTTCTCTAAATGCATATTATTAACTTATGTGGTTAAGAAAAAAAGATTTCAGCGGAGGCGACACATCGAACAGAACTCAAATAGGGGTTCAGTTGCATACAAATGTCATTTAAGGACTAAATTGTAATTTCTAGAATTTAGAAGACTTAATAAGATTTAAGAATACCAAACCAAAATTCAACTTATATTAATCTAACATGTCAAATTTCAACTTAAAAGGATCAACCAAACTCATTTAATTAAGCACATAAGATTCAGGAACAAAATGTAAGAAACAGGAAAGTGAAACAATTCAAAATCAAGCTCAACGGTCTGGTGTTTCGAAAGACAAGGCCCTGTACCGAAACGGTCGTTTCGAAACTAGGTTAACCGTTTCAATACTCGGGTGCGTTCCGAAACTCGTACCGAAACACCCCTTTCCCGTAGCCAAAACATTTCGGAACACTTCTGCCCATTCTGAAACCTCATGGCCATTTCTGGCCTCTGTTTCGAAACAGGTAAGGGCATCCTGATACGCCTTGTCCTACAACAAATATTTTTTCTAGTTTATCCCATCTTTCCACATCTGTAAACGTTCCAAAACATGCCACAACGTACAAACAACATGTTTAGGCATCAAAGATCATTATTACGAAGCATAAACTAAAACATGGCATCAAACATGAAAATATTGAAACTATAAGCATGCTCCCTAGTCCACCAAAGCCATACAAAGCTAAAATCAACATTCAAACCAAAAACCAAAACTCAAAGGCCATTTACAACTCAAAGGTAAACAACCAAACATGCTCAAGGTAAAAAGCAACATCCTCAACCATCTAAAAGTATAAATCCCCCCATTGCCTCTTATTACACAAATGTAAACCACATACTTTGCTAAACCGAAAATTTCCCTTGCTTGTGTGTTGCCTCTAACGCCTAATTCTCTGCATTGATGAAATAAATGAGCATAAGCACAAAGCTTAGTGAGGATCGCTAAACAACATTCATCAATGCATTTCACACAAATCGCAAAACCACCACTTTTCAACAAATGCCTTTACACAAAACATGTCCTTATAGGACATCAATGCACTTTCTAAAAACATGCTCATATGCATCATTCCCAAAACAACAAATAAACCTTTGCTCATGCTTTACCAAGCATCTCATGCATTCTAGCATCATTTACAAGCATCTCATGCTTAACATTTATCATTTACATTATATTGGCTCGCAAGTGATAATCCATAAACCATTTCAACAAAAGACACAATCGGATACGAGGATTACAAGCGTTGTCCCACACGCTTCATACGTACTACCGGACTACACAAGGTGAAGATCAATGGCACAATCACAACCCCTCAACACCCGTGATGGAGATTAATGGCACAATCACAACTCCTCAACATCACTCGTCGGTAGTTGTATAATTCCACTAACGAGAGTACGGGACTCATACACAAGACTCACATGGAATTAAAGTATTCACCGTTTTGGTCTTAACCTCAATCGTTAGGGTACTTGGATGGAGATTACGACACTATCACAACTCCTCGACATCCAAGGCGACTTTATTCACGGTGCACCCAATCCTATAGTCGGCTAACTATATCCGATTAACACAACCAAAAACCATTTCCATCACTTGCCAATATAATCATTTAACCTCATTAATCCACTTTTTACAAGCATAAACACAATGTCATTTCCACATGTATAACATGCTTAACATCATATGCATTTATCACATGAAAACCAATGATCACATACCTAGTGCATCCTTAACACAATGGCATTAAAAACCAGCATTTAACCATGCTTAATCATGCTTTAAAACAGTAATCAAAACCACAATTATAACAAGTGCATTTTCATCGAAACATAGCACATTTCCGAGAGAGACTTTCGAACCACTTACTCTTGAGCTTAGCTAAGTGTTTCAAACTTACACTAAGCTCCCAAGACCACGCTCACAGCGTTACAAAGCAGTAAATTGCATTTCCACTCACCGATACGCGAAGCCTTGCTCGCCGACACGCAAATTACCCTTCTAGAGCCTCAAACAACACCTCATTTGCTTTCGGATCAAGATCCCCTATTTTCACATCATTAAAACAGATATTTAAATGCATTAAATTGCATTTCAACACCAGAAACAATTCACAAACTCGTTGCTCACCCAAACTACACCAAATTACCCATCCAAAACAACCGAAACTCAACCGATTGCTTTCTAAACGTAGCCCAACCAACATACAACACTTCCAAACCATTATAAACATCAAAACACATCTAATAAACAACGTAACTCAACCTTAGACCTCCAGCAAGCAAGATTCCACCATTTCACCTCAAAAACTCACTTAAAACTAACAAGAAACTCAAGGATCTCAAGGATTTCGGGATCTATGTTATCAAAACTCCATTTGAACATGATAATCAACTTAGAACTCAATTAAAATCAATCCAAAACAGAGCTTAACTCAACAAGTCCGAAAATTAAGATTTCAACCACATTTTTACAAGAGTTTGATCTGCAATCAAAACAATAATGAAAACTCAACCAAAAATAGTAAGGGTAATCTTCACCAGTGGTCCCTTTCGTTTAGGGTGTGTTTTATTTTGGTCACCAGAATTCAAAAATGATTATTCTGGTCACTTACGTTTAAAATTGTTTTTATTTTGGTCCCTTAGCCGTTAGTCTCCGTTACTTTAAAAAATTAGTTTCTAATTTAACCCCCAAACTTTCAAAATTTTATTTTTCACCATCTTCCCCAAAAATTATAAAACTAAAACCCCATAAAATTAAATCAATGGCTATAACCCACCACTACAACTCATTCCCCCAAGATTAAAAGCTTCAACTTCCACTACAACCCCTGCAAAATAGTTAAGCTCTAAGTACCAAAGTAATGGTTTTTGTGCAATGGGACTGGAGTTTGTTAGAAACTTGTAATGAAACTATGTTGTTTATGATTAATGACCAAAATAGTTTAGATCATTTAATATAAGCTATAATTCACTGCATGTTGCATCATATTGTTTTTATGACGAATAAAAATTCAAACCCCCTGGTAATTATTTAGCTTCTGAAGTAATAAGAAACTTAAAAGTCCATGACCGAACCGTGATCCATCCATTTTTGTTGCATGCTAAGTCCATGTTGACTGTTCTTTTATGAACCTGACTTTTTTTATGTGCGCAGGTGATGTCAATAGCATCAGCATTGGATTTGGGACAAATATCCAAGATAATTCCCTTGTTCATGTTGCAAAATCTAACTTGAGTGGGCATGTTTTTCCATCTATTATTGGTAGTAATGTTACTGTGGGTGAGTAACTTGTCCTTTAAAGCGGTCCTTTTCTGTAGTTTTAGTTGAGGATGTAATTACTGATAAAAAAAATTGGCAGGTCATAGTGTTGTTTTACATGGATGCACCGTTGAGGATGAAGCATTCGTTGGCATGGGGGCTACCCTATTAGATGGAGTTCATGTTGAGAACCATGGCATGGTTTCTGCCGGAGCTCTTGTGAGGCAGAACACTAGGATCCCATGTGGAGAGGTTTGTGGACGCTTCTTCACTGACATTTGGGGTGTTAATCTTGCTTCAAATTTAATAGATTCTAGATAAATATGAAAGGTAATTGTGTTCTTTTTTAAATAGACACACCTGGTCTCTTGAAATTAGATACATCGGTTAGTACTCTCTGTAGACAACATGTAGCAATGGATCAGATTTATAGGCAAAATGGTAGAGATTGTTGTTGTAGTGGTTGCTTGTACGGCTTTGAAATGGAAGCACGATTCAACCTACATTTCTCATATCAGTTAAATATAAGATTAAACCAAAGGGAATGAATTGATCCAGGTATTCCCTACTAATATTAACAGATCTTGTCCTTTGTAATTTATAGGTTTGGGGAGGTAACCCAGCCAAAATCCTAAGGAAGTTGACGGAAGAAGAGATAGCCTTCATTTCCCAGTCAGGCTTAAATTATTCCAATTTAGCACAAGTTCATGCTGCAGAAAATGCCAAGAGCTTTGATGAAATTGAATTATAGAAGGTGTTGCGCAAGAAATTTGCTCGTCGTGGAAGTTGAAGCTTTTAATCTTGGGGGAATGGGTTGTAGTGGTGGGTTATAGCCATTGATTTAATTTTATGGGGTTTTAGTTTTATAATTTTTGGGGAAGATGGTGAAAAATAAAATTTTGAAAGTTTGGGGGTTAAATTAGAAACTAATTTTTTTTAAAGTAACGGAGACTAACGGCTAAGGGACCAAAATAGAAACGATTTTAAAAGTAAGTGACCAGAATAATCATTTTTGAATTCTGGTGACCAAAATAAAACACACCCTAAATGAAAGGGACAACTGGTGAAGATTACCCACATAGTAATTAGAAGCAAAATATCTTGGGAATTTCAATAAAGAACTTTGATTAGAGGTTGAGAATGAGATTTACCTCCAATCCTTGCTTCCTTCAATGAATGACAAGTTTTCCTTAGCTAAATCTTTAAGAACCTTAAAGGATTTCCTGAAAATTGATTAGGAAATGTTAGGAAAGTGTTTGAGAGAAAAGAATTTTGGAGAGAAAATAATGAAAATAGTGTTTTGGCTGAAAATGAAGAGGAAATGGTAGTTACGTAATAGGATCTCACATTAACTACCTATTTTAATTAATTAAAATAAAATCAATTAAATCCATTTAGGGTCTGTTTGATTCACTGAAAACTGTTTCCGAAAAATGAATTCTGGAAAATGAACTATAGTTGTTGGAAAACTAATTGCAGAAACCATTTTTCGGTGTTTGGATGATGTTGTACAATTCATTTTACACTGTTTGGTAGAGTTTCTTGAAAATTTCATGAACAATCCACAAACAAGCATCGATAATGGTAAAAACAAGTTCCAATCAAAACATGGTTTAATGTTTAGGTTAGTGTTTAAGGATTAGGATATCATTTATGGTTTATGGTTTAGACCATTATTTAGCGCTTATGGTATCATTTAGTGATTAGTATTTAAGGTGTAGATTTAGGGTTTAGATTAGTGTGTATGGTTTAGAGTTTGTGGTTTATATTAGTGTTTAAGGTTTAGGGTTTAAGTTGGTGGTTAGGGTTTAGGGTTTAAGGTTTATGGTAACATTTAGGATTTAGGGTTTAGTGATTAGCGCTCATGGTAGCATTTATAGTCTATGGTTAGTGTCTAGGTTTATCATTTATGGTTTAGGGTAATGTTAGTGTTTATGGTTTAGTGTTTAGCTTTTAGTGTTTAGGGTTTAGGTTATCATTGAGAGTTTAAGGTTTATGTTAGTGCTTAGTGTTTAAGGTTTAGTATTTATTTTAGCATTTAGGGTTTAGGGGTTAATGTTTATTGTTTAGGGTTTATGTTAGTGTTTAATGTTTAACATTTAAAGTTTAGGGTTTATGTGAAGGTTTAGTGTTTAGGTTTTAGGGTTTATTGTTTATATTAGTATTTAGGGATTATGGTTGATGTTGGTGTTTATTGTTTATGGTTTAGTGTTTATGTTAGAATTTATGTTTTATGGGTTAGTGGTTAGGGTAAGGGTTTATGTTAGTGTTTGGGGTTTAATATATATGGTTTACCATTTAGGGTTTAAGGTTTATGTTCGTGTTTATGTTAGCATTTAGTGTTTGTGGTTTAATATTTAGGGTTTAGGGTTTTTAGGGTTTAGGGTTTATGATATATCATTTATGGTTTGTGTTTATTGATTAGTATTAATGGTTTAGGGTTATGTTAGTGTTTATGGTTTAACATTTAGGGTTTAGGGTTTTAATGTTTAGGGTTTAATATTTATTGTTTAATGTTTGTGGTTTAGAGTTTAATGTTTAGGATTTAATGTTTAGTGTTAAGGTTTATGGTTAGGGTTTTAAATGTTTTTGGTTTATGGTTTGAGGTTTAGGGTTTAGGGTTTAGGGTTTAGGGTTTAGGGTTTAGTTTTTATGTTAGTATTTAGGGTTTAGTTTTTATGTTAGTATTTAGGGTTTAGGTTTTAAGGTTTATGGTTTAGGTTAGTATTTGTAGAGAGAATGGGAGGAAGGAAAGCGACTTACCGAAAATCAATCGGTAAGTCATTTTACACTTAAACAAAGTCTGTTTTCCATTGACTGTTGTTGGTTTTCCTTTGACTTTTTCATTTTCCATGAACCAAATAGCAGAAAGTTATGAAAACATTTTCAGGAAAACTAATTATAGGGAACCAAACAGACCCTTAATTAAAAGTCATTTAAAACACATGTCATATTAAGGAAAGGCTAAATTGCCACAAAGCCCCCTATAGATTCTAAGAATTTGGCTTCTTCTTTAAAAATCACATTTTCTACAGTTTTGAAACTTTACAATTTGGTCACTACTCGAAAATGTCCCATTTCTGAAACTCTTTTTGTAGAATTGACTTGGCCAACCTCTTAAACATATTTTTAAGGATTTTAGAAAATTTTACCACATTTTTATCCTATCCCGATCCTTGATTTCCTTAAATCACCTTACGCGATTCGAATCATTCTCGACCGGTCTTGTCCGATGTCTAAAACATCTAGGCCCAAAACCAGGGCGTTACAACTCAATAACATCGAACCAAGCTTTAAAGCCTCACTTTCTTCGGGCTTGTCATCCCTCTTGGACGGCTTGACTCGATCCAGACACTCTTTCACAGTATGAGGCCCCTTGCACCGGTAACATTTCACGTGCTTCCCTTCTACACTTGGTTTGATTACTTTGACACTAGAAATCGAACCAAGTTGACATTCCTCCTTTTCTGGTTCGTCGTCCCCATTGACGATGACATCGAGGCGGCTCTTCTTGGGACAGTCCCTCACTACGTGCGGACCACCACAACGGTAGCACCTTACGGGTCCTCGTTCCATCGTCTCTAATGGTATAGTGAACTTGTTGGGATTTTCGTCACCATCAATATAACAGTGATCATCCTCGTCTCTCCCACTATTGTCCTTGCCTCGAGGCTTGTCAGACTTGGATTTCCCAACTTCATATCGTGCTATGGATTCAGCTACGGTTCATGCCTTGGAAAGTTCTTCGACTCTACTCCTCTCCAACTCCATTTGAGCTCATCGCTGGAGTCCATTCATAAAGGTAAAGAACCCTTCATCTTCGCTCAAGTTTGGAATCTGAAGCTAGAGCTCAATAAACTCTCTAGCATACTCCGAGATGGAACCCTCATGTCTAAGTTGCCGCAACTTCCCTTGAGCATCATGTTGAGCGTTGGTCGGATAGAATTGACCCTTGAAATCAACCTGAAACTCTTCCCATGTCTCAATATGAATGTCTTTTCCCTTTTCGTCAGAGCATTTGCATCGCCACCACAAAAAACCGACATCAGTCAAATACATAGAAGTAACAATTAACTTTTCCTCATCATCCTTGATGCCTATCACCCGGAAATACTGCTCCATTCCCCACATGAAGATCTCAACATCTTGGGCGGACCTGTTACCCTTGAACTCCTTTGGCTTTGGGACGTCCTTCTTGTGCTTGGACGCAGTGGGTGCTGCTCCATTATTCAAGCCAACTTTCACAAAGACATGTCTGCCTTCATCTCCTCAATCTCAACCTTCGCAGCCTCTAACTCGGCCTCAAGCTCATCACCTGTATTGCCTAACTTCTTGAACAAATCCGTCAGAAGTTCCTCCATCTATCCCTTGAGATGGTTCCTCTTGTTGTCTTGCTCCTCGAAGCGTGAATCAACCACGCCGAGTCACTCACCCGAGTCCTTCACTGAGCCCTCGAGCTTGGCTACCTTTTCCTCCAGGGTCTCGAGGATATCTTTCGAACTCGCCGTCTTTCCATCAGTAGCCTGGGTCTCCCACCCTTTTGCACTGCAACATTATCTCCTTTCTTCGGTGCCATCTCAATCAGTGCCTTCCTCGAACACTCGCTCTGATACCAACTGTCACGGGGATAGATTTTCGAACTAGCAAACCGCGCGGGCTTAGGCGAATTTCACCATCCAAATGCCTATATAAGCTTGAATTCCAACTCCGGAAGATAAAAACTTCCAAGTCACTCAAGACCGCAAGATCGTTCTAAGCCGAAGCAAACTATAATGAATGGCCTTCAATCTGAAAGAAGAAAACCAAGAACATGAAGAACAACTCAGAGGATATAGAGTGAATGCCTTGATTACTCTGAAGATAGAAAATTGAGTGAGGTGCAAGTGAGGTGGGGAGTCTCTGTTTATAGTTGAACTCCTCTAGACTTGACGGTTAAAAGTGATTTACATCGACAGACTAGATTTACATAATATCTTTACAAAATCTCTAAATATCATAACATTGTCTAAATAAATCAATTCAAATGGATAATGTTGGACTAAATTTTCCAGGATCTTCCAAAACATTCTGGAACCTTCTACAATCTCCCACGGACCGGACTATGTCTGGTGGTCTCTTCAAGCTCAAAGTCTGTCTCTGAACCCCTTATATAGGAAAATGCGCATATGACATGGGCTCGAATTGGCGGCCCGTGACAATCTCCCCCACCAAAATTGGCGACACCCTCGTCACGCCTTTGGGATGAAGCTTGACTCGGTGATCCTGGATTCGCTTCCGCACCTTGGCTCGCCTCCTACTCAGAATCAGGCTTGGTTGTCCCCCATAAGGATCGCTCTCCCCATAAAGAGCACTCGACTCTGACACGGTCGTCCCCCCATATAGACTGTTCGCATCAGCACTCTCCGCCATGTAACACCATTCGTCGACCCTCTACGTACATCTCGATCGTGGGAACTCTTTCCTACCAGTTGCAACTTGCCTCTATTCGGATCCCCCTGATCTTTGCTCGAGTGCTCGGACCCAATCACATTGAACACCGAACGGACCCTCATAACTCTGATAGGTTGCTTGGGTCCTCGCCAAGTCTTGGAAACTCCATCTGTTTGGTTAGGTTTTCCGCTTCCTACACCCAGCAACCAGACAAATTAAACTGTGAAACACCATAATTGTGTTCGAGATATACCTCTTTCGGACTACTCCGGTTGGCATTCACTCTAACCCACAACAAAACTTCCTCGCGAAGTCCGATACACCATCGCCTATCGGCAACTCGTCGCTCATCGACAACATCGACACTTCTTCAATCTGGAAGTCTGACACCTCAGCTCGCACTGACGCTTCTTTGTCCAAGAAGCTCAATGCCCCATCCACCTTACTCACTGGTGGACACTCGACGGATCCCATGTCTTCCAAAGACTTCGGCTCCACTAGCCCTTCCAAAGGCGTTTCCTCAGTGGCAGCAACCAAGTCAGCACTCTTGGTTAGCTTAACAGCATTCAGAACCTTGTTCTCAATCCTCACAACCCAATGAACCGGTACGACGTATTGTTTGTGAGGCTCCAAAATGCAAATACAATTGGAAAAAGGGACAAGGAGTGCATTAACTCGGTTAAGCAAATTTAAACCGATGACAAAATTATAGTCATCCAAGTGAATTACCTCAAAGTTTTCATTGCCTTTCCATTCTCCAATTTCCAACTCCACGCCTCAGGCCATTCCCACTGTTGGAACACCTCTAGAATTGACGGTCTTGATCACCCCGGTTGACTCCTCAACCTTCAAACCAATCTCGTTGGCAGCTTTCTTTGACACAAACAAATGAGATGCTCACGTGTCCGCAAGAGCACTTCTATTTGGACCCACCACGTTGATGTCTACACACATCAACCGTTTCTGCTTCCGGTTCTTGCTCGCCTTGGCAGAACTCAACAACATTGAACCAAGCTTTAAAGCCTCACTGTCTTCGGGCTTGTCATCCTCCTTTGATGGCTTGATTCGATCTTGGCACTCTTTCACAGTATGAGGCCCCTTGCACCGGTAACATTTCACATGCTTCCATTCTACACTTGGTTTGATTACTTTGACACTGGAAATCGCACCAAGTCGACATTCCTCCTTTTCTGGTTCGTCGTCCCCATTGACGATGGCATCAAGGCGGCTCTTCTTGGGACAGTCCCTCACTACATGCGGACCACCACAACTGTAGCACCTTACGGGTCCTCGTTCCCTCTTCTCTATTGGTTTAACGAACTCGTTGGGATTTTCGTCATCATCACTGCAACAGTAATCATCCTCGTCTCCCCCACCCTTGTCCTTGCCTCGGGGCTTGTCAGACTTGGATTTCCCAACTTCATACCGTGCTATGAATTCGGCTACGGTCAATGCCTTGGAAAGTTCTTTGACTCCCCTCTGCTCTAACTCCATTTGAGCCCATCGCTGGAGTCCATTCATAAAGGTAAAGAACCCTTCATCTTCGCTCAAGTTTGGAATCTGAAGCTTGAGCTCAATAAACTCTCTAACATACTCTGAGATGGAACCCTCATGTCTAAGTTTCCGCAACTTCGCTCGAGCACCGTGTTAAGCGTTGGTCAGATAGAATTGACCCTTGTACTCAACGTGAAACTCTTCCTATGTCTCAATAGGAATGTCTTTTCCCTTTTCCTCAGAGCACCTGCGTCTCCACCACAAAAGAGCGACATCAGTCAAATACATAGAAGCAACATTTACCTTTTCCGCATCATCCTTGATGCCCATCACCCGGAAATATTGCTCCATTCCCCACATGAAGTTCTCAACATCTTGGGCCGACATGTTATCCTTGAACTCGTTCGGCTTTGGGACGTCCTTCTTGTGCTTGGACGCAGTGGGTGCTGCTCCATTCTTCAAGACAACCTTCGTAGCCTCTAACTCGGCCTCAAGCACATCAGCTCTATTGCCCAACTTCTTGACCAAATTCGTCAGAAGTTCCTCCATCTCTCTCTTGAGATGGTTCCTATTATTTTCTTCCTTCTCTAAGTGTGAATCAACCACATCGAGTCGCTCACCCGAGTCCTTCACCGAACCCTCGAGCCTGGCTACCTTTTCATCCAAGGTCTCAGGGACATCTTTCGAACTCGTCGTCTTTCCATCAGTAGCCTGGGTCTCTGCACCCTTTTGTGCTGCAACATTATCTCCTTTCTTCGGTGCCATCTCAATCAGTGCCTTCCTCGAACACTTGCTATAATATCAATTGTCACGGGTCTAGATTTTTGAACTAGCAAGCCGCCCGGCCTTAGGCGAATTTCACCATACAAACGCCTAAGTAAGCTTGAATTCTAACTCCGGAAGATCAAAACTTCCAAGGCACTCAAGACGCAAGATCGTTCTAATCCGAAGCAAACTATAATGAATGGCCTTGAATCTGAAAGAAGAAAACCAAGAACAAGAAGAACAATACAGAGGATATAGAGTGAATGCCTTGATTACTCTGAAGATATAAAATTGAGTGAGTTACAAGTGAGGTGGGGAGTCTCTATTTATAGTTGTACTGCCTCATATCTGACAGTCAAAACTGATTTACATCGACGAACGAGATTTACATAATATCATTACAAAATCTCTAAATATCACAACATTATCTAAATAAATCAATTCAAATGGATAATGTTGGACTAAATCTTCCAAGATCTTCCAAAACATTCCAGAACCTTCTAGAATCTCCCACAAACTGGGCTATGTCTGGTTGTCTCTTCGAGCTCAAAGTGTGTCTGAACCCCTTCTATAGGCAAATTCGCATATGACACAGGCTCGAACTGGCAGCCCGTAACAATAAGCACTTGCGGATTGTGTTGCAAGTTTTGTTGGATAATCAGCTTTACGGTAAGTTGAGTAAGTGATAGTTTTGGATTAAAGAAGTTTTCTTTCTTGGACACGTGGTGTCAGCCGAGGGTATCCGAGTTGAGCCACATAAGATCGAGGTGGTGATAAGTTGGAAGACGCCTAAGCCTATGATGAAAGTTTGTAGTTTCCTTGGATTGGCAGGTTATTACCATAGGTTTGTGGATGGTTTTTCAAAAATTTCTGCTCTGTTAACCAATTTGTTGCAAAAGAATGTTCGATTTGAGTGGACGGATGTTAAACAACAAGCTTTCAAGAGGTTGAAGGAAGCTTTAACGCAAGCTCCTATCTTCATTCAACCCGAGACGGGTAGAGACTTTATGGTTTTTAGTGATGCATCGTATGTTGGTTTAGGTTGCATGTTAATGTAAGTGGGAAGGTTGTGGCATATGCATCTAGACAATTGAAGGTGCACGAGCGCAACTATCCTACTCATGATCTTGAGCTTGTCGCGATTGTGTTTTCTTTGAAAATTTGAAGGTGTTACCTTTATGGTGCGAAGTGTGTTGTTTATACGGATCATAAGAGTTTGAAGTATTTGATGACTCAAAGGGACTTGAATCTTAGGCAACGAAGATTGTTGTTGTTGCTTAAGTATTACGACTTGACGATAGAGTATCATCTTGGTAAGGCCAATGTTGTGGTAGATGCTTTGAGTAGGAAGGTAGCTATGGAGTTAAGAGTCATGTTTGTGCGATTGAGTATGTCGCGGGATGGTGGATTGATAGCTGAGTTGCAAGTGAAACCTTTCTTGGTTCAATTGATTAAGGAGAAGCAGTTGCATGATGACTCGTTGGTACCACATGTTCAGGATATAGCGGATGGTAATTCGATGGACTTTTGTTTTAATGATGATGATGTTTTGTGTTTTAAGAGTAGAATAGTTGTGTCGGATGATGTTGGGTTGAGGCGTACTATTCTGACTGAGGTGCATAGTTGTCCTTTTGCTATGTATCCTAGCAGTACTAAGATGTATCGTGGATTGAAGGATGAGTATTATTCGGTTGGGTTGAAGAACGATGTTGTTGATTTCGTTAGTAACTGTATGGTTTCTCAGCGCGTGAAAGTTGAGCATCAGTTTTCATTCAGGGATGTTACAACCTTTGAAGATACCGAAACGGAAATGGGAGAGGATTACGATGCATTTCATGTTGGGTTTGCCTTTGACCCTATCAAAGAATAACTTTATTTGGGTGATTGTAGACCATCTTACAAAGTGTGCGCATTTCATAGTTGTGCATGCTACGTATACGTTGGATAATTTGGTAAAGTTGTACATTGCGAAAGTTGTGAGGTTACATGGTGTACCTAAATCCATAATTTCGTATAGAGATCCAATGTTTACAACGAGGTTTTCACAGTGTTTGCATAGATCTTTGGGTACACCGCTCAATTTCATCACTTCGTATCATCCTCAGTCGAATGGTCAGTCTGAACGAGTGATTCAGATTTTGGAAGATATGTTGAGATGTTGTGTTACTCAGTTCCAAGGAACCTAGGATAAACAATTTCCTTCGGCGGAGTTTGCGTATAACAACAATTACCAAGCTAGTATACGAATGGCTCCATATGAAGCCTTGTATAGTAGGAAGTGTAGGATGCCTCTTTTTTGGGCGGAAGAGGGACAAAAGTTAGTTTTTTTGCCGGATTTTCTTAAAAGAAAGATGGAGAAGGTAAAGGTTGTTTGTGATCGGTTGAAGGCGGCTTCGGATCGTCTAAAGTCTTACGCAGATTTGAAGCATAGGGAGACTGAGTTTGCGGTTGGTAATCGCGTGTTTTTGAAAGTGTCACCTTGGAAGATGGTGATGAGGTTTGGACGTAAGGGTAAGCTTAGTCCAAGGTTTATTGGACCATATGAAGTTGTGGAGCGTGTTGGTCCTGTTGCATATTGGTTGAGGTTGCCTCCCGAGTTGGAGAAAATACATGATGTTACATGTCTCGATGTTTCGGAGGTATAGGTCGGATCCGTCGCATGTTATGCCAGTGGAGGATATTGAGTTACGACCGGATTTGTCTTATGATGAGGAACCTGTTGAGATTCTTGATTCTAGTAACAAAGTTATTTGTGGTAAGACGATTGAACTTGTAAAGGTGTTGTGGCGTCATCAAGGAGTTGAGGAGGCCACGTGGGAAAGCAAAGTAAACATGTTAAAGTAGTTTCCACACCTTTTTCCCCCAGATAAAATTTCGAGGATGAAATTTCCTAAGTGAATGAGAGTTATAATGCCCTGGTTTTTGGGCCTAAGAGTTTGTAGGTTGGGTTTAGGGTCCGTTGGACCGAGACTAAAGATGTAGGTTAGTTCGGGATTGGTTCAGGGAAAACCTAGTTCGAGAAGTGAAAAAATATGAGAAAATTTTCTAAAATCCTTTTTAAATATATATAAGGGAATGGTGAAGTAAATGTTGTAAAATTATAATTGGAAGGTGGACATTTCGATTTAGTGACTAAATTGTAAAAATTGAAAACTATTTTTAATGGCTAATTTGCAAAGAGCCAAAACTTAGAATCTCAGGGAGCTAAAATAATTGTAATCGTTTATTCCCTTAATTTGACATGTTTCAATTGTGTTTTAATTAGAAAGATTAAAAAGGTTTTGATTAAAAAGGGAATTAAGCTTTACAAACTTGTTTTGACGTAACTTCCATTTCTCTATATTTTCTCATCAGCCAACTACCTATTTCCTTTCAAAACTTCCAGAGATCTTTTTTCTTTCCATTGTACTTTGATTCCAATTGATTTTCATGGAGTTTCCTCAATTAGTTTCAATGGTTTCTTGAAGACCTTCAATCAAATCTTGTCAATTGGAGGAATAGCAAGGAATTAGATGTAATTTTCGTGCTTCTCCTCTAATCAGGGTTCTTTAATGAAATTCCCAAGTATTTGGCACTTTAATTATGTTTCTTAACAAGATTTCATGATTGAATTGAAGAAAATGGCTAAATCAATCTTTAAATGATGGTTTTGTGTAATTTTCGTAATGGATCTGTTTTGGTTGGGTTATGATTGATTTTAATCATGTTTTGGAGGTTTATTAATTTTTGAGATTGAGGTTTAAGCATGGTAATCCCGAAACTATTTGGAGCTCTAGTTGATTAGGTTGTTAGAATTGGGTTTTTGTGGTGTTAATATGATTTTGTGAATGCTGGAGGTATAAGGTTGATAATAGGATGATTTGGATGTTAATCAATGATAATAAATGGTTGGAAGTGTTAGGTTTTGGCTGGGTTGAGTTTGTAGAGTAATTGATGATATTTTCGGTTGTTTTGGGATGGGCGTTTTTGTGGATTTTGGGCAAGGCAATGTGGTAGGTTTTCTTGCTGGAGTTTTGAGTGCATTGAGATGCATTAATCCTTTGTTCTTATGCGGTTAAAACAGGGGAGAAAATTTTGGAAGCTGCCGGTGAAGTTTTGGGAGTTTCGGACGCTTAGTTTCCCAACGGCTAGTCAAGGTTTTGCGTGTCAGTGAGTGAGAACGTGGATTTCATCTTTGAAATGTCTTAAAGGTAGTTTTGGGAACTTAGACGTAAGCTTGAAACACTTCTCTAAGTTTGGAAGTAAGTACATGAATTTCTCTCTCGATTGTGCTATTATGAAATAGTTTTTATGCACTTGGTTTTGAATTCATGTTACCTACTGTTAAAGCATGTTTAAAGCATGTGGCTTGCTGTCTTTAATTATGTTTTCATGAAGGATGCAAATGGTATGTGATCCTTGCAAGAATATGTTTTATACTTGTGATTTAAAGCAAGGTTTAATGCTTTGGAAAATGATCTAATGATGATGCTTTGAAAACAATGAGGTATATGGTTAAATTTGAATTATATTGGCAAGTGATGTTATGAAGATGGTTTATTAATGCTATCGAATATAGTTAGCCGACTATAAGATGGAGTACACTATAAACAAGCCGCCTTGGATGTTGCAGGGTTTATACGTTGTACCAAATACTCCATCCAAGTACCCTAACGATTGAGGAATGTGTGTGGTGTCATTTCTCTCGTTAATGGGGTTATACATCTACCGATAAGTGGTGTTGAGGGGTTTATATGGTGTACCGTATACTCTACCACGGGTGTCACAGCGATGGGCGGTAGCTCCCGTGTGTGAACTTTGAGATGCCGATGAGAATGTATGAAGTGTTGGGATAACACTTGTGAATCCGTGTATCTGATGTTGTGTTTGTGAATGGAACTTGTTAATGATCACTTGTAAGCCAATATAATTGATGATGCATTATGAAATGATTTAAGTTGAAAAATATGGTTCATGCATGTTTTAATCTTTAAGCTTTGCATATGGTAGTTATGCATGGGAAGGCTTAAATTGAATGTTAGCAATGGGACTTGCTATCGATTCATGATACATGTTGCATAAGGTTTATTATACTGGTTTTGATTAAGAAAAGTGTGTGATTTTAGAGGTATGGTGGTTTTCAAATGATGATTTGAAACAATTGAAATGAGATTTCAATGTGGATTTGGAAAATGGTTTTAATGCATTGATGATGTTTTGTTTTTGACCTCACCAAGCCTTGTATGCTTACCCTCTATTTTGTTCGTTAATACAAAGAATTGAGGCTTGGAAAGGCAGCATGGAGCAAGGGATCAACAGAGACTTCATTCTTGAAAGTATGTTTCAGTTTAGACTGTAAGTAATAAAGGTAATAGGGGAACCGTTGTGGTTTTGGGAGATTTGTGTGAACTCCCTATTTGAGCGAGTTTAAAATGATGTTTTACACTTGTAAATGGCCTTTTGTATTTGGTTTTTGCTTTGATATGCATTGTGTTATCTTTCTTAGCTTGTTTACTAGGTTGAAATAGTTTACCTTTGATGCAAATTGCAATGATATGATGTTGAATATGCCATGGATGATTGAGATTTGACACTTGGATATGATGCATATATGTTGGAAGCATGCTTGAGTGGTTATGGGTGCATTAAAGAGTGAAAACCCAACAAAAGTGTGCATTTCCGGCCCAGCCGTATAGGTACGTGACTACCTGTATCCGTATGATAAAGCCATTTTAGGCATAGCGTATCGGTACGGTGAGAACCGTATCAATATGGTCTTAGTGTAATCGACTAGAAGAATCAATACATGAGGGTGTATCGGTACGGTTTTGAGCTACTGGAATTTTGGTTGTAGCAACTGTATCGATACGGTACCTAGTGTATCGATACGATGGCAGATAACTTGGTTGTCATGAATCTTTCTGAAGTTCTGGTTCTTTACGTTTTAGTCGATGAATGTTGTGGGTGCAATTAAATGTGTTTGGATGATCGATTAGAGTTGAGATTTGGCACAGTGGCATGTAATGTGACTAATTAAAGGATGATAACTTAAAATTTGAAGAAGCCCTTATAATTTTCTAAAATTATATATTGGTCCTTATCGCATGTTGTAATCAATTGAATGTCAAATCGATGTCTGTTTGAGTTGATGATTCTTCTGCTGGGAGTCTAAACAGGTAGGGTAACAATGTGCATCTAGACAAGATAAAAAGAAAAAATAGAGTCATCTATTGTGGTAAACTTCCTAGTTTACTTCAATATTTCCTGTGTGACAATTTCGGTTCGGTCGGGCGTCTAGGCCAGTTCGAGGGGGTTACATTTACCCTTGACCTTCACATATCAATTACCAAGCAATGCAAGTCTAAAATTTAAACACCCAAAGAGCACCAAGAAAAGAGACCATTTACACACTTAATTTATACAATCAATTCGAATGCTTTCCAGCAAAAGCTCAGAAGTTATCAAACATCTATATGCAAAACAAATCATGTGCCACCCTACTAGGAGTTCTAACAAAAGCTTACAAGTATGCACCGCGTACTTGTTGTCTTAACCAAGCTCTAATACTAGGAACCACTAGACTTAACCTAAAACATTAACAGAAACATCTATGTAAGCAAACACTTAGTGAGGTAGAAAGGACATAATTAACATATTACGGGCAAAGCACTAAAAAACAAATTCAATACTTTCATTTAGATTCGAAGTAATCTCCTAAGAATTCAATTGTTTCGATTCACCTAAACATGTAGATGAATCAAGTACTTAAGTTCATGTATTATTCATTCAAGGTATTTGTGGTATTTGATATTCTAAAATTGTATCCAAATCAAAATGCATTACGTGTGTAGAGTAAAATGAAATTAGTGGTTCTTTCTTAACACTCAAGTAATTAAATTCTTATAAATTAATTAATTTTGAATCCCTAGAAAATTACTTGACAATCAAGTAGAAAAATCTCGCAAATATATCACTTGTATAAGTGCCATAGAATAACTATTTTCGGCAAGAAAATTAAGGCCCAACATATACATCAATAGTTGAGTCAAAATTTAGTTTAGCTTAGCATTACTAGTCATGCAATTTCCTTTTTATCTTGGCAATTTAGACATTTTGTCATTCAATATCAAGAAACTAAAAGCACAAATCAACAGTTAGTAAACACTCATATTTATTCTTTCACTATAGTCGAGTAAAAGATCACATAACTCCATACTAATCATGTAATTAGGCCTTTGGTTTATAATATATGAAATTAGCAGCTACTTCTTTAGCTATGTAAAGTGTCCATAAGTTCTATATTTCATACACATTCCATCTAATATTATTGTTGTTTTTAAGTACATTTTAGGCATAATTAGGATCATGCATTGCATTTTATAGTATTCTTTACTTGACCATGCTTTTTATTTATTATCTTTTATTTGGTAAAGAAAATGTACTATTTTGGCTTAGTTTTAGTTTCAGGTACTAGAGGCTGGTAGATAGAGAGAGGAGCCGAGGACATGATGCTGAGGCAGCAAACCAAGGAGCTGTACTGATGAGTTCTAGACAGAGACAACATCTACTAAGTAGCTGCCGCCACCCTACCTGCCGCACAAGACAGCAAACTGAGGAATTGGAGAACTAGAGTGCAACCTGTAGAGCAGAAAATCATGATTTTAACGATGTCATCCACTCATTTTTCTGATGACTGTAGTAGCAGGCATAGCCCGCCAATGGAGGAATTCGAGATTACTTACGGAGCAAGGCAACGTGAAGAAGTCCACATTCAACTCAAAGAAGTCAGAATTTAAGGATGCATTTAATGTAAAAGCTACTTTGAAGACTTCTACTCCAAGAAGGACTAGGCCTAGCTAATGCCTATACATACCCATTGTATTTTTACTTTAAGATAACTTAGGTTTTCCCTTAGGCATAGGTTAGGTTTTCTTGCCGCCATTATGTTCTAAAATTCTCTTTGGGTTTGGGTTATGTTGTAATTACCGTGAGAACGGTTGTTTAGGATTTTAAGTTTGTTTTTGCAATAAAGCTTCAAGGTTTGCTTATTCCATGTTCTTCATAGTTTTCAATTAAGGCGAAAGATTAGTTGATTACTATCCATTTGTTCGGTATAGAGAGTCGAACTCACAAAAGGAGTAAGTACAGTCTTCACCCTAATCAAGTGTTCACCAATCCAGCCTAGACATATGTTAGGGTTTAAGGCGGCTAAAAGAAAATGAACCAAACATTGTTGTCTTTGTACGATTCACGCCATGACTGGTATTATCTGCAGTGGGCATCAACAACATTCTGACTTAGACATAAGCGGGATCACTTTTGA
Organism: Hibiscus tridactylites; assembly: GCA_958450335.1. Lineage (NCBI taxonomy): Eukaryota > Viridiplantae > Streptophyta > Magnoliopsida > Malvales > Malvaceae > Hibiscus > Hibiscus tridactylites. The sequence goes on from OY288281.1 coordinate 43,836,046, forward strand.
AGCGTTCTATCGAACCTTGTAGTTCTGCCGAGTTCACCACCGAGACACACTTCCATTACATTGTCGGGGCAGCGAGAGCGTCACAACAGCCTACTTGTCTTCCCCCGCCGAGGCAGCAAAGTCTGGCAGCGCAAAGCAACTTATCCTATTCAACGCAGTTTCATACTAAAGAGCAACATAACCCGACCCATTCCATCAATCTGAACTCTTCCCTTATATTTACTTGTGTTTTCTTTTCTTTCTTCTTAAACCATTCAACTTATTTGTGCATTTCATTTCCCTTGTGCAGGAGTTACGATTCGAGTCAAGATGTCCAATCCCTGTGGGATGTGATATCTTTTATACTATTACTTGACAAGAGTGTGCACTTGCGCTCATATTTAAAGAACACTAAAACGCTTTACAAGGTACAAAGAAATACTGGGATCATGTATGAAAAATGTTACTTCTCAAACAAGTTATCAAGATAGTATGTTAATCCAGCTTGTAATTTACATTATTTTTACTTAATCGTAACCTTGATTAACACATTCGAACTTATATGTATATCATTATCCAAAGATTATTCAAAATACATTAGCAACTATTTACTGAACATGAAAGCTATTTACTTATCGAGTAAGCTATTTACTTATCAATCAAGTCATTAAACAATCCTTTAGTTTAACTAACAAGTAAGTATGATTTTCTTTAACATAGCCTTGGGCATCAAGTAGTCTAAGGTACTCGAATGCCCAACCAACTGTCACCTCAAAACGTACTCTAAGTACTGGTCAATCCCTCCTACTATCTCCAAGTGACCACAACACTTCCCTCTTACTGTCGCCAAATAAGAACCGTAGTCCACCACAAACATGAGCTCTATGGACTCTATGGAATGCCAACTATACCTATGACTGACTCGAAACCAAGGCTTTCTCGATTGAACTTATCAAATCCGAAATGAAGTTAAGATTATCTCCTTAATCATATAATCAAGTAACATGTCTTATTCGTTTCAAGGAGAAGCATAGTTCTACCTTCTTATTGTTACTCAAGTAAAGCTTAACACTTATCATATGAATCATGGCTTATTACTATTCATATCAAGCATGTACACAAGTCAAATGTGATTCCTATTTTTAGTTTACTTATCTTATTTGAATGATAATGTAAATATATTTACTCATCAAGCATATATCAACATACATAGGTCTCAACTAAACATAGAACCAATTCAAATATTTCATATCAAAATCAGGGGTAAGCATAGCTCTAATTTCATATAATCATATAAGTAGGATTGTGTTTTATCATATCAGTCACATACTTACGCACATGGGTAAATTCCAAACATAGCATGCATTTAACCAACCTTTTTCATACCGCAATTTCCTTATAATTAAGTACTCACCTGGAATCCAAGCTTAAGCACGCACCACAGCTTAATTTAACGAATAATTAATGTAAAATAAAGCAATTACGGAAGCTCGGGATGGTTTCAATCCTATCCTGAGAGTTTGAACTACACTCACATTAATCCAGCTAAGGCTGATCCCAAATTATTATTTTTGATTGCTTTTTCTACAGCTTTACCCGCTTTGGTCTTGCTTCATCCACTAACTCTTGATCTAAACACAACAAAATTGCAATATGCATCAAAATCATTTCTATAGTACTACTACAATGTTATGCTAGCTCATTTAGATGGCTTTATGCAAATTTCATATTCATATGTCTACTCGAATTTAAAAAAAAATGCTTATACAAACCCGATATAGCTCTTAACCAATTTGTGTTATAACCCTTTTTCTTTAATAATAAAACAGACCATTGAAATTACAAAATCAGCCCCTATTTGGTACAAAAAAGTCCCTAAATTTTTAGTTTAACAAAACAGCTCCATTTGGTTGCCAAACAACCCTTTTTAAGTTGTAAATTAGTTCCTAAGTTTGTAAAACAAACCCCATGTTTTTTGCTCAATCCTAAACAGTTTCCAAATTACTTTTTCCATGTTTAAAACAACCTCAATTAATATATCGACTATTTCATATCATGCATTCCAAATTCAATTTTTGTTATACTCCTAAAACAATTATTGAAAGAAATATCTTGGTTTCCAACATCTAGCATTCATTTTTTATCAAGTGAGGTGTCACAGTTCAATATTCAAACACAACTACATAATCACACATAATTCAATTGAGCAGTCAACTTTCATACTGAATTTTTAAGGGTTCAAAACATGCAATCAAGATTGGGAAATTACAAGTAGTTTGTGTCTTAACGCTCTGTAGAATATTTTCTACTTGTAACTAATGTTGTATATAAAACCCTAATCCCTCATCTCTATTTGTAGGGATAGATTATTTGTTTATAAAGAAAATTTGCATAGAAAGTGATTCTACCCAACATAGGTATCCCACCTTTAATTAAAGTAACGTAAACAAGATCTACTGAAAGTAAGATTCTTACTTTAAACTAAATCCTACAAGAATATGTGTCACAACTCTAACAATAATTTTATCCTATTTTTAGATTCACTACAACAAATTTTTCAATTTATGAAGAAATTTCTATATGACCTTGCGTATAATTTCACGAAATATACTAAAACGTGACATTTTTTTATTTTCGTCACATTTAGTGCATAATGGTATTTTTTTGGAGAATTCTAAAAAATGTCATTAATTTTTGTCACTGTTTATTTGGCGCCACAAAATAATTTTGCAGGGAAATGTTTTAACGACGTTCAGAAAAAATGGTGACGTTGTGAAATCGTCACCAATGAAATGAAAATATTAGTGACGAATTATTATTACGATGATTATTCATTGTTAATTGTTGACTTTACAAATTTACCACCAATGAGTTCTTTTTTGACAATTTGATTTGTCTTATTTTAAAAATCATAAAAGGTGACGATTTCTTTTTTCACCAAAAGTTGTTTATTATGGTTAATACCATCATGTGTCACTAATTTTTATATTTATTGGAGTTAATATAAATAATTTTAAAAACATCATAAAATTGTGTCACTTAATACTCGACACAAAAAAATAATGCAAAGTTAGTTGAAAAATTATTATTGACGAATTTTTAAATGTTATGGTTTTTAGGCTCAAAATTGTTATTGAAAAGATTTTAACTCCTAGAGAAGTGCCTTGAGTGTTGGAGCACGTGTGTGTGATGGTTGAATAGAATGAAATGAATGACGAGATTTGAACCCATGTCATTGTGCAACTAAAGGAGATTTTATGGGAAAATGTTAAAATGTAGTTGTAATATTTTCACTTAATTATAATTTAATTAAATTGGCAACCTTTCATTTTTTTTAATTTTTCATAATTTATTATTCAAAACAAAATCTAACATTTTTTTCCAACATTTTAGAATAATACTAAAAATGTCGCTTGATTTTATAAGAAGTGATAGGGAACCAAAATATATACTAACTAACCAATAAATACATAAGTATGTTGTAATAAATTAAATTATTTTATATATTTTCTAATGGGAAAATATCACATGCATTGGAGGTGGAAATGAAAAGTTTCCACGTGTGTCTTAATTTTAGGGTTTAGGTGTCTAGTTTAAGGTTTAGGGGTTTATGTATAGTGGTTTAGAAATGGTGGTTTATGGTTAGGATTTAGGGTTTAGTTTTTAGATTAATATAGTAGGGAATTTAAGTTTTAACCTATAAACCCTAAGTTTTAACCAATAAACCTTAAGTTTTAACCTATAAACCCTAAAATATTAACTCATACAATTAAACCCTAGACCCTAAACTAGGTCCCTAAACCCTAAAACTAAAGTTTCTACAAGCGCTTGTGCATGGAATAATTACTCATTTTCTAATTATTTATATGTTTTGATTTTTTTTCTAATTCAATCATAATATTTAAAAATACTCATAAGTTTTCCAAGTAAATTCAAAATCATATTATGCAATATTTTTTTATTATTTTTATGAAAATTATTTTATATTCTATGATGAGGAAAATAAATATAAAAATTTCCACCCTTCTAATTCTTTTTGTCACACACTGAATTTCAGAATAAGAGGTTTAATGATTGTTATAAGATTTTAAATTTTGAAATTGATTTGAAAATCGAGACTAAACTAAAATTAAATGTCATTTTTTGTGGTAAATACGTAAATTCGGAAAATTTAGGGTTGTTTAGGTAAACTGCAGAAAGTATGGTATTGTCTCCCCAATTAACACTTTCCCCCTTTGTTTATAATATCATTCCCTTATTCTTCAGTCGATTAACTCCCTTGAAAACCCTAGCTCTTCCCTTTTATCTCAATCCGATTGTTCTCCACCACCATCCATTCTCTATTTGTGTCCGATTGTTTGGCATTCATCCTCATCACTGTTAACCCATACCCTGCTCTCTCATCGCCCATTTTGCCTTGAAATACACTTCAAAATCGAAACCTCAGCGTTGCCTTTTTTGACCTCTCATCCCTCGGCGATTACGTACATCGCGACTGTAGCAGCGCACTAGGAAATACCAGTGCTCTCGTCGTCGTGTTGCGTCCATATCAGCCGCCCTTAAATGGATCTCCCCAGCTTCACTTTTTCGTAAGTCCCAGGTTTGGGGCCCGGGAGATAACCGGGTTTGGTTAAACAGGTTCAAGTTAAATCAATTGAAAGAAACGTTTTTAATAGACATAAAGGGGGCTTTTAATTATAGAGGCAAAATGTAAATTTTGGGGTAAATGAAATAAAGAAAGAAAAGAAAAGTTTGAAAAGAAAAAAAATAGAAAAGAGCAATCTTCTTCAAAAAACCCCTTGTCACCAAAACCCTCTCCTAAATCCTATTTTCACTATTCCATTGCCAAAATTCCTCTTTCAAGCAAGTTTTCAAGGTAAGCGTTTCATTATTTTAATTCTCCTTCCCTTAAATTGTCATTAGTTAGATTGTCCCTTAAAAATATATTATTTAAGGTTATTTCAAAAAGGATTTGAGTTTGAAAAATAATAAAATGGAGGGATTTTCGTGTGGGTATTTTAATGTCATGTTTAAGGGTGTTTTTAATCATGCTTTGGTGTCTTAAAAATGCTAAAATGGTGGTTAATATTGGGAAACCCGAAGTGGGTATAAAAATGCTAAAATGGTGTATTTTAAAATGATTTGGCTTGGTTTTGAGTTGAAAACGTGGCTGATAGTTCCTTTTATTTTGAGGGATGTTTCTAGATGATTTTAGATGTGTTTTGATGGTTGAAATTGATGGATTTAGTTTGGGGTTTGGGTAGAACGAAATTGGTGGAGTTTTGGGTGAAATTTGAGTTTGAATCATTGTGTTTTGGTTGCAAGGAGTGGGTTTCCGGGTTGTTGTTGGTTTACAAGTGTATTATCATCCTAATAGTTTGTTTTGGGTTGTCTTGAAGCAGCGGAGATTGATTCGGGTACTTTGGGCGCGATACCGGGTGTTGCGGAGGCTTGAGAACAATGTTTCGACTTTTGTTTGGGCTCTATCGGTGAGTGGAAATGTTTTGAAGTTTAAAACAATTCAAAGTGGTTTCTTTGGGGTTTCGGTGGAGCCTTAAGGGCAAACCTAAACCCAAGTGTAAGTTTGCCTATACTTGCCTTGCTTGGTTGATTGTTTATGTGCGTGTTTATGCGTGTTTTGATGTTGATTTCGAAATACTTTTATTCTCGTTTTAATGTTGTTGTGTTGTCTTAGTGGATCTCAAGCCTCACGTGATGGTTGTCGTTGTTTACGGTGATGTGTAGTCCCATCGGTAGTGACTAATAGTTGAGTACGGTGATGTGTAGTCCAATCGGAAAATGCTAGTTGTTGTGTACGGTGATGTGTAGTCCCACCAAGATGGTTGTGCGTGTGCAAACCATGTCTAGCCTATGATTGTGTTGCTACATCTCTTACTTAAATGGTTTTGTTTCCAAACTAAGATTTATGTTTTGAACTGCATTGTTGACGTGTTTTAGAGCTCCACTCACTAAGCTTTAAGCTTACACTCTCTTTTTCCAACAATATTGATCGTTAGAGGTTCCGTGAGGCAAGTGGGCAAGGGAGGAATTCTTGGAGTTCTTGCTAAGTTCAAAATATGGTTTTTATGTTTATAATAATGCTTAAACAATGGGAATGCTAGGCTTGTTGTTATGAAGTTGGTGTTCAAACTCTAACTCTTGTTATTGTTGATGTTGTTAACTTGTTTAAATGTTGAAGCATGTTTTATTTTGGCCTTTGACTCCTTTGGTGGATGTTAAGCATGTTTTATCGCCTTTTATATCTTGTCTGATGAATTGAGCCTTGCCATGTGTTTGATTACCTTAAATGAATGTTTCTTGTTTTCCTAAAGTTGTACGCTAGTTCATATGATGATCTAATGCCTACTTAAATTGTTTAGACAATCTCTTTGTGCTTAAAAACCAAATCTGTAGACTTTTTGTGCAGGGCGTATCGGTACACCCAAAGGCAGTATCGATACGGTCCCTTGTTTTTTGGCCTAGCGTACCGATATGTGGGGGCGTATCGATACCCAATTTGCTCTCTAGAAATCTGAAAATTTGATGAGATATTGGGGTATTGGTACGGGCCTTAGGCGTAGCTATACGGTCTTAGGGTTGATTTGAGATTTTTGAGCGTTGAGAGCGTACCGATACCAACCTGGGAGGGTATTGATATGGACTCTCAGAGTTGACTTTGGGGAAGGTTAGCCGTTGAAGGCGTATCGATACAGTCCTTTGGAGTATCGATACGCCCTTACCTAAGTGGATAATATTTGTCTTAAATTGTTAGTTTTGGTTGGATCAAATTACTGGTTGCTTTTCTGATGTTTTCTTATCTCATTTATGGTCAAATAAAGCTTTTAGACAAGATAAATTAAAGAAAAAATAGGGTTTCTAATCGGGGTGAGATCTTAACGGGTTTTGCTTCGGTTTTCCCCGTGTAACCTGTTCAGTTCGATCTGTTGGCTAGACCGGGACGAGGGGGTTACATTTGGCGGTATCAGAGCCTCAGTTACGAGGTCTCACGGGAAGGTAAGTCAGATAAGTTGGCTTTTTTGGATTTGTGGCCATTGCGCGGTGTATGAAAGCATGCTTTATTATTCTTGTTGTTTTTTGAAGTTTAGTCGAGTGTTCCCATTGTTAGGTGTTGTTATTGGAAAATGATTTTTGTTTAAAGAGCTTGAGAATTTGGATAATTGCCCTTGCTAACCTCATGTTTTCTTGTGTGTGATGTGTTTGTTGTTTTAGATTTTATCTTCGTTATGGTAAGACCGAGAGGATGGCCTAGAGCGGGTGACTAGGCACCCGGGGATGTGCCTCATGTTCCTCCTGCTCCTAATGGTAATGGGGTGGGTGGCGAATGTAATGTGCCTCAAACTGGTGCAAATGCTGGAGGTTATTGTAATGGACCTCAGGTCGGTCCAAATGTTGGGGGTAATGGAGCTCAGGCAGGTCAGGGTCCGGCAAGTGCAGACATGACTCATTTGATTCAGACAATAGTCGGGGCTTTTCAGACAGCTCTGGCCGGTATACATGTTGCAACACCACCTCAGGGTGCGGGGACGGGTTTACCCCTCGAGAGGCTCCGTAGCTTGGGTGGAGTCGAGTTCCGTGGATTGACTCTAGAGGGTTTAGAGGCTTGGCTCGAGAGTACTACAAGCATCTTGGGTTAGATGGAGTGCTCAGACACTTGTAAGTTGGGTTGTGTTGTCTCATTGCTTCAGGGAGATGCGTATGCTTGGTGGACCACTGTTACTTCGGGTATGGCAGAAGCGGATGCCACATGGGAATTATTCAGAACAACTTTTAAGAAGAAGTATCTCAGAGCTCGATATAAGGATGAAAAGAAGAGAAAATTTATGGCCTTGGTTTAGGGTAGTAAGACGGTGTCTGAGTGTGAGGTTCAGTTTGTGAGGTTGAGCCAGTATGCTCCCGAGTTGGTTCCCAGTGAGAGGGAACGGTGTGAGCGCTTCTGTTATGGTTTGACTAAAGATATGAAGACGTATATGGTTGCTTCTAACTACACTGAGTTTGATGTTTTGGTCTATATGGCCAAGGATATTAAGCAGAACTTGGGCTCGAGTACCCGTGCTAGTGGGTCTGATTCTGGGAAGAGACATGCAGATTGGGACAGAGATCATGCCAAGAGGTATAAAGATAGGAGGTACCAGCCCGATTCAAGGCATAGGAGCGGTAACCATGGACGTGGCCATCAGGGCCAAGGAGCTGTTGTTCACACTCTTGAGTGCACTAGATGCGGTAGACGCCATCCGGGTGACTGTATGGGTACCTTTGGGGTATGTTGGAACTATGGTTCCCGAGATCATTTAAGGCGTAACTGCCTACACTCGGCTAGGGGCGAACTGGCTCCAGCTAGGGGATTTGAGCATCAAAGAGGTCGTGGGCACGGTCAAGGTAATTTTCAGCCAATGAACGATGGTCAGAGGAACTTAGCTCATGTGGTGGCAGTTCATCCCGAGGGTGGATGACCGGCTAGGGTGTATGCACAGCGAGAGGATGGGAATGACACGGATGTCATCGTAGGTAATTTCTCGTTATAGACTTTGCTTTCTTTGATAGATTCGGGTTCGACACATTCGTATATTTTGGGTGAGCATGCAAGGTCTCTAGGTTTACCGTATGAGTTGTTAGAAGTAGGTGTGAATGTTACTAGATTTTCGGCGATACCATGGTAGTTAGGAAGATGTATAGGAGGTGTCCCTTGATGGTTCAGGTCTACGTGTTTCCGGTCGACATGATGGAGTTATCGTTCTATTGTTTTGATGTGATTTTGGGCATGGATTGGCTCGTAGAGCATAGAGCTAGGGTAGACTTTGAGACCAAGAGAGTCTCCTTGAGGATTACGGATGATTTTGAAGTTGTTGTGGTGGGCGAGAACATTAAGTACTTGTCCAATGTTGTACCTGCTTTAGTAGCTCAGAGATTGATGGATTCGGGTTGTCAGGCGTACTTGGCTTATGTGATGAATCCGAATATGAGTGAGGTTAGACCGCAAGACATCAGAATAGTTTGTGATTTTTCGAGTGTTTTTCCAGAAGAGTCGTCGGGTTTGCCTCCAGATAGGGAAGTTGAGTTTGCTATTCAGACGTATTCTGATTCTGCACTCGTGTCTATTGCTCCGTATAGAATGGCACCGAAAGAGTTGAAGACACAACTTCAGGAATTATCAGATAGAGGTTTCATTAGGCCTAGTATTTCTCCGTGGGGTGCTCTGGTCTTGTTTGTGAAGAAAAAGGACGACAGTATGAGGATGTTTATAGACTATAGACAGTTGAACAAGGTAACAGTGAAGAACAAGTATCCTTTGTCGCGGATAGATGACTTGCTTGATCAGTTGAGAGGAGATTTAGTGTTTTCGAAGATTGATTTGAGATCGGGTTACTATCAGTTGAAGGTGAAAGATGTGGACACACCGAAGACCGTTTTCCGAACATGTTATGGGCACTATGAGTTCTTGGTAATGCCTTTCGGTTTGACTAATGCTCCAGCTGCATTTATGGATATGATGAACCGAGTGTTTCACGAGTTTTTGGATAGGTTTGTGGTAGTGTTCATAGATGACATCTTAGTTTACTCTAAGACCGAGGAAGAGCATGATGAGCATTTGCGGCTAGTGCTTCAGACTTTGCTTGAGAATCAGTTGTATGCCAATTTGAGTAAATGTGAGTTTTGGATTAAGGAGGTAGTCTTCCTAGGTCATGTGATCTCGGCAAATGGAATTAGTGTGGATTCCAAGAAGATAGAAGCCATAGTGAGTTGGAAACAACTGAAGTCAGTGACAGAAATCCGTAGTTTCCTAGGCTTGGCAGGATATTATCGAAGATTTGTCAAGGGGTTTTTGAAGATTGCGGCGCCTTTGACTAAATTACTTCAGAAGAATGTTTTGTATGAGTGGTTGGATGCAAGACAACAAGCGTATGAGAAGTTGAAGAAAGCTTTGACCGAAGCTCCTATTTTGATTAAGCTAGAAATAGGGAAACAGTTTGTGATTTATAGTGATGCCTCGTATGTAGGTTTAGGTTGTGTGCTTATACAAGAGGGTAAGGTTGTAGCTTACGCTTCAAAATAGTTGAAGGTTCACGAGAAGAACTACCCCACTCATGATATTGAGTTAGTCGTAGTAGTGTTTGGTTTGAAGATTTGGAGACATCACCTTTATGGTGAGAAATGCACCGTTTATACCGACCACAAGAGTTTGAAATACATGATGACTCAAGAGAGTTGAACCTTAGACAACGTTGGTGGTTAGAGCTTCTTAAAGACTGACCTTACGATAGAATACCATCCGAGTAAGGCAAACATAGTGGTCGATGCTTTGAGTAGAAAAGTGGCAGTTGAGTTGCAAGCCATGTTTGCGAGATTGAGTGTGTCAAATGATGGCAGTTTGATAGCCGAGCTACAGGTTAAACCTTCATTGGCTCGGTTGATACGAGAGAAACAGTTGCAAGATGAGTCTTTGGCACCTCATATGCAAGATATAGCCGAGGATAGACCTACATATTTTTGCTTTGGTGAGAATGGGATCCTATGTTTCAAGGATAGGAGAGTAGTCCCAGAAGACGCCGAGTTAAGGCGTACTATCTTGAATGAAGCCCATAACAATCCTTTTGCTATGCATCCGGGTAGTACAAAGATGTATCGTGGGTTAAAAGGAGAGTACTACTAGATTGGGTTGAAGAAGGACGTGGCCGAGTTTGTGAGTAAGTGTATGGTATTTTAGTGAGTTAAAGCCGAGCATCAATTTCCTTCAAGCTTGTTACAGCCGTTGAAGATTCCGGAATGGAAGTGGGAATGTATCAACATGAACTTTGTGTCAGGTTTACCATTGACTCATTCGAAGAAGAATTCAGTGTGGGTGATAGTCGATAGATGCACTAAGTGTGCTCATTTCATACCAGTTCATACTACCTACACTTAGATAAGTTGGTCGATCTGTACATCAGTGAGATAGTGAGGTTGCAAAGGGTACCGAAATCAATTGTATCAGACTGAGATCCGAGGTTTACAGTTGTAGGGTGTGTAGGTGTTCCCTTTTTGTGGGAGCGCAAGTGCACACTCATGTCAAGTTATAGTATATAAGATGTCGAATCTCACGAGGATTGAACAGCTTGTCTCGTTCTTTAGTTTCTTACACAAAGGTAAAGTAAAAACACAAGTGAATGATTGGTTGAGATTGGAAATTAAATAATACACAAGTAAAAGAGAAGAGGTGAATCATGTTGATAGAGCAGGCATGGTTATGCTGCTACTTAGTGAGAAAATTGTGTTGAATTTGGTATGAGTTATCCTTTGCTGCCACGATATGTTGCCTCGGCGGGTAGATGGACAGAAAACTATGACCCTGTTACGCGACTGTAGTAGGTCACTGCCACTGCAGAGGTGTGTACTGTCTCGACAGGTGGAATGGAAAGACGTCCTGGCGGCAAGTCTGGCAGATACTCCAAGTTCGGCAGGATAGTCGACAGTGATCCCTCCTATTTCTAGGTTAGGATGCTCGAGATTGATAACTTGAGGACTAGTGTAGAACAAAGTCAATCAACTCGGTTAGAGATCCTTTTTAGGCGTTGAAACTTGTGGACTAGTGTGGAACCAAGTTAGTCACGCCTCCCGTTGTAACCGTACTTAACCCTTTCATGAGCCTTGCACTTTTGTGCCCGAAAAATAGATTCTCTCAAACAACTAGTGTGGAAAGATTGAAAGAATGAAGAACAATGGATTAAATAAACTTGAAATATTTTATTGAAGAGATAACTCAAAGACCTAAAACAACCGTTTCTCACTAGTTACAACATAACCCTAACCCAATGGAGAATTAGAACATGGCGATAGAGAAGAGCACAAGTAGAGTCTATAGAAAACCTAGGATGATTTAAACTAGGAGTACAATGGGTATTTATAGACTTAAAACTAGGTCAAGTCCTCCTTGAAGTAGAAGTCCTCTAAAGTAGCTTTTCTTCTTTAATGTACCTTTAAATGCTGACTTCTTTGCTTGGAATATGGACTCTTCCTCGTTTTCCTTAGCCTGCAAGTAAGCTTGGGAATTTTGCTTCGGCAGCCCTAGCCGCTGCTACAGACGTCAGAAAATCATGTGAACGCCAACGATAGGATCAAGAGTTTTAGCTCTACAAATCGCGCTCCGGTTCTCCAAACTTCCACAGTCAGCTGTCGCGGGCAGCAAAGTTGGCAGTAGCTTTTGCTCGGCGGATACTCGGCAGCAGCTTATCTTCGACTGGAACTGCTTCAGTACAGCTCCTGGTTTTGCTTCTCAGCGTTGTGTCTTCCGCTCCTCGGTTCCCTCGTTCAGCTGTTAGTACCTACAAGCGAGAATACACTAGAACAATACCTCTTGTTCATGAAATGAATGATAAGTTATAAATGTAAGGTAGAACAACGAAATACTGTAAAATGCTATGCATGAACCTAATTATGCCTAAAATGTGCTTAAAACAGTAATAATAAGAGTTGGAAAGTGCATGAAATGTAGGACTTATGGACACTTTACACACCCCCAAACTCGAACTATTGCTTATCCTCAAGCAGTGCAACCTAAAGTACTTGCTCTTATAATTGTCAGAAAGAAAAACATGTTGTTAACCTGATTTTCGGCCTCATTGTCGTGGCACCTATATATAACTTAAGGAAGGGAAATAAGTATGAAAATAACTCAAAATTAACTTCCTAATGCATGTGTGACATTTGCAAATCTGTAAGCAAGTTGAATATGCAGAATAAAAGATTAGACAAAGATACTGCTGTAATTTAAAGGTTGCTGTAGAGGCAGCACAGTTTCAGCACATTATTAATTTTTAATCAAGGCAGCGCGGGCTTCAGCTTATCGCAACTACTGTTACAGGTCTGACGTTTAGATAGGAGCAAACTACAGAACCCCGAACCCTTGGAGTAGAGTCATCCCGTGAAGGCTTTCATTCACTCATGCTAATTTGTCTGTCACTTTTAGGCTTTCAGATTCATGGACTTTGATAAAAGCGGAGTGTCCTCGCTCATGATTCTCCCTAGAGCCTGTTGCGGGTACCTCTAGGGTAACACATCACTTTTTCTTTGTTTTTTGATTTTGCTGTCTTTGGCAGTTCTGCATTTTTCTTTTTCTTGCGCCAAAAACTTGTAGAGCATTTATGTGTTCTCCTTTTATGAGCACAAGTGCACACTCTTGTCAAGTTATAGTATAAAAGATATCGTCTCGCACAGGGATTGGAATAGCTGCTATGAATGGTTTCATGCGCAAAGATTTAATAAATGCGCCATTAAATCTCAAGATGTGGAAATATAAAAACACAAGTAAAGATAAAGATAATGATGAAAGGAATGATAGGGAGAGATTGGAATAGAGTATGTTTTGCGCTGCCATGGATTGCTTCCTTGGCGGGCAAGGTGGGCGGCAAACTACGACCTTGTCACACGATCGCAGCAGGTCACTCCCATGGTAGGGGTGTGTACTGCCTCGGCAGGTGGAACGAAAAGAAGTCCTGGCGGCAAGTCTGGCAGACATTCCAAGTTTGGCAGGATAGTCGGCAGTGATCCCTCCTATTTCTAGGTTATGATGCTCGAGATTGCCTCACATGAGGACTAGTGTGGAACCAAATTAGACAAATTGGTTGGTAATCCATTTTAGCCGCTGAAACTTGTGGACTGGTGTGGAACCAAGTTAGTCACGCCCTTGTGAGTTGTGACCATGCTTAACCCTTTTGTGAGCCTTGCACTTTCGTGCCCGACAAATGAATTTTCTCTTCAACTGACTGGTGTGGACTAATTGAATGAACAAGAAGCATAGATTAAGCAAACTCAGAATTTTATTGAAAACAACTCAAAACTAAACAACCATTCCCCAAATTACTTTACATACACGCGCCTAAACCCTAGGAGAGTTGGGCCGCGACCCCTAACACTCCAACTTATCTAGCTAACTCCCCATCCTCACTCTCTTCGGCAGATGCCGTCAATTCCTCACGACATGCCCCTATACCCTTACATATATTAGGTATATATAGGGCTCTTGACCTAAGTTGAGTCCTTCTTGAAGTATGAGTTCTAAAAGTAAATTACATTAAATACAGACTCATTTATGCTTTAAATACAGACTCCTTTATGCTTTAAATACAGACTCTTTGAGTGTTGCCTTCTTCAGCAAGTAAGGATAAGTGCTCCTACAAATCGATCTTGAATTAACTCTACCGACCGCTACAGGCTTCAGGAAGTTGCAAGACTGGGCTCATTGGGCTTAGGAAATTATCTTCTTGAAATCGCAACCCATCTTGGCTAAGTCGGTGTAATTCCTGCCCGGGCGGCTCTTGGCGGCAATGTTGCTTCGGCAGTGTCCTTGGCGGCGAATTGAGCTGCTTCAGTATATCTTCGTTGGTTCTAGCTTTCTTGTCTTGTCCTCTCCTCTCCTCTACTTTCCTAGCTATATCAACGGGAAACATATACTAACTAAAACAGTAACTTTTCTTCACCAATCATAAGATATTCAGTAAAAGCATGGTACAAGATAAGATGTTGTTATAATGCATACAATGCACCTAAATATGCCTAAATGAGCTCAAGAACAACAATAATAAGGGCATGAATGTGTACAAAATATAGGACTCATGGACACTCTACACACCCCCAAACTCGAACTATTGCTTCTCCTCAAGCAATGCAACCTAACTAGCAAAACTGCCCTTAGCACAAAATTAATAGAACGTTAGTTGTTCAACTTGATTTCATGAGTTAAGGTCGTGGCACCTATATAATGTTAGTGATAGGGAATAACATGAAATAACTTAGATTAATTTTTCTTAATGCCAGTGCAGTATGTGTTGGTCTGTGTTCATGCTAAACATGCTGAAGTTACCAAGTTAACAAAGTATGCCTATAATAATTAAGTTACTGGAAAGGATACAAGTTGCTGCCTTGGCAACACAGTTGGGCACTTTTGTTTTCTTTTTTTCTGATCGTGGCTTTAAAGGCTTCAGCTCATCACAACTATTCTCCGGGTTTGAAGCTAAGGTAGGTGTACTCTACAAACTCTGAACCCCTTGAATAGATTCATCCCGTGAAGACTTTCATTCACTCTTGCTAATTTATCTGTCACTTGGTTTAGATTCATGGACTTAGATAGCAGCGGAGCGTCCTTGCTCATGATCCTTCCTAGAGCATGTTTCGGGCACCTCTAGGGTTTTTATTTTTTCTACCTAGAGCCTATTTCGGGCACCTCTAGGTTTTTTCTTTCTTTGTTGTGCTATCGTGGCGACAAACCTGTATTCAATCAAGAAACTTTTATTAAGTAAGGCAGGCAATGTTAAACTTTAGAACTTAAACAAAAATTCAGCATTTAACAGACAAGTGTAAGGATAATTGGCACAAAGAAAATTTTCTAAGTATTTATCATGCTTCTTCCCATAGTTAGATTTAAAATTTTTATAATGGTGCGAAAATAAGTAATCGCCTAAGCTATCATAGGCACAAGTTTTGAACTAAAGATTCTATTTCAATAAGTACTAGGGGCAGAATTTACAAATGCATCTATATGCTATGAATCTAAAACAAAGATGACTAATTCCCCCCAAACTCAAGGTTGGCATTGTCCCTAATGCCTCTATAAAACAAGAAATAAAAATAAAACATATATATTAAAAGAAAAGAAAGTAAAAAAAATAGAAAAAGAAATTTAAACATAAAGAACAGAAAAAAATGGTGTTATAAACTGAGGGAGTTCCCCTCTGTTGATGTTGCGTCAGCGGAGGAATCTGAGGAGGCAGGCAGGACAAGATGGCGCGTAGCGGATGGCATTTCTGCTGGGCTCTTCTTCGAGCTACACGGCGGCTGGATATGGCTGAGGGTGGCTTTCTTGATTTTTCTGTCAGCTTCTTCACCCAGGGGTTCTGCTGCTGGCCGTTTTCCCTTTCGTGTTACCTCGGCCGATGCAATGTAAGTATTCTCACCTATCACGTGGATGACCCGGGTTCGATCTCCGGCAACGGCACCAAAAACTTGTAGGGCGTGTAGGTGTTTCCTTTTTGTGGAAGCGCAAGTGCACACTCCTGTCAAGTTATAGTATATAAGATGTCGAATCCCACGAGGATTAGATAGCTTGTCTCGTTCTTTAGTTCCTACACAAAGGTAAAGTAAAAACACAAGTGAATGATTAATTGAGATTGGAAAGTAAATAAAACACAAGTAAAAGAGAATAGGTGAATCATGTTGATAGAGAAGGCGGGGTTATGTTGCCACTTAGTGTGAAAAATGCGTTGAAATAGGTATGAGTTATAATTTGCTGCCACGATATGCTGCCTCGACGGGTAGATGTGCGGCAAACTACGACCTTGTCACGCGGCCGCAACAGGTCACTGCCATTGTAGGGGTGTGTACTGTCTCGGCATGTGGAATGGAAAGATGTCCTGGCGGCAAGTCTGGCAGATACTCCAAGTTCGGCAGGATAGTTGACAGTGATCCCACCTATTTCTAGGTTAGGATGCTCGAGATTGATAACTTGAGGACTAGTGTGGAACCAAGTCAATCAACTCGGTTAGAGATCCCTTTTAGCCGCTGAAACTTGTGGACTAATGTGGAACCAAGTTAGTCACGCCTTCCGTTGTGACCGTACTTAACCCTTTCATGAGCCTTGCACTTCCGTGACCGACAAATAGATTCTCTCAAACGACTGGTGTGGAAAGATTGAAAGAATGAAGAACAATGGATTAAGTAAACTTGAAATATTTTATTGAAGAGATAACTCAAAGACCTAAAACAATCGTTTCTCACTAGTTACAACATAACCCTAACCAAATGGAGAATTAGAACATGGCGGCAGAAAAGAGCACAAGTAAAGTCTATAGAAAACCTAGGGTGATTTAAACTAGAAGTACAATTGGTATTTATAGACTTAAAACTAGGTCAAGTCCTCCTTGAAGTAGAAGTCCTCTAAAGTAGCTTTTCTTCTTTAATGTAGCTTTAAATGTTGACTTCTTTGCTTGTAATATGGACTCTTCCTCGTTTTACTTAGCCCGCAAGTAAGTTTGGAAATTTCGCTTCGGCAGTCCTAGCCGCTGCTACAGACGTCAGAAAATCACGTGAACGCTGGCGATAGAATTAGGAGTTTTAGCTCTACAAATCACGCTTCAGTTCTCCAAACTTCCATAGTCAGCTGCCGCGGGCAGAAAAGTCTTGGAAGAAACTCGGCAGGTGCTCGACAACAGCTTATATTCAACTAGAACTGCTTTAGTACAACTCCTAGGTTTGCTTCTCAGCGTTGTGTCCTCCGCTACTTGGTTACCTCGTTCATATGTTAGTACCTACAAGCAAGAATACACTAGAACAGTACCTCTTGTTCACCAAATGAATGTTAAGTTATAAAAGTAAGGCAGAATAATGAAATACTGTAAAATGCTATGCATGAACCTAAATATACCTAAAATTTGCTTAAAAAGTAATAATAAGAGTTGGAAAGTGCATGACATATAGGACTTGGGAGTGTTTGCATCGTGCCTTGGGTACTTGGTTGAACTTTAGTACTTTGTATCACCCGTAGTTGGATGGTCAGTCAGAGAGAGTTATTCAGGTGTTGGATGACATGTTGAGGTGTTGCATCATCGCCTTTCAGGGTTCTTGGGAGAAACACCTATCGTTAGTGGAGTTTGCGTACAATAACAATTATCAGGCTAGTATTCAGATGGCACCGTATGAGGCTCTATATGGTAGGAAGTGTAAAACACCTATCTGTAGGGCCGAGGCCAGATAAAAGCTTGTACCAATGCCAGACTTGCTTAAGGGCACTACCGAGAAGGCAAAAATGATCTGTGATCGCTTGAAGGCAGCTTCAGACAGACAGAAATCGTATGTCGATTTGAAGAGAAAAGAGATAGAGTATGTTGTGGGCGAAAAGTTGTTCTTGAAAGTCTCACCTTGGAAGAAGGTGGTGAGGTTTGGTAGGAAGGGTAAATTGAGTCCGAGATTCATTGGACCTTATGAGGTAGTTGAGAGGATCAGTCCCGTTGCGTATAGTTTGAGACTGCTGACAGAGTTAGAGAAGATTCATGATATGTTCCATGTTTCGGTGCTCCGAAAGTATAGAGCGGATCTTTCTCATATAGTGCCAGTTGAAGAGATTGAGTTGAACCCCAACCTGTCATATGATGAAGAGCTAGTTGAGATTCTTGCTACGGACAGGAAAGTGTTGTGTGGGAGGTCTATCGAGTTAGTCAAACTTTTGTGGAGACACCAAGGTGTAGAAGAGGCTACTTGGGAGAGGAAGGAAGACATGGAAAGACAATTTCCGTATCTTTTTCCGTCAGGTAATTTCAGGGACGAAATTCCTTAAGTGGGGGAGAGTTGTAACGCCCGGGCTTGGGGCCCGAGAGATAATCAGGTTTGGTTAAACCGATTCGAGTTAAATCAGTTGAAAGAAAACGTTTTAATAGACATAAAAGGTCTTTTAATTAAAGGGGTAAAATGTGAATTTTGGGGTAAATGAAATAAAGAAAGAAAAGTTTGAAAAGAAAAAAAAAAGAAGAAAAAACCTATCTTCTTCAAAAATCCCCTTTTCACCAAAACCCTCTCCTAAACATTATTTTCACTATTCACTTGCCCAAATCCCACTTTCAAGCAAGTTTTCAAGGTAAGTATTTCATTTTTTTTAATTCTTCTTCTCTTAAATTGTCATTAGTTAGATTTTCCCTTAAAAATCCATTATTTAGGGTTATTTAAAAAATGCTTTGAGTTTGAAAAATAGTAAAATGGATGGATTTTTGTGTGGGTATTTTAATGTCATGTTTAAGGGTGTTTTTAATCATGCTTTGGTGTCTTAAAAATGCTAAAATGGTGGCTAATAGTGGGAAACCCGAAATGGGTATAAAAATAGGATTTGTGGGTTGAAAAGGTTGAGTTTTTGTCTTGGTTTTGGGTTGAAAACGTGGCTGGTGGTTCCTTTGATGTTGAGGGATATTTCTAGATGATTTTGGATGTGTTTTGATGGTTGAAATCGATGGATTCAGTTTGGGGTTGGTTAGAACGAAATTGGTGGAGTTTTGGGTGAAATTTGAGTTCGAATCAATGTGTTTTGGTTTCAAGGAGTGGGTTTCTGGGTTGTTGCTGGTTTACAAGTGTATTAGCATCCTAATAGTTTGTTTTGGGTTGTCTTGAAGTAGAGGAGATTGATTCGGGTACTTTGGGCGCGATATCGGGTGTTGCGGAGGCTTGAGAACGGTGTTTCGGCTTTCGTTTGGGCTATATCGGTGAGTGGAAATGTTTTGAAGTTTAAAACGATTCAAAGGGGTTTCTTGGGGGTTTGGGTGGAGCCTTAAGGGCTAACCTAAACCCAAGTGTATGTTTGCCTATACTTGCCTTGCTTGGTTGATTGTTAATGTAAGTGTTTATGCGTATTGTGATGTTGATTTCAGAATCCTTTTATTCTCGTTTTAATGTTGTTATGTTGTCGTAGTGGATGTCAAGCCTCACGTGATGGTTGTTGTTGTTTACGTTGAAAATAATATTAAAATAATGTTTCGGGTTTTGGTTTTATAATTAAAATAATAAAATATTATTTGGGCTTCGTATTTTCAAAGCAAACATTTTATGTTGGACTTAAATTGATTTGAAACTCATTTTCCCATGGATTTTAGAGTTAATGAGATTGTCATCTCATTAATGGCAAAAATGTAATTAAGTGGACTTTCAAATTAAAACACCTTTTATTAAAATAAGTCTTTGTCCTCTTCTTCCTCACTCCCATTTTCATTTCTCACGACATGGAAGCTCTCTCATCTCCATTTCACTATTCCATCACCATACACCTTCATCTTTAGTGCTTTTCGAAAGGTAATTTCATTTTTGACTTGTCCTTCTTTCCCTCTACAAGCTAGTATCTTTATTTTTCTCAAAGCTCCTAGTTTGTGGATTTTGATGTTTTGAAAGTTTAGTTTAAAAATGAGAACTTTATTGTCTTTACCAAAAGCTTTTGATTATTTAATGTTAGATAAGATGATTACAACCTATAAGGTCCAACATATGTGAATTTTAAAGAGTTTTATGATGATTCTCAGATTTGGGTTTAAGTGGGGTTTTTGAGGAGTTTAAAGGTTGGTTTTGGGTGTGTTTGATGTTGGAAATTGATGGCTGATGTTAGTGTAATAGTTAGGGTTGTTTTGGAAGCATTTAAGTGTGTTAAAAAGGTTGAAATCAAGAGTTTTGGACTGTGTATGATGGCTGCTCGGGATTAAGGTTTTGGGGTTGTTCTTAGCTTGAAAATCTTGTGTTTTATGCTGGATTAGTGTTCCGGGTTTGCTACATTGTTGTGTGAACTGATTTGAGGTTATTTTGATTGTGTTGAGTTGATTAGAAGCAAGAATTTATGTTGGTGAAGCCTCAAGAACAAATCCGGAATCGTTGGAAGCTTGATCGGCTAGTGGGTTGAGCTTGGAAAAGTCGGTGAGTGGTTAAATGGTTTTAAATGGTTTTCGAGTATTGGTTCAAGCATGTGGACTAGGTTGGGCTTGGTAGACCCACCTAGAGCTGGGATTAGATTGGTAGTCTAATCCCAAGCTTTAGTTAGAGACCTTGGTTGCACTCTAATTGTTATTTATGCCTCATGTTTACTCATGTGATGATGGCTATGTATATTGTGTTATACATGTATGTTGAGGCATGGTATTGATGCATTGTGATATGCATGTGGATTGTGCATGATGGCGATCATGGTGAGTACGTGCTAAGCACGGAAGTTGATAAGAAATGATGTTGTGAATTGTGTTTAGTATTGACACTAGTATGCTTGGGTACAATGATCGATCATTAGGATGTTTAGTGTGCACACGTGAGTTAAATGCGCGCGTGGTCTTGGTGATGGTAGTCATCAAGATGGAGTACGGGTTCGCCTGGAAATTCTTCTTGTATATGTTAGTCGGTGATGCGTGTAATCTCATCGACGGGGCGTGAGGATGAGTGGAATCCCCTCCGCGTGAACGGTGATGAGTGTAATCCCACCGTAAGGTAATGGTTGTTGTTGGATGTCAGTTCCAACGTTTATCCGCGTATTCGAGACATAGCTAGGTGCCAATATGATTTGATATATGTTGCCAATATGGATTAATCTATATGCTTACATATGATGTGGTTATGGACTTGTTGAGCATGGCATATTATGAGTTTATGTTCATGCATCATTGATATTATGGCTTATGTGGATCGAAGGTGAGATCATGCATTCTACCTTGGTTGTGCTTGTGCTTGGACCCTGCATTGTCGAGGTTTGTTTTAATGAGCTTACCCTCACTAAGCTTTATGCTTACGCTCTCTTTTGTTCGACAATGCAGATCCGTAGTTCGTGGGTTGCTTGTGCAAGTAGAGGGCCTCCAAGTGTGCTTTGTGGTGCTATCTTAGCTTTCAAGTATGGAATTTTTAGTTATAAGATGTAATGGTCAAGCAATGGGATATGTATTGTTGCTTTGAGCTTTTGAAGTATGTTGGTGTTGGTTTGTTTAGGAGCATGTTTAGACTCCTTTATGATGTTGTTAGTGTGGCTTGTTGATGCCATGTTTGGATTGTTAACCATGTTTAAGTTGCTTATCAAGTATGTTGGCCTTGTGTCTTTTTGGATGCCTAAGTGTATGTTTGGTGAAGCATGAATCTTAATTGTCATGTATGAAGCATGTATTGAATGTTTTTGGTTCCTTTAATGTAGAGCTTTTTTATGTTTGGGGTGTTTTAAGCATGCTTGTTTTGTGTGTTTTGCCTTAGAATCGTGTATGGTTGAGTTGAGGTCTTGGTTGGTGTTTTTAAGGCAACCATAAGCCTTAAAACCAGCTAAAACCAGTCTGCATACAGAGGGCATATCGAAACGGTTGGTCCCATTTTGATACGGTCCCTTTGTTTTTGGTCAGGCATTTAGGTATGCCAGTGGTCGTTTCGATACGTTTTAGCTACTGGAAATCTGAGATTTTGACAATAAATTGAGGTATCGAAACGGGTCCTTGTGTTCCGAAACGGCCTTCGTATCGTTGACCACGAGAAGTTGACCATTGAGGGCGTTTCGATACGGGCCACCCCTGTTTCGAAACGGTCTCTTCGGGTTGACTTTGGTCAGTTGACCTAGTCAAGGCGTATCGAAACACCGAATGGGCGTTTCGATACGGCATGTTGTTTAAGTTTAAAATGGGTTGTTTTAATTGGGATGTTGGTTGTTAACCTCAATGTTTCTTCCGCTGTTGCTTTTTCTCACATAGGGTATAATATCGCATCTAGAAAAGATAATATAAATGAAAAGTTTTTCTTGGGTCGGTAACCGAAGTGGAGCCTTAACGGGTTTCGCTTCGGTTATCCCTGTGTAGCCCACTCGGATCGGTCAAGCGTTCAGACCGGGATGAGGGGGTTATACTTGTTTGTATCAGAGCCTAAGGTTTCCGAGACCTTGGGCAGGTAAGTGAGGTAAGTTAAGTTCTTGTATTAAATTGCACGGTGTTTGCTTGCCATGTAAGCATGTTTTCTTGTTTATCAAGTATGCCTTGTTGTATGCTTGTTGGAGTGTGCATGTATGTTGTGTTGTTTAATGCATGTTGTGTAGAGTCTCATTGCTTCTATTTTATCGGAAAAAAAAAAGATTTTATGTGAGGGAACATACTTGAGCCACTTGGAACCCTTGTCTTGCTAACCCTATCTTTTTGTGCTTTGTTGTTGTTGTAGTAGTTGTTATCTGTGAGCGCGTATGTCGAGGTCTAGAGGTAGACCGAGGGTGGTTTGTCAGGAACAACGTGTGGCGGCTCCTGTTGATGAGCCGGTGGCTGGAGTAGAGGCTCATGTGGTAGTGCCTGCTGTTGGAGTTGGAGCTCCTCCACCACCACCTCCTCAGTCTGAAGCGTAAGGCGAGGCTAGAGTTGAGGAAGCAGGACCTCAAGTTGGTCTGGGTGGCCAAGGTGTTGCGGGAATATATATGGCACCACTTGTACAAGCTATAGCGGGAGTGTTTCAGGCCGCAGTTGTCGGGGCTCAGGCTGCAGCTCAGCCGAGAGGTGATGATACTAGTTTACCGTTAGAGAGGCTCCGTAGCCTAGGAGCAGAAGAGTTCAGAGGGTCTACACCTGAGAGATCCGAGTTGTGGTTGGAGAAGACAATCTATATCTTAGATCAGATGGGTTGTGTGGGAGCTCGCAAGTTGGGCAGTGTGATTTCGTTGCTTCAGGGTGATGCTTACACCTGGTGGGTCACCATTACTACTAGGGTTCCTGAGGCTGAGATTGGTTGGGATTTCTTTGAGTCTGCTTTCCGAAAGAGGTACTTGGGGCCGAGATATCTTGATGAGAAGAAACGAGAGTTCATGGCTCTTGTTCAGGGAGATGCTTCAGTGACTGACTACGAGGTCCGTTTTGTCTGTTTGAGTCAGTATGCTCCAGAGTTGGTTCCTACTAAGAGGGACCGTTGTAACCGTTTCAGATATGGGCTTCATGAGGAAGTTAAGAGGTATACTTTAGCTTCAGATTATTCAGATTTTGATGTCTTGGCTGCTAGGGCCAAGGACATTGAGCATAGCTTGGGGCTGACCAAGCGTGGAGGAGGGTCTAGTTCTAGAAAGAGACATAACAACTTTGACCGTGGTGATGCCAAGCGGCATCGGAATGGCGGACAGCAGTTTGACCATAGGCGTGGCGGTGGCCACCATGGTAGAGGCCACCAAGGCCATAGAGCTGGAGGGCGTTTGCCCGAGTGCACACGTTGTGGGAGACAGCATTCTGGAGAGTGTTGGGGTAACTTTCATGCTTGTTGGAACGGTGGTTCGAGGGACCACTTTAGGAGGGAGTGTCCGCATCAGGTGGCACAAGCACCGAATATGTCTCAGGCTTCTGCGAGGGCCATTGATTATCAGAGAGGCCGTGGGCACGGTCGTGGCTACTTCCAGCCTAGGACTGATGCTCCTAGGATAGAGGCACAGAGGAACCTTACTCATGTTGTAGCCGTATCGCAAGAGGTCGGTGGACCGGCTAGAGTCTACGCTTAGAGAGATGTCGGGAACGACACGGATGTGATAGCAGGTAATTTTGTGTTACAGTCTATGTCTTTGCTTTCCTTGGTTGATTCGGGTTCTACGCATTCTTATATTTTGAGTGAGCATGCAAAGAAGTTAGACATACCTGTTGAGATCTTAGATGTAGGGATGCATGTGACTAGTTCTTTCGGTGAGACAGTTGTAGTTAGACAAATGTATAGGAGGTTTTCGCTGAAGATTCAGGGTCATGTGTTTCCCGTTGATATGATGGAGCTTCCGTTCTATGGTTTTGATATCATTCTAGGTATGGACCGGTTGGTTGAACATAGAGCTAGTGTAGATTTTGAGACGAAGAGAATTGCTTTGAAACTTTCTGATGACTACGAGGTAGTAGTAGGCGAGAACGTTAAGTTCTTGTTGAATGTTGTGTCAGCTTTAGAGGCTCATAAGTTGATGAATTCCGGTTTTGGGGCTTACTTAGCTTATGTGATGAATCCGAATATGAGTGAGGTCAGACCGAAGGACATTAGGATAGTTTGTGATTTTCTTGATGTGTTTCTTGAAGAGTTACCAGGTTTGCCTCCTGACAGAGAGGTAGAGTTTGTGATTGAGATTGTTTCAGGGTTTACTCCAGTTTCTATAGCTCCATATCGTATCGCTCCGAAAGAGTTGAAAGAATTGAAAAGTCAGCTTCAAGAGTTATTAGACCGTGGTTTCATTAGGCCTAGTAGTTCGCCTTGGGGTGCTCCTGTGTTGTTTGTAAAGAAGAAAGATGGCAGCATGCAAATGTGTATTGACTATAGGCAGTTGGATCAGTTGACCATGAAGAACAAGTATATGTTGCCTCGTATAGATGATATGTTTCATCAGTTGAGGGGTGCTTCAGTGTTCTCGAAGATAGATTTTAGGTCAGGGTAATATCAGTTGAAAGTAGAGTGTGATGTTCCGAAAAAAACTTTTAGGACTAGATATGGTCACTATGAGTTCCTTGTGATGTCGTTTGGGCTCACGAATGCACCAACAAAATTAATGGATATGATGAAAAGAGTTTTCAGAGACTATCTAGACCGTTTTGTAGTTGTTTTCATAGATGACATCCTTGTATACTCGAGATAAGAAGAAGAGCATGATGAGCACTTGAGACTTGTTTTACAGAGATTGATGACTAACCGCTTGTATGCAAAGTTGAGAAAATGCGAGTTCTGGATTCGAGAAGTGGTGTTTCTTCGCCATGTTGTGTCTGCTGAAGGTATCCGTGTTGATCCGACGAAGATTGAGGCTATTGTTGAGTGGAAACAACCTAAGTCAGTGACTAAGATTAGGAGTTTCCTAGGATTAGCCGGTTACTATAGGAGATTCGTTGATGGTTTCTCTAGAGTAGCTGCTCCGCTGACTAAATTGGTTCAAAAAGGAGTTAAGTTCAAGTGGTCAGATGCGAGACAGAAGGCTTTTGGGGAATTGAAAGAAGCTTTGACGAATGCTCCAGTGTTAGTGCAACCAGTTTCAGGTAAAGAATTTGTGATCTATAGTGATGCTTCCTACGTAGGTTTAGATTGTGTCCTAATGCAAGAAAGAAGAGTTGTTGCCTATGCTTCGAGATAGTTAAAAGTGCATGAGAAAGAGGGATGCTCTTGATGTTAAGATGTGTGAAAGAGAGGGCATTATTAAAGCCGAGGTACAATTTTTTAGGATAAAGATGGAATATATGAAGGCAAATATGTTTATATCCAGAGCTGCTATGAAGAGTGGCATAGTGGGTAGTGCACCCAAACCTAAGAAGGATGTGGATAATTTCTTGTGATGCATGGACCACCACTTTCGAGCCATGAGCATCGGGAATGATGTCGACAAGGTAAATACTGCTAGTGTTTCTTTAACTGATGTCACTCATTTGTGGTGGTGTGATAGGTGCTCCGATGAGAAACCATGGGCACTATCGTTGGAACCTGGAGAGAGTTCTAGGTCGAGTTAAAGTAGAAGTTTTACTTGGGGAATAGTGAGAGAGAGGCGCGATCCAAGCTTATGAGACTTAAGCACGATGGATCCATTCGAGAGTATGTTCGGGGGTTTAGCGAGTTGCAACTTTAAATCCCGAACATGATTGAGGAAGATGATTTTTCACGTTTTTTGATGGATTGAAGCCATGGTCCGAGACCAATTTAGAGCAGATGGATATATAGGAACTTTCTAAAGCACTAGCAGTTGTGCAGTTGTTGGTTAAGTTTGATGGAAAAATTCTGAAAGGTCCAAGTCTTCCAAGCTCCAAGACAAAGGCACTGGTCGGGGAAACGAAGAGGGGAAATTGAGTGACGTGACCGTGGAACTCCAAATCAATCGATTTAGATGATTGCGATTTTTTCTTAGTTTAAGTTAACTTGATCAAATTAATGAGTTCCTTGTCCATTTTGCTGATTGTGTTTACACCTTGGATTCTCACAAACAATGCATCATTTCAATTTATTAAGACGCGAGGGTAGAGACCAATAAGCTAATTGTCATTCAACTTGACAAATATGTTACTTGGAGGAAAATATAATTTTGGAGGCTAGCGTTGATGAGAAGACCTTGGAAGGGCTTGAGAAGCCAAAGACTTCCAAAGACATGAAACATGTCTAGCTGGGAGAGGGACTACCACCTATGGACAAGGGGGATAAGGCGTCAAATTTCAAGGGAAAAGAAGGGCTGATGTGTGATGAATTACCAGTGGGCTTACCACCTAAGAGAGTGGTGGATGATGCATCAAACTTCATGGGTGAAGGGTTGATGAAAATTAGAGTAAATGAGATCGAGTATAAACCAATTGAGGCATCTCAAACACGTTGATAGTGTTTTCCAGTTTGATTTTTTAATTTTGTTGGGTGTAGGGTGAAAAAGACCTAACCCATCAAGTACTAGAGGTGCGAAGAATTGGTGAGGACACAAAAAGGTCTTTTAAATTTCAACGTGGTGGCATCCAAGTCTTTGTTCGAGGATCGATGGGGTCCAAAAAAGACAAATCACAACTAGTAAGAGAGGGCTCTTACGACCAAGATGTACACAATGACGTGAAAGATGATATTACATGACGATATAGGCCAAGTCGAGCAATCCTTATGGGGGACAACCCGACACGATGATAAGTTGGGAGCAAGTCGAGGTGTTGAGGGAAATCTAAGACTAATCAGCCCAAGTTCATTCTGTGGACTCGACAAGGGTGTTGCTGAATTTGGTGGGCCTAAAACACATGCGCACATCGCTGCCAAGAGGTTCTTTGCAATGTTTTGGACTTGCCTAGAGCACCTGACTTGGATCGATACTTGGAGAATACAAGAAAGTCTTATCACATTGGACTTGATGAGAGAATGGACGACATCTTTTCATGGAATATTCTAAAGGATAAGTACATTTACCAATGTGAGCATCCATGTGAACGCTATAATGAGGAAAGTAATAATATTGTGGTACGGTTTCCTTAGCTAGTTAGAATTTTGTTGGTGGTATTTTATCATAGTCGTTGATGTAAATCAATCTAGATCGTTCATTGTAAGGAGACTAAACTATAAATAAAGAGTTTTCTCACCTCATTTGTATCACACATCATTTGAGAAAAATTAAAGTATGTGCTCTAAAAGTTGTCTTTTTCTTTGTGTTCTTTTTTTGTTTTTGTTGTCTTCTCATTTGTTTGTTTTCGTTCATAAAAGTCTTAGTGCTCCTTTCGTTCCATCCATTATTTCGTTACTGTTACTAACTTGGTAACTTTAAAAAAGACAAAATATTTTATGCACCTTTAACATTCACATTTAACTTATATTTTTTTGAAACTTTAAGATTATACTGATTTAAATAAAGGGTAAAGTACTCAAATGGTAACTAAACTTTGTTTAAAAATTTAAAACGGCAACCAAACTTTCAAAAGTTACATATTGACAATTCAACTTTATATTTTGTTACAAAAAGATCACTCTACTGTTGATAGACGTTAAATGGGGTCACATTACAATTACGGAAATTTGAATAATAGCACATTCAGTCTTCTAACTTTGTACATTCAATCAATTTAGTCATAATTTGAAAAAAAAAATATTTATTAATTTTTCCTCCAACTAAATGGTTACACGTGTCATCATCAAGTTGAAGGAAAATAAATAAAAAAAAAATGGGAGTATTGCGGTTTAAACCAGGATATTGTAGATTAAAATGACCATGCATCACCACTAAAGTAAAGCCTTGCTCTGGCTATAAAAAAACAACAAATATAGTATATATGTTAAAATAACAGCCCCACTGCCGTCAAAACGATGACACAATACCAGATAATTTCATTATATTTCCTCGAATCAGCCATTCCTAAATGAATTCATCAATTTTCTCAAGCTTTGATAGTGTTGGGGAGTTTGATTGCTCTTTTTTTTTCAAGGATTAACTAAACTGGTAAAGTTTCTTTGAATTTTGGTTTCCCTTGTTCTATTTTTTTTTCTTTTTATTGATTTTTTATCCAATTATCTGTTAAAAATAGGGGTTCAATCAATTTGACTTTATTTGCTCTTCGTGGGTAAATCATCGTTATTGGTTTCTTTCACAATGCGAATGGATATAATGTTTGGAGATGAGATGAAAAGACCTCAACCTTCATATGACATAATGATGCTTTCGATGCTTGTTATTTACAGTGAAGAAAGCATGACAGACAATTTGAGAATGGTACATGACTGATGACTTTGTATTGATGTATTATGTTTTTATATTTTTGGATGGTCCTCTATTTTCTATTAATGCGACATCTATGAAGAGGCTTCAACTTTCAGATGACACTTTTCTTTTTTTGATACTTTCCAATTTCACAGAAGATAGCGTGAAAGGTGGCCTGAAAATTGGAGATGAATTGTTTTTTATGCTTCTAATTTTATGTTTTCTCTAATATTGCATCCATGGTGTTTTCCCGATTTTCAAATAATTGTATTTGCTCAATGCTCAATATTTTCACCACATATAGCAACAACAATGCTCAATATTTTTAACCGCCATTTAACCCGTTGTAGTAACCCATTTTAATATTTAAACCCAAATAAATTATCATAACCCATAACCCATTTACAACCCATGACCCAAACTCTTTTGAACCCAATACCCCTTTTATACATTAAACCCATTTACCCGGCCCAACAATAGAACCCATTACCCAAAACCTAAACTAAACCTAATATTCTACCCTAACCCTAGCCGCCGCCACTAATAACTGATCTGCCGTCGCCACGAAGCCGAGCCGCCACCACGAAGCTGAGCCGAGCACTGCTCTGTCCGCGTCATCGCCACGTGGCCGCTTCACCTGCATACAACGAAAGAAGTCAGTAATAATTTCTGAAAATTTTTCAGATCTGAAAACTGATAAAAAATTGTAATGTTTTATCTTTTTGTGGCTTTTTCGGTTATAAAAACCGAATGAATCAAGTTGTAAAAGGGTGTCTCTTTTGGGGGAAATAAAAAAGAAACAAAGTATTCGATCCAAGACTTGTATATCCACAGTCGAAAAAAACAATTAAAAGGTAAAATATTTTTTAAAAATCGAAAGGTTTTTCCTAGATCTACACAAATAGAGAGGGAGTTGGAGAAATCTAACCTTAGATTCGGGTTCACCACGCAAAACCGAGTCGGAAACCACCCTTACATGCCGTTCCGGCAACCGGAGACGGCGGCTTCCGTCGCCGGCGACGACGCTCCGCGGCGGCCGACGACACCAGACGGACGGGCAGAGGGAGAGTAGAGAGCCCTGAAATTTTTGTTTTGGTTCAAATGACAATCAAATGATTTTTTTGGAATAAAAGGGGTATTTAAACAACGGCCAAAACGACGTCGTTTCAAGCTTTTGTCCGAATACGCGACCAGACCCGGTCACCAGATCCGCGTGATTTTAAGCTGAGGGGGAAATTGCGCACGTGGCCATCCAACTTCTCGTATCCTTATGATTCTGCCCTTTTGTTTTGTTTTCCTTTCATTTTAGTCACCGTTCTTTCTTTATTTTTTTTTGCCCTTTTATTTCTTTTTTCTTTCAATTCTGCCACTGCCTTTATTATTATTATTATTATTATTATTATTATTATTATTATTATTATTATTATTATTATTATTATTATTATTATTATTATTATTATTATTATTATTATTATTATTATTATTATTATTATTATTATTATTATTATTATTATTATCGTTTCTACCAAAATTTTGCTTACAGGTTTTAAGGGATTATCGTAAAAATCATGCTCCGGGCGTTGGAGTGTTATTTTTCGTTAATTCCATTATTAAATTATTATTTGACATTACTTTTTAAATAATATTTTTATTTTATTTTAGGGGAGACCATGCTCTGGGCGTTGGAGTGTATATCCCTTTCTTTGAATTTTTATTTTTAAATTTTATTTTAGCTTTTATGGGATCACCTTATTAAATAAAATTCGAATCTTTAAGTTCCGTCATTAAAACAATTTGTAACCGACTAGGTACCAATTTTTGGGCGTTGTGGGGGTGCTCACCCTTCCCCACACGTAATCGACTCCCGAACCTGTTTTTCTGGTTTCGCAGACCAAAACTCGTTGTTTTAATAAAAACAAGTTTTATTAAAATAACCGGATTTTTCAGGTGTTCCAATCACACCTAAAGTAAAACTAAGGATTGGTGGCGACTCACCCGTTGTTACAGCTTGGCGACTCTGCTGGGGAACTTTTTTTCGAGAGTCAAGCCACAAGTCGGTTACCCTTTGCTTTATTGAGTAGAAAATATTAATTCGGTTTAATTTAATTTTGTGATCCCATTTTAAGATATATATATATATATATAAAAAAATTTTATAAATTGATTTTTTTAGGGTTTCATATCATGAGCTCTCGGCCCGGGCTCCGTCCATTGAGTGGGAGCGAGAAACCACGCCTTCGTGAGGTACCGCCTCCGTGTAGGATGGTGAATCCCTTCCGAGATATTGGTCCCTTTGTCTTCGTCAGACTCTCGTCTCCGTGCAGACCTAGAGACCCGTATCCCCCTGAATTGATGATTCGGGTACCCTTTGTAGAACCGAACCCCATATAGTGAACCGTAAGAGCCTACCTTGTAAAAGAAAACATGCCGAATCTCTGCCCATCTAGAGAGTCACCTTGTAGGTGCATGCTAGAGAAAGTGGGGGGTTATTTCTAGTAACGCATTTTAATTTTCAGTTTTATTTATCCTTTTATTTATTTATTCTCCTTGTGATATATTATGCTAACGACATGTCTATATTTATGCAAAATAAGCATGCGGGTAGATATTATGTTTGGGTAGGATTTGTTTTTCTTCTCAAAGCATGTTGGGTAGAAAAGTATGCTTGGGTAGGCTGTATATATTCATTTTCTTTATTTTCCTTGATTATTTTCGTGTACTAACTATTTTTCTTTTTTCTGTTGTTTATATTTTCTTCCACTATGCATTCCACATGCATGACATAAAAGGTATTGATTCAAGAATGAACTTCAATTTAGAAAACTTTCACCATGAATAAAGGGACATGTGATCAGATCAGAAATGTTACGGATATGAGCCCGCCCTAAAGATATTTCCTAGCAAAGGCCTTCAAGAAGGACCAACAAGTGGGCTTCTACGGCTCAATATTATCTGTAAACTTTGACACGTGATGTAACGAGCCCCTTACCTAATAAAGTTGTCTTTTGATGATCATTTTCGAACCAATACCTCATTGCATTCATGTTTATATTTAAAGTCACGCATAAGCATCATTTTGCATACATTCACATTACATTGCTTAATCATTTTTTGGTCAAGCTTCTGATTTCAAGAGAACTTCGATCACAGTGATTTTGGGGCATTCGAGTTAGTCAAGTCAGCATCAACTTCTCGCAAAGATAATGGATGATCGTTTAGAGAGAGTTGAGAAGGCACGCGAAGATATAAAGAACGACATGGAGCAGAACTTGGAAAAAGCACAACAAACAACACGCGACCACATTTCACAGGCACAAGCGGATTTACTGGCCAAGATGGCTTCGATGTTGACAGGTAAAGAGGGAAAAGGATTGGTCATAGACCCCAATGCTTTACAAAATTTAGGAGCTTCTCCGCAAGTATCGTCTTCGATCCAAAAGAAAGAAGGTCCTCTGGCCGGGTCTTCGTTGCATCAAGAAATAAATAATGCTAGCCATCATGCATTCCCCAGCTCTGATAAAGTGGATAAAGTTGTGGTTGAACTACCCAAGCAACTGGAAGACTGGTGCCAGTGGCTTGAGAATCGACTTAAAGTTGCAGAAGGGGCAAATTCATTCTACGAAGTAGATGCAAGAAAATTAAGCTTAGTCCCTGACCTGGTGTTACCTCACAAATTCAAAATGCCCGAGTTTGAAAAAGTTCGATGGAACGACCTCCCCGCTCGCCCACGTCACTATGTTCTGTCAAAAGATGACAGGGCACGTTGATAATGATGACCTTTTAATACACTGCTTTCAAGATAGTCTAAAAGGGTCTGCTGCTAGGTGGTACAATCAACTTAGCCGAGACAAGATAAAATCATGGAAGGATATGGCCAAAGCCTTTACAGAGCAATACAAACACGTAGCGGACATAAAGGATGTTGCTGCGCAAGTACAACCACCATTACTTGAAAGGGAGATAACATCTATTTTCATTGGAACTCTAGAAGGCCCGTTCTTAGAACATATGTTGGGAAATGCAACCAAGAATTTTGAGGACCTTGTAATGTCAGGCGAGCTCATAGGAGAAGCCATTAAACAAGGAAAAATCATAGATTCTAATAATACGATCACCAGAGAAGAAGGAAGATCAAAAGTTCATATGGTGGGATTTTATCCATCCAATCAATTCTCGGGTCAATCGTACTCACGTCGACCTATCGTGTCTTAGAGAGTGGTCTACCCAATTCCAATGACTTATACAGAGTTGCTTCCAATGCTTGTTGAGAAAAACATGTTGGCTCCTGTTCAGTCAAAGCCAAAAAAGCCTCATTACCCAGAGAGTTATGATATTGATGCTGTATGCGATTATCATTTGGGAAGCACAGGCCACACTTCCGAGAATTGCGGAGCACTGAGGAACAAGGTTCAAAATCTGATTGAAAATGGCACTTTGAAATTCAATAACGGAATCCTAGAGATGAACCGATGAGAGAATAATGTTATATCTGTTTGGGGCATAGACACCTTTTCAAGGCATCTTTGTAGTTTAAATCTCTGTTTGAGTAATGCTTAGAACGTACCTTTTGCCTAAGCCCAAAGGGAAAAATGGAATCTTTTGTAAGGGCATGTTTTAAAAAACCACGCACTTTGGAAAATATTTTCTTCAAATTTTTTCATGCATTTTTGCATACATGTATATACATTTTTCAGAAGCAACATTGATTCTAATCCGATGGTTGATTCTGAGCAACCCTGTGTCTAGACGAAATCGAAAGTGTGAAGATGGAAGAGATGTGACATATCTTCCAATCCATTTAGGCCTACGAAAGGACATTTAATTGAGACATGGAAAGATCTTGAACACAAATTTTGAATGATTTTTTTCCTCTCAAACATCGTTGTCTATGTATAACATGATACTCTTCACTGCCAAAAACCAAGCACGAAAGAAACACCACCTCTTCCGTGATTATAAGCCCTGGCCCACATCACGTCTTTAAAGATATTCCACCTTATGGGGTTATCCTTTATTCAAAGATTTGAAAAATCCTAATGCTTGACTGAGATCTGAAAAAGGGAATGATAAAATTGGCGGAGTTTGTGAGTCAATGAGAGACACCAAAATTGGGTAGAAATTAGGCATATGGGAAATGACCTTAAGCTTAATGGTTTGGAAGATACTTCACATCTTCAGACATCAACATCTGAGGTCTGCTAGACACAAGTTATGCTCAAGATGACCCTCGGCAAATGAGTTCAAAGACGCTCCTGCACATGGGGCCCCACCTTTTGAAAAACCATTCGTTCAGACATTACACTTTTAGAGATTTAAACTACCGAGAATCGAGACAAGTGTCTATTTAGATCCAAGGGTGGAACCTTCAAAGATACTCAATGACGATGATACCCATGCCTGAAAATGAGTGGGGCATTCAAAGGACATGACCAATGATTCTCCTTGAAAAGAAGAAAAGAAATGATTTCAAGTTCGCAAGAGAACGAGGTCAGCAAAATTTGATAGGCAAATTTTTGTTGGGGCAAAATTTTTTAACAAGATCAGAGAATTGAATTCAGCCAAAAAAGGACTTCTGTAAGTATTCCATGCATCTATAAAAGCATATACATCATTATATCATCAAATTTCACACATAATAGTTGCCGTGAAAAGGTTATAACTCGAAGGTTCCAATAAAAGTTTCATGCATCTTTGCATCATCACAAAAGCAAGCACATGAACATCATCAGCATAAATACTATCAGGAGCTAACTTGGAACTTGTTACTTAAAGATTTTCCTAAACACCGTCCTTTCTTAAGGACACCTTTTTTTTTTCAGAATTTGAGTTTCTTAACTCCGTCCTTTCTTAAGGGCACTTTTTCTCAAAAACACGAGTTTCTTAACTCCGTCCTTTCTTAAGGACACCTTTTTTCTGAATTTGAGTTTCTTAACTCCGTCCTTTCTTAAGGGCACTTTTTCTCAAAATTGGAATTTATTAACTTCGTCCTTTCTTAAGGGCACTTTTTCTCAAAAACACGAGCTTCTTAACTCCGTCCTTTCTTAAGGGCACTTTTTCTCAAAAATAAGAGTTTCTTAACTTCGTCCTTTCTTAAGGGCACATTTTCTCGAAAACACGAGTTTCTTAACTCCGTCCTTTCTCAAGGACACCTTTTCTCAAAATTGGAGTTTCTTAACTTTGTTCTTTCTTAAGGACACTTTTTTTATAAAAAAAATTAAAGTTTCTTAACTCCGTTCTTTCTCAAGGATAACTTTTCTCAAAGCAAGAGTTTCTTAACTTCGTCCTTTCTTAAGGTCACATTTTCTCAAAACAAGAGTTTTCTTTTAACTCTGCCCTTTCTTAAGGACACATTTTTTTAAATTTCGTCATTTCTTAAGGATACTTTTTCTCAAAAATTGGGTTTTCTTAATTCCATCCTTTCTTAAGGATAGTCTTAAAAATGTGAATTTCTCAACTTCGTCTTCTCATGAGGATCAAAACTATTTTGGAAAGTCCAACAGAAATATCGGCACAACGTGCTTAAACACGGTCAAGTTTAAGACAAAGGGGCAATTCAAATATCCATCGAAAATCCATTGTCACAAATGGTCGAAGGAAAATAAATCCTTTGGAAAAATCCAATCTCATGATTGATCCAAACTGATTGTACCCAGGGGAATGGTACAACTAGCCTGGAACAAACGGCTACCGGTAAAAGCAAATCAAAACCGTTGATCCCTGTGCATTTGGGAAAAATGCAAATCCGAAAGCCGACAAAAATGTAGGCATAACGTGCTAAACACGGTTAAGTTTAAGAGAATGGATAATTCAGATGTCCATCGAAAATCCATTGTCACGAATGGTCCAAGGAAAATAAATCCTTGGGAAAAATCCAATCTCATGATTGGTCCAAACTGATTGTACCCAGGGGAATGGTACAACTAGCCCGGAGCAAACAGCTACCGGTAAAGGCAAATCAAATCCGTTCATCCCTGTGCATTTGGGGAAAATGCAAAAGAAGTGTAAACGAAGGACACTCTTCCTTGTCTCGTTGAAGGGATTCTAGTACAAATCAGATCTTCTCGCATCAATAGAATTGCAAATGATCGACCCTTCTTTAGATCTTCTCGCATCAATGGAGTTGCAGTAGATCGCCCCTTTTTAGATCTTCTCGCATCAATGGAGTTGCAGTAGATCAACCCTTCTTTAGATCTTCTCGCATCAATGGAGTTGCAGTAGATCGCCCCTTTTCAGATCTTCTCGCATCAATGGAATTGCAGTAGATCGACCCCTTCTTCAGATCTTCTCGCATCAATGGAGTTGCAGTAGATCGCCCATTTTCAGATCTTCTCGCATCAATGGAGTTGCAGTAGATCAACCCTTCTTCAGATCTTCTCGCATCAATGGAGTTGCAGTAGATCGCCCATTTTCAGATCTTTTCGCATCAATGGAGTTGCAGTAGATCGACCCTTCTTTAGATCTTCTCGCATCAATGGAGTTGCAGTAGATCGCCCCTTTTCAGATCTTTTCGCATCAATGGAGTTGCAGTAGATCGCCCCTTTTCAGATCTTCTCGCATCAATGGAGTTGCAGTAGATCGACCCTTCATCAGATCTTCTCGCATCAATGGAGTTGCAGTAGATCGCCCCTTTTCAGATCTTCTCGCATCAATGGAGTTGCAGTAGATCGCCGCTTTTCAGATCTTCTCGCATCAATGGAGTTGCAGTAGATCGACCCTTCTTTAGATCTTCTCGCATCAATGAAGTTGCAGTAGATCGCCCCTTTTCAGATCTTCTTGCATCAATGGAGTTGCAGTAGATCGCCCCTTTTCAGATCTTCTCGCATCAATGGAGTTGCAGTAGATAGACCCTTCATCAGATCTTCTCGCATCAATGGAGTTGCAGTAGATCGCCCCTTTTCAGATCTTCTCGCATCAATAGAGTTGCAGTAGATCGCCCTTTTTTAGATCTTCTCGCATCAATGGAGTTGCAGTAGATCGACCCTTCATCAGATCTTCTCGCATCAATGGAGTTGCAGTAGATCGCCCCTTTTCAGATCTTCTCGCATCAATGGAGTTGCAGTAGATCGCCCCTTTTCAGATCTTCTCGCATCAATGGAGTTGCAGTAGATCGACCCTTCATCAGATCTTCTCGCATCAATGGAGTTGCAGTAGATCGCCCCTTTTCAAATCTTCTCGCATCAATAGAGTTGCAGTAGATCGACCCTTCATCAGATCTTCTCGCATCAATGGAGTTGCAGTAGATCGCCCATTTTCAGATCTTCTCGCATCAATGGAGTTGCAGTAGATTGACCCCTTCTTCAGATCTTCTCGCATCAATGGAGTTGCAGTAGATCGCCCATTTTCAGATCTTCTCGCATCAATGGAGTTGCAGTAGATCGACCTTTCTTTAGATCTTCTCGCATCAATGGAGTTGCAGTAGATGGCCCATTTTCAGATCTTCTCGCATCAATGGAGTTGCAGTAGATCGACCCTTCTTTAGATCTTCTCGCATCAATGAAGTTGCAGTAGATCGCCCCTTTTCAGATCTTCTTGCATCAATGGAGTTGCAGTAGATCGCCCCTTTTCAGATCTTCTCGCATCAATGGAGTTGCAGTAGATAGACCCTTCATCAGATCTTCTCGCATCAATGGAGTTGCAGTAGATCGCCCCTTTTCAGATCTTCTCGCATCAATAGAGTTGCAGTAGATCGCCCTTTTTTAGATCTTCTCGCATCAATGGAGTTGCAGTAGATCGACCCTTCATCAGATCTTCTCGCATCAATGGAGTTGCAGTAGATCGCCCCTTTTCAGATCTTCTCGCATCAATGGAGTTGCAGTAGATCGCCCCTTTTCAGATCTTCTCGCATCAATGGAGTTGCAGTAGATCGACCCTTCATCAGATCTTCTCGCATCAATGGAGTTGCAGTAGATCGCCCCTTTTCAAATCTTCTCGCATCAATAGAGTTGCAGTAGATCGACCCTTCATCAGATCTTCTCGCATCAATGGAGTTGCAGTAGATCGCCCATTTTCAGATCTTCTCGCATCAATGGAGTTGCAGATGATCGACCCCTCTTCAGATCTTCTCGCATCGATAGAGTTGCAGATGATCGACCCTTCCTCAGATCTTCTTGCATCAATGGAGTTGCAGATGATCGAGCCTTCTTCAGATCTTCTCGCATCTATAGAGTTGCAGTGGATCAATATTTCTCCTCCAGATCAAGCTACCTTGTTAAGTGTTCTATGTTACAAATGGATCAAGTTTTGTAGACCTCGCCGCTCTGTTAGTGTTGCAGCTAGGTCATGTTTTCTACAAGTGTTGCTTCACCATTAGAGTCGTGGCAAACCAAAGTTATGAGCTCCTACAACAGATCTCCTCCTCTTGAAGATTTTGTTTATTAGGGCGGCTGAGCGGATCAGTGAAGCAGAAAAGAATGTGCCAAGAAGAAAAGAGCCAAACCAGACCAAATTAAAATGGGTTCCTTCTTGTCTTTGCTTCATT
Organism: Hibiscus tridactylites; assembly: GCA_958450335.1. Lineage (NCBI taxonomy): Eukaryota > Viridiplantae > Streptophyta > Magnoliopsida > Malvales > Malvaceae > Hibiscus > Hibiscus tridactylites. The sequence continues at coordinate 43,874,142 of OY288281.1, forward strand.
GTCGTTATACAACAATAAGCAAAGAGGGGCAGTTGTAGTAACCCATTTTAATATTTAAGGAAAACTACACTAGTGACCACCGAAGATATTGGGGATACCTATTTGAACCACCGAACTAAAAAAACGTCAATCACACCACCAAACTTATTAAATCAACCTATTTTGACCACCGCCGTTAAAAAATTAACGGTGGAGTGACGGAACTGCCACGTGGCAGTTGATGGGTATATTTAAAAATTACACATTTGATCCCTGTTATTTACACATTCTTTCAATTTAGTCCTAATTTTCAATTAATAAAATAATAAATTATTTAATTAAGTGGTGACACGTGTCAAGACTTTATTGGAGGATTTTAATTATTTATATTTAATTTTATTAATTTGTTTTCCCCCTCCAATCAGGTGGTGACACGTGTCACAACCAATTTAGAGGAGAAAAATAATTTTTCACTCACATGCGTGCTGGGGGACTCGAACCTAGGTCTCCCAGGTGTAAAGGCAGTAACTCTGCCACTGCACCAAGCACATCCTTGTGTTATAATTCTCCAGATATAATATATATCTCTTATTAGTTTCTACATTTATAAACCAAAAGCTCAAACCCTAAACACTAATTTCACATACATATAAATCCTAAACCCTAAACTCTAACCCTAAATATTTCAAATTAAACCTCAAACCCTAAAATTTTCAAATTAATTTCATGCTAAATATTTTAAATTAAACCCTAAACTCAAACCCTAAATTTTTCAAATTAATTCCATGTTAAATATTTCAAATTAAGCCTTAAACCATAAACCCTAAATATTTCAAATTAAACCCCAAACCCTAACCTTAAACCCTAAATTTCAAATTAATTACACGATAAATATTTAGGGTTTAATTTGAAATATTTAGCGTGAAATTAATTTGAAATATTTAGGGTTTAGGGTTTATATTAAAATAGTTAGCGTGTAATTAATTTGAAATTTTTAGGGTTTAAGGTTAAGGGTTTGGGGTTTAATTTGAAATATTTAGCGTAAAAATAATTTGAAATATTTAGGGTTTAGGGTTTAAGGCTTAATTTGAAATATTTAGTGTGGAATTAATTTGAAATTTTTAGGGTTTGGGGTTTGGGGTTTAGGGTTTAGGATATTTAGCATGGAATTAATTTAAAAATTTTAGGGTTTGAGGTTTAATTTGAAATATTTAGGGTTAGAGTTTAAGGTTTAGGATTTATATATGTGAAATTAGTGTTTAGGGTTTGAGCTTTTGGCTTATAAATGTAGAAACTAATAAGAGATATATATATTATATGTGGAGAATTATAGCACAAAGATGTGCTTGGTGTAGTGGAAGAACTGCTGCATTTACACCTGGGAGACCCAGGTTCGAGTCCCCCAGCACGCATGTAAGTGAAATATTGTTTCTGATTGGAGGGGGAAAACAAATTAATAAAATCAACTATAAATAATTAAAATCCTCCAATAAGGTGTCGACACGTGTCACCACTTAATTAAATAATTTATTATTTTATTAATTGAAAATTAGGACTAAATTGAAAGAATGTGTAAATAACAGGGACCAAATGTGTAATTTTTAAATATACCCATCAACTGCCACGTGGCAGTTCCGTCACTCCACCGTTAGGTTTTTAACGGCGGTGGTCAAAATAGGTTGATTTAATAAGTTTGGTGGTGTGATTGACGTTTTTTTTAGTTCGGTGGTTCAAATAGGTATCCCCAATATCTTCGGTGGTCACTGGTGTAGTTTTCCCTAAATATTAAAATGGGTTACTACAGCTGCCCCTCTTTTACAGATTTAAACTACCGAGAATCGAGACAAGTGTCTATTTAGATCCAAGGGTGGAACCTTCAAAGATACTCAATGACGATGATACCCATGCCTGAAAATGAGTGGGGCATTCAAAGGACATGACCAATGATTCTCCTTGAAAAGAAGAAAAAAAATGATTTCAAGTTCGCAAGAGAACGAGGTCAGCAAAATTTGATAGGCAAATTTTTGTTGGGGCAAAATTTTTGAACAAGATCAGAGAATTGAATTCAGCCAAAAAGGACTTCTGTAAGTATTCCACGCATCTATAAAAGCATATACATCATAATATCATCAAATTTCACACATAATAGTTGTCGTGAAAAGGTTATAACTCGAAGGTTCCAATAAAAGTTTCATGCATCTTTGCATCATCACAAAAGCAAGCACATGAACATCATCTGCATAAATACTATCAGAAGCTAACTTGCAACTTGTTACTTAAAGATTTTTCTAAACACCGTCCTTTCTTAAGGACACCTTTTTTTCAGAATTTGAGTTTCTTAACTCCGTCCTTTCTTAAGGACACCTTTTTTTTCTAAATTTGAGTTTCTTAACTCCGTCCTTTCTTAAGGGCACTTTTTCTCAAAATTGGAATTTATTAACTTCGTCCTTTCTTAAGGGCACTTTTTCTCAAAAACACGAGCTTCTTAACTCCGTCCTTTCTTAAGGGCACTTTTTCTCAAAAATAAGAGTTTCTTAACTCCGTCCTTTCTTAAGGGCACATTTTCTCGAAAACACGAGTTTCTTAACTCCGTCCTTTCTCAAGGACACCTTTTCCCAAAATTTGAGTTTCTTAACTTTGTTCTTTCTTAAGGACACTTTTTAAAAAAAAAATTAAAGTTTCTTAACTCCGTTCTTTCTCAAGGATAACTTTTCTCAAAGCAAGAGTTTCTTAACTTCGTCCTTTCTTAAGGACACATTTTCTCAAAACAAGAGTTTTCTTTTAACTCTACCCTTTCTTAAGGACACATTTTTTTAAATTTCGTCATTTCTTAAGGATACTTTTTCTCAAAAATTGGGTTTTCTTAATTCCATCCTTTCTTAAGGATAGTCTTAAAAATGTGAATTTCCCAACTTCGTCTTCTCATGAGGACCAAAACTATTTTGGAAAGTCCGACAGAAATATCGGCACAACGTGCTTAAACACGGTCAAGTTTAAGACAAAGGGGCAATTCAAATATCCATCGAAAATCCATTGTCACAAATGGTCGAAGGAAAATAAATCCTTTGGAAAAATCCAATCTCATGATTGGTCCAAACTGATTGTACCCAGGGGAATGGTACAACTAGCCTGGAGCAAACGGCTACCGGTAAAGGCAAATCAAAACCGTTGATCCCTGTGCATATGGGAAAAATGCAAATCCGAAAGCCGACAGAAATGTAGGCATAACGTGCTAAACACGGTTAAGTTTAAGAGAATGGATAATTCAGATGTCCATCGAAAATCCATTGTCACGAATGGTTTAAGGAAAATAAATCCTTGGGAAAAATCCAATCTCATGATTGGTCCAAACTGATTGTACCCAGGGGAATGGTACAACTAGCCCGGAGCAAACGGCTACCGGTAAAGGCAAATCAAATCCGTTCATCCCTGTGCATTTGGGGAAAATGCAAAAGAAGTGTAAACCAAGGACACTCTTCCTTGTCTCGTTGAAGGGATTCTAGTACAAATCAGATCTACTCGCATCAATAGAGTTGCAGATGATCGACCCTTCTTTAGATCTTCTCGCATCAATGGAGTTGCAGTAGATCGCCCCTTTTTAGATCTTCTCGCATCAATGGAGTTGCGGTAGATCAACTCTTCTTTAGATCTTCTCGCATCAATGGAGTTGCAGTAGATCGCCCCTTTTCAGATCTTCTCGCATCAATGGAGTTGCAGTAGATTGACCCCTTCTTCAGATCTTCTCGCATCAATGGAGTTGCAGTAGATCGCCCATTTTCAGATCTTCTCGCATCAATGGAGTTGCAGTAGATCGACCTTTCTTTAGATCTTCTCGCATCAATGGAGTTGCAGTAGATGGCCCATTTTCAGATCTTCTCGCATCAATGGAGTTGCAGTAGATCGACCCTTCTTTAGATCTTCTCGCATCAATGAAGTTGCAGTAGATCGCCCCTTTTCAGATCTTCTTGCATCAATGGAGTTGCAGTAGATCGCCCCTTTTCAGATCTTCTCGCATCAATGGAGTTGCAGTAGATAGACCCTTCATCAGATCTTCTCGCATCAATGGAGTTGCAGTAGATCGCCCCTTTTCAGATCTTCTCGCATCAATAGAGTTGCAGTAGATCGCCCTTTTTTAGATCTTCTCGCATCAATGGAGTTGCAGTAGATCGACCCTTCATCAGATCTTCTCGCATCAATGGAGTTGCAGTAGATCGCCCCTTTTCAGATCTTCTCGCATCAATGGAGTTGCAGTAGATCGCCCCTTTTCAGATCTTCTCGCATCAATGGAGTTGCAGTAGATCGACCCTTCATCAGATCTTCTCGCATCAATGGAGTTGCAGTAGATCGCCCCTTTTCAAATCTTCTCGCATCAATGGAGTTGCAGTAGATCGACCCTTCATCAGATCTTCTCGCATCAATGGAGTTGCAGTAGATCGCCCATTTTCAGATCTTCTCGCATCAATGGAGTTGCAGATGATCGACCCCTCTTCAGATCTTCTCGTATCGATAGAGTTGCAGATGATCGACCCTTCCTCAGATCTTCTCGCATCAATGGAGTTGCAGATGATCGAGCCTTCTTCAGATCTTCTCGCATCTATAGAGTTGCAGTGGGTCAATATTTCTCCTCCAGATCAAGCTACCTTGTTAAGTGTTCTATGTTACAAATGGATCAAGTTTTGTAGACCTCGCCGCTCTGTTAGTGTTGCAGCTAGGTCAAGTTTTCTGCAAGTGTTGCTTCACCATTAGAGTCGTGGCAAGCCAAAGTTATGAGTTCCTACAACAGATCTCCTCCTCTTGAAGATTTTGTTTATTAGGGCGGCTGAGCGGATCAGTGAAGCAGAAAAGAATGTTCCAAGAAGAAAAGAGCCAAACCAGACCAAATTAAAATGGGTTCCTTCTTGTCTTTGCTTCATTGTCGTTATACAACAATAAGCAAAGAGGGGCAGCTGTAGTTACCCATTTTAATATTTAGGGAAAACTACACCAGCGACCACCGAAGATATTGGGGATACCTATTTGAACCACCGAACTAAAAAAACGTCAATCACACCACCAAACTTATTAAATCAACCTATTTTGACCACCGCCATTAAAAAATTAACGGTGGAGTGACGGAACTGCCACGTGGCAGTTGATGGGTATATTTAAAAATTACACATTTGATCCCTGTTATTTACACATTCTTTCAATTTAGTCCTAATTTTCAATTAATAAAATAATAAATTATTTAATTAAGTGGTGACACTTGTCAAGACTTTATTGAAGGATTTTAATTATTTATATTTAATTTTATTAATTTGTTTTCCCCCTCCAATCAGGTGGTGACACGTGTCACCACCAATTTAGAGGAGAAAAACAAATTTTCACTCACATGCGTGCTGGGGGACTTGAACCTGGGTCTCCCAGGTGTAAAGGCAGTAACTCTGCCACTGCACCAAGCACATCATTGTGTTATAATTCTCCAGATATAATATATATCACTTATTAGTTTCTACATTTATAAACCAAAAGCTCAAACCCTAAACACTAATTTCACATATATATAAATCCTAAACCCTAAACTCTAACCCTAAATATTTCAAATTAAACCTCAAACCCTAAAATTTTCAAATTAATTTCACGCTAAATATTTTTAATTAAACCCTAAACTCAAACCCTAAAAATTTCAAATTAATTCCATGTTAAATATTTCAAATTAAGCCTCAAACCCTAAACCCTAAATATTTCAAATTAAACCCCAAACCCTAACCTTAAACCCTAAATTTCAAATTAATTACACGATAAATATTTAGGGTTTAATTTGAAATATTTAGCGTGAAATTAATTTGAAATATTTAGGGTTTAGGGTTTAAATTAAAATAGTTAGCGTGTAATTAATTTGAAATTTTTAGGGTTTGGAGTTTAATTTGAAATATTTAGCGTAAAAATAACTTGAAATATTTAGGGTTTAGGGTTTAAGGCTTAATTTGAAATATTTAGCGTGGAATTAATTTGAAATTTTTAGGGTTTGGGGTTTAGGGTTTAGGGTTTAGGATATTTAACGTGGAATTAATTTAAAATTTTTAGGGTTTGAGGTTTAATTTGAAATATTTAGGGTTAGAGTTTAGGGTTTAGGATTTATATATGTGAAATTAGTGTTTAGGGTTTGAGCTTTTGGCTTATAAATGTAGAAACTAATAAGAGATATATATATTATATGTGGAGAATTATAGCACAAAGATGTGCTTGGTGTAGTGGCAGAACTGCTGCATTTACACTTAGGAGACCCAGGCTCGAGTCCCCTAGCACGCATGTAAGTGAAATATTGTTTTTCTCCTCTAAATTGGAGGTGACACGTGTCACCACCTGATTGGAGGGAGAAAACAAATTAATAAAATTAACTATATAAATAATTAAAATCCTCCAATAAGGTGTCGACACGTGTCACCACTGAATTAAATAATTTATTATTTTATTAATTAAAAATTAGAACTAAATTGAAAGAATGTGTAAATAACAGGGACCAAATGTGTAATTTTTAAATATACCCATAACTGCCACGTGGCAGTTCCGTCACTCCACCGTTAGGTTTTTAACGGCGGTGGTCAAAATAGGTTGATTTAATAAGTTTGGTGGTGTGATTGACGTTTTTTTTTAGTTCGGTGGTTCAAATAGGTATCCCCAATATCTTCGGTGGTCACTGGTGTAGTTTTCCCTAATATTTAAACCCAAATAAATTATCATAACCCATAACCCATTTACAACCCATGACCGAAACCCTTTTGAACCCAATACCCCTTTTATACATTAAACCCATTTACCCGGCCCAACAATAGAACCCATTACCCAAAACCTAAACTAAACCTAATATTCTACCCTAACCCTAGCCGCCGCCACTGCTAACTGATTTGTCGCCGCCACGAAGCCGAGCCGCCGCCACGAAGCTGAGCCGAGCACCGCTCTGTCCGCGTCATCGCCACGTGGCCGCTTCACCTGCATACAACGAAAGAAGTCAGTAATAATTTCTGAAAATTTTTCAGATCAGAAAACTGATAAAAAATGTAATGTTTATCTTTTTGTGGCTTTTTCGGTTATAAAAACCGAATGAATCGAGTTGTAAAAGGGGGTCTCTTTTGGGGGAAATAAAAAAGAAACAAAGTATTCGATCCAAGACTTGCATATCCACAGTCGAAAAAAACAATTAAAAGGTAAAATATTTTTTAAAAACCGAAAGGTTTTTCCTAGATCTACACAAATAGAGAGGGAGTTGAAGAAATCTAACCTTAGATTCGGGTTCACCACGCAAAACCGAGTCGAAAACCACCCTTGCATGCCGTTCCGGCAACCGGAGACGGCGGCTTCCGTCGCCGGCGACGACGCTCCGCGGCGGCCGACGACACCAGACGGACGGGCAGAGGGAGAGTAGAGAGCCCTGAAATTTTTTTTGTTCCAATGACAACCAAATGATTTTTTTTGGAATAAAAGGGGTATTTAAACAACGGCCAAAACGACGTCGTTTCAAGCCTCTGAACGAATACGCAACCCGATCCGGTCACCAGATCCGCGTGATTTTAAGCTGAGGGGGAAATTGCGCACGTGGCCATCCAACTTCTCGTATCCTTATGATTCTGCCATTTTGTTTTGTTTTCCTTTCATTTTAGTCACCGTTCTTTCTTTCTTTATTTTTTTTGCCCTTTTATTTCTTTTTTCTTTCAATTCCGCCACTACCTTTATTATCATCATCATCATCATCATCATCATCATCATCATCATCATCATCATCATCATCATCATTATTATTATTATCGTTTCTACCAAAATTTTGCTTACAGGTTTTAAGGGATTATCGTGAAAATCATGCTCCGGGCGTTGGAGTGTTATTTTTCGTTAATTCCATTATTAAATTATTATTTGACATTACTTTTTAAATAATATTTTTATTTTATTTTAGGGGAGACCATGCTCCGGGCGTTGGAGTGTATATCCCTTTCTTTGAATTTTTATTTTTAAATTTTATTTTAGCTTTTTTGGGATCACCTTATTAAATAAAATTCGAATCTTTAAGTTCCGTCATTAAAACAATTTGTAACCGACTAGGTACTAATTTTTGGGCGTTGTGGGGGTGCTCACCCTTCCCCACACGTAACCGACTCCCGAACCTGTTTTTCTAGTTTCGCAGACCAAAACTCGTTGTTTTAATAAAAACAAGTTTTATTAAAATAACCGGATTTTTCAGGTGTTCCAATCGCACCTAAAGTAAAACTAAGGATTGGTGGCGACTCACCCGTTGTTACACCCGTAATTTGACATTTGGTGTTATCTTCTCGTGAATATTGAATCACATATTCTTTTGTTCTTTGTAAAATCTGTGTCAATAACAATATTTCCTTACATGTCTTAAGTTGATTATTATTGGACGAAATATAACCCAAAAGGAAATAATATATAATCATGGTGCTCAATATTGTTTTCAACTTGATAATCGAGAATCGGTGTTGTTGGCTTGTGATTGAAGTCGTTCCTATAAGCGAACCCGTTATCGAATTCCCATCAGTATCAAAGTGTGAGGAAATTGATGAATTCATTTGGGAATGATTGGTTCGAGAAAATGTAATGAAGTTATCAGCTATCGTGTCAGCGTTTTGAGGGAGTGGGGGGTGTTATTTTAACTTATATACTAATTCTTTTTGTTTTTTGTAAGCAAACTAAGGTTTTAGCCTAGTGGTGAGGTATGTTTCTTTCAACTTACAATACTCGGGTTCAAACCTTTTGATAATGACACATGTCACCATTTGATTATAGAAAAAATTAATAAATTATTTTTAATTAAAAATATAACTAATTTTAAAGAATATGTAAATAATGATAGCTAAATTTATTATTATTTTTTAAATTAGGACTGAATTGATTAAATGTGCAAACTTGAAGCATTAAACGTGCTATTATTCGAATTTCTGTAATTGCAACGTTATCCCATTTAACGTCTATTAACGGTCGACTGACCGTTTTATAACAAAACATAAAGTTTAATTGTCATTTTATAACTTTTAAAACTTTGACTATCGTTTTAAATTTTTAAACAAAGTATAGCTGTCATCTAGGTACTTTACCCTTAAATAAATTTTAATTATCAAGAACAAAAGAGTAATATAGGGGTACTTATTTACACTGAGGCTTGTTGAATAATTAGCTCGATTATTTGTTGTTGTCTTTGTGACAATTTAGAGACCTTATCACTATTCAAGGAGTAAATAATAATTTTTTGAACTCTTTTTACTTCTATTTTATTTTTTGTAATTTATAAAATTTTAAAATGAACTTTAAAAAGAACTTGTTTTTACCGACAAGGGTTAGCCGTTGGGTGCACTGACAAGGCACATTGCACTCCCAAGAGGATGATCCGAGTTTAAACCTTGAAGACGACACTGTTGGGAGGGGCAACCACGCACCATGAACATGGACTGTAAGACGGACATGCATATTACCAAAAGAAAATTTATTTTTTATTATAATTTAAAAGATACTTTTTAAAAATTAAATTATTTTTAAAGTAATTATATTTTTATTGAAAGTATGAAATACTTCTTAAAATTGTTAAAGATTTTTTTATACATTTTTAGAGTAAAAACTAAATCGACAAAACCTATAAACATTAAGGGCTAACAAAAGTTATTTTATCTTTTTTATAATTATCATGTAAATACTTATGGAAAAATTGGATAAAATAACAAAAAATATAGACTCAATGTTTCAAAAATAAAGTATATTTAAAAAATTCAAAACACTACAATAATGTAATATCCAAAAATCGGCCTAGTAGAAAAAATTGTATTCCGATGATCGGAGATTTCTTCTCCGGTGAACTAGTATAATTAGAGAGCTATGATTATGTAGTCAATTTTGTATGATTGAAATGAACCCATGGGACAATTTGACTGAAAGGACTTGATAGTAAAGATGGAAAAATTTATGGAATGAAATAAAGTGACTGAATTGTAAGGATTAAGGATTATGTGACCAAAATGAGAAAGTTGGAGAGTCAAGTGACTAACCTTGTTGTTTACCCACAAGGTGGTTAGTCACCCACCAGGTGGCAAGGAGAATGGATGGTCTTCCATTGTTAATAATTAAAAACAATGGGAATTAAGAAAGAAAAAGGGAATCAAAAAGGAGAAAGAAGAGCATACTTACCTTTCCCTCGGTTGAAGGAAGCCAAACAAGGGCCTCCCCATCTTCTCCAAAGCAAGCACCTCCATTGTTGGAGCTTGAAACTTTGAAATAAACATCTCATCTTATTCCTTGTTTCTTCCTTGGTAAGATTATGCTATAAGTTTCTAAATCCATGCATTATGAGATATTTATGGAAATTCATACAAGAAGGATGAGAATAAATCCTAGCAATGATTCTGTGTTCCTTAAGCTACTCATGATTAAGGCTTAAGCTTTGGAAAGGAGATTTTATGATTTAGATTAGTTAAAATTTCTAGCTTCATATATGTGAATGAAGACACATTAATATTGATGAATTTCTAATCCTCTTTCATAGAGGAATCCATTATTGATGTATTTCTAATTGTCTTTCATAGAGAAATCCATTAGTGGTGAGAGATCGCCGAGCCTCTCCTAGTAAAGGAATCGTCATCCGAGAGTAAAACTAGCTTTGGATTCGTTGGTGAGTGTAGTTTAAGTTTCAAGATTGGCTTGGTTTCATCCCGATTGCTTTTGTATTGTTACCTTGAGTTATGAATATCATTCTTACCTTGGAAGAGCAAATCTATGGAAGCTATGTATAGTAAGCTTGGTAAGCTTATTCTATGTTTATGATTGATAGACAAATTGATATGATATGTTATGACATGGGATGGTATGATAAGGAATTTTGATGTATTTGAAAGCATGTAATTATGGAATTTCAACAACTTTTGTTACATGATACAATGTGGAGCTTATAGCTCAATTATGATTCAAGTTATGACATATGAACTTATGAATCACTTTGAAAATAAACTATGAATCTTTGGATATAAGTTAACTAGGGATAAGATTGACATGCCATAAAATTTATTGAGCTCGTGTGTAGGATGGGTTACGACCCAATAGATTACGATTATTATTTGGGACAATAGGAGGAATGTTGTATTTGGTCATCGGCGACAGTTAAAAGGTTAACTATTCTCAGTATTTGGCGACAATTGGTTGGAAATACGTGTATCCACATGTTATTTATAATCCAAGGGAAAGGATTGAAATTGATGATAAACTATACTTATGATATGAATTTTGCTTATAGTTATGTCTATGTCTATGATATAATTTTGCTTATGAATTATGTCTATGTACAAGTTACACATTTATTATGTATCAACTATCTCACTAAACTATATAAGCTTACTCTATTGCATTTCAGGTTTAAGAACTCCGTGATCGCCGATCGTGCCTCAAGGTCACAAGTCACCAGCATATTTTATGTAATGTAATCACTTTTATCATAGTCCTGGTTGGTGGCATATGAGTTGGGCATGGATCTTATGTTGAATAATATGATGTATGCTGTTATGAATTTAGTATTTTACTTTGATGTTAATATAGCAAGGATACAAAGAGGTAAGTAGAATCTGCTTTTGATTGATGTTTAAGCATAAAATATGTATGATGGTGATGAGTCATGGCTATCTGGCGTTACATGTTATAGGTTGTTAAACTAAATGTTGTAATATGACCATCTTTTTCTTTATGTATAACCTCTTGAATGAACTCGTGCATATGTGGCTAGGTATGTGGATGAGCATGATCTTAGCAAGCTTGATATGTTACAATCATGTCTAGGATAACTTCAAATATAATTGAGTTAGATTTAGGGTGGATTTTGTGGTTTGATGCAAATAGTTGCAGGGCGTACCGGTACGGTCTCTGATGCGTATTAGTACAACCAAGAACAAATTGACCACTTTGGTGCAAGGTGTATCGGTACAGTCGACTGTATCAATACTAAAACTGGCTACTGAAAAATAATTTTTCATGGCGTAGCGGTACAATGCCTTAGTGTATTGGTATGAAAATCTATACCGATACGAAAATTAATTACTGGAATTTAAAAATTAATATCTGTATCGGTGTGGAAGGTAGTTAAAAACAGTTATTCCTTGTTTTATATTCTGCTTCTTTTCCATTTAGTCCTAATCAATAATTGCTTTAATTGAGTAAATTCTAGACCTCCGAATGGGCTAAAATTTGACAAGTATGTATAATATGATATAAATTACAATTGTGTTACTTTAATTTCTGAAAATCACTTAAACCTCTGTAGTTTACAATTTAGTCACTAAAATACGAAAACTTAGCAAAATGATCCCTAATGATAAAATTAGAATTGACTATGGTGATATGAATGATACATTTGTGATACATGATTACTTTGAGTTACTTATAATATGCATTTGTTTAATTTTTCGATTAAATGTTGTGATTCGGTTTCCAGTTGCATCTCTAACCCGGTTATCTTCTAAACTGGGTAAAGGTGTTTTAAATAATCTCTTGCACATTTAATTGAATTAATATCAAAGTTATATATATATATATATATATATATATATATATATGAGAGAGAGAATTCATCATATGTATATTTTAATCACAATCAAAGTTTATAACTATATACAATTGCACAAAATTTAAAGATCATTGAATTATACATTGGATAAATTTTTTATTGGGACTGCAGAGACGTCTTCCGAACGTAGTTTGTTTCATTTACAACATTATGATTCAAACTTATAATCTTATCAAAAAGACCTAGTATCCTATGCTAGTAAACCAACTACCACCCTATATAAAATTATACTTAGTTTAAGATTATATTAAGATTTCAATTTTTCAAATTCAAAATTCAAGAGAAAGAACTAATTAAATAGATAATTAAACTCATTTCCTAAAAATGGGCATAATTACATAATTAGAGTCATTTCCTATAAATGGGCATAATTAGAGTTGATTCCCAAAAAAAAAATTCAAACAAAATCAACTTTCAGTTAAATTAAATCAATTTCAATAAAAACTAAATAATTTCCTTAAAAAAACCAATTAAGCTAAATTATACTCCCTAATAGGTTTGTTTTAGTGAAAAATTTACAAGAGTTGCAAGACTAAAGAAATTGTTACCTTCACATGGATAAAGAAGAGCAAGAAGAAGATGAGTCTGCTTATCTTTCTCGGGTGGACAGCCAAGTTCTCCGTCAGCAGTCTCATTGGCTTCAAACTATTCTTTCTGGTACACATCTTTTACATTTTGCAACTCAATAACCTTGTTCATCGTTACAATCATAATCTAACACAATGTTTAGTTGCCTGAGGATTATTTATATACTAACCTGTAATTCCTTATTAGTCAAAATGGTAAAGTAATCATTTACAGACATGTTAACTGGTCTGGTCCCCTTTGATCAGTATAGGTTCTGCATTTGCTTTTGCTTCAATGAGACACAAGCCCCATCACATTCCTTCGCTCACACAGGAAGGAAAGACAAAAAATTTACTTCAGTCACAAGCATCTCTAACCGATTTGTCTTTAGCTGTGTTGTGTTTATATAAGAGAGGTTTGCTGTTTTTTCGGTTCTCTGTGGATACCGGTGATAGATATAGATTCAATGGAACACGCTAATGTCACTTCCTGCAATGGTAATAGTTATACTGCTGTAGAGAATAGCGATCCTTTGATTCATGGTTTATTGTATACAAGTAATTATGTATGTTTGTATGCAGATTTGGATACGAAGATAGATGCGATTCTCAGAATTATCGTGCAAGACGATGGAGAAACATTCGCCAAGAGGGCTGAGATGTATTATCAAAAGAGACCTGAACTCATCGAAATGGTTGAAGAGTTGCAGAAGTCGTACCGCTTGTTAGCTGAGAAGTATGACCAGTTGAGATCCCAAATCAACAATGATTCCCAAAGACTGCAAAACTATGTTCAAGGTGTTGAGCAACTTAACAGAGTTCCATATTCTAATTTCGATACCAAATCCACTGCTGGAGACCCTGATCACGAGATCGAATATTATCAAGATCCCTCTAATGGGAAAGCTGATGGTATGTTCAATGCAGCTGAGTCCACCAAGAGCTCAAAGATGAAACTGGCCGATAGGCAAAAGAATAACGCCAACGGCATACTGTTCCAGCGCAATGTAAGTGACGGTTCTCTACTAAGGGAGAATGAGAAGCTGTGGAATGATCTAAGGTTCAAGGTCTCGGAACTGGTAGAGGATAGTTTAAGGCAGCAGTCTGAGTTGATAAATAGAAATGACAATGGGCAGACATCAGAGTTAAGCCATGAAGTTCCTAAGAAATCTCAGTCTCGATTATCATGGATGAAGAGACTATTTTGTGGAAGAAGTACGAAATCAGATGCCAGTTAGCTACCTAGCTAGGTAATTGCTTTCTCCTGGATTTAAATTTTTAACCATTTTTGTTCGTTTGTTCTGCATTCCATCAGTTACAGTTTATGATTGTTAACTGTACTTTTCTGAGAGTTTATTTTTGGTTGGTGTGTTAAGAATACTGCTACTATTGTGATGTAATTGTCTTGGTGGCAATGCTACTACTAGTGCTCAGCAATTACATCTAGGCTTACTTAGATGGGAGAATTGGTCACCACAAATATCAATGTTTTTGACGACGTTATCGAATCAATGACAATGCATCAATAAGTTGATCAACCGAGAATATCATCTTGAAACCGTTGAACAAATTCAAATCATTATCAATTAACTTCCAGCTGCAGCGAACATTATACCATTTTACTAGGTCCCTTTCGGGTGATGTCTGCAAATTTTATGGAATCCACAAATCAAGTTCAAAATGATCCATGGATGTGTTAGACATACAGACTACTGAATACTTCTTTATACAAACAACAGATAGAAGTATAGTTTACAGATAAGGTGATCCACACATTAGTTATTTGCAGTCACTGTTTTAATTCTAGTTATCTGCTGATCATTGAATTCCTTTCTCATACTCGGGCTCGCAGAATTCTCCTCCAAGATCATCACAAGCCTCTCCTATGAACACCCTGAATTTTTTATTACATGCCATGTGTATCAAAACAAGTTCAAAACTCAACATCTTAAATTAAACAATCGTAAGGATCATCGACTCACGTCTTGGGACTGTTGTACTCCAAGTATTCTCTGTCAACCTGCTCCGAACCAGCCTTATGCTTGTTGCTTTCAGCTTCTTTCATTAGCTTAACTTCGGGGAACATCTCGACATCACAGGCTTCTCCTCCGACAGTCTCACATGCCTCGGCTGGAAACACACTGCAACAAACCAACTCTCCGGTGTTAAAATAAAAAAGGCAAATATATAGACCATCACACATGGTAATGAAAGTTGGTGGAGCATAAAGTTTACGAGGCCGTGGAGCTGTAATCGACCGTCGAATTGTCCTGTCCCACAGGCGTAGCTTTGATTACGAAACGTCGAGGAGTCTGCAAATTCAGCGTGGTTTGACACGGGGGAGACGAGGTTTTGGTAGTTGTAAGTATGGGGAGAGGTGATGAAGGTGCCAAGCTTAAGGCTGTCTGCATTTTTATTTTGGTTTTGGATCTTGTGAGAAATGCTGGATATAGAGAAGCAGCAAAGTATATATAAAATTGAATTCATTAAATGTAGATAAGGTTGGATGGCAAAGATATTTTTGAAACGAGGAGTGGATAAGGTAACATTATCTGGTTTGAGGTGGTGATTCCTCCTCCACAGAGCTCACTTACTCATACTTGTCTTACTATAAAAACACACAACCATCTTTGTCATTGAGTGAGAACAACTCGCATGGAACTCGACCGATGGCTATGCATCTAATTGGAAACAAAGTGTCTAAGCCACAAAATTTCATGGCTCCTATTTGTTGGCATGGCTTTAGGTTTGAATTGCTGCCTCTCGTATCGAGCAAAACTCCACTAAAAACAAAATTTGTAATTTTGATTGGGCTCATAGACTCAACCCAACATTAAAAAAATCAAATAAGTTTGAATGATAAAATAAAATTTGAATAATTCGAAAATTTTTATAATTAGTAGATGGGTTTTCAAGTTTGAGTCGAGTCTCTTAACTTTGTATGATTTCTTTTTCTCTTCGATTCTTTCCTCGTTGTAAATCTTTTTTGATCAATCCTGAACCACATACTCATCTAACGTAGAATTCATATGTAACTTTAATTTCATTCTTTTTTAAATAAAGTTACTATTTTTACAATTTAAATTTAGACTCTCAACTTTATATTTATTCAATTTAGTTATCTGACTGTAACTCGTTTAATTGATTAATTGACTCTTTTATCTTGTCATCAATATTTTTCCTCAAAATTCCTTCTTTGAAAATATAATATTATAAATATTATATAATTTTAGATGATATTTAATTTATAAAATAACATTAAAATATTTACTTGCACTTGTGAAAAAAATGACACATATATGTATATCGAATATAGTTATAAAAAGTCATTTAAGTTAGAACTAATCAGTATCGTAAAATTATAAATATTTACAATTAAATTTGAACAGAAAGCTGAACAATTCAACTCGACTAAAAAATCAAATAAAATTTGAGTAATAAAATAAGACTCGTTAACTCATCTAACTCAAAAATTTTAACCCCACTCGATAAAAAATCATCCCTACTTCAGCCCAAAATCTCGTTTCTCTGTTTGTTGGATTGGTTTTTGTTTGTTTGATAAGTTTAGGTCATACTTGATAGGCACTAAGGTCATAGTTCATACCGAGCACTCAGTCATTAAGTACTTAGTGACTAAAAAGGATGCTAAACCTAGACTTATTAGGTGGATACTCTTACTTCAAGAATTTGACTTAGAAGTTAGAGATAGGAAAGGATGTGAGAACCAGGTAGTTGATCATTTATCTAGGCTAGAAAATGCTATCACATAAGGTAGTGAAACTGAAATTAAGGAGGAATTCCCTGGTGAGAAACTATTAGCTGCTACAGCAATTTCGTGGTATGATGGTATTGTTAATTATCTTGTTAGTGGTATTTTGCTTCATGATTTATCTAGCCAGGGACTCAAGAAATTCAAACACGATGCAAGATTATACTATTGGGATGAACCCTACTTTTTCAAGCAATGTCCTGATCAGATCATAAAGAGATGTGTTCCAGCAGAATAATACCATAGCATTATGTACCACTGTCATTCATCACCGTGTAGAGGGCATTTTGGCGGTGCTAGAATTGCTGCAAAAATTCTCCAAGCAGGATTCTATTGGCCTACACTTTTTAAGGATGCACACGAGTTCAATAAGACTTGTGATAGATGCCAGAGAATGGGGAACATCTCCAGGCGGAGTGAAATGCCATTGTAAAATATTCTGGAGGTTGAAATCTTAGACGCGTGGAGAATTGACTTTATGGGCCCGTTTCCCGCATCATATGGAGATTTATATATTTTGCTAGCAGTCAATTACGTGTCAAAATGGGTGGAGGTTGTTGCCACCCCAAGGAATGACTCCAAGACGGTCATGAAGTTTCTTCACAAGAACATCTTCACGAGGTTTGGAGCACCCCGAGCCATCATTAGTGATGAAGGAACTCACTTTGACAAGAAGCTTATTGCTAAAGCATTACATCGATATGAAGTTAGGCACAAGATTGCTACGGCATATCATCCGCATACGAACGGACAAGCTGAAGTTTCCAACCGAGAAATCAAGAAAATCTTGGAGAAGGTGGTTAATCCTAAGAGAAAAGACTGGTCCCCCAAGTTGGATGAAGCACTTTGGCCATATAGGACAGCCTTCAAGACGCCTTTGGGCATGTCACCCTTCAAGCTCGTATTTGGAAAGGAGTGTCATCTACCCGTTGAGCTTGAGCACAAGGCTTATTGGGCAATCAACCAACTCAACTTGGATGCCCAACTTGCTAGTGAGAGAAGGTTGCTAGAGCTTAATGAGCTGGAGGAATTTAGAGCCCAAGCATATGAGAATGCTCGCATTTACATGGAGAAAACTAAGAAGTGGCATGACAAACACATTTTGCCAAAGCATTTCTCAGAAGGTCAACAAGTGCTTCTCTACAATTCCAGGCTAAAGCTTTTTTCCTGGAAAGCTGAAATCAAGGTGGTCATGACAATTCATCATACACAAGGTGTACCCTTATGGCGTGGTTGATATCAAAAACTGGACGATGGGGAAGTCTTTAAAGTCAATGGCCAACGGCTGAAGGTGTACATTGGAGCCCCTATCCTCAGAGACAAGTCACACATGGATCTTCACGATCCTTGAAAGTTTGCCACTTTAAACCCTATCTTTTATGCTATAGCATGTTCATAAATAATGCTTTTCTTTTTAGTTTAGTTTTATGTTATCTTTATTTTTAATTTTCATATATTTTCACGTGACCCTCGTACAAGGCTTTCTCTTTCCTAGAACAATGTCAGGTACAGAGCAGGAGAGCGTTCTGTCTACAGGGTTGGTAGCAAAAGGGAGAAGGACATGGAGTTTGTTTTTATCCACTTTTGGAAGTACGAAAGAAAAGGGGGAAATAAAAAGATAAGGAGGGGTTTTATCCAAAAAAGTAAGGAGGATGAATTAAAAAAAGAGAGAAAAAACAAAAAGTAAGAGAGAGAATATTCACCTAATTAATGAGGTGAAACCCTAGCCACAAAACCCACACATTCTCTCTCCAGCCGTCAACTATCACATTAACTCTCACTTTTTCTCTCTCCCTTAAAGCCTGCACACGTCCCATCACTCCCCCTCTTCCATTAATTCATCACTTTCCCCCCACCTTTTTCAACTTCCCATATTTTCTTCATCATCATCGCCCGTCTCTTCACCTTCTTATATTCTTCAACACTCAACTTTTTCTTCTTCTCATCCATCTCTTCGATTTTCTCCCAACACACACAAAACACCCTTCACCATTTTCTCCTCACATATTCACTCCTCCCCTATTTTTCAACAAAAAACCCTCTATGGCTTGTTGGAAGAATGCCCCTGAAACTTCCGATCGCCTCAAGAAACCACCAGTCCCAGAAATCTCCAAGTTTTTCGATGAGGCAACAAAGAAGCGATGGACAAAACTCAAAGATAGGAATGTTCTTCGGGAACTAGGTTTTAAATACCCTAAAGAGGAAGACGACCAGTTCGATCAGGCATTCATGGATGTCATTGACAAGCATGAGTGGAAAACCTTCACTGCTCACCCTGAGGAGATCTGTACCTCACTAGTAAAAGAGTCTACGCACACCTCACAAGTCCAACGCAATCTACGGTTCATGTGCCAAGCGAGCAGATAAAGTTTATTGCTACAACAATTAACAAGTTTTATGGGCTATAGCACACTGTAGACCACCACACATATTTTGTGACAACAATGGAGGCACAGACACAACGTGAGGTGCAAGAGGATATTTGTTTTGAGGGAACGGTACTGGACAACAACAAGTCAGTCGAGAGAGGATGCCTCAAACCTGAGGCCTAGGTATGGAACCATTTTGTGAGACATAAGCTTATGCTTACACTACACACTACCACAGTCCACATCTCTAGACTTTTTCTTCTCCACTCAATATTACATGGTAGACACATTGACATAGGAAAAATCATAGTGGATGAAGTGTATGCTTGTCTGAAACGGCTTCGCAGTCCTCTTGTTTTCCCTAATCTGATAAATGCTTTGTGTAAAAGAAAAGACGTCTTTATAGACGATCTAGTGGATGCAACTATTTCAGGAAAGACAAGTTTAACTCCAGCCCTCGTCACGGAACTCCAGAGATTCAATGAAGATGTGCCTCAGCAAACAGTGGAGGGAGGAGCTAAAAGTTTTGTTGCAGCACGAGTAGCAGCATTGGTAGCAACAATGAAAGAACTGAGAACTGAGCTCAGCCTGATGAAGTCACACCAGCGGGCGTACTTCAAGTATGCCCATCATCGTGATTGTGCCATAGCATACTGCTTCAACAAACTCCTACCAGAGCAGAACGTGTCATTTCCACTATTTCCCATGGAGTTGCTGCAAACCCCCACCACTGCTACAGCGAGCACAGTGTCTCCCAGTGATCCTAGCTCTGTCCAACCTGCTGCCAAGAAGAAGACTCCGAGAAAGAAGACGCCTACGACTCCTACTGCCCAGCCAGAAAAAGAAACTTTTGTGATTCCACCCACTGTAGAAGAGACCAACCTAGTGGCTACCCCGACCAAGAAAAGGAAACGTATCAGGAAGGCAACTAACCTAACACCGTCACGACCAGAAAATCCACTTCCTGAGCCAGAGCATATACCAAGTGATTATGAGGAAACCCCTTAGAAGGAGACCACTGCAACACAAACACCTGAGCTGACACCATCGCGACCTGTGGATGCTACAGCATCCAGACCAAAAACACGCATCAAACACTGTAACCCCCTTAGCCCGACCTCGACGCTTGACCCGAACTACGAAGATTACACGGGGAAAATCAAAGTTAACCCGACAGTCAACCTTGATTAACAACCTTTTTTATTTTAATCTTGTCTAAATACATGTTAACCCTAAGTGAGTACTCACGAGTCATGATTGAGAGAGGAACAGCGATCGGATAACATTTTAGGACTCAATTGCACTTAATACATGTTTAGGGACCAAAATGTAATTTTTGTAAATTAGAGGGACTTCATGGATTTTAGGATTACCATTATGAAATTAATCATGTTACATGATTCTCTGCCAAATTTCATCTTAAAAAGACATCTCAAGCTCAAGCAATTGCAATCACAACCTTAGGACTAAAATGTAAAGCATGCAAACTTAAAACAATTCAAAACTGGGTCCAACGGTAACCCATTTCGGAATGCCTACTCACTGTACCGAAACGCTGCATTAGAACGGTGTTGGCCGTTTCGGTACGCGGGTATGTTCCGAGACTAGTTTCGAAACATGGCATTCCAGTAGCCAAATGTTTTGAAACAGCCCCATACGTTTCGAAACGCCAAGACCATTTCAGGCCCCCGTTCCGAAACACTATAGGGTGTTTCGATACACTCTGCCCAGAAATAGCAGCAAAGACTGGTTTTTCACTCATTAACATACTCAAACATGCCCCCAAAGACTCCCAAAACATACCAGTAGTCCAACATACATATAAGGGACACATTTGGGACATTCTAACACGAACATAGCATCAAACACAAAATCTCATTATTCTAGAGGCATGCTTCCTATCACAAACCCAAAATGAGCAATCCAACCTCAAACCAAACAATTAAGGCCATTTACAACTCAAACAAGTTAACACAAATATGCCACAACCTTAGGAAGTTCAACATATCTCCCAAATACAATTCTTGGTTTCCCATTGCAATTTTATCAAAACTAAAGTATGTGAAAACTTCACTATACATGAGCTTGGACTTCCTTGGATGATCTTAACTTCTTTATGCCCCAAAACACCTCAATTATCTGCATTATTGGTAAAAGAGAGAGCGTAAGCACAAATGCTTAGTGAGGCATTGCTCTAAAGAAAACCAACACAATAATGCATATCTTGAAAACGCTTTCTCAAAAGCTTTTGAACAACATGCTCATTCTATCTCATGCTTGAAAAACCCATTCAAAGCAACTTCTCATTGAAAACACATGTACCTTTATTCTATCTCATGCATTTAAACCAATGCAAAACTCATGGCAAAGCCATACTCATGCTTATACTCTAAAGCATTTCATAAACAAATCACATATGCATTTCTCATAGCATAAACCATTTCATCAAGGTACATGTGAATCAAAACCATTATATATTTATATTGGCTTTTCACATCTCTTTATTACTCGGATATGCGGACAT
This sequence comes from Hibiscus tridactylites, assembly GCA_958450335.1. Classification (NCBI taxonomy): domain Eukaryota; kingdom Viridiplantae; phylum Streptophyta; class Magnoliopsida; order Malvales; family Malvaceae; genus Hibiscus; species Hibiscus tridactylites. Next base: position 43,895,938 of record OY288281.1, read on the forward strand.
CTCACTAGACACTTTCGGTGGCATCTCTCATCACCGTACTCACTCGTCTAGCAACATAGTTTTCGGTGGAATCTCACATCACCGTGCTCACATGGCGGAATCTCTCATCGCCACAAAGCTTGGGTATTTCACCAAGTCCTACCTAATGGAATGCCCATCATCGGTTCTCTCCATTTGGCTTAACCAAAGAGCACGTACGAATTTTTAGTTTATAGTGCACTCTCATCCTATTGATCGATCAATTATATTCGGTAAGTATCTCAACATCTATGCCAATATATTATGTCAAATCATCATCTCACCTACTATTTTTCATGTATTAAATCTCAACATTCTCATCCCATTTCAAAATCATAACATTTGCTATGCTTTAACATAAAAGCTCAAATATCAACTATGCAACATGTTACTTTATGAAATCATTTCAAGCATCATCTCATGCTATAATTCATGCATAAAAACAGTAGGAATTTATCAATCTAAAACCATGAGCATGTAAAAGCATTTTAGGGAAATCACCACATTCAAGAGAGCAATCTAGCCAATACTTACTTCCAGACTTAGGAAGGTGTTTCAAACCTTTCCTAAATCCCCAAACCTTGTTTCTTTGTCCCTCAAGGACTTCTAAAACCATACGCATTCACCGATTACGTTTCGCTTGCTTGCCGAAACGCTACCTACGCTTCCGGATCAACTCCAAAGGTGTCAAAAGATGTCTCCCTTGTTTTAAACCCATAAGAGCAAAGGATTAATGCATCATCGTGCATTGAAATCATCAGCCACACACCTAAACTCACTGCTCTACACACAAACCACATTTCGGCTACCAAACACTACCGAAATCACCTCCAAACTCTTCCAAAACCAAACCCAGCCAAGATCCATCACTTCTAATCATTTCTAAACATCAATTATGTGAAACCGATATTTTAATTTTGATATAACTAAAAACCTAAGGACTAAATTGAAAATGTCAAAACGAATTTTTAAGTCCTCAAACATCCCCATATGATTTAAGAATATGCCAAAGTTAAAAACTAAGTATTTCAAATATTTTCTAAGTGTTTTAAAGCCGAAACAATGTTTTTCAAGTCCCTGTTTCGAAACGGCCTAAGGCGTTTCGAAACGATTTCACCACTGTCGACCCTTGTTCCGAAACGTGTTTCGAAACGGCTTTAGAACATATAAACCCGTATCGAAATGACTTCAAGCGTTTCGAAACGGTTCTTCATTTTGATTTGAAAATTATGACTGTTGTAATGTTTTTAACTGAATTTTCAGAAACCGTTAGGGTGTTTCGAAACGGGCTCAAGCTGTTTCGAAACGACCCTTGACAGTGGAAAAAGTGTTTCAAAACGGTTTCAATATGTTTCGAAATGGGCTCTTAAATGCACCCCAACGGCTCTTTCTATTTTGGTCCGTTTCGAAACAGGTCCCCGCGTTCCGAAACGGGTGGTTGCATACTGCATTTATGGAGGTGAGATAACACCACCAACGGCTCTATTCATGTTCCCAACCACCTAAACGGCTAGAATTAATAGAGGAGATATAAATTGAAGTCCTTTGAAGGTCAGCAACAATTATTCAACCCACAAGCATCATCAAAGTAAAAAATCCAAACCCTTGAGCTATTCAAAGTCAAATTCTTGTACCCAACTCTAGTGTTTTTCAATTGTCATTTTGTATTGTGAGTTTTGGGTGATTAAAATTGTAATTGGGTAGACATTTATCCTTTGAGAGGAATCATTTGAGTTTACCACAACTTCTCTTTGTAATTTGAGTGGATTAGGCTTTGGGTAGAAAGCTTAATCGAATTTGTAAGGTTACCTCCTCATCCAAGAAAAAGGGAAGAATTCAAGTAGTGAATTGGTTGAAAATCCTTAGTGGGAACTAAGGTAGTGGATGTAGTGTTCATTTGGAGAACTTAAACCACTCTAACCACTTGTGTCAATTTTATTTTTCACTCATTCTTCCCACCAAAATTTTAATTGCCAATTCACCCCCCTCTTGGCCATTTGCAATTGTTTGATCAACTCAACAATTGGTATCAGAGCTACACTCATTGGAAGGATTACAACCCTCTTAAGTCGATTCTAGGAGAGTTTGATCAGCAACTAGTCAAGCAATGGCTTCCACCTCCAACTATGAGTCCCAATCCACCACCAAGCCACTATTCTTCAATGGGGACAAATACCCATATTGGAAGAATAGGATGATGCTTTTCATCAAGTCTACCGACTACATGGTGTGGGATGTGGTTGAAGAAGGTCCATACATTCCCATGAAGAGAGATGGAGAAAGACTCGTCCCAAAGGTAAAAGCCGAGATGACGGATGATGAAAGAAGAAGGATGCAAGTGAATGACAAAGCTATCCATGTTATATTTTGTGCACTTGGTCCGGATATCTACTCCAAGGTGTCTTCAATCGAAAATGCCCTGGAGGTTTGGGACACCCTCGAGACAACATATGAGGGAACTAGTGATGTCAATGAGACAAAGATTGGGCTACTCAATCTAAGCTATGAAAACTGCAAGATGGATCCCGATGAAAGTGTCTCCAAGATGTTTGATCAATTCTCGGTCATTGTCAACAAATTAAAGGGGTTCGGAGAGATCATCCCCGAAGACAAACTAGTGAGAAAATTGTTGTACTCTCTTCCGGAGTTATGGGATGGCAAGAGAACGGCTATTATTGAAGCTAGAGATTTGAAGACTCTCAAGCTTGATGCTCTTGTTGGATCTCTACTCCCCCATGAGATTATGAGGAAGGGAAGAGAACAAGAGAAGAAAATAGTTGAGAAGAAAGAGGTTGAGAAGAAGAAAGTGGGAATCGCTCTACAAGCTTCACATCAAGAAAGCGATTCAAGTGAGGATGAAGATGAGGAGATGGCCATGTTGGCCAAACGGTTTACTCGGTTAATGAAGTCAAATCGTGGAAGAAAGTTCATTAGAAAGGGAGACTTCAAGAGTTAGAGCAAGGAAGAGGAGAAGGACCAAATCACTTGTTATGAATGCAAGAAATCGGGTCACATCCGTTCCGAATGTCCTCAATTGAAGAGGAAGAGCTTTGGGAAGAAGAACAAGCTCAAAGCTCAAATAGCAACTTGGAGTGACGATGAGTCATCCGAGGAAGAGGAGGAAGTGGCCAATCTATGTCTCATGGCCATTGATGATGAACCAACGGTAAATTCCAACTTATCCAATTTTGATTTTACTTTTGATGAACTTCAAGATGCTTATGATGAATTGCAAGAGGTTTATGATGAGTTAGTAGGAAAATACAAAGAATCCATTTTGAAAAACAAGAAAACTATTTCTGATTTGAAAAATCAAAATTAGACATTTTCTAAAGCTAACTCCGAATTGGAAAAGAAAGTTTTGTTTTTAGTAAATCTTTCAAATGATCTTAAAACAAAAAATCTTGAACTTGAAAAACTTCTTTCCGATTTTCAAGATTATCACACAAAGGAAGTGGATAATCTTAAAACATCTATTGCTATTGGGAAAAACAATTTTCAAAAAGGAAATCATTGTAAATCCCAATATGTAAAAAGAAAACATTTTATTCCTAAACAAAGAAATTTTAATAAGCAATCTAGAGGTCAAAGAGTTAGGAGTGTTTGGGTTTCTAAGGAACTTATTATTTCTAATAATATGAATGCTATTGCTTCTTGGATTCCTAAGGGAACCAAAATGTTGAAGGCTAACGCTCATGGACCCAAAATGATTTGGGTACCAAAAATCAAGGCCTAATTTCTTTGTTTGTAGGGGGAGCATTGCTACAAGGCTAAAGCTTCAAGCAAAAATTATTGGTACCTTGATAGTGGATGCTCAAGACACATGACCGGTGATAAGAGTAGATTTGTGGAACTAAAGCCAAAGAGTGGTGGAGTAGTAACTTTCGGTGACAACTCCAAAGGCCACATTGAAGGAATAGACTCCATTGGTAATCACTCTTCTATTTTCATTGAAAATGTTTTGTATGTCAACGGTCTTAAGCATAACTTATTGAGTATTAGTCAATTATGTGACAAGGGTTTTAATGTTTTATTTGATAAAAGTGGTTGCAAAATTGTAAACATTAAAACAAATCAACTAATGCTCATTGGTCATCGCATAGGAAACATATACATGGTGCATCTAGATGACATTCATTCATCTCATACATGCTTAGTTGCACATGATGAACATGACTCATGGCTTTGGCATAGAATATTAGGACATGCTAGCATGAGTGTCTTAGAAAAATTAATTTCCCTTAATCTAGTTAGAGGTTTACCCAAACTTAAATTTTCTAATGATAAAATTTGTGATGCATGTTCAAAGGGTAAACAACATAGAACTTCTTTAAATACATAAATGATGTCTCTACTAGTAGATGTTTACAATTGATTCATATGGATCTTTTTGGGCCTATTAGAACAATGAGCTTGGGTGGAAAATCATATGCTTTTGTGCTTGTAGATGACTATTCTTGGTTTACTTGGGTTCTATTCTTAAGTACAAAGGATGAGGCTTTAGAAAAATTCATCACATTTTCTAAAATAACTCAAAATGATCTTGAACTTAAATTTCTCACATTAGAAGTGATCATGGAACCGAATTTCAAAATCTAGGTTTCGATGTGTTTTCAAATGAAAATGGGATTAGCCACAATTTTTCCGCACCTCGCACTCCTCAACAAAATGGGGTAGTTGAGAGGGAAAATCGAACTTTAGAAGAAATGGCTAGAACCATGCTTTGCGAAAATAATTTACCTAAATATTTTTGGGCGGAAGCCACAAATACCGCTTGCTATATTATAAATCGAGTAATGATTAGGCCAATTTTGAAGAAAACACCTTATGAGATTTTAAAATCTAAGAAGCCTAACATTAGCTATTTCCACCCTTTTGGTTGCAAGTGTTTTGTTTTGAATAATGGTAAAGAAAACTTAGGTAAATTTGATGCTAAAAGTGATGAAGCTATTTTCTTAGGGTACTCTTTAAACTCTAAAGCCTATCGTGTATTTAATAAGAGAAGTCTAGTAGTTGAAGAGTCTATACATGTTGTTTTCGATGATAACCTCCTTCCGAGGAAGGAATCTTGTGATGACGATGATGTAGGAATCCTTGATGCCACTGATGGAGGACAAACGTCAAAGGTGGATGAGATTCCAACTAAAGATGAGGATACACAAGATCCACCTCTTGAAGCCTTGAAGGACTGGGCTCTTGAGGAAAGGGAGGTGTCTTACCCAAGGGAGTTAAACTATGTCAAAGGTGGTGAAATCTTGGGTGATCCATCCAAGGGGTAACTACTAGATCCTCTCTCAAATTAATGAATCATGTTGCATTTATTTCATGCATTGAGCCTAAAAATATTAAAGAAGCTTTAAAATATGATTTTTGGATTTTGGCCATGCAAGAGGAATTAAATCAATTTGAGAGAAGTAGAGTTTGGACATTAGTTGAAAGGCCTAATAATCAATCTAGTATAGGCACAAAATGGGTTTTTAGGAATAAATTAGATGAAAGTGGTAATATAGTGAGAAACGAGGCTAGGCTTGTTGCTCAAGGCTATACACAAGAAGAGGGAATTGATTTTGACGAAACTTATGCACCCGTAGCTAGAATGGAAGCTATTAGGATGTTGCTTGCATTTGCATGTTATCATAGTTTCAAGCTTTTTCAAATGGATGTGAAAAGTGCCTTTTTAAATGGTTTTATAAATGAAGAAGTGTATGTTGAACAACCACCGGGTTTTGAGGATTCAAAATTTCCAAACCATGTGTTTAAACTTACAAAAGCTCTCTATGGTTAAAAACAAGCTCCTAGAGCTTGGTATGAGAGACTTTCAAATTTCTTAATTAAAAAGGGTTTTGAAAAGGGAAAGGTGGATACTACACTCTTCATAAAAAGATATAACAATGACATCTTAGTAGTTCAAATTTATGTTGATGATATCATTTTTGGTTCTACTAATGAGGGTTATTGTAAAGAATTTTCTAAGCTAATGCAAGGTGAGTTCGAGATGAGCATGATGGGGGAGCTCTCATTCTTTTTGGGACTCCAAATCAAACAAAGGAAAGATGGCACCTTCATAAATCAAGCTAAGTACGTGAATGATATGCTCAAAAAGTTTGGCTTGGAGAATGCAAAACCTCAAGCCACTCCTATGAGTTCTTCCATAAAGCTTGACAAAGATGAAGGAGGTAAGTGTGTTGATTCTAAGCTTTATAGATCCATGATAGGTTCTTTGCTTTACCTTACCGCAAGTAGACCAGATATTATGTTTAGTGTTTGCTTGTGTGCTAGGTTTCAAGCTAGTCCTAGAGAATCACACTTAGTTGTCATTAAGAGAATTTTTAGATACCTTAGAGACACGCCTACTTTAGGCCTTTGGTATCCAAAAGATTCTTCCTTTGGCCTTCATGCTTATTCGGATGCGGATTATGGGGGATGTAAGATAGATAGGAAAAGTACTTTCGGGACATGCCAATTCTTAGGTAGTATGATCGTATCTTGGTTCTCTAAGAAACAAAATAGCGTAGCCTTATCTACCACCGAAGCGGAGTACATATCCTTAGGGAGTTGTTGTGCTCAAGTCCTTTGGATGAAGCAACAACTCTTAGATTATGGTGTTGAAGTAGAAACCATACCCCTTAAGTGTGACAACACTAGTGCCATTTGTCTCACTAAGAATCCCATCCAACACTCTAGAACTAAACACATAGAAATTAGACATCATTTCATTATAGATCATGTTTTGAAAAATGATGTTGTTATAGAATATGTTGACACCTTGAACCAATTAGCGGATATATTTACAAAACCATTAGATAAAGAGCGTTTTTGGTCCCTTAGGAGAGAGTTAGGTCTAGCTAGCCTATCTTTACCTTTTAGGACCTCTTTTGTGCTTAAAATTGCTTGATCTTGTGAAATACCATGTTTATGTGTTTTGACTCCTAATTTTATTCATGCTTATAGCTAGGGGGAGTATGTTTATGTTTGCATATGTTTTGCATGCTCATTCATGTCATTCATGCAAGTTAGGCCTTAGAAAAACTAAATTTTCTGCACTTTTAGAGCCTCGTCTACAGTTCTAGGCCCAGGTGTATCGAAACGGGTCAACCTGTTTCGATACGGATGCCTTAAAATCATGTCTGAGAGAAGGGCGTTTCGAAACGCCTCAAAAGGGTTTCGAAACGTTTTTGCTACTGCCAAGGGGTGTATCGAAACGAGTTTCGATACGAGTCAACGGGGCTTCGATACGGTCAACACAGTATCGAAACGGTCAGCTGAAATTCTGAAAACGGTCAAACCCTCGCGCTCGGGTTTCGAAACGGTCAAGACCGTTCCGAAACGGTTTCACGGACAGCTTTAAGTAGGGCTTTTAATGTTAAAATTCACTTTAAACTAAAACTCTTCAAAACCCTAAAAACCCTAACCCGACTTTTTCCCTATAAAAACCCTCTAAACCTCTTTTTTTCACCAAATCTTGAGGGGGTTTTCTCTAAAACTCTAGTCTAAGCAAGTTTCATCGACATTGTGCAAGGATTTTCATCCATTCATCCAAAATCCCAAACTAAGGTATTTTTCCTCTTTTTCTTTTTCTTTCAATTTATATTCGAATCTTAGGTTAGAAAATTTTATTTTTGTATAGATTATATGTTTTTATGCTTGGGTTTTCCATATCTTGTAAAAAAATTTCAAAAACTTAAATTTTTTGATTCGAATATAAAAATTTTCACTCATATTTTCTTTTACTGCTTTTATTTTATTTTATTTTTTCTTTGTTTTCAATTTTTTTAAAACCTAAGTGGGATTTATCATTGGATTGAATTTAGAAATCTATGCATACACTTAATTTTTTAAAAACTTGCTTGCTTAATGTTTTTAGGATGTCAGAGAATTCTAGCAAAAAGTGTAAGTCCGTTCAAACCGGTGAGTCGAGCATGCGTCCGAATCTCGCTCAGCTTTTTCAAAAATCCCTTCGAACTCCAGAGATGCAAGCTCGTTTCAAATATGTCCAGGATTTCGAAGTTCGTCGTGAACGTGTCATTGATCTCGAATTCCTTAACTCCGAGCGCTTCCTTTTCCGTTACCTCGAGCGTTTGAGTGAATGGGATCTTCTTCCTTTGTTGAGCATCTCGGACATTCGTTACAAACATATGGTACTCATCTTTTACTCTAATGCTCGTCTTATTAATGATGAAACAAATACCGAGGTTGTAGGGATTGAATCTTTTATGTTGGGTAAAAAGTTTACTGTTAATGTTGCTCTCTTGGAGTCCACTTTTTCCCTTAAAGATGAAGGAATTGAGAATGAACGTCACTTTGGCACTAACACCGCTCAAGTACTTTCCTTGGATGCGCACGATCGTTTTCTTCACTTGATGGTTTCATGGTTCCTTTGCCCCTCCGGAGGTAAATACTCTCATATCCGTCAAGTTGATTACTTTTGGCTTGAATGTTTCCGTCGTGGTGAGCGCCCTAATGTTGCTAAGATCATTTTTACCGAGATGGTTAATAATGTTAAGCTTATTGACACCGATGGCTTGAAATCCTTTACTTATGGAACGATCTTAAGTCACATCTTCAGCATGATTGGTCTCGATTGCACGTACGACTCCCCGGAACCTCGCAAGTCTAAGATTGGTGAGTACTCTCTTCGCAAGTCCGATTTCCACTATGTGAACGATGTTTGGGAACGTGTTGATAGAGAAGCACCTCCTCCTCCTCCTCCCGTTGAACCTCAAGCTCAAGTTGGAAACAATGAAGCTCTTACGGCTCTCATTACCGAACGGTTCAATGCTATGGATACTAACATAGCTTCGGGTTTTGGTGCCATCAACACTCGCTTGCAAAATGTAGAGGACCGCCTCCTATCTCTTGAGAATTCCCACTCGAACTTGGATTTGTCCTTCTCTACTCTCTATGGCCAATGGACGAAGTTTCGCCGTTCTCAAGTCAAGAGCGATGATGAGACTTTGGATGGTGATGATGGTGGTGACGAGGCCTAGGATTTATATCATATCATATTATCTATGCATTTTAGGTTTAAGTTTGCATCTTTATGTTTCATTATGTTTTAGGAACCTATGCTTTTGATCATATTTGGGATTATATTTTGAACTTAATGTTGATTTATGCTTTGGATATTTTAATTTTATGGATTGATATTATTGTTGCTTATTACTTCATGCTTATTGGTACTAATCCTTTGTCTTCTCTATGAGCCTTATTTCTTATTTTTTATCTAACAAAAAGGGGGAGAAGAAATTTAAGAGCCAAAACAAAAAATTCGTTTTTAAATGTTTAAAGTGTTTTTAAGTTTTAAAACTTGAATTTCAAAGTTAAAATATTTTTTCAAAACTTTAAAAACCTATCTAAAATTGAGGGGGAGTTAGAATATGTTCAAAACTTTCAAAACTCTTAAAAATTCTAACTTTGGTTTTGTTATATCAAAAAGGGGTAGATTGTGAAACCGTTATTTTAATTTTGATATAACTAAAAACCTAAAGACTAAATTGAAAATGTCAAAACGAATTTTTATGTCCTCAAACATCCCCATATGATTTAAGAATATGCCAAAGTTAAAAACTAAGTATTTCAAATATTTTCTAAGTGTTTTAAAGCCGAAACAGTGTTTTTCAAGTCCCTGTTTCGAAACGGCCTAAGGCGTTTCGAAACGATTTCACCATTGTCGACCCCTGTTCCGAAACGCGTATCGAAACAGATTTAGAACATATGAACCCGTATCGAAACGACTTCAAGTGTTTCGAAACGGTTCTTCATTTTGATTTGAAAATTATGACCGTTGTAATGTTTTTAACTAAATTTTCAGAAACCGTTAGGGTGTTTCGAAACGGGCTCAAGCTGTTTCGAAACGACCCTTGACAGTGGCAAAAGTGTTTCGAAACAGTTTCAATACGTTTCGAAACGGTTTCAATACGTTTCGAAACGGGCTCTTAAATGCACCCCAACGGATCTTTCTATTTTGGTCCGTTTCGAAACAGGTCCCCGCGTTCCGGAACGGGTGGTTGCATACTGCATTTATGGAGGTGAGATAACACCACCAACAGCTCTATTCATGTTCCCAACCACCTAAACGGCTAGAATTAATAGAGGAGATATAAATTGAAGTCCTTTGAAGGTCAGCAACAATTATTCAACCCACAAGCATCATCAAAGCAAAAAATCCAAACCCTTAAGCTATTCAAAGTCAAATTCTTGTACCCAACTCTAGTGTTTTTCAATTGTCATTTTGTATTGTGAGTTTGGGGTGATTAAAATTGTAATTGGGTAGACATTTATCCTTTGAGAGGAATCATTTGAGTTTACCACAACTTCTCTTTGTAATTTGAGTGGATTAGGCTTTGGGTAGAAAGCTTAATCGAATTTGTAAGGTTACCTCCTCATCCAAGAAAAGGGGAAGAATTCAAGTAGTGAATTGGTTGAAAATCCTTAGTGGGAACTAAGGTAGTGGATGTAGAGTTCATTTGGAGAACTTGAACCACTCTAACCACTTGTGTCAATTTTATTTTTCACTCATTCTTCCCACCAAAATTTTAATTGCCAATTCACCCCCCTCTTGGCCATTTGCAATTGTTTGATCAACTCAACAAATTAACATCAAAAACCAATACAACCACGTCCTTATACCTCCAGCTATAACAGAACACCAAAATCACCCCAAAAACCATCATTCTAGCAAGCAAAACTTAGGAAAAACAAACCTATTCGGGATTGAATTGATAAAACCTCATTTGTAACATCAATTAACATCCAAAATACATTAGAAAACCATCTCAAAACAGAGTCCAATTAATCACCACGAAAATCTTCAAGATCTCTTCCAAAATCTTGAGTTGTAAGATAATTTCTTGTTTCTAACATTAAAACCACTTAAAATCATTACTAAAAGATTGATAACTTGGAAATTTCAGTAAAGAACTGATCATTAGAGGAGAAGGACGAAGCTTACCTCTAATGGATGATTTCTCCTTGATTTGGGCAAGTTTTCTTGAAAATTCAATGTAGAAATCAAGTGGGTTTGATGAGGAATTGATTAGGAATCAAAGAGTGATTGAAATTTCATCAAATGAAGTGGAAAGCAAAGTAAATTTGCCGGAGAGAAAGTGTTTGGTTGAAAGGAATTTGAGAGAAAATAAAATGAGGGAAAATTTGTTAAAAGTAGTTATTGAAAGTCAAATGTAGTTTTCTAATTTAATCACCTTCATTTTCTTTAATTAAAACATTAATTAAATCACCCAAATTAAGGAAAAATCTGATGAAAACATTTTGGTAAAATTAGCTCCTTAAAGATTCAAAGTTTTAATCCTTTACAGAACAATCACTATTTAACTTTGCAAAATCTGCGATTTGGTCACTATACCGAAATGCAGTATTTCCAAACCTTATTTTGTAAAATTGATTCCACCATTCTCTTTTATATATTAAATGAGGATTTTTAGATATTTTTCTATATTTTTAAAGCATCCCGAACTAGGTGTTCCCTAAAACTCCCTTTTAGATTCGAACCGTTTTCCAGACCGATCCGGTTCAGACTCTAAACATATAAGCCCAAATTTGGGGTCTTACAACTCTCCCCCTCTTAAGAAATTTCATCCTCGAAATTTACCTGGAAGAAAAAGGTAAGGAAACTGCTTCTTCATATCTTACTTTCTTTCCCACGTGGCTTCTTCAACACCACGATGTCTCAACAACACCTTAACCAGCTCAATGGTCTTACCCCGGAGAACCTTACTGTCCGAATCCAAAATCCCCACTGGCTCCTCATCATAAGTCAAATCTGGATTCAACTCAACTTCCTCCACATGCATAACATGCGAAGGATCCGATCTATACCTTAGAAGCATGGACACATAAAACACATTATGTATCTTCTCTAACTCTTGTGGTAGCCTCAACTTATAAGCAACAGGACCCACACGTTCTATCACCTCGTATGGTCCAATATATCTAGGGCTCAACTTACCCTTCCGGCCAAATCTCATCACCTTCTTCCAAGGTGAAACCTTTAAGAACACACGGTCACCCACCACAAACTCAATCTCCTTACGCTACAAATCCGCGTAAGACTTTTGCCGATCTGACGCTACCTTCAACCGCTCACAAATGAGCTTCACCTTCTCGGTGGTTCCTTTCAACAAGGCCGGCATCGAGACCAAATTTTGTCCCGTTTCAGCCCAGCAAAGAGGAGTTCTGCACTTCCTCCCATACAAGGCTTCATAAGGTTCCATTTGATTACTTGCCTGGTAGCTATTATTATAAGCAAACTCCACCAAAGGCAAGTGCTTCTCCCAAGAGCCTTGAAACTCAATCACACAACACCTCAACATATCCTCAAGCACTTGGATAACACGCTCAGACTGACCATTCGTTTGCGGATGATAAGAAGTACTGAAATTCAGCCGCGTACCCAATGCCTGATGCAAACACTCCCAAAACCTTGCTGTGAACCTCGGATCTCTATCCGACACTATAGATTTTGGTACACCATGCAGACGTACAATCTCAGCAATGTACAGATCTGCAAGCTTATCCAAGGTATACGTAGTATGCACAGATAAGAAATGCGCACACTTCGTAAGGCGATCCACAATCACCCACACTAAATTCTTCTTTGATGGCGTCAAAGGCAACCCAGACACAAAGTCCATGGTTATCCTCTCCCATTTCCATTCAGGGATCCTCAACGGTTGCAACAACCCCGAAGGAAACTGATGCTTAGCCTTAACCCGCTGACAAACCATGCACTTGCTCACATATTCCGCAACATCTTTCTTCAAGCCCACCCAATAGTACTCATCATTCAGATCACGATACATCTTTGTACTACCAGGGTGCGTAGCAAAAAGACTACTATGAGCTTCGGTCAGAATAGTACGCCTCAACTCCACATCATTTGGCACTACTATCCGACTTCCAAAACATAGAACTCCATCATCATTAAAACAAAAATCCGATGGTCTATCCTCAGCAATATCCTGAACATGTGGCACCAAAGAATCATCCAACAACTGCTTATCCTTTATCAACTGAACCAGAGATGGTTTCACTTGCAATTTAGCAACAAGACCTCCATCTCGCAATATACTCAAGCTAGCAAACATAGCCCTTAACTCCACCACCACTTTTCTACTCAAGGCGTCAGCCACAACATTGGCCTTTCCCGGGTGATACTCGATCGTTAGATCGTAATCCTTAAGAAACTCCACCCATCACCGTTGTCTAAGATTCAACTCTTTCTAAGACATCAAATACTTCAAACTCTTGTGATTCATGTACACAGTACACTTCTCACCATAAAGATAATGTCTCCAGATTTTCAAAGCAAAAACCACCGCAGCTAACTCAATATCATGTGTAGGATAATTGCACTCATGCACCTTCAACTGTCGCGATGCGTAAGCCACCACCTTACACTCTTGCATTAGCACACACCCTAAACCAACGTAGGATGCATCACTGTACACCACAAATTCTTTTCTTGATTCAGGTTGAACCAAGATAGGAGCTTGCGTCAAAGCTGCCTTAAGCTTCTCAAAAGCTTGTTGTCTCGCTTCCGTCCACTCATACTTAACATCTTTTTGCAACAACTTCGTTAAAGGAGCAGCAATCTTAGAAAATCCATCCACAAACCTCCGGTAATATCCCGCCAACCCAAGGAAACTACGGACTTCATGAACAGACTTAGGAGGCTTCCAATTCATCACCGCCTCAACCTTCAAAGGATCAACACGAATCCCTTCTGCCGAAACCACATGACCAAGGAACACAACTTCCTTTAGCCAAAACTCACACTTGCTCAGCTTAGCATAAAGCTGATTTTCCAAAAGCGCTTGCAAGACAACTCTCAAATGACCTTCATGCTCCTCCTCAGTACGAGAGTACACAAGGATATCGTCGATGAACACCACAACGAACTTGTCCAAGTATTCATGGAACACTATTCATCATGTCCATAAAAGCAGCAGGAACATTCGTCAAACCAAACGGCATTACAAAGAACTCATAATGCCCATACCTCGTTCTAAAGGCTATTTTCGGCACATCCACATCTTTCACCTTAAGCTGATAGTACCCTGACCTCAAGTCAATCTTTGAAAACATAGTCGCTCCACGAAACTGATCAAAAAGGTCATCAATCCTCGGCAAAGGATACCTGTTTTGATGGTCAACTTGTTCAGCTGGCGATAATCAATGCACATCCTCATCGTGCCATCTTTCTTTTTCACAAACAAGACTGGTGCACCCCAAGGCGACACACTAGGCCGAATGAAACCACGGTCAAGCAACTCCTGAGTTTGCATCTTCAACTCCTTCAGCTCTTTGGGTGCCATGCGATAGGGAGCAATGGACACCGGAGTTGTGTTCTCATACAACTCAATCCCAAACTCCACCTCTCGACTAGGCGGCAATCCAGGTAACTCCTCCGGAAACACTCTAGGGAACTCACGTACAGTTCTTATATCCTGAACTCGCAACTCCTTTGAACTAGGATTCATAACAAATGCTAGGTAAGCCTCACAACCCTGCCGCAATATCCGACTTGCTTCCAATGTAGACACCCCATTGGCAAGAAACTTCACATTCTCACCCACTACCACCACTTCATAATCATCCGCAAGTTTCAACGAAACTCGCTTGCTTTCGAAATCCACCACGGCTCTATGTTCAACAAGCCAATCCATGCCAACGATTACATCAAAGCCATAGAATGGCAATTCTATGAGATCAACAAGAAAAACATGATTTTGCACTTTCAAGGGACATCTCCTATACAACTTCCTCGTTACAACCGTCTCACCAAAGGATCTAGTCACACGCATACCAACATCCAAAGACTCAACAGGTAAACCAAGCATTTGAGCATGTTCACGCAATATGTACAAGTGTGTAGATCCAGAATCAATCAAAGAAAGTAATGACAAGGATTGCAAAGTAAAGGTACCTACGATCACATGCGTATCATTCCTTCCCTCTCGATGGGCATACACTCGAGCCTGACCGCCACCCTCAGGTTGAACGGCCACAACATGTGCTACGTTCCTGCCACCATCATCCCTATGCTGAAAATTACCACGGCCGCGCCCACGACCTCTCTGTGGCTCAGCTGCTCTCACCGGAGCATGTCCCTCCCTCAGCGGCTGAGGACAATCTTTCTTCAAATGCCCTCGATTACCACAATTCCAGCACGTCCCAAGGTTACCCCAACACTCACTACCATGCCTTCTACCACAACAGTTACATTCAGGAGTACTCCGAATAGCATTAGGTCCTTGCTGACCTCTACCAGGGTTACCACCTCCACGTCTAACATCATAATGCGGCTTCCTATCCCTATGCCTCTTGTTACGATCTCTACCATAATCGCATTCAGCCGCTCGCTTTCCAGAGCTAGATCCACCAGCTCGACTTGCCAAACCAAGACTCGATTCAATGTCCTTGGCTCTAGTGACCAAGACATCGAAATCTGTATAGTTAGCCGCAAGCATATAAGTCTTGACATACGCTACTAGCCCATAACAGAATCGTTCGCACCTCTCCTGCTCACTAGGGATTAGCTCAGGCGCATACTGACTGAGGCGAACAAACTGAATTTCATATTCAGCTACTGACATGTTTCCTTGCATGAGAGACATAAACTCTCTTTTCTTTTCATCTAGGTAACGTACTCCCAGATACTTCCGCTTGAACGCATTCAAGAAGAACGTCCAAGTCACCTCGTCATCCTCCATCCCAGAAATAGTGGTCGTCCACCACGTATAGGCATCACTATGTAGCAGTGACACAACACAACCCAGCTTCTGCACATTGTTGTAGTTCATCTGACCAAGAATCCCCTTGGTGCTCTCCAACCAAGACTCAGATCCTTTCGGAGATAAACCTCTGAACTCAGTCCCTCCCAGACTGTGAAGACGTTCCATAGGCAACCTCACATTAGCATCATCCTGATGCGCAGCTCCATGAGCTCCAGCTACTGCTGCCTGGAAAGCTCCAGCAATAGCCTGAATCAACATGGTCATGTCAAGAGCAGCTTGCCCCTGCACACCCTCGGGTCCAGCAACCCCAGCACCAGCACCAGCATTACCAGCTCTAGCTCCACCACCGCCGGGTGGTCCACTTGGAGGAGAAGGAGGTAAATCCTCAACATTCTCAGCATTCTCATTATCAGCCATTGATCTAGTATTGATTCTCAGCTCTCTACGTGGCCCTATTATAAAGAAAACAATGCACTGACAAAAATGCAATAAACACAATTAGGCACAATAAGGTAAGTAATCTAAGTACTCAAGCTCATTTTCGAAAACAATTCCTCTCATTAGTTTTGATATGGCAATGGGATCCCCAACCACACTCCAAACATAGCATAACATCGCAAAATCATCTTAGTTGAATCATACACCTCTAATCATACATCATTCTTTCACCAAGAAGATACATCATGCATAAACACATACATCACCCACATATAAAACCCCAATTATTTTATAACATGGCTCTGATACGAACAAATGTAACCCCCTTAGCCCAGCCTAGACGCTTGACCCGAACTACGAAGATTACACGGGGAAAACCAAAGTCAACTTGAAAGTCAACCTTGATTAACGACCCTTTTTTATTTTAATCTTGTCTAAATACATGTTAACCCTAAGTGAGTACTCACGCGTCATGATTGAGAAAGGCACAGCGATCGGATAACATTTAGGGACTCAATTGCACTTAATACAATTTTAGGGACCAAAATGTAATTTTTGTAAATTAGAGGGACTTCATGGATTTTAGGATTACCATTATGAAATTAATCATGTTACATGCTTCTCTGCCAAATTTCATCTTAAAAAGACATATCAAGCTCAAGCAATTGCAATCACAACCTTTAGGACTAAAATGTAAAGCATGCAAACTTAAAACAATTCAAAACTAGGTCCAACGGTAACCCGTTTCGGAACGCCTACTCACCGTACCGAAACGCTGTATCAGAACGGTGTTGACCGTTTCAGTACGCGGGTATGTTCCGAGACCAGTTCCGAAACATGGCATTCCAGTAGCCAAAATGTTTCGAAACAGCCCCATATGTTTCGAAACGCCAAGACCATTTCAGGCCCCCATTTCGAAACACTATAGGGTGTTTCGATACACCCTGCCCAGAAACAGCAGCAAAGATGGTTTTTCACGCATTAACATACTCAAACATACCCCAAAGACTCCCAAAACATACCAGCAGTCCAACATACATATAAGGGACACATTTGGGACATTCTAACACGAACATAGCATCAAACACAAAATCTCATTATCCTAGAGGCATGCTTCCTATCACAAACCCAAAATGAGCAATCCAACCTCAAACCAAACAATTAAGGCCATTTACAACTCAAACAAGCTAACACAAACATGCCACAACCTTAGGGAGTTCAACATATCTCCCAAATACAATTCTATGTTTCCCATTGCCATTTTATCAAAACTAAAGTGTGTGAAAACTTCACCATACATGAGCTTGGACTTCCTTGGATGATCTTAACTTCTTGATGCCCCAAAACACCTCAATTATCTGCATTATTGGTAAAAGAGAGAGCGTAAGCACAAATGCTTAATGAGGCATGCTCTAAAGAAAACCAACACAATAATGCATATCTTGAAAACACTTTCTCAAAAGCTTTTGAACAACATGCTCATTCTATCTCATGCTTGAAAAACCCATTCAAAGCAACTTCTCATTGAAAACACATGTACCTTCATTCTATCTCATGCATTTAAACCAATGCAAAACTCATGGCAACGCAATACTCATGCTTCTACTCTAAAGCATTTCATAAACAAATCACATATGCATTTCTCATAGCATAAACCATTTCATCAAGGTACATGTGAATCAAAAACCATTACATATTTTATATTGGCATTTCACATCTCTTTATTACTCGAATATGCGGACATCTCACTAGACACTCCCGGTGGCATCTCTCATCACCGTACTCACTCGTCTAGCAACATAGTTTCCGGTGGAATCTCACATCACCGTACTCACATGGCGGAATCTCTCATCGCAACAAAGCTTGGGTATTTCACCAAGTCCTACCCGATGGAATGCCCATCATCGGTTCTCTCCATTAGGCTTAACCAAAGAGCACGTACGGATTTTTAGTTTATAGTGCACTCTCATCCTATTGATCGATCAATTATATCCGGTAAGTATCTCAACATCTATGCCAATATATTATGTCAAATCATCATATCACCTACTGTTTTTCATGCTTTAAATCTCAACATTCTCATCCTATTTCAAAATCATAACATTTTCTATGCTTTAACATAAAAGCTCAAATCTCAACTATGCAACATGTTACTTTATGAAATATTTTTAAGCATCATCTCATGCTATAATTCATGCATAAAAACAGTAGGAATTTATCAATCTAAAACCATGAGCATGTAAAAGCATTTTAGGGCAATCACCACATTCAAGAGAGCAATCTAGCCAATACTTACTTCCGGACTTAGGAAGGTGTTTCAAACCTTTCCTAAATCCTCAAACCTTGTTTCTTTGTCCCTCAAGGACTTCTAAAACCATACGCACTCACCGATTACGTTTCGCTTGCTCGCCGAAATGCTATCTACGCTTTGGGATCAACTCCAAAGGTGTCCGAAGATGTCTCCCCCGTTTTAAACACATAAGAGCATAGGATTAATGCATCATCATGCATTGAAATCATCAGCCACACACCTAAACTCGCTGCTCTACACAAAAACCACATTTTGGCTACCAAACACTACCGAAATCACCTCCAAACTCTTCCAAAACCAAACCCAGCCAAGATCAATCACTTCTAATCATTTCTAAACATCAATTAACATCAAAAACCAACACAACCACGTCCTTATACCCATAGCTATAACAGAACACCAAAATCACCCCCAAAACCATCATTCTAGCAAGCAAAACTTAGGAAAAACAAACCTATTCGTGATTGGATTGATAAAACCTCATTTGTAACATCAATTAACATCCAAAATACATTATAAAACCATCTCAAAATAGAGCCCAATCAATCACCACGAAAATCTTCAAGATCTCTTCCAAAATCTTGAGTTTTAAGACAATTTCTTGTTTCTAACTTTAAAACCACTTAAAAATCATTAATAAAGGATTGATAACTTGGAATTTTCAGTAAAGAACTGATCATTAGAGAAGAAGGACGAGCTTACCTCTAATTGATAATTTCTCCTTGATTTGGGCAAGTTTTCTTGAAAATTCAATGTAGAAATCAAGTGGATTTGATGAGGAATTGATTAGGAATCAAAGAGTGATTGAAATCTCATCAAATGAAGTGGAAAACAAAGTAAATTTGTTGGAGAGAAAGTGTTTGGTTGAAAGGAATTTGAGAGAAAATAAAATGAGGGAAAATTTGTGAAAAGTAGTTATGAAAAGTCAAAGGTAGTTTTCTAATTTAATCACCTTCATTTTCTTTAATTAAAACATTAATTAAATCACCCAAATTAAGGAAAAATCTGATGAAAACATTTTGGTAAAATTAGCTCCTTAAAGATTCAAAGTTTCAATCCTTTACAACATAGTCCACCATTCTCTTTTATATATTAAAGGAGGATTTTTAGATATTTTTCTATATTTTTAAAGCATCCCGAACTAGGTGTTCCCTAAAACTCCCTTTTAGATTCGAACCGCTTTCCAGACCGATCTGGTTCAAACTCTAAACATCTAAGCCCAAATTTGGGGTGTTACAAACACACTGCTGGACGTGTCAGACCCTCATCCAGTGCTCAATCAGTATCCTCAAAGAGTGCGGACAATGTAGCAGATCCCCACCACTACTCATCTGAAACATCAATGGACAATACCAGTAGCACGACATAGCCTCCACACCCAGGAGGTAACTAACTTTTTTCTTTTCATTTATTTTATATTTTTTTTCATGGCATATAGTGTATATTAGTTTATGCATTGAGGACACTGCATCTCTCAAGTTTGGGGGTGTTAGTGTTCATAGTTAATATTTTGCTTTAGCATATGCATTATAGGATATAACAAAATTTTTACTATAGCATTTTGTTTAGTCTAGAGATAGCCTACGAATGTATTTATGAAGTCCGACGGCAAAATCTTAAAGGCTTGAACTAAGTTAGAAAAAACATAACTAGTTGAGATTTGTAGAACTGACCTTAGGATCTAGTTGTTAAAAAAATTGTTACATAGTTGCTCTCTTTCTATAAGTAAGTCTATTAGAAAAAAAAATTCAGGAAGAACCCTAGTGAACTCTGATATGTAAACTCTAGAGAACTTAAAAGAAAGATTAGATAACCCTGTGCTAAAACAAACGAATATATGCTACGGCATATCTGTAGAAGGACACTCCCCTTTGATATAGCAAGCAAAAAAAAGAAGAAATAATGCTTTGCTATAGCATATGAGTGAATGAAAGTTGTCACGGGATGACTCTGCCTACTAGCTCAGAGGTGAGAGGTATGCTCCTTTCTCATCTAGAGTTAAGGACGGTAGGTGTGATGAGCCGGCACCCTTCATAGCAGAAAACCTATATCTTTGGGAGTCTAAAAATTGGAAAAGAACTAGAGAACATAGTTAGAGTATACCTAAGGAGCTTCCTTGAAAATTTGTCTCACTAGCTTAAGTATAGGAGGAAGGCAGCCACACACAAACGCACACAACTTAGTCCTAAGGAATGTTCTTAAGGATCTCACTTCTGGTTGTTTATATTTAATTGCCTAAGTTATTTCTGATTACTGAAATATTGCCATAGCAATCCTCTAGGTTAAATCTTTGCCATAAAAATTCTTTTGTTATGTTCTATTCATTTCTTGAGGACAAGCAATAGCTTGGGGGTGTGATAACTACATAAATATCTTTGCTCTCATACCTTTTTGCTATAGCATTTGCATGTTCTTGAGTTCATACCATAGCATTTAGGTTGCATTTTTTCTTTCTTCTTCTAGGTGCATCTTTATCTTTGCTGGTTGTTTGTCCATATTGAAGGGTATTGCTCGGAAGGATGGTTTGGGTTTGTTAGTGTGCAGGAAAGGAGTCAAGAGAGAAAACTTTTGCCAGGAATTGCTATAGCATTATGGAAGTGGATATTAGCTAGCACGTGAGATACATGTGAGCTGCAGAAGCACGTGAACATGCAGAAAAGGACGATCTGACATGTGCAACAACCGATATCCACCTGCAGACACTCCTCCTTGTCCCCTCGTGGCAGAAATTGTCAGCGGATATTCCTTGGGATTATCAAGGCATCTTTAGGGCACAAAAACCTAGAAGCCTCCACTATATAAAGGGGAGAGAAGCTTGGACAAAAGAGGGAAGTGTTGCGAAAGAGAGGCGGAAGAGAGAGAAAGTCACTAGGAGAGAGAAGTTTTCATCTTCATCTTCTCCAGCTTGGTGTCCTCCATCGTTGAAGCTCCAAGGAGTGGCCTCACCGGTCTCGAGAGAGATGGTGGGCCTAAGACAGTCGGGCAGTCCATGGTGGAGAGGGAGTTCATCTTTCTTTCTGTCGCTATAGCATTTCCTTTTCATATCTTTATCTTTGGTGAAGTTATCGCAATGATACGTTGGATGATATTGCCCAGCCACAAACTATTTTATGTGGCTTGGGTTTAATGGATGATTTTATTTTGAGTACTTTTTAATGCATGCTATGGCTTTTTCAGTGTTTATCATGTTCTATGCTTTGCTTATGCATTTCCCATTTCCTTAAATTTGTAGGAGCCCTCGAGAGTTGGTTGTTCTTTAAGTGTTTGTTGGGGGGTTAGTAATCGAGAGAGCTAGTCTTAGAACCCTCATAAGAAATGAAGTGGATGTCAAGAGGCAGACTCTAACCTACTTTAGAGATAAGTGATAGGTTTCAAGGGCTAAAAAAAGATAGTTCGTGAAGGGTAGGGGAGTGTTAAGAGTTTACACCGAGAGGTATGGCTGTAGCATTTCTGACTCCCAGTTTCCTGGCTAAAGATAGTTTAGGAACACTTCTAGCATATCCCGCCTAACATAGAAGATAGCTGAAGAGCCTTAGTATCGTTAATAAGCTTAAGTTAGGTTATCCATCATTCCCAACCAGTCATTCCGTAGTGAGTTTTGCATACAAAAGGGGACATGTTTATCATATTGTTACCTCATCTTTCTCTGATCTATTTTGCTTCAGCATTATTTTACATCATTTATTTTACTATAGCATTGTCATCTGCAAAAAGTTCAATCTTTATTGTTACAGCAACCGTGAATACCTCCAATCCTTGTGGAGACGATACTCACTCATTACTTTATTACTCGTTCGACGTGTATACTTGCACCATATTTGCGTATCATTTATAGTACACTACACGCAAGCAACAGTAAGGTAAAGTAAAGAACATATCATGGATCTATAAAGATTAGAATCAACACACTTACCTCCTTCATCTTTGTCAAGCTTTATGGAAGATCTCATAGGTGTGGCTTTAGGCTTTACATTCTCCAAGCCGAACTTTTTGAGCATATCGTTCACGTACTTAGCTTGATTTATGAAGGTGTCATCCTTCTTTTGTTTGATTTGGAGTCCCAAGAAGAATGAGAGCTCCCTCATCATGCTCATCTCGAACTCACCTTGCATTGGCTTAGAAAATTCTTTGCAATAACATTCATTAGTAGAACCAAAAATGATATCATCAATATAAATTTGTACTACTAAGATGTCATTACTATATCTTTTTATGAAAAGTGTAGTATCCACCTTACCTTTTACAAAACCTTTTTCAATTAAAAAATTTGAAAGTCTTTCATACCAAGCTCTAGGAGCTTGTTTTAAACCATAAAGGGCTTTAGTTACTTTAAACACATGATTTGGAAATTTTGAGTCCTCAAAACTCGGTGTTTGTTCAACAGACACTTCTTCATTTATAAAACTGTTTAGAAAAGCACTTTTCATCCATTTGAAAAAGCTTGAAATCATGGTAACATGAAAATGCTAGAAGCATCCTAATAGCTTCCATCCTAGATACGGGTGCATATGTTTCATCAAAATCAATTCCCTATTCTTAAGTGTAACCTTGAGCAACAAGCCTAGCCTTGTTTCTCACTTTGTTACCACTCTCATCTAGTTTATTCTTAAAGACCCATTTAGTTCCTATAGTAGATTGATTACTAGGCCTTTCAACTAATGTCCAAAACTTACTTCTCTCAAATTGATTTAATTCCTCTTGCATGGCCAAAATCTAAAAATCATCTTTTAATGCTTCTTTGATATTTTTAGGCTCAATGCATGAAAGAAATGCAACATGGTTCATTTTTTTGAGAGAGGATATAGTAGTTACCCCCTTAGATGGATCACCCAAGATTTCACCACCTTTGACATAGTTGAACTCCCTTGGGTAAGATACCTCATTTTCCTCAAGAGCCAAGTCCTTCAAGGCTTCAAGAGGTGGATCTTGTGCATCTTCTTCTTTAGTTGGAATCTTATCAACCTTTGATGTTTGTCCTCCATCAATAGCATCAAGGATACCTACATCATCATCATCGTCACAAGAGTCCTTCCTCGGAAGGAGGTTATCATCGAAAACAGCATGTATAGACTCTTCTACAACTAAAGTTCTTTTATTAAATACATGATAGACTTTAAAGTTTAAATAATACCCTAAGAAAATAGCTTCATCACTTTTAGAATCAAATTTACCTAAGTTGTCTTTTCCATTATTTAAAATAAAGCACTTGCAACCAAATGGATGAAAATAGCTAATGTTAGGCTTTTAGAATTTATAATCTCATATGGTGTTTTCTTCAAAATTGGCCTAATCATTACTCGATTTATAATGTAGCAAGCAGTATTTGTGGCTTCCGCCTAAAAATATTTAGGTAAATTATTTTCACAAAGCATGGTTCTAGCCATTTCTTCTAAAGTTCGATTTTTCCTCTCAACTACCCCATTTTGTTGAGGAGTGCGAGGTGCGGAAAAATTATGGCTAATCCTATTTTCATTTAAAAACTATTCAAAACCTAGATTTTGAAACTCGATTCCATGATCACTTCTAATGTGAGAAATTTTAAGCTCAAGATCATTTTGAGTTATTTTAGAAAATGTGATGAATTTTTCTAAAGCCTTTTGTACTTAAGAATAGAACCCAAGTAAACCTAGAATAGTCATCAACAAGTTCAAAGGCATATGATTTACCACCCAAGCTCATAGTCCTAATAGGCCCAAAAAGATCCATATGAATTAATTGTAAACATCTACTAGTAGAGACATCATTAATGGATTTAAATGATGTTCTATGTTGTTTACCCTTAGAGCATGCATCACATATTTTATCATTAGAGAGTTTAAGTTTGGGTAAACCTCTAACTAGATTAAGGGAAATCAATTTTTCTAAAACACTCATGCTAGCATGCCCTAATTTTATATGTCAAAGCCATGAGTCATGTTCATCATGTGCAACTAAACATGTATGAGATGTATAAATGGCATCTAAATACCCCATGTTAATATTGCTATTCTATGACCTATAAGCATCAATTGATTTGTTTTAATGTTCACAATTTTGCAACCACCTTTATCAAATAAAACATTAAAACCCTTATCACACAATTGACTAATGCTCAATAAGTTGTGTTTAAGACCGTTGACATACAAGACATTTTCAATGAAAATAGAAGAGTGATTACCAATGAAGCCTATTCCTTCAATGTGGCCTTTGGGGTTGTCACCGAAAGTTACCACTCCACCACTCTTTGGCTTTAGTTCCAAGAATCTACTCTTGTCACCAGTCATGTGTCTTAAGCATCCACTATCAAGGTACCATAAGTTTTGACTTGAAGCTTTGGCCTTGTAGCAATGCTCCCCCTACAAACAAAAGAATTAGGCTTTGGTTTTTGGTACCCAAATCATTTTGGGTCCATGAGTGTTAGCCCTCAAAACTTTGGTTCCCTTAGGAATCCAAGAAGCAATAGCATTCATGTTATTAGAAACAATGAGTTCCTTAGGAACCCAAACACTCCTAATTCTTTGACTTTTAGATTGCTTAGTAAAATTTCTTTGTTTAGGATGAAATGATTTTCTTTTTACATATTGGGTATTAGAAGACTTTCCTTTTTCAAAATTGTTTCTCTCAATAGTAATAGAAATTTTAATATTATCCACTTCCTTTGTGTGATAATCTTAAAAATCGGAAAGAAGTTTTTCAAGATCAAGATTTTTCTTCTTAAGATCATTTGAAAGATTTATTAAGTATAAAACCTTCTTTTCCAATTCCGAGCTAGTTTTTTAAAGAGACTCATTTTGAATTTTTAAATCGGAAATATTTTTCTTGTTTCTCAAATTTGACTCCTTATATTTTTCAACTAACTCATCATAAACCTCTTGCAATTCATCATAAGCATCTTGAATTTCATCATATGTAAAATCAAAATTAGATGAGTTAAGATTTACCTTTGGTTCATCATCAATGGCCATGAGACAAAGGTTAGCCACTTCCTCATCCTCCTCGGATGACTCCTCGTCACTCCAAGTTGCTACTTGAGCTTTGAGCTTGTTCTTCTTCCCAAAGTTCTTCCTCTTCAATTGAGGGCACTCGGAACGGATGTGGCCGGATTTTTTGCGCTCATAACAAATGATTTGGTCCTTCTCCTCTTCTTTACTCTTGCTTTTGAAGTCCCATTTTCTATTGAACTTCCTTCAAAGGTTGGAATTCATGAAGTGAGTGAATCGTTTGGCCAACATGACCATCTCCTCATCTTCATCTTCACTAGAATCGCTTTCATGACATGAAGCTTTAAGAGCGATTCCAATCTTCTTCTTCTCAACATCTTTCTTCTCAACCTTTTTCTCCTCCATTTTCTTTTCTTCCTCTCTTCCCTTCTTCATGATCTCATGGGTGAGCAGAGATCCAACAAGAGCATCTAGCTTCAGAGTCTTCAAGTCTCGAGCTTCAATAATAGTCGTTCTCTTACTATCCCATGATTCCGGAAGAGAGTACAAAAATTTCCTCACTAGCTTGTCTTCGGGGATGATCTCACCGAAACCCCTCAATCCATTAACGATGACCGAGAATCAATCAAACATCTTGGAAACACTCTCATCGGGATCCATTTTGAAATTTTTGTAGCTTAGATTGAGTAGCCTGATTTTTGTTTCATTGACGTCGCTAGTTCCCTTATATGTTGTCTCGAGTGTGTCCCAAACTTCCTTGGAATTCTCGATCGAAGACACCTTATAGTAGATATCCGGACCAAGCGCACAAAAGAGGAATGAAGAGCTTTATCATTTACTTGCATCCTTCGTCGATCATTTTCGGTCATTTTGGCTTTGACCTTTGGCACAAGTCTTCCTTCACGTCTCTCTTCATTGGTATGTATGGACCTTCTTCAACCACATCCCACACCATGTAGTCGGTAGACTTGATGAAAAGCCTCATCCTACTCTTCCAATATGGGTAGTTATTCGCATTGAAGAATGTTGGCTTGGTGGTAGATTGAGAATCGTAGAGGTTGGAAGTGGAGGTGGATGCCATTGCTTGACTAGTTGTTGATCAAAGTCTCCTAGAATCGACTCAAGATGGTTGTAAAGCTTTCAATGAGTGTAGTTTTGATACCAATTGTTGAGTAGATCACGCAATTGCAAATGGCCAAGAGGGGGTGAATTGGCGATTAAAATTTTGGTGGGTGAAAAATTGGAAAAATAAAAATGTGACACAAGGCAATTAGAGTGATTCAAGTTCTCCAAATGAACTCTACATCCACTACCTTAGCTCCCACTGAGGATTTTACACCAATTCACTACTTGAATTCTTCCCCTTTTCTTGGATGAGGAGGAAACCTTACAATTTGATTAAGCTTTCTACCTAAAGCTTAATCCACTCACTTTTACAAAGAGAAGTATTTGGTAAACTCTAAAAGTTCCTCTCAAAGGATAATTGTTTACCCAATTACAATTTCACACTCCCCAAACTCACAATAAAAGATTACAATGAAGATAGAAGATTTGGGTACAAGAATTTGACTCTAGAGGTACAAAGTTTGGATTTGAGTGCTTTGATGTTGCTTGTAGGTTCAATAGTTTTTGCTTGTCCATTTGAGACTTATTTTTATACCCTTGTATTGAATTTTAGCCGTTTGGGTAGTTGGGATCATCAATAGAGAAGGTGGGATGCAATTTCCTGCAATTAATGATACTCAGCTACCTACCGTATCGGTACGGCTCAGGGGGCGTATCAGTATCTTTCTCAAACAAGAACGAATCGTTGTGACTGAAAAACTGCGCGTATCGATACGCTTAGAGTGCATATCGATACGATTTTTAGGGGCGTATCGATACGGAAGGGCGCATCGATACGGATTTTGCTCACTGGATTCCCAACTTTGGTTTTGATGAAAAGCGTATTGGTACGGTATAACAGTCATTTAAATTTTGGGATACCAACTAACTGACAAATCAACGGTCGAAAATTAAATACAAAGATAAGCAATTTGTATCGATACAGTTACAATGTGTATCAGTACGGTATCGTTTAATGTCTTGCCCAGATGAATATCATATCGATACGAGGTAATACTGTATCGGTACGCTATGGTCTATTAAAATTCCAGTGACAAAAAACGGTATCGATACGCCTAAGAGTATCAATACGCCTGGGCGTTTTACTGAAGTTTGGCTTGAAAATACATAAAAAGATTTAGTAGATTTTGAACTTTTAAGAGAGTTTTGTCTTGAAGTATAGTTTGGTTCAAAAAGACTTGTCAAAAAGTGAGACTTTGAAAAGTACTTAAAATTTTATTGTTTTGCAAGTTAGTCCATAAGTCTAGGTGTTATATCAAAATCAATTTTAGTTTCAAAAAGTTCAGTGACTAAAATAAGTCATAGAGCAAAGTTGAGTGATGATTTAAGTATTTTACCCTTTTTTATATTATCCCTACCTAATGTAATCAAATCGATCGAGATAAAAAGAAATGTAATCAATCCATTTGTAACATCAGATATCAATCAATACAAAAAAGAGGAACATTTCCAGAGGTAAAAAAAACTCTTTTTTTATTTACTGTTCGAATCAAATAAAAAAAGAAAGGAGCTAGGGTTTCATACCTGATTCTAATCTCGGGTCGCCGCTGCAACGACGGTGGAGGCGGGTGTTGCTAATGAACAACACCATCGCTTCATGTTCCTTTTGTTTCCCTTTTCTTTGTTTGGG
Source organism: Hibiscus tridactylites (assembly GCA_958450335.1). Lineage (NCBI taxonomy): Eukaryota > Viridiplantae > Streptophyta > Magnoliopsida > Malvales > Malvaceae > Hibiscus > Hibiscus tridactylites. Next base: position 43,924,135 of record OY288281.1, read on the forward strand.
GTTTTTAGCATTTTGTGTTTTCAACTAAAAACGATGGGTTTTCAAAAAAAATGAACGAATTTGGTTTCATTATTTTCAGATCTGGGAAGAAGGAGGTGTTTTTCTTAAAACATAAAGGTGGATTTGGTTTTAGGGATGAAAAAGGTATCTTTTTAAGTTAAGATTTGAGTTCGCCGATGCCGGTGAATGGCGGACGACGACCATCAAAATTTGTAAACCTAGCCTGAGTTCATGAACTCGAGATGAATGTACAGCTTTTTTATGATCGGTAGTGGGTTTGAAAGCAAAATGAGTTTCGTTTCTTAAATTTGGCTTATATACAAGTGTTTAAAAATGGTTTAATTACTTCATTTAAATCCCTCCGCCTCCCTAAAATCGTTTCCGCCATCCTCTCTCTTTTCGAAATTATTCAAATTAGCCACTGATTTTCTTTGTTTCTATTTCTATTTGGCCTAAAGATTGGGGGTATATTCACCCTTGCGATCCCTGCTCCTTTCCTGTTCATCTATTATGTTTTCTTTAATTTATGCTCTTTTAATTTATTCCTCGCATTTTATATCCTTACGTTTTAGCCCTTTTATTTATTGATTTAAATTTCTGTTGCTTTAATTTAGTTTTTATTTATATATTTTTTATGCTTTAAATTTGAGTTTATATGGTATGTAAATCTATGTTTATTGGGTGGCATTTGTAGTATAATTGCATTTCTATATGTTTATTTGCATCATATATACATGTATATATTCCATAATTATTTTTGCACTACCTTTTTAATATATATATAAGTAAAGTGATTTCCTTTTGATTTAATATTATTTTCCTTATATAGTATATTTATGTATATGGTTTGTCTTAAATATTATATTTATTTATTTGGTGTAAGTGGTATATATATAGTTTATTTTATTTCTATTTTCATTCCATACATTTTTCTGAATTAGTCTAAAGGTGATTACAATGTTGTATTTGTTCATAGATATTCTTAATCCTTTGCTTTGCACTCAATACACACAAGTTTTTGATTGGTTTGGGCGTATTGAGTGCAACACAAACGGTTGAAGTATACACGTCGCAAGTAATAAAGTGATATGATAAGTATCGAGTATCGTCTCCACAGGGTTTGGTTTGGGCCACTTTGCTTTAGTCATTGTTTTGAAAAAGAAATAGATTGATAGGGATGAATAATAAGTAAAATAAACATAACAAAATAAAGAAAATAGAAAGAAATGGTCGATTTAAGAGAGTAGGTTGGGTTTTCATGAGTCATGCAGTGATAGTTGAATGGATCGTCGTGGTAATTGAGTGCTAGAGTAGCTCAATCGTTTCGACAATTAGGTCCAGTTGGATTGCCTGGGCAATTCTGTAATTGCCTAGGCAACTGGGAGACTTCCTTCAAATTTCGGTAAAGCGTTCTTCAATGGTTTCTTGTTATCCCTAACTCGAAAAATTGTTAATTGTGCATTACTTGATAATACATTCCTATGTGAACCAAGGGTGGACAAAAACCGATCTTTCACTCCTTTTAGCCATTGAAATTCGCAACTTGTCCCTAAGTCGAATTAGTCTTCACTGTCGATTGATTGAATAAATACCATGCTCATTCGTTTCTTTAATCTAACTCTCCCGATATTAGATAAATGGATGAATTTACGAGATCCTCTCCCAATTCACTCGCAATCAAAATTAAGAACCAAGAATGAACAAACTTTGAATTAAAATTGCAAACTCAAATACCTAAACAAATCCAATTGTTCTCACAACCACAAAAATACAGTAACCCAAGCTAAATAAGTTTAGTTCATGGTTAACATGAATCTAATTGAACAAAGAGGAAAAGATGAAGATGTTGGTGTAGCCCCAGTCAAATTCTCTCCCAAATCGCACATGTTGAAGTTTGCGGCTTGATCTTCTTTATATAGGAGATAGCTAGATCAAATTCTTTCTTGAGGAGAAAGTTATGTTGGAATTAAATAGCATAAAAGAAATTAATCTCTTTTATTATTATATTTTTATTCCTCCAAAAACTCCTCATAAAACTCTTGGAAATTAATCTCCTTTTGATATCTACGATTTATCCCTGCTTCTTGTAATTATCTCGAATTAAATGGATTTAACCTTCAAGAAGTCGACAACCACTTCATCTTATCCTCAATTGCTTCAAAAATTTCCCACTTGCTTAGGAAATTAGACCCTACACACATAAAAACACACATATGTTGTACCTTTTCCCAGAAAAATCAACCATATTATTAAATCAAGCATGACGGTGAAGGAAATAATTAAAACATGCATGAATGCCTAATAATGAAACTAAAATGAGCTTAAGTCTAACAATAATATGAGTAAAAAGGTCATAAAATAGTACTTTTGAACACTCATCACACCCCCAAACTCGAACAATTGCTTGTCCTCAAGCAATGTGATAACTGCACAAATATCCTTTTTTCATACCTTTTTGCTATAGCATTTGCATGTTCTTGAGTTCATACCATAGCATTTAGGTTGCATTTTCTTCTTCTGGGTGCATCTTTATCTTTGCTGGTTATTGGTCATGTTGAGGGGTACTGCTTGGAAGATTGGTTTCGGGTTTGTTGGTGCGCAGAAAAGGAGTCAAGAGAGAAAGCTAGTGCCAGGAATTGCTATAGCATAGTGAAAGTGGATATTGTCCAGCACGTGAGAAGCACGTGAGCTGCAGAAACACGTGAACATGCAGAAAAGGACGATCTGACATGTGCAGCAGTCGGTACCCACCTGTAGACTGTCCTCCATGTCCCCTCGTGGCAGACCTTTTCGGTTGATATTCCTTGGGATTATCAAGGCATCTTTAGGGCACAAAACCCTAGAAACCTCCATTATATAACGGGGAAAGAAGCTTGGAGAAAGTGTGGTGCGAAATAGAGGCGGAAGAGAGAGAAATTTGCAAGGAGAGAGAAGTTTTCATCTTCATCCTATCCACTTGGTGTCCTCCGTCGTTGAAGCTCCAGATAGTGGCCTCACCGGCCTCGAGAGAGGCGGTGGGCCTAAGACAGTCGGGCAGTCCTTGACGGAGAGGGAGTTCACCTTTTTTTCTGTTGCTATAGCATTTCCTTTTCATATCTTTATCTTTGGTGATGTTCTCGCAATGATACGTTGGATGATGTTGCCCAGCCATGAACTATTTTAGGTGGCTCGGGTTTGATGGATAATTTTATTTTGAGTACTTTTTAATGCATGGTATAGCTTTTTCAGTGTTTATCAAGGTTCTATGCTTTGCATATGTGTTTTCATTTCCTTAAAGTTGTAAGAGCCCTCGATAGTTGGTCGTTCTTTAAGTGTGTGTTGAGGTTAGTAATCGAGAGAGCTAGCCTTAGAACCCCTATAAGTAATGGAGTGGCTATCGAGAGGCAAACTCTAACTTACCTTAGAGATAAGTGATAGGTTTCAAGGGCTAAAAAGGATGGTTCGTGAAGGGTAGGGGAGTGTTAAGAGTTTACGCCGAGAGGTATGGCTATATCATTTATGACTCCCAATTTCCTGGCTAGAGATAGTTTAGGAACACCTTTAGCAAATCCCGCCTAGCATAGAAGATATCTAAATAGCCTTAGTATCGTTAAGAATCTTAGTTTAGGTTGTCCATCATTCCCAGCCACTCATTCCGTAGTGAGTTTCGCATACGAAAGGGGACATGTTCATCATATTGCTATCTTATCTTTCTCTGCACTGTTTTGCTTCAGCATCATTTATACCATCTCTTTTACTATAGCATTGTTATCTACAAAAAGTTCAATCTTTATTGTTACAACAAACCGTGAATACCTCCAATCCCTGTAGAGACGATACTCACTCATCACTTTATTACTCGTTCGACGTGTATATTGCACCATATTTGTGTATCATTTATAGTACACTACATGCAAGCAACAAGTTTTTGGTGTCGTTGTCGGGGATTGGCAATTGGTTGTTTACGGTTTTTGTCTATATTGTTTGTTCATTTTGTTTTTGTACATATTTATTTTAGGTTTTTTATTTTTCTTTTCAGGTGTCCTACTAGTGCATGACCAGAAGACAACCTAGAGGACCCCTGCAATCACCTATTTCTGAAATCGAGCATTTCTTGAGACTTAGGACACGTGTTCGAAGAGAAGAGACTAGAAACATGAATGGAGAAATACCACCACCTCAAGGTAACAGAGATGCTATGGAAAATGGCCAGGGAGAAGCAGCTCGACCTCGAGCAATTAGAGATCATTTGACTCCTATCTTGGACGATCTCTATCCCGGAATAGTAGCTCCAAAAATTTAGGCAGCACGGTTCGAGCTTAAACATGTTATGTTTAACATGTTGAACACTATTGGTCAGTTTGGAGGTATGCCTCATGAAGATGCAAGACAACATATATGTGCTTTCTTGGAAGTGTGTGACTCGTTCAGACAGCAAGGAGTGCACGAGGATGTGCTAAAGCTTAAATTGTTTCCATATTCTTTACGTGTTCGTGCTAAAGCATGGCTAAGTGGAATGCTAGCTGGATCAGTGGAGACTTGGACAAATCTATGCAAAAGTTTTCTGCTACAGTATAATCCACCCAATAGAAACACTCAGTTAAGAAATGATATCGCTTCTTTTCGTCAAGTTGATGATGAATCCATGTACGAGTGTTGGGATCAATTCAAGGGATTATTAAGGAAGTGCACAAATCATGGTTTTCATGATTGGACTCAAGTGGTTATGTTCTATAATGGGGTGAATGCTCCTACAAGAATGGTGTTAGATGCTTCAGCAAATGGGACCTTAGACAAATTACTAGAGGAAGCATTCAACATTCTTGATAGGGTAGCCAATAATGATTACCAGTTTCCGACCACAAGGCTTGGAAAGGGGAGGAGAACCCAAGTGGCTCGACACAATGAAGCTGATGACTCGGTAGCCACCCAGTTAGTTGCTATCACAAATATGCTAAAGAACCTCCAACGTCCCAACGAAGTCAAGGAAGTGAAGTTCGCAACCTCATGTCTCAGATGTGGTGGCAATCACCATTTGAGTGAATGTCCTTACAATCAAGAGTCAGCCAACTATGTGGGGAATTATAACCGCAACAACAACAATCCATACTCTAATACCTACAACCCAGGATAGCGTCAACATCCAAATTTCAGTTGGGGTAATCAAGGGCACAACAATTATGCTCAGCCAGTGGCACAGCAAAATCTGATCGAAGCACCATCTTCTAACCAGATGATGCCATGGCAAAGTCACAAGATAGCAGCATCTTCATCAAACAGTTCGCTGGAGACTACACTCGAAGAATTTATGGCTATGACAAAAGATTTCATGGGAACCACGAATGTTTTGCTACAGGATCATGCAGCAAACATTAAGAATTAATGAGCCTTATTGCAAAGCCATAGTTCTTCTCTCCGAGCCTTAGAAATACAAGTTGGTCAAATAGCTCAAACCTTGCATGCACGACCACAAGGAAGTCTGCCTGGCGACACTGAAGCCACTAAGCACCATAGCAAAGAACAATGCAGCGCACTCACATTAAGGAGTGGCAAGGAAATTAGAAAGGAAGACAAGTTTGGGGGAAAAGAGAATGAGGAATCTCAGCCTAACTTGTCTCACGAAGAATATAACTCACAAGATCCTCCAGTTGAAGAAAAGGGTGAGGAAGTCATAGCAAAAGAAACACTGGAGGAGGAGCCTGCTTTTGCCACATCAAAAGATGTAACTCCACCAGTCCAGACAAATGAAGTTAGATCCCCACCTCCTTTTCCTCAACGACTCAAGAAGCAGAAAAAAGACCGTTAGTTCCATAAATTTGTAGATATTCTGGAAAATTACATATCAATGTCACATTTCTGGAGGTCATTGATCATATGCCAAGTTCCTTAAGGAAATAGTTACAACTCCCCAAGGTTGTGCTATAGCTAGTAGATCATTATCATGTTCGCCCAGAAGGAAGAATTGAAGATGTGGTAAAAGTGGACAGATTTATCTTTCTAGTAGACTTCTTAATTCTTAATTGTGAAGCTGATAGCAACACCTTGGGGAGTTGTGCCTCTCGAATTCCCTGTTTCAGAAATATCGACTTAGGCATCAAGTTAACACTTGATCCCAAATCACAAAGTGCTCTTCCAACAAACTTATCGCCAATAGAACATGGGATAGCAAAAGTACCTGGGTCCTTCCTCTTAGGTGGCAGCTAGTAGATCATTCTCATGTTCGCCCTAGGGCATGTTGGCTTCTATCGGAGATTCATCAAGGATTTTTCGAAGATCTCAAAGCCACTATGCAATTTGCTACAGCAAAATCAACCATTTGTGTTTGACAAAGATTGCTATAATGTATTAAGAACTGAAGGAGAAGCTTATCTCGGCACCAGTTATCATTCCACCTGATTAGAACGAGCCATTTGAGCTGATGTGTAATGCAAGTGACTACGCCATCGATGCAGCACTTGGACAACGCCGAGGTAAACTCTTTCATGTTATTTATTATGCTAGTCGCACTTTGAATGATGCACAAATTAATTACACCACTACTGAAAAAGAATTGCTTGTTGTATTATTTTCCTTTAATAAGTTTAGGTCATACTTGATAGGCACTAAGGTTATAGTTCATACCAATCATTCAGCCATTAAGTACTTAGTGACTAAAAAGGATTCTAAACCTAGACTTATTAGGTGGATACTCTTGCTATATGAATTTGATTTAGAAGTTAGAGATAGGAAAGGATGTGAGAACAAGGTAGCTGATCATTTATCTAGGCTAGAAAATGCTATCACACAAGGTAATGAAACTGAAATTAAGGAGGAATTCCCTGATGAGAAACTGTTAGCTGCTACAAGACTTCCGTGGTACGCTGATATTGTTAATTATCTTGTTAGTGGTATTTTGCCTCCTGATTTATCTAGCCAGGGGCTCAAGAAATTCATAAACGCTGCAAGATTCTACTATTGGGATGAACCCTACCTGTTTGAGCAATGTCCTGATCAGATCATAAGGAGATGTGTTCCAGAAGAAGAATACCATAGCATTTTGTACCATTGTCATTCATCAACGTATGGAGGGTATTTTGGTGGTGTTAGGACTGCTGCAAAAGTTCTTCAAGCAGGATTCTATTGGCCTACACTTTTCAAGGATGCACACGTGTTTTACAAGACGTGTGATAGATGCCAAAGAACAGGAAACATCTCCAGGTGGAATGAAATGCCTTTGCAAAATATTTTGGAGCTTGAAAACTTTAACGTGTGGGGAATTGACTTCATGGGCCCGTTTTCCGCATCATATGGAGATCTATATATTTTTCTAGTAGTCGACTACGTGTCAAATTGGGTGGAGACTGTTGCCACCCCAAGGAACGACTCCAAGACGGTCATGAAGTTCCTTCACAAAAACATCTTCACGAGGTTTGGAGTACCCAAAGCAATCATCAGTGATGAAGGAACTCACTTTGACAACAAGCTTATTGCTAAAGCATTACACCGATACGGAGCCAGGCACAAGATTGCTACAGCATATCATCCGCAGACGAACGGACAGGCTGAAGTTTCCAACCGTGAAATTAAGCAAATTTTTGAGAAGGTGGTTAATCCTAAGAGAAAAGACTGGTCCCCCAAGTTGGATGAAGCACTTTGGGCATATAGGACTGCCTTCAAGACGCCTTTAGGCATGTCACCTTTCAAGCTCCTATTTTGCAAGGAATTCCATTTAGCCGTTGAGCTTGAGCACAAGGCTTATTGGGCAATCAAGAAACTCAACATGGATACCCAACTAGCTGATGAGAGAAGGTTGCTAGAGCTTAATGAGCTGGAGGAATTTAGAGCCCAAGCATATGAGAATACTCGCATTTACAAGGAGAAAACCAAGAAGTGACATGACAAACACATTTTGCCAAAGCATTTCTCAAAAGGTCAAAAAGTTCTTCTCTACAATTCCAGGCTAAAGCATTATTCGGGAAAGCTGAAATCAAGGTGGTCAGGACCATTCATCATACACAAGGTGTACCCTTATGGCGCGGTTGATATCAAAACGTTGGACGATGGTGAAGTCTTCAAAGTTAATGGCCAACACCTGAAGGTGTACAGTGGAGCCCCTATCCTCAGAGACAAGTCACACCTGGATCTGCACGATCCTTGAAAGATTTTCCTTTCTAAACTTTATCCTTTATGCTATAGCATGTTCATAAATAAGGCTTTTCTTTTTAGTTTAGTTTGTGTGTTATCTTTTTCTTTATTTTCATATCTTTTCACGTGACTCTCATACAAGCTTTCGCTTTCCAAGTACGATGTCAGGTAGAAAGGCAGGAGAGCATGTTGTCCACAAGGGTTGGTAGCAAAAGGGAGAAAGACATGGAGTTTGTTTTTATCTACTTTTGGAAGTACAAAAAAAGGGAAAAAGAAAAAGATAAGGGGAGGTTTTATCCGAAAAAGTGGGGGAGGATAAACTAAAAAAGAGAAAAAAACAAAAAGCAAGAGAGAGAATATTCACCTAATTAATGAGGTGAACCCTAGCCACAAAAAACTTACACAGTCTCTCTCCAGCCATCAACCATCACATTAACTCCCACCTTTTCTATCTCCCTAAAAGAAGACACACATCCCCATCACTCCCCTCTTCAATTAATTCATCTGTTTCTCCTCACCTTTTTCAACTCCCCATATTTCTTTCATCATCATCCGTCCCTTCAACTTCTTCATCTTCTTCAACACTTAACTTTTTCTTCTTCCCTTCCATCTCTTCGATTTTCTCCCAAAAACACAAAACAACCTTCACCCTTTTTCTCCTCACATATTCACTCCTCCCCTATTTTTCAACAAAACCCTCCATGGCTCGTTGCAAGAATGCCCCTTAAACTTTCGGTCGCCCGAAGAAACCACCAGCCCTGGAAATGTCTAAGTTTTTCGATGAGGCAACAGAGGAGCGATGGACAAAACTCAAAGATAGGAATGTTCTTCTGGAGCTAGGGTTTAAATACCCTAAAGAGGAAGACGACTAGTTCGATCAGGTAGTCATGGACGTCATTGGCAAGCATGAATGGAAAACCTTCGCTGCTCACCCTAAGGAGATCTGCACCTCACTAGTAAAGGAGTTTTACGCACACCTCACAAGTCCAACACAGTTTACGGTTCATGTGCGAGGCGAGCAGATAAAGTTTACTGTTGCAGCAATTAACAAGTTCTATGGCTAAAGCACATTGTAGACCATCACACCACTTTTGTGACGACTATGGACGCACAGACACAACGTGAGGTGCTAGAGGATATTTGTTTTGAGGGAACTATGATGGACAACAACATGTCAGTCAAGAGAGGACGTCTCAAACCTGAGGCCAAGGTATGGAACCATTTTATGCTACATAAGCTTGTGCCCACACTACACGCTGCCACAGTCCACATCTCTAGACTTTTTCTTCTCCACTCAATATTACATGGTAGACGCATTGACATAGGAAAGATTATAGTGGATGAAGCGTATGCTTGTTTGAAAAGGCCTCGTAGTCCCCTTGTTTTCCCTAACCTGATAACTGCTTTGTGTAAAAGAAAACACGTCTTTATAGATGATCTAGTTGATGCAACTATTTCAGAAAAGATAGGTTTAACTCCAGCCCTCGTCACGGAACTCCGAGGATTCAATGAAGATGTGCCTCAGCAAACAGTGGAAGAAGGAGCTAAAAGTTTTGTTGCAGCACGAGTAGCAACATTGGTGGCCACAACGAAAGAACTGAGCGATGAGCTCAACCTAATGAAGGCACACCAGCGGGCGTACTTCAAGTATGCCCATCATCGTGATGGTGCCATAGCATCCTGCTTCAACAAACTCCTACCAGATCAGAACGTGTCATTTCCACTATTCCCCATAGCATTTTGTTTAGTCTAGAGAAAGTCTATGAATATATTTATGATGTCTGACGATGAAATTTTAAAGGCTTGAACTAAGCTAGAAAAAAACACAACTAGTTGAGATCTGTAAAACTTACCTTAGGATCTAGTTGTTAAAAAAATAATTTTTTTACACATCTGCTTTCTTTCTATAAGTAAGTTCGTTAGAAAAAATTTTCAGGAAGAACCCTAGTGAACTCTGATATGTAAACTCTATGGAACTTAAGAAAAACTAGACGACCTTGTGCTCAAACAAACGAATAAATGCTACGGCATATCTGTAGAAGGACACTCCGCTTTGCTATAGCATTGTATCAAAAGGAAGAAGAATAATAAGAAGAAATAAAGTTTTTCTATAGCATATGAGTGAATGAAAGTTGTCATAGGATGACTCTACCTACTAGCTCGGGGTGAGAGGTTTGCTCCCTCCTCATCTAGAGTTAAGGACGGTAGATGTGATGAGTTGACACCCTTCGTAGCAGAAAACCTATATCTTTGGGAGACTAAAATTAAAAAAGAACTAGAGAACATAGTTAGGGTATAACTAGGGAGCTTCCTTGAAAATTTATCTCACTAGCTTAAGTATATGAGGAAGGCAGCCACGCACACACGCACACAGCTTAGTCCTAAGAAATGTTCTTAAGGATCTCACTTCTGGTTGTTTATATTTAATTGCCTATATTATTTCTGAGGAGTGAGATATTGCCACAACAATTCTCTAGGTTAAATCTTTGCCATAGTATTTCTTTTGTTCTGTTCTACTCATTGCTTGAGGACAAGCAATAGCTTAAGTTTGGGGGTGTGATAACTGCATAAATATCCTTGTTTTCATACCTTTTTTATATTGTATTTGCATGTTCTTGAGTTCATACCATAGCATTTAGACTGCATTTAGGTTGCATTTTCTTCTTCTGGGTGCATCTTTATCTTTGCTGGTTCTTGGTCCATATTGTGGGGTCCTGCTCGGAAAGTTTGTTTTAAGTTTGTTGGTGCGCAGAAAAGGAGTCAAGAGAGAAAGCTAGTGCCAGGAATTGCTATAGCATAGTGGAAGTGGATATTGTCCAGCACGTGAGCTGCAGAAACACTTGAACATGCAGAAAAGGATGATCTAACATGTGCAGCAGTCGGTACCCACCTGCACATTGTCCTCCTTGTCCCCTCGTGGCAGACCTAGTCGGTGGATATTCTTTGGGATTATCAAGGCATCTTTAGGGCACAAAATCGTAGAATCCTCCACTATATAAAGGGGTGAGAAGCTTGGAGAACGTGTGGCGCGAAAGAGAGGCGGAAGAGAGAGAAAGTTGCAAGGAGAGAGATGTTTTCATCTTCATCTTCTCCACTTGGTGTCCTCCATCGTTGAAGCTCCAAGGAGTGGCATCACCGGCCTTGAGAGAGGCGGTGGGCCTATGTAATCCCCCTAACCCGGCCTAGACGGTTGACCCAAATTAAGAAGATTACACGGGGAAAACCAAAGTCAACCCGAATGTCAACCTTGATTAATGACCCTTTTTTTCTTTTTAAAACTTATCTAGATGCACATTAACCCTAAACATGTTTACAAGAACAACACACTCAGAGATCACAACAATCGAAGATCATTCAGTCACTCAATTGCACAAATTACAACTTTAGGGACCAAATTGTAAATTCTGAAAACTTTAAGGACTTAAACCAATTTTAAGTTACCAACTCGAAATTAATCATCTTTCATGCTTCTCTGCCAAATTTCAGCTCAAACGGACATCTCAAACTCATACAATTGCATAAACATGTTTCGGGACCAAAATGCAAACATTTCAGAACATAAAACCAACAATTTCAGTGCCCAACGGTCGAGTGTTTCGGAACAGGGAGAACCCGTTCCAAAACGTGGGACCGTTCCGCAACTGGTTCCGAAACAGTGCCTGGCAGTGGCATATCCGTTCCGGAACAGCTCCTTCCGTTTCGGAACGCCCAGGCCATTTCAGGCCCCCGTTCCGATACGGTAGCACCTGTTCCGAAACATGCTGCCCAGATTGCAGAAAAATCGCTGGTTTATCATGCAATTGACCAACCGAACGTGCTCCAAAAGCCACCAAATTATACCAGCAATTCATACAACATACAAAGAACATAATTGCATCAACCAAACATCAACATGGCATCAATTATGAAAATCCCCAAATCTATAGGCATGCTTCCTACTTAGCAAACCATTCAAGCATCAATTTAACAAAACCATCTCATAAAGGCCAATTACATGTTCCAACACTACTAGCAACATAAATCCAACTTAGGGAGTCCAAAACATCTCCCAAAACATCAACTTAGGTTCCCCATTGCCAAATGCCAAAAGCTAATAGTGTTTAAGAAACCTTCACCATACATGAGCTTTGTTCACCACTTGGATTCTTGTCCCCCTTGCTGCCCTCAATGCACTTTAATGCTCTGCATTATTGGTTTAAGAAAAGATAGAGAGCGTAAGCAAAAGCTTAGTGAGGAATGCTCATTTAAAACCACACAATAATGCATTTTCAAAACACATTTATAAACCTTAATTCAAATAATCATTTGCACATGCTCATAAGCATTTAAAACAAGCAATTCATGCTTCAAGTTCATATCATGTCATATTGGCAACAAGTGATACATTCCACATAAGATCCACACATGGACTTTTAAACACCATTGTGATCTTACAATTTCCAAGGACCACACATGGACTTTTAAACACCATTGTGTCCTTAACCCATGGACTTTTAAACACCATGGCAAGGACCACACAAGGACTTTTAAACACCTTTGTGTCCTTAACAAGAATCTCCCAAGGACTTTTAAACACCTTGGAGTTCTTAAATAAACAAGGCATACACAAGGAATTTTAACCACCTTTGTATCCTTAACCAAGGACCAACCATGGACTTTTAAACACCATGTTGTCCTTAAATACACAAGACTCACCCAAGGAATTTTAACCACCTTGGTGATCTTAACCAAGAACCAACCATGGACTTTTAACCACCATGTTGTTCTTAAATATACAAGGCTCACACAAGGACTTTTAACCACCTTTGTGACCTTAACCATCACTTGCCAATATGCATCATTTACAACAATATTCCACTGTTTTAAAGCATTTACCAAAGCCATAATCATCATGCATCATAGTGCATCAAAACCACATTTAACAATGTTCAAAAACAAGAATCTCTTACCTTGAGCATTCTTCAATACATGGCTTATAAAATCAGCAACTAACATGCTAAAATATGCTTTCAAAACAGAATTTAAAACATGCAAACAACCACATTGCATACAAGCAATCCATGGTTCATCATCAAGAGAGTTTTTCCGAAAACTTACTCTTGAGCTTAGCTAAGTTGCTTAGACTTAAACTAAGCTCCCAAACCTTCAAAACATTGGTTTCAAGGCTGAAAACCAAAATCCACTCACCGATTCAGTTTCGCCACTTGCCGAAACACCAATCAAGCTTCCGGATCACCACCACTTGGATCCAAAGATGACTCCCCTGTTTTAAACACATCAAAGCAGAGGATTAATGCATCATCATGCATTAATAGCTTCAATGAAAGCACCTAAACCCGCTGCTCTCATCCACACTCCATTTTCGGCTACCAAACACAACCAAAAATGCATCCAAACAACTCCACAACACTACCCAGCCATGATCCATCAAATCTAATCATTCATAGACCTCAATTATCATCCAAAAAGGATCTAACCACGTCCTTATACCTCCAGCTATAACAGATCAACAAGATCACTCCAAAAACCATCAAATACTCAAGCAAAACTTAGGAAATTCAACCTATCCGGGATTGCATTAGTTAAACCTCAATTACTCATAAATTTAACATTCATTCATCATCAAAAAGACACCTCAAATCACTGCTTAAACAGATCATACGAATTTTAACCAAAATCAACCAAATCTTGCATTTTAAAGCCAAGATTAAGAACACATCTATAAAACCTTTTATAAAACACAAATTAAGGATTGAGAACTTAGGAATTTCAGTAAAGAACTGAGAGTTTAGAGGAGAAGCATGTTCTTACCTCCAAACTTGAATTTCTCCCTTTTAGAACCAAGATTTCTTGAAAATCCACTTAGCAAATGGTAAGGTTTTGATGAGAAGATGATTAGCAATCAAAAGAGAATTGAAAAGAGATATTTAGGTGACAAAATCAGAGAGAAAAGCTCTGGAGAAAGATGTTTGCTTTGAGAGAAAAGATGAGAGAAAATGAAAATGGAAAATGGAAAAGTTAGTTGGAAATTAGGAAAATATCTTCCCTCCTTTTTAGCTTTATTTAAAAACCTTTAATAAATCATTTAATATCTTAGAAAAATCTGGAGAAACTCTCATTGGGTAAATAGCTCCTTAAAGATTCAAAGTTTCAATCCTTTTTAAAACAGTCTCACAGTTTTCGAAAATTACATTTTGGTCACTAGCCAAAATGTCACCCTTCCAAACCTCATTTTGTAAAATTGATTTCACCATTCACTTATATATAATAAAAGAGGATTTTAAGACATTTTTCCATATTTTTAATGCAACCCGAACTAGGCTTTCCTAAATTCACCCTTTTATATTCGAACCGCACTTTGACCGAACCGGTCCAAACCCAAAACTTCTAAGCCCAAAACCGGGGTGTTACAACTCTCCCCCCTTAAGAAATTTCGTCCTCGAAATTTACCTGAAGGAAAGAGGTACGGAAACTGCTTCAGCATGTCATCCTTCCGTTCCCACGTGGCTTCCTCAACACCACGGTGCTTCCACAACACCTTTACCAGCTCAAAGGTCTTGCCACGAAGAACCTTACTAACCGAATCCAGAACCTTCACCGGTTCCTCATCATAGGTCAAATTCGGATTCAATTCCACTTCTTCCACAGGCATCACATGCGAAGGATCAGATCTATACTTCCGGAGCATAGAAACATGAAACACATCATGAATCTTCTCCAACTCTTGAGGTAGCCTTAACTTGTACGCAACAGGACCCACACGCTCAATCACCTCGTATGGTCCAATGTACCTAGGGCTCAACTTACCCTTACGGCCAAACCTCATCACCTTTTTCCAAGGCGAAACCTTCAAAAACACACGGTCACCCACCGCATACTCAATCTCCTTACGCTTCAAATCCGCGTAAGACTTTTGCCGATCAAAAGCTGCTTTCAGACGCTCACAAATAAGCTTCACCTTCTCGGTGGTTCCTTTCAACAAAGCCGGCATCGAAACCAACTTCTGACCCGTTTCAGCCCAACAAAGAGGAGTCCTACACTTCCTCCCGTACAAAGCCTCATAAGGTGCCATTTGAATACTTGCCTGATAACTATTGTTATAAGCAAACTCCACCAAAGGCAAATGTTTCTCCCAAGAGCCCTGAAACTCAATCACGCAGCACCTCAACATATCCTCCAAAATCTGGATAACACGCTCGGACTGACCATCCGACTGAGGATGATAAGATGTAATGAAATTCAACCGTGTACCCAAAGCTTGATGCAAACACTGCCATAAACGTGATGTAAACCTCGGATCCCTATCCGACACAATCGACTTAGGCACACCATGCAGCCGCACAATCTCAGCAATGTACAGCTCCGTAAGCTTATCCAAAGAGAACGTAGTATGCACAGGCAAGAAATGCGCACACTTCGTCAGGCGATCCACAATCACCCACACTGAATTCTTCTTCGATGGTGACAAGGGTAAACCAGATACAAAATCCATAGTAATTCTTTCCCACTTCCATTCAGGGATTCTCAACGGTTGCAACAACCCTGAAGGAACCTGATGCTCAGCCTTAACTCGCTGACACACCATGCACTTGCTCACAAACTCTGCAACATCTTTCTTTAAACCCACCCAATAGTACTCATCACGAAGATCTCGATACATCTTAGTACTACCACGGTGCATAGCAAAAGGACTACTATGACCTTCAGTCAGAATAGCACGCCTCAACTCAGCATCATTGGGCACTACTATTCGACTCCCAAAACACAACACTCCATCATCATTAAAACGGAAATCTGAAGGCCTACCCTCCGCGATATCCTGAACATGAGATACCAAGGAATCATCCAGCAACTGCTTTTCCTTGATCAACTGAACCAAAGATGGCTTCACTTGCAACTCAGCCACAAGACCACCATCACGCGAGATACTCAAACTGGCAAACATAGCCCTCAGCTCAACAGCTACCTTCCTACTCAAGGCATCCGCTACAACATTAGCTTTCCCAGGGTGATACTCAATCGTCAAATCATAATCCTTGAGCAACTCCACCCAACGTCGCTTCCTAAGATTCAACTCCTTCTGAGACATCAGATACTTCAAACTCTTGTGATCCGTGTACACAGTACGCTTCTCACCATACAGGTAATGCCTCCAGATCTTCAAAGCAAAAACCACCACATCCAACTCAATGTCATGCGTAGGATAATTGCGCTCATGCACCTTCAACTGCCGCGATGCATAAGCCACCACCTTACCCTCTTGCATCAACACACATCCCAAACCAACATAGGACGCATCACTATACACCACAAACTCTTTCCCTAATTCAGGTTGAACCAAGATAGGAGCTTGCGTCAAAGCCGCCTTAAGCTTCTCAAAAGCCTGCTGTCTCGCTTCCGTCCACTCATACTTAACATCCTTCTGCAACAACTTCGTCAAAGGTGCAGCAATCTTAGAAAACCCATCCACAAACCTCCGGTAGTATCCCGCCAATCCAAGGAAACTACGAACCTCATGAACAGACTTAGGAACCTTCCAATTCATCACCGCCTCAATCTTCTGAGGATCAACACGAATCCCCTCAGCAGAAACCACATGCCCAAGAAAAACCACTTCACTTAACCAGAACTCACACTTGCTCAGCTTAGCATAAAGCTGATTCTCCAACAAAGCTTGCAACACAATCCTCAAATGCTCTTCATGCTCCTTCTCAGTACGCGAGTACACAAGGATATCATCAATGAACACCACAACAAACTTGTCCAGGTATTCATGAAACACACGATTCATCATGTCCATGAAAGCTGCAGGAGCATTTGTCAAACCAAACAGCATCACAAGGAACTCATAATGCCCATATCTTGTCTTGAACATTGTCTTAGGCACATCTACATCCTTCACCTTCAACTGGTAATACCCTAACCTCAAGTCAATCTTAGAGAACACAGCTGCTCCCCGAAATTGATCAAAGAGATCATCAATTCTCGGCAAAGGATACCGATTCTTGATAGTCAACTTGTTCAGCTGACGGTAATCAATGCACATTCTCATAGTGCCATCCTTCTTCTTCACAAACAAGACCGGTGCACCCCAAGGCGACACACTCGGCCGAATGAACCCACGATCAAGCAACTCTTGCAACTGCGTCTTCAGCTCCTTCAACTCTTTGGGTGCCATTCTATAAGGGGTAATGGACACAGGAGTTGTATTCTCATCCAGCTCAATCCCAAACTCCACCTCGCGATTAGGAGGTAATCCAGGCAACTCCTCAGGAAACACACCAGGAAACTCCTTCACAATCCTGATATCTTGCACATGCAACTCCTTAGAGTTAGGATTCATCACAAAAGCTAGATAAGCTTCACAACCCTGCCTCAGCATCCGGCTCGCCTCCAACGTAGACACCACATTGGCAAGAAACTTCACATTCTCTCCAACCACAACAACCTCATAATCATCCGCAAGCCTCAACGAAACTCGCTTATTTTCACAATCCACAACAGCACGATGCTCAGCAAGCCAATCCATGCCAAGGATTACATCAAAACCATAGAAAGGCAGCTCCATAAGGTCAACATGAAAAACATGATCTTGAACAACCAAAGGACATCTTCTATAAAGCTTTCGAGTCACAACAGTCTCACCAAAAGAACTAGTGACACGCACACCAACATCCAAAAACTCAACAGACAAACCAAGCAATTCAGCATGCTCACGCAAAATGTACGAGTGCGTAGATCCAGAATCAATCAAGGAAAGTAATGACAAGGATTGCAAAGTAAAGGTACCTGCGATCACATCCGCGACATTCCTTCCCTCCCGCTGAGCATACACCCTGGCTTGGCCGCCACCCTCAGGCTGAATAGCCACAACATGAGCTACACCCCGACCACCTTCCTCTCTCCGCTGGAAATTACCACGGTCGCGCCCACGACCTCTCTGTGGTGCAACAACAACAGGAGCACGCACTTGACCACCAACCAACATAGGACACTCTCTCCTCATATGATCCGTGGATCCATAGTTCCAACACCCATTACCAGCTGCCACAACAGGAGCTTGCACTTCCCTCACAGCTCGAGGACAATCACGCTTCATATGACCACGTGAACCACATGTCCAACATGCACTCGGATCAACTCTAGCATTGCCTCCCCGAGCAGGCGCACCACCACCTCGTTTAGCTGAGGGCTGATACTTCTGATCACGTCCCCTCTTGTTCCGTCCACCACCGGAACTATATTCACCTGCTCGCTTACCAGCACTTGACCCATCACTTCTAACAGATAAACCCAAGTTCATCTCAATGTCCTTTGCTCGGCCCACCAGCACATCAAAATCACTATACTCGGTAGCCAGCACATACATCTTCACCTCTGTCACTAAACCATAACGGAACCTTTCACACCTCTCCCACTCATCCGGGACAAGCTCAGGTGCGTATTGACTGAGTCGAACAAACTGTACTTCATACTCAGCCACAGACATGCTCCCCTGGGTAAGAGACATGAACTCCCGCTTCTTTTCATCTAGGTACCTCACACCCAGGTACCTTCTCTTGAACGCGTTCTGAAAGAACGTCCAAGTTACATCAGCTTCCGCCATCCCAGCGATAGTGGTTGTCCACCATGTGTAAGCATCATCCTGAAGCAATGACACTACACAGCCCAGCTTCTGCACATCCGTGCAACTCATCTGACCCAAGATTCTCTTGGTACTCTCTAACCAAGACTCTGAACCTTCAGCTGACAAACCCCTGAACTTAGTCCCTCCCAGACTGCGCAGACGTTCCAAGGGTAGTCTAACTCCAGCATCTCCCTGATGCCCAGCTCCTTGAGCCCCAGCTACTGCCGCTCGAAAAGCACCAGCAATAGCTTGCACCAACATCGTCATGTCAGGAATAGCTTGCCCCTGACCAGTTTCAGGTCCAGCGACCCCAGCATCAGCTGCAGCTCCAGCTCCTTCACCCCCAGCACCACCACCACTAGGTGGAGGAGGTAAAACCGCACTTTCAACATTCTCTTCATTCTCATTCTCATTTTGAGCCGCAGCTCGCACATTACTCCTTAACTCTCTACGAGGTGCCATACTATAACAATGCAAATAAACAAAGTCAGGCCCAGCAAGGTAAGCAATCCAAGTACTCAAGCTCATTTTCACTTAAAAACAACATCATTTCATTAGCTTTGATTTGGCAATGGGTACCCACAACATGCTTCATCACAGCATACCACTCAATTGCAACATTTTTACAACTCACTCAACATGCTTTCACTCAACAAGCATACAAAGCATACATACTTAAATCATTCACATAAACATTCTCAATTACTCGAGAACCTGGCTCTGATACCACCAAATGTAACCCCCTTAACCCGGCCTAGACGGTTGACCCGAATTAAGAAGATTACACGGGGAAAACCAAAGTCAACCCGAAAGTCAACCTTGATTAACGACCCTTTTTTTTCTTTTTAAAACTTATCTAGATGCACATTAACCCTAAACATGTTTACAAGAACAACATACTCAAAGATCACAACAATCGAAGATCATTCAGGGATTCAATTGCACAAATTACAACTTTAGGGACCAAATTGTAAATTCTGAAAACTTTAAGGACTTAACCCAATTTTAAGTTACCAACTCGAAATTAATCATCTTTCATGCTTCTCTGCCAAATTTCAGCTCAAACGGACATCTCAAACTCATACAATTGCATAAACATGTTTCGGGACCAAAATGCAAACATTTCAGAACATAAAACCAACAATTTCAGTGCCCAACGGTCGAGTGTTTCGGAACAGGGAGAATCCGTTCCGAAATGCGGGACCGTTCCGCAACTGGTTCCGAAACAGTGCCTGGCAGTGGCATATCCGTTCCGGAACAGCTCCTTCCGTTTCAGAACGCCCAGGCCATTTCAGGCCCCCGTTCCGATACGGTAGCACCTGTTCCGAAACATGCTGCCCAGATTGCAGAAAAATCGCTGGTTTATCATGCAATTGACCAACCGAACGTGCTCTAAAAGCCACCAAATTATACCAGCAAATCATACAACATACAAAGAACATAATTGCATCAACCAAACATCAACATGGCATCAATTATGAAAATCCCCAAATCTATAGGCATGCTTCCTACTTAGCAAACCATTCAAGCATCAATTTAACAAAACCATCTCATAAAGGCCAATTACATGTTCCAACACTATTAGCAACATAAATCCAACTTAGGGAGTCCAAAACATCTCCCAAAACATCAACTTAGGTTCCCCATTGCCAAATGCCAAAAGCTAATAGTGTTTAAGAAACCTTCACCATACATGAGCTTTGTTCACCACTTGGATTCTTGTCCCCCTTGCTGCCCTCAATGCACTTTAATGCTCTGCATTATTGGTTTAAGAAAAGAGAGAGAGCGTAAGCAAAATCTTAGTGAGGAATGCTCATTTAAAACCACACAATAATGCATTTTCAAAACACATTTATAAACCTTAATTCAAATAATCATTTGCACATGCTCATAAGCATTTAAAACAAGCAATTCATGCTTCAAGTTCATATCATGTCATATTGGCAACAAGTGATACATTCCACATAAGATCCACACATGGACTTTTAAACACCATTGTGATCTTACAATTTCCAAGGACCACACATGGACTTTTAAACACCATTGTGTCCTTAACCCATGGACTTTTAAACACCATGGCAAGGACCACACAAGGACTTTTAAACACCTTTGTGTCCTTAACAAGAATCTCCCAAGGACTTTTAAACACCTTGGAGTTCTTAAATAAACAAGGCATACACAAGGAATTTTAACCACCTTTGTATCCTTAACCAAGGACCAACCATGGACTTTTAAACACCATGTTGTCCTTAAATACACAAGACTCACCCAAGGAATTTTAACCACCTTGGTGATCTTAACCAAGAACCAACCATGGACTTTTAACCACCATGTTGTTCTTAAATATACAAGGCTCACACAAGGACTTTTAACCACCTTTTTGACCTTAACCATCACTTGCCAATATGCATCATATACAACAATATTCCACTGTTTTAAAGCATTTACCAAAGCCATAATCATCATGCATCATAGTGCATCAAAACCACATTTAACAATGTTCAAAAACAAGAATCTCTTACCTTGAGCATTCTTCAATACATGGCTTATAAAATCAGCAACTAACATGCTAAAATATGCTTTCAAAACAGAATTTAAAACATGCAAACAACCACATTGCATACAACCAATCCATGGTTCATCATCAAGAGAGTTTTTCCGAAAACTTACTCTTGAGCTTAGCTAAGTTGCTTAGACTTAAACTAAGCTCCCAAACCTTCAAAACATTGGTTTCAAGGCTGAAAACCAAAATCCACTCACCGATTCCGTTTCGCCACTTGCCGAAACACCAATCAAGCTTCCGGATCACCACCACTTGGATCCAAAGATGACTCCCCTATTTTAAACACATCAAAGCAGAGGATTAATGCATCATCATGCATTAATAGCTTCAATGAAAGCACCTAAACCCGCTGCTCTCATCCACACTCCATTTTCGGCTACCAAACACAACCGAAAATGCATCCAAACAACTCCACAACACTACCCAGCCATGATCCATCAAATCTAATCATTCATAAACCTCAATTATCATCCAAAAAGGATCTAACCACGTCCTTATACCTCCAGCTATAACAAATCAACAAGATCACTCCAAAAACCATCAAATACTCAAGCAAAACTCAGGAAATTCAACCTATCCGGGATTGCATTAGTTAAACCTCAATTACTCATCAATTTAACATTCATTCATCATCAAAAAGACACCTCAAATCACTGCTTAAACAGATCATACGAATTTTAACCAAAATCAACCAAATCTTGCATTTTAAAGCCACGATTAAGAACACATCTATAAAACCTTTTATAAAACACAAATTAAGGATTGAGAACTTAGGAATTTCAGTAAAGAACTGAGAGTTTAGAGGAGAAGGACGTTCTTACCTCCAAACTTGAATTTCTCCCTTTTAGAACCAAGATTTCTTGAAAATCCACTTAGCAAATGGTAAGGTTTTGATGAGAAGATGATTAGCAATCAAAAGAGAATTGAAAAGAGATATTTAGGTGACAAAATCAGAGGGAAAAGCTATGGAGAAAGATGTTTGGTTTGAGAGAAAAGATGAGAGAAAATGAAAATGGAAAATGGAAAAGTTAGTTGGAAATTAGGAAAATATCTTCCCTCCTTTTTAGCTTTATTTAAAAACCTTTAATAAATCATTTAATATCTTAGAAAAATCTGGAGAAACTCCCATTGGGTAAATAGCTCCTTAAAGATTCAAAGTTTCAATCCTTTTTAAAACAGTCTCACAGTTTTCGAAAATTACATTTTGGTCACTAGCCAAAATGTCACCCTTCCAAACCTCATTTTGTAAAATTGATTTCACCATTCACTTATATATAATAAAAGAGGATTTTAAGACATTTTTCCATATTTTTAATGCAATCCGAACTAGGCTTTCCTAAATTCACCCTTTTATATTTGAACCGCACTTTGACCGAACCGGTCCAAACCCAAAACTTCTAAGCCCAAAACCGGGGCGTTACAGCCTAAGACAGTCGGACAGTCTATGGTGGAGATGGAATTCACCTTTATTTTTGTCGCTATAGCATTTCCTTTTCATTTCTTTATCTTTGGTGATGTTATCGCAATGATACGTTGGAGGATGTTGTTCAGCCACGAATTATTTTAAGTGGCTCGGGTTTTATGGATGATTTTATTTTTAAGTACTTTTTAATGCATGTTATAGTTTTTTTATAGTTTATCATGTTCTATGCTTTGCTTATGTGTTTTCATTTCCTTAAAGTTGTAAGAGCCCTTGAGAGTTGGTCGTTCTTTAAGTGTGTGTTAATGTTATTAATCGAGAGAGCTAGCCTTAGAACCCCTATAAGCAATGTAGTGGCTGTCAAGAGGCAGACTCTAACCTACCTTAGAGATAAGTGATAGGTTTCAAGGGCTAAAAAGGATAGTTCGTGAAGGGTAGGGGAGTGTTAAGAGTTTACACCGAGAGGTATGGTTGTAGCATTTCTGACTCCCAATTTCCTGGCTAGAGATAGTTTAGGAACACCTTTAGCAAATCCCGCCTAGCATAGAAGATATCTGAAGAGCCTTAGTATGGTTAAGAAGCTTAGTTTAGGTTGTCCATCATTCCTAGCCAGTCATTCCGTAGTGAATTTCGCATACGAAAGGGGACTTGTTAATCATATTGCTATCTTATCTTTCTCTACATTGTTTTGCTTCAACATCATTTTATACCATATCTTTTACTATAGCATTGTTATCTGCAAAAAAAGTTCAATCTTTATTGTTACAACAAACCTTGAATACCTCCAATCTCTGTGGAGACGATACTCACTCATCACTTTGTTACTCGTTCGACGTGCATACTTGCACCATGTTTGCGTATCATTTTTAGTACACTACACGCAAGAAACTCAATGCAAAACTAACTATTACTTGCCAATTCTTCAATCATCAAAGACATGCTTTAAACTTGAATTCAAACCTCAGAACCGTGGCACAAAGTATTATCACCTTTTGAATTTTTCGGATCGTACAAAAATTTCTCGAAACCAATCTATAATGCTCGTGACAATGTGTGTGCGTAGTTATGTACAAATTGATTTTTAATATTCTATGTGAACAATAGGTTTTTAACAATTTAATTACCGATGTATTTATTTTTGTTTTCACTAGAGCCAATTTTGGGCACCTCTAGCTATTCAACAATTTCTTGCTTTAATTTAGTCGACTAGAGCCAATTTTGGGCACCTCTAGCAATTCTTTAATGTGCATTAACTACTAGAGCCGGTTTCTGGCACTTTAGCAAGAAATTAACTTTGAGTTTTATACTTTAACTTACCCAAATTTCAGGCAACCTAAGTTCACTAAGTTTCCATCAATCAACAAGTCACAACCGTGTCAATGATCTTTAGCATCATAGTAAGATTCTAAGTTCTTTTCGTGCAATCCTAAAATTAAAGGTTCTTTCTATTAAGTGTTGTGGAAAAAATTCATCATTGGATATTCAACAAGTCCAAGCAATTAAATCCAATCAAAGGCATGGCAAGTAACATATGCAACTTATATGCAATTACTAAAGATGAAATAAATAATAACAAACACTCCCCCCAAACTCAAAGGAAGCATTGTCCCAAATGCATGCAATTATAGAAAAGTAAAAATAAACTAAAATGCAAATGGGTTAGTCAGAAAGGTCGTTACCTCGATTGATGAGTTTCTTTCGCGTTGTTTGATTGATTCTTTTTCCGGTCCGTGGTGGTTTGATGCGTGTGGCGGTACTGCTTGAAAAGCATTTGTTGGGCCTCTATTTGCTCCAATCAGTGTGTCAAGGGGCGGAGCATTGCTTCAATTTGATGTATGTTTGCCGAGGCAGGTTCACTTGCCTGGGCATCGGTAGTTGTCGAAGCAATTGTTGTTGCCTGGGCAATGGTCGGTGCATGGGATTTCCATGGCATGGTGGTTGTGATTCTTGATGTGGAAAAGAAAAGAAAACAAAGAAAACTTGAAAACTAAAGATACTGAAGACAAATAATATAAAATATCCCCTAAAATTTTTAAAAATAAATAAAGAAAAATAAAACAAATCCAAAAATAACCGAAAATAAAATAAAGGTCCAGAAATTAAAAACGAAAAATAAAATTTCTTAGAAAGAGCATTTTTCATGCATCTTCTAAGGTTACTGAATATCCGAGGTAACTTAAGGAGGGTTATTTCTGATACTTCTTATAGTCCATCCGTACCCTCCATCGAGTGACAATATTGCCCAAAAAGAGTTGGGCCAATGTGCTCGCAGCTACTCCCCTATGCGTTACCATGGTGGAGGTGTCTTTCTTTCGTGTTCCCTTGTAGTCTATGCACATCTTCCACCTTGCTACTATTCCTGAAGGCATGAATATATTATTAGAAAAAATTATATCAACGTCCAACCATTTAATTACCTCATTCTCGTCGAAATCTATCATGGTTGGATGTAGCCTTCATTGTCGTGGCAATTGTTGCGCCAATTTTTTGCCAAAATTCTATGTAAGTCAAGGGAATGGCCAACTTTCTGAAAAGCTTTACGAAGCCAACAACCGTTTTCTTTAGGCCTCTTAAATATCTCCATTAGTAGAGATTCTAATGGCGTGAAATCTACCAGCATTGGTTCTTCAAGAAATACATGCAATGGAGGAGGTGAGTTTTTAAAGAATTCAAAAGCCATTACCTGCTCATATTCCATTAGCGAAGTATTGTCATCTCGTTGCTCTTCCATATGGTCATGCAATTACCGTGGTAAATGTGGATAAGAGCAATCTTCATATTCTTACTTCAACATCAACGTTGTAACATTTTGGGCATCAGATTCCTCAAAATTTTTTGTAGCATCACTCTTCTCAGTCGAACTGAGTGTTGGTGGCATCGCTTTGTTCAGGCTCCTCAATCTTTACCATGACAATTCGTTGCATAGGCTCATCGTGTGTTGGACAGTCACTCTCATTGGCAAGCTCTCGACTTGGAGGTTTTAGTTGGTCCCCACACATCGAAGAGCTCTCTTCACATTTCTCCTTGTCCTCTTGCCTTGGGACTTCAGTATCCCTAGGAATGAATTGTTGGTGCATGTTATCCATGGCATATGTTAATCTCCTCGATCGATCTTCCGCTTCTCTCAAGAATACATTCATCCTGGCTACACTCGCATCTATGGAATTTAATAGCTCTTGACGAGGACTACATTGCCATGACATATATGTTATTGTGACACTAGGTTACTGATAAGGACTACATTGCTGAGGCATGTTTGTTGCTGTAGCAAAATTGTTATGGTAAAAAATTGAGCTTTTTGAACATACCATGAAGGATTTTGCTGTTGGTTCCGTCTCTGGTCCTCCATGTAGTCATATGCACCGGGATTGTGTGGGCAATTTTCAAACACATGATGTTCTCCACAACAAGCACAAGAGTTTTCCACGGTATAGGCTCTTTGGGCTATTCTCGGTTGGTATAGGTAATCATTGAAAGGTGTAAGAAATTCTTGAGTGGATTGATTCCTATCTTCCCACATCAACTCTCGAATAGATCGGCTTTTATTACCCGAATACTGATGTCCCTTAACTTTTGTAGCGCACCTGGATTTTTTTATAAAACAAAAAAAAAAGAAAAGTTGGTAAAAAATAATAAGAAAAATGCAATAACAAAAACAACTAACACTAATTGCAAATCCGAAGTAAGAACCTGAAAAGGCTTTGGAGCAAAAAGAGATGCAAAGATTCTGAAAATTAAACCCGAGTCTGAGATGGGTTGCATCAGCTAAAGTAAGATTTTTAGCAAAGAATTGAAACAAGAAATCTTGAGCTTCTTTGAAGACGAGCTCACCTAAATGGTTCTCAGTTTGCATCATTCATGCATCATGAGTAGTTAGGCATCTTTAGGTTAGGGGCATGCTAACTCATATCATTAATTTATTTTGTCTATTTTGACAGAAATCTTAAAGATTTCAATATGTTACTTCAAGATTATTGCCAAAGCCTTCAATGCATGGTTTTATTTTTTAGCAAACAACTTGCATTATTAAGTGTTTGATCTGTTAGTAAGACCTTCAGTGAATGCTTGGTAATCTTTAAACCATCAGTAAGATATTTAGTGCTTGGTGATTTTGCGGTTGTCAATAAGACCTTTAGTGCTTGACTTTAAATCGTCCGAGCTATCAGTAAGACCTTCAGTGCAAGACGATTCAAACCATCAGTAAGACCTACAGTGCATGACTTTAATTTTCCCAAACCATTAGTAATACCTTCAGTGCTTGGTGATTTGCGGTTTCCATTATAGCCTCCAATGGTTGACCTTTAATCTCAAGGTCATCAATAAGACCTTCGATTCGTGGTGATTTGGGGCATTCAATATCGTCCGGAAATCAGTAAGACCTCCAGTGCGTGGTGAATCGGGTGAATAGTATAACTTCTAGTGCACAACTTTGAGATTTCCGAGCCATCAATAGGACCTTTAGTGCATGGTGATTCGAAATCTAGACAAGGAAGTAAAACAAAATTAATACTTTTGTTCTTTGCTCTACTCTTGTTGTACGAGAATGAACAAAGAGGGACAACTATAATAACAAATTTTGTTTGATTTTATTATTGTTGTTGATGATTTTATTATTTTTGTTACTTAAGAAATATATATATATATATATATATATATATATATATATTAATTAACAACCTAATATCAGTACAAAATATATATTAACCCAATAATATTACATATGGCATGTTTTAGGCCCAAACCCTAATTAGCCCTAATCTGATATCCCTATCTTTTTGCACAGCCAATTCTTGGTCGTTGGATCAGATCTGATCCAACGACCCTGGATCAAACAAGATGACTGTCTAGATCCCTCCATGCGCGCGTGAGCCTACGCGCCCTCACCGACTGCCGCCACATGTCTCCTTCAGCGGCCACCGGAAAATTATGCCTCCATCGTACGGTCGTCGTGCGTGCAAATAGAGAAGACATTAAAGATGTCAGAAACCCATTCGTTTTTTATATCATCCCTACCTAATGTAATCAAACCGATCGGGATGAAAAGCAATGTAAGCAATCCATTTGTAACATCAGATATCAATCAATACAAAAAAATGAGAAATATTTCCAAAGGTAAAAAAACTCTTTTTATTTACTGTTTGAATTAAAAAAAACGAAAGGAGCTAGGGTTTCATACCTGATTCTGGTCTTGGGTCGCTGCTTCGATAACGGTAGAGGTGGGTGTTGCCAAAGAACAACACCATCGCGTCATGTTCCTTTCGTTTCCCTTTTCTCTGTTTGGGGTTTAAGCATTTTTTGTTTTCAACCAAAAACGATGGGTTTTCAAAAAAAAGGAAGGAGTTTGGTTTCGGGTTTTTCAGATCTGGGCAAAAGGAGGTATTTTTCTTAAAAATCAAAGGTGGATTTGGTTTCAGGGATAAAAAAGAAATTTTTTAGGTTAAGATTTGAGTTTGCCGACACCGGTGAGTGGCGGCCAACAGTGGTCGACGCGGCGGAGGACCATTAAAATCTGAAAACATAGCCTGATTTTATGAACCCGGGATGAATGTATAGCTTTTTTTCTGATCGGTTGTGGGTTTGAAAGCAAAATGAGTTTCCTTTCTCAAACTTAGATTATATACAAGTGTTCAAAATGGTTTAATTACCTCATTTAAATCCCTTCGCCTCCCTGAAATTTTTTCCGCCATCCTTTCTCTTTTTGAAATTATTCAAATTAGCCACTGATTTTCTTTGTTTCTGTTTCGATTTGGCCTAAATATTGAGGTTATATTCACCCTTGCAATCTCTACTCCTTTCATATTCATCTATTATTTTTTTGATCAAAAGAGGTCATTCATTAAAGTCAACCGAAAATCAACAAGGCCATGTACGTGGAAAACACTCCATGCAAACCATGGAGGATGAACGACACAAAGCCAACAACAAGAAACACAACAAAGGAAAGAAACCTTTGCTTGAGAAACAAAGACCTCCCGGCCACAACCAAGGACAACCACAACAACATGGACCAACAAAAAGGGGGAAGGCGAAAGCCAACGGCAAATACAAGGAAAACAGGACCATAACGAAAGATTTTCCATAACTGGGGACAAAGCCACAAGCAGAAAAGGGACAACATCCTAGCACAAAACACCCTTTTCAACCATTAAGGGTGGAGACTCGAAAACAAGGTCAGGTGAGAGCTCCATCTGGAGGTAGGCTCCCTTGTTTGTGGACTCGAGTCTTATCAACCTGATCAGTGCATCCAAAACCCTTAACTTCGAAACTAAGTGGGAAACTACCAACCCAGCACCAAACTTAGTCTCTTGTTTGATGTTGGTAATGACGTAAACAGAACTTCTTGACATGGAGAGCCTTAGATTAGAAGCCATCCAAGCGAGTCTGCTGATCCGAGGGGAAGGAGTTGAGATACGCACCGACTTTCACTCCTTCCATTCGAAAGGGGTGCACCTACTTGGACTCATATTGGATGCAGATAATCTCCGCGGGCATTATCCGCAAAGAGAACCTCATCAGGTATTACAGAGGGCTCCGGATCCTGACTCTCATCATCGCTAACAATGATTTCCTCATTAATGGAGCAGTTTTCATCAACGAACATAGAAGTCACTTTGGTAATTTGTCTGTCGGAGGGATCAACTCCCAACTCCTTTATTCCAACCTCATCCAATGACCTTCTTGTGATTTCCAATGCGTGCTTTTGTCCCGCAGACTGCTTAATAAGTGTTAATCTTCTAGTTTCGTACGAGAAGCCTTTTTACCTCTTTCGATGTTGCTTATCGTTGGGGAAGAAGGGGTGAAGGAATTAGAGAATAGGGAAACTTTGAGAACATCTTCATTTGCCACAGCCCCAAACTCATTTTCTCCCCAATTTCTATGAGCAATTTGAAAAACGCCATCGTAAATATATTGCCCCATCTCTCTTCTTTTAGCCACGAAGTAGGATTCCTCATTGCTATCTGGTTTTTTCCTCTTTTCCCTTTGGATACCCCGAGATTGTTTACTCCCTCTGTGATTACTTCCTTCCATATATCATCAACATCGAGGGGAGGGAGAGCAGAAGGGTGTGAATCGTCACCCTCAGCATTGTCGAGAAAGTTGGGAAGCTTTGCAGCTGCCTTCTTGCTTGTAGAAATGAACAAGCCAAAGTCAACTTCCTTTTTCCTATTTAAGGAAAGGGAAGCCAACTTTGAGTTACCAGAACTGGAAGTGGCTTGTGTAGGGAGGCAGAGAGAGACCTCGTTGGTTGAATCAATCAACCTAGTATCCTCGAGACTCGCAATCGAGGAATTTGGAATCACATTGAAGCCTGTGTCAGCATTGTCATATAGTGTTTTCACTTCCACTGATGTTGGGCCACTGTGAATCACTAGATTTTCCCCAAGCTTGGTTTTTCGTTTGGACCTAGATGACTCCTTGATCAGAGAACTTTCCCAAAGTTGTGTTTCTCTCAACCAGGGGCCAAACCGGCCGGAGAGCTTGAACATACTCGTATCGAACCAATAGTCTTTCTCCCCGTGCCCAAGCCTACCACACTTATAGCAAAACAACGGGAGTCTTTCGTACTTAAAACATATTTCCAGAGGTTTGAATCCTTTCCGATTCAGAATGAAGCCCGTCTTAAGAGGCTCTTCCACTCTAATGGTCGTTTTGATATTCAAATGGCCATCCCGATTTTCTTGATGTTTGTCGGGGTGTTGAGGAAGATGGGGAGATTGTGGACTTGAATCCAGAATTCTTCAGTGACAAAATCAATTTCCTCAAATGCCATCTCCGGCAACCATTCCTTGAGGATCAGAAGTCGATCTTAGACGGACCAAGGCCTTTTCCCTAAGACACTGAGTCTGTCCTCAGCGAATTGAAAAACAAAAGGAAAGATGTTCTTCCCCAAATCATGGTACTCAAGGTCCGGGCATTTCCAAGCTTTTCGGAGAATCACATTAATGGAAAGGTGTTTTGCTGCCATGTCGGATAGAATCTTGTCGATCAGGGAATGATTCTTTATCTCAAAATTGACTTCCCCATCCTCATTCAGGTCTAGGAGCTCTAAATTACTATTATTGGTGTTGTCTGGGTCAGGAGGGGGAAGAGATAAGGCAATTTCAGTTAAAGTTTCCATTAAAAGAGGCTTTGAAAATGTAGGAAGGTTTGGTAAGGGACCAGTTAAGAAGGGAGAGAAACTGAAAGATACAAAAGCTACGTGAACAGTAAAACAAGGGAATAATACAGGACAATGGTTGATAAAGGAGAAAAGAAGAAACACAGCTCGATGGTCAGGGACTCAAACATGTCTCGCATCAACCCAGGACCAATAACTTAGAACCCAGAAGCGTCGAAAAGCCTACCTTTCCAAGAAGGGAGGGGACGTTCAAAGCATTCATAGTGCATGTCTTCAACGGTTTGAAGGGAGGAGTATGACATTTTGAACCTACTCAAGAACAGAGAGATGAGTACAAAAAAGCAAGAAAATATAATTCCCTAAAAACATTCCTATTTATCTATTATGTTTTCTTTAATTTATGCTCTTTTAATTTATGCCTCGCATTTTTTCCTTACATTTCAACCTTTTATATATTGAATTAAATTTATGTTGCTTTAATTTAGTTTTTTTATATTTTTTATGTTTTAGATTTGAGTTTATATGGTATGTAAATCTATGTTTATTGGGTGGCATTTGTAGTATAATTGCATTCTTATATGTTTATTTGTGTCATATATACATGTATATATTCCATAATTATTTTTGCACTATCTTTTTAATATATATATATATATATATATATATAAGTAAAGTGATTTCGTTTTGATTTAATATTATTTTTCTTATATAGTATCTTTACATATATGGTTTGTCTTAAATATTATATTTCTTTATTTGTTGTAAGTGGTATATATATAGTTTTTTATTTATGTTTTCATTGCGTGCATATAAACGTAGCTTTTATAAATGTTTGTACATATAGTTTATGTCATGTAATATATCACATAGTTTTCTTTAAGGGTAATCTTCACCAGTGGTCCCTTTTGTTTAGGGTGTGTTTTATTTTGGTCACCAAAATTCAAAAACGTGTATTCTGGTCCCTAACGTTACAAAACGTTTATATTTTAGTCACCCAACCGTTAGTCTCCGTTACTTGACTAACGGGTGGCTGACATGGCTCGTTAAAAAAATAAAAAAAAAAAACCCACGTGTTTAGGCCACTGTCACTGCCCTCTCCAAAGTCCAAACCCTCATGGCCTGCCACCACTACCACCACTCCACTACCACCTACTCTTGCAGCCACTGCTTCCGACCACCACCACCATATCCCCAACAATCTGACCCTCTCCTACAAGCCCTTGCCTCTCTCTTCCAACCCCAACAAAACCACCACAATCTAAAATCAAATAAAAAACTTGAAAGACATAACAAAGAAAGCATTCAGCTTATACATAAACAAAGCACAGATTCAGAATTTTTTGATGAAATCAAGGATGTGAGAGTTAATCTCATCAGCCCTTTCTTGGTTGATGAAATGGCCAACACCTTCCATGACCACAACTTTATCTAACATGGGCACATCTCCTTTAAAACTACCACTCTCCACATATTTCTTCACTCCTGGGGTGGTATAAACACTGTCAAGATCCCCCACAATGAACTTCACTGGTACTTTCACTTGTGTACCACTCCATGCTGCTGTCAACTCCTAGTTTCTGCAACATGACAGATAGAAATTAGACCGAAATTCACAAGACCATAATTCGAATCGTTTTTTCAGGTAAAGAACATACAAATCAAAAGCTCTGTAGTAGTTTAAAGCGCCGGTGAAGCCTTTTTGATTGAACTTGTTGGTGTAGTAACTAAGGTCTTCTTCAGAGAACCATGCTGGTAAGGTAACTGAGGTATCTGGTTTGATACCAAAAGGATTGTCTTTAGGCAAGCATGGTGGACCTGGTTTCCAACTCGAAATGATCGTCTTTAGCACGTTTGGAGTTTCGTAATGAGCTATCTCTACTTCGATTTTTCCAGGTTCCTGCAATAAAGTTTGGATGAAGTCGTCTTTGTGTTCGTTATTTGGACTAACTAATAACATTATAAGACAAGAGGGACCTGAAATATGCAAATATAGTAATCATCTCCAAAGAAAAGCCTCATGCTCTCAACAGGCTTCATTGGTTTCCTCGGCATGAACGGGACGCTGAGGCACACGAATGCCTTGACTCGATCGGGACGGAACAAGCAAAGGTACCATCCGATGATGGCACCCCAATCATGAGCCACCAAGAACACTTGGTCCACACCAAGAGAGTCGACGAGTGCAACGAGGTCACCTACAATGTGCATGCACGAGTAGCTGGCTATCGATGGGGGAGCCTCGGTGTCGCCATAGCCGCAGAGATCCGGTGCAACAGTGCGGTACCCGAGTGAGCTGAGAGCAAGAATCTGGTGCCTCCAAGTGTACCAGAGTTCGGGGAAGCCATGAAGGAAGAGGATGACCGGTCCTTGCCCTTTTTCGGCTACGTGCATCGTTTAGATTGTGGCAAAGTTTTGATTTTAGATTGTGGTGGTTATTTTAACGAGCCATGTCAGCCATGTCCTAAACACGTGAGTTTTTTTATTTTTTTTAACGAGCCATGTCAGCCACCCGTTAGCCAAGTAACGGAGACTAACGGTTAGGTGACTAAAATATAAAGGTTTTGTAACGTTAGGGACCAGAATACACGTTTTTGAATTTTGGTGACCAAAATAAAACACACCCTAAACAAAAGGGACCACTGGTGAAGATAATCCTTTCTTTAAATATATATATTCTACATAGTTTTAAACAGTGGCGTATCCACATTAAGGCTGGGGTGGGCTCGTGCCCACCTTTAATTTTTTAAAGTTCACATATTTGGCTTCAATTTTCTTAATTTTTATGAATCGGTCCGTAATTTTTTTAATTTTTATGACTTGTGCCCACCCTAAAATTTTGAAATTTTTATTACTTGTGCCCACCCTAAAGCTAACGGACTAGTATGTGCTTCACTCAAAATGGTGCGTCTCAAATCGGTATCATCAGGCACAACAACTCTATTTTTGAAACATAAAACATTATCATTATTAAAACTGTATTTGGTCGGTTTACCTTCCGCAATGTCCTGAACATGTGAAGCCAAAGAACTATCTTACAACTGTTTCTCACGGATCAACTGCACTAGCGAAGGTTTCACCTACAATTCAGCAATCAATTCACCATAATGTGATAAACTCAATCTGGAAAACATTGCTCGAAGCTCAACTGCCACTTTCCTACTCAAAGCATCAGCTACCACATTGGCTTTGCCTGGGTGGTACTCAATAGTAAGATCATAGTCCTTCAATAACTCAAGCCATCTATGCTGTCGGAGATTCAAATCTTTCAGAGACATCAAATATTTTAGACTCTTGTGATCAGTATACACTGTGCATTTCTCACCATACAGATAGTGTCTCCACACCTTCAAAGTAAACACAACAGCGGCTAACTCAATATCGTACGCGGGGTAATTCTTTTCGTGAATCTTCAACTGTCTCAACGCATATGCAACAACTCTCCCATCTTGCATCAATACACACCTTAAACCTACATACGATGCATCATTGTAAATCACATAATCTTTCCCTTTTACTGGTTGCACTAACATGGGTGCTCTAGTCAAAGCATCTTTCAATCGATTAAAAATACATTTGTCTTGCTTCTGTTCACTCATATTTGACATTCTTCTGTAACAATTTCGTCAACTGAGCAGCTATCTTTGAAAATCCTTCTACAAACCGACGGTAGTAGCCCGCTAAGCCTAGGAAACTACGAACCTCGGTCACGAACTTCGGTTGCTTCCAATTCACAAGAGCTTCCACTTTCTTAGGATCAACTCTAATGCTATCCGCTGATACAACATGACCTAGAAAGACTGCCTCTCTAATCCAAAACTCGCATTTGATCAACTTCGCGTACAACTGATTGTCTAGCAAAGTCTTCAACACAAGTCGCAAATGTTTATCATGGTCTTCCTCAGTGCGCGAATAAATCAATATATCATCAATGAACACCACAACAAACTGATTTAGGAACTCATGAAACACACGGTGCATCATGTCCATAAACGCGGCTGGTGCATTAGTCAACCCGAACGACATTACTAAAAACTCATAGTGTCCATAACGTGTACAAAAAGCTGTCTTCGGTATGTCTTGTTCCTTCACTTTCAACTGATAGTACCCGGATCTCAAGTCTATCTTTGAAAACACTGATGCATCTCGTAACTGATCAAACAAATCATCTATTCTCGGCAAAGGATACTTGTTCTTCACAGTTAATTTATTCAACTGACGGTAATCAATACACATACACAAA
Organism: Hibiscus tridactylites; assembly: GCA_958450335.1. Lineage (NCBI taxonomy): Eukaryota > Viridiplantae > Streptophyta > Magnoliopsida > Malvales > Malvaceae > Hibiscus > Hibiscus tridactylites. The sequence continues at coordinate 43,959,207 of OY288281.1, forward strand.
CTTCCGTCTTTCTTCTTAATAAACAATACCAGTGCACCCCAAGGCGATATACTTGGACGGATAAAACCATGATCTAATAGCTCCTAAAGCCGAGTCTTTAGTTCTTTCAACTCTTTCGGGGCCATCCGATACGGAGCAATCGATACGGGAGCTGAATCAGAATATAACTCAATAGCGAACTTGACTTCTCTATCCAGTGGCAAACTAGGCAACTCTTCCGGAAATACCTCAGGAAAGTCACAAACTGCTCTAATGTCCTTTGGTCGAACCTTACTCATATCTGGATTCATCACATAGGCTAAGTATGCTTGACATCCCTGATCCATCATCTTCTGAGCCTCGAAAGCAGAAACAACGTTGGATAAGAACTTAACGTTCTCACCAACCACTACCACCTCGTAATCGTCTGATAACCTCAACCTCACTCGTTTAGTCTCGAAATCTACCTTTGCCTTGTGTTCAACCAACCAATCTATTCCCAAAATCACATCAAATCCGTAGAACGGTAACTCCATCATGTCGACCGGAAACACGTGATATTGTACCATTAACGGACATCTCTGATATATCTTTCTGACCACAACTGTCTCGTCGAATGAACTAGTCACACTCATACCCACATTAAGAATGTCACACGGTATGTCCAACATTTTAGCATGCTCACTCAGAATATAAGATTGTGTAGAACCAGAATCAATCAACGAAAGAAGTGTCAAAGACTGTAACATGAAATTACATGGGATAACATCAGTTTCGTTCCTGCCCTCTCTGTGTGCATACACCCTCGCTGGTCCACCTCCCTCGTGTTGAACTGCGACTACATGTGCCACATTCCTCTAACCATCGTTTCGTGGCTGTAAGTTCCCTCAGCCGCGCCCACGGCCCCGCTGATACTCGGCAGCTCGTGTCGGTTCCTGACCACCTCTAGCTAGCTGGGGGCAATTTCGCTTGAGATGATCCTTCGATCCACAATGCCAGCATGTACCATAAGTTCCCCAACATTCTCCCAGATAAGATCTGCCACACTTTGTGCACTCTATTGCACGGTAAACAAAACCTTAGCCTTGATGGCCACGCCCGGGGTTACCACCCCCACGTTTGTGGTCAAAATGCTGCCTCTTATCCTTGTGCCCCTTGGCATGATCACGATTCCACTCCGCAGGTTGTTTCCCTGAACATGACCCACTTCCTCTAGCAGACAAACCAATATTATGATATATATCTTTGGCTTAGGTGACCAACACATCGAAATTTGTATAATCAACAGCCAACATGTAAGTTTTTACTCCCTCAATCAATCCATATCGAAACCTCTCACAACGTTCCCTCTCAGTTGGAACTAGCTCGGTCGCATACTGACTCAGTCTAACAAACTGGATCTCATACTCAGAAACGGTCACGCTCCCCTGAACCAAAGCCATGAACTCATGTTTCTTCTCATCTTAATATCTCGGCCCTGGATACTTCTTCCGAAAGGCAGAACGAAAGAAATCCCAAGTGATATCTGCGGTAGCCATACCCGCGGTGATCGTAGTCCACCAAACATACGCATCAACCTGAAGCAAAGATACCACACAACCAAGCTTCCGTGCATCACTGCACTCCATCTGACCCAAAATCCTAGTAGTACTCGCTAGCCATGCCTCGGCTCCCTCGGGCGATAACCCACAGAACTGTACTCTACTCAAACTATGAAGTCTCTCGAGGGGCAACTCGTCCCTCTGTCCATGATGTGGTACAGCCAACTGCAACCCAGCCATAGTAGACTGAAAAGCTCCACCAATAGCCTGAATCAACGGGCTCATATCAACTCCAGCCTGTCATTGGCCACCACGAGGCTCCTCACCTCGCACATCTGCTCCACCACCCAGAGAAGGAGGAGGAGGAGGAGGTAAATCTCCCTCTTGCGGATGCCCGACATCCTCAACTGAATCCTCCCGTGGCTCACCACCCACCTGGCCTCTTCTAGGTCTAGCCATGATAAACAAATGCAATGCTACAACAAAAACAGATAAAACAAAAGGAAATGATTCAGGTCAGCAACGTCAAGGGTCCAAGGTGCTCAAGCAATTTGCAAAAATTTTCTCGATAATAGTATATGGCAATGGGTGCCTTACACAGTAAGCAAACACCACAAACAAGCACACTTACCTCACTTACCTCTCCGGTTGCACGACAACCAACGCAAGCCTTTCTGAAACCTGGATCGGATACAAACAGATGTTATCCCCTCGACCTGACCTAGCCACCAGACCGTATCGAGCGGATCACACAGGACTAACTGAAGAAAAATTCGGAGATTTTCCTCCGATTAGCAACCCTAAATGCGTTGATTATTATCTTTTCTGGATGCTCGGATTAAACCTTATATTTCAAGAACACACAACAGAAGAAACACAACAAAACGAGCACTGAACGATCCATCGAGCAAAAATGGACCAAAATGCAAAACTAGCATAAAACAAGGACCTATGATGAAATTAAGGTGATCACTTTGAAATTAGGCTCATTTCATACTTCCATGCTAAAATGCAACTCAAAACAAGCCCACAATCAAACACAATTGATAACACATTAAGCTTGGACCAAAACGCAAGAAAAATAACTTCAAAGATGCTCTTAACTAACTTCCAACACCCTTTTTTTCGGAACACCCACTCTGGTATCAATACGGGTCTGCCCAGAGAGCTTTCGTTTTGAAACGGCTTAGACTCGTTTCGGCCCTGTAAAGCCCGTCTCGATACTCGTTTCGAAACGCAAAGGCCAAAATAAGGGATGTTCCGAAACCTTCGAGCCCGTTTTGAAACACCCTACTGCAGTAACAGGAAATCTGCAGGTCAAGCATCTCCAAGGTCATTTCCCTTGGTTCTAATCAACACAAGCAACAACATAACAGCAAGGTAGGCATACAAACACCAAGATCAAGCAATCAAACATACATTCAAGCAAGGGGTCCATCTCATGATTAACAAACGACAAGATAAAAACATCCAAAATCCATGTATTAAGCAAAACAAGCTAGAAAGCCGAAACCATAAAGCTCAAGGTATAAACAAGCCAACCAAGGCATAACTAACACGCTTGCAGCACAAGGAGTTTACAGAACACTCCCAAGACATAAACAAGGTTCATTCCCTTTGCCACACACAATATTATCTAAACGAAACCATACTTGAGCTTGAAGCGGACACTTGGATCACCTCCCTTGCACCGTTGCCTTCCAAGATAGCCTAGGGATCTGTATTGTTGGAAAAGAGATCGTAAGCTACGAAGCTTAGTGAGCGGGGCTCAAAACCAAGCTACATCAATGCAGTTTTGAAAACCAGCATCATTTTTGTTGAGTGGATTGTAGAATCGCTTTAAGCTAAGAAAGGGGGTGAATTGGATTTTTAGAAATTTTGGTGGTGAAGTGGAAAATAAAAATTTGCAAGACAAGAGATTTAGAGTGGTTCAAGTTCTAATTGAACTCTACATCCACTACCTTAGCTTCACTAAGGATTTTCCTACAACTACACTAGTTGATCTTCCCCTTTTTTCTAGGCTTAGGAGGAAACCTTTACACAATAGCCAATTTTTCTACCCAAAAATTGACTTAATCCTCACACAAGGTTTTCAAAGAAGTTTAAGGCTAATAGCTAGTATCTCTCAATACAAATGTAGCCCTTTTACAAGCATTCATCCCAATTGAAACAAATAAGATTGAAAATAAAAAGTACCACAATTGGGGTTTACAAGAGATTCGTTTCGTCGCCGAAAACGTGACCAACGTCGACGAGAGTGGCTGAATTTGGGGGTTTAGGGATTTGGGGACTATTTTTGAAATATTTGAAAATTAAATATATATATATATATATATATAATTATTTTAAAAAAATTAATCAATCAGATGATGCCATGTCAGCAAAGTGCCATGTGGCATCATTCGGTTGGTTAAAAATATTTAAAAAATATTTTCTTTAAAAAATAATTAATTATTTTTTAATATTTTAAAAATGCCACGTCAGCAAAGTGCCACGTGGCATAGCCACATCATCTCCTAATGCCATGCCAACATATCACGTTAGCGTCAGCCGTTGACCGTTAGTTGACTAACGATTTTCATCCAACGAGGGTGAAATTTGAACGATAATGAAACGTTGGGTGCTTGTTTGCACCAAAAAGAAAAGAATAGGTGGTGAATTGACTAAATGGTGAAACGCTGGGGGCTATTTTTGACCTTTTGCCAATAAAAAAAACATCTAAAGTTATAATGACTAGAAAATAAACTTCCCCTAACCTAAAAGAACAAGCGGGTTCTTTCTCTCCAAAATCTAAATGGAATTATTTTTAAATTTGATACAATAAATAATTGTTTATTTAGCCGCCTATTTTTTTCTTAGTGATTAATTACCCTTTAGGTCCTCACTCATTTAAAGTTTTTTCATTTTAGTCCTAACATCCAATTTTAAATTTTAGTTTAATTCAATATAGTCACAATTATATATATTAGATTGTAACATATTTCGCCATCCTAAGGGATATTTTGGTACATATTAATCCTAAAAAATTATTTTCATCAGAAATTCACCCACAATGACCATACCGAAGTCTATTTGTACACTGTAAGACCCGACTTGAACTTCAACCGAAACCGATAATACTCAACCTGAATTTTATCTGTCAACAACGTGACCCAACCTGAACGTGGCTCGACCTGAAGTCCATCCGAACCTGAATTAATCCGTTAATTAACTAATTCGGACCCGAACCGTTTTGGTCTGAACTGAAACTTACTTGACCTGAAATTAACCCGACCCGAACCCAAACTCAATCTGATTTAAAATCAACCTGATAATGTCTCGAATCTGAGTCGACTCGGACCCGACCTGATCCGAATTAAACTATTGAATTGACCTGACATAACTCGTATCTAATTTAAACTGACATAACCTAACCTGAAACTCGAACGATTATTTAATTTCACATCCCTAATGCCTGCTATTATCCCTCCAAAGTCCAAACCATAAAAGCATTATTACAAGAAAAAAAATGAATAATTTATAAGCTGAAAAGCATAGATAAAGTTTATTTAATTTCACTTCAACTGCTATTACAAAGCAGACCTGCCCAAAGTAATGCTCTCATCACAGCAAACAACGTCTATATCTTACCTAACCTCCGAACCTTTCTATTGTACTTTCCCCAAAATGCCATTCATTCAACCAAATGTTCTTCTCTGTTTTTTTTATTTTTTTTGGAGGAAGTTCTTCTCTGTTTATTACAAGTTCAAGATGGCCATGAAAAATATGTTCAAATTCAATTAAACTCCATTGGAAACTAAGAAATTTCCATTTCAAAGTCATGTATATGAAGAAAATTACTATAACAAGTTGATTTTATTGCGAAAGCATCCGTGATTTTCGAAAATGTTTTTCCAACAAAAAAGAGAAGTAAGAAAAACCCCACCATGATTGATTGTTTTAAGAACACAATAATGCAGATATGTCCCATGGTTATCAGATCAAATAGTCAATGCATGTACTATAAACTTCTATCATCGCCACTCTTCATTTATAAGAATTATCCATTTACGATGCCGCAAGCTCGGTTTATGATATGGGAAATTATCATTAAGACTTGAACACAACGATACGAACCAATGATGCACAAAGAGCAAAGTGTTTTTGGTCCTTTAACTTGTTGCAAAACGGTTACGAGTCCAATTCCTACAATCTGCAAAGGCTTGAATATACACATATCAAGTATCAACATTCTTACATTTGCATCAGAAACTATGCAGCTGGGTTAACATGGTTACAAGCTCGTCACTGGAAGGCCTGTCGGCAGGCAAATCCGATAGGCAGACGACGGCGATTCTCACTGCCATCAGCATCTCGTCTTCCTCTACTTCTTCCCCGATAATACTTTTATCTAAAGCTTCACGTGCCTCACCCACCTGCTGTAAATGCTGGAGCCACTGTCCTAGACTCCCTCCGCCGGCTGCATCCCGGAAAAATGGATCGGTGGGATATCTACCAGTCAATAGAACACCCAATATCATCCCAAAGCTATAGATATCGCACTTATCGGTATACCTGTTGGAATCGAAATCATCATCTTTGTTAGAACAAGCATCTGGTTTAATTCAACAAGTGTCTCACAGATTAGGAATAGAATCAAATGATGCTCAGGTAATAAAACATAGAGGCTTCCATTTTACTGCAACAACATTTCTGCTGGAAAAATAAAAGAGCACTAGTTCCGAGTTCCGGCTCTCAATTATCTAAAAATTAGTCCCAAAGTGAAAAATCATCTGTCAACTAAATATTCTACAACAAACCATCACTCAGGAGCACCTGCACAAACCATGAATAGGGATACATAACATCATATGCAGTAAGCTCGAATATCGGAATACTTTGAGTACCTGCAGTTCTGAAAACACTCAGGAGCACAATAACCTGAAGTTGCCCGATCTATGTTAGGCATGAGCTTAGCCAATCCGCAATCGGCCAGCCTCGGTTCATATTCAGCATCTAACATCACATTTGTGGGCTTCAAGTTGTAGTGCAAAATCTGAGGGTCACAAGTAAAGTGAAGATACTGAAGACCCTTAATCACTCCCACAGCAATCCTAAGCCTGACGTCCCACCTGAGCTGCAGGTGGTTTTCCCTTGCACCATTCATGGCATCCTCAAGGCTCCCCATGGGCATATAATCATACACCAAAGAAAACCGATCGGATTCGCGAACATAAGCCCGTAGGCTCCTCAAATGCCTGTGTCTCAAGCTAGCAAGAACCTCCAGCTCCTGTTGTATCCTCCACTTCACCGACTTGCTCTGCCTCTCCGGAGAGCCGCTATCCAAGGGCTCGAGCACTTTGACTGCAACCGTTAGCCCGTTATCGAGAACCGTTTTGTAGTACTTCCCGTTGGAGCTTGACCCCAACAACTGGTTCTCATTTCCAAGGGCTGATTGAAGAGTCTTGGAAGATATCCTGGGGGAAAATATAACTGGACCTTTGAGGAATGGGGTTCGGTTGATGTACTGAACAGTGATTTTGATTAGTAAAGCAAACAGAAGAGCTCCAATCAATCCAGTTAGAATTCCCAGCACAATGCTGAGAATTACCCTTTTGAATCCAATCTTGAAATCCTGAGACTGAGAAGAGAGCCGTCTAATGAAAATTTCTTTGCACTCTACAGTTGTTGTTTTGTGAAAGCATAGAAGCAGAAGCAAACCCAGAGTGATTCTGCAACTTCTCATTTTCTCCATGGAAGCAAAGAGGAGCTACCAACAAGCATCAAAAAAAAAAAAACTAAAGACAGAGAAGATGAGACAAAACACACATAAACGGACGGTTCTTGTTTTTATTTTCCTTATCTTAAAGCAGCATCAAAGCCACCATAGCCACGTTTCTTTAGCTTCTTACCAAAAAACCAGACCGGAACTCAAAGGAACTTAAATTTACTCACCCTGCACCAATACCAAAGAAAAAGCTTCAATCTTTCTAATTCAAAAACTGGGATTTTGCTTTTCTTTAATCTTTAGTGTCCAACTTTTTTGGACATAAATGACAAGAAAACCCTCCAGAGGATTTCAAACATGGTGAGACTAACACATAAAAAAATCGAATATTTCTCTCTGTTTTCAACGCAAAGAATCGATTCGTCACTGAGTTCAAATCGTTCCTTCACCTGCAACACCAAACGAATCGAATCTTCACATTTCAAACAGAAAAGAAAAGAATTTTTTTGTTCCCAACTTCAGCAACAGATAAAATAACAAAAAATGTTTCCCACATTTGGCAGAGAAAGAGATCTTTTTTACTTCAGATATTACATTTAACAGCAAAAGAGAAAGAAAACCCAGATTTCATTTCCCCCTCTCAGACCGTGACATGACTCCAAAGTTTTCTTTTTTTCTTGATAAATAATTGATGGGGTTCAAAATACCATTACAAAACAAATCAAGCACTAACTGTTTCCATTCTCCGCTAGCTTAATTATAACCAAAATCTGTGCAAGAAGGGAAAACAGCTTTGTTTTTGTTCTCTTGTTCTCTCTAATACTACTAAATTAGGGGCTGAGCTTTTCCCTTATTCTGCATTCCCGCCTTGGAGAAAACAAGAGGGCAAAGCGTGGGGTCGGGTGCCAGTCCACGCAGGCGGAGGCGTCGGTATCACGAGGCCGAAAGCAAGACATTGATGTGCGTGTGACTGAGTACAAAGGGGAAGATCGTGAGCGTTGGTTGCGTTGGGGGGTTAGCTGGCAGGCAATGGAGCACTGGATTTGGCAGTGGCTAGGACTTTGTGCGATATGGTTTGTGCCTTTTTCAGTGCATTTCATATTTTTGGTAAAACAAAGGGAAAAACATAATTAAAAAAAAAAAGTAAAATGACACCATCGGTTTACTTTATTTTTAGTAAGTTTGCAATAAAGTCCTCGTATTTTTAAAAGTCACAATTGAAACAATCAAATAATCGATTGAAACAATCATGCCATTAAGTGGTTAAGTATCAAACAATGTTGAGTTGATCACACAATTGCAAATGACCAAGAAGGGGTGAATTGACAATTAAAATTTTGGTAGGAGAAAAAGGTAAAAAAATAAAAAGTGACATAAGTGGTTAGAGTGGTTCAAGTTCTCCAAATAAACTCTACATCTACTACCTTAGTTCCCACCAAGGATTTTCAACTAATTCACTACTTGAATTCTTCCCCTTTTCTTGGATGAGGAGGTAATCTTACAATTTGATTAAGCTTTCTACCCAAAGCTTAATCCACTCACTTTTACAAAGAGATGAATTTGGTAAACTCAAAAAGTTCCTCTCAAAGGATGAATGTTTACCCAAATACAATTTCAAACTCCCCAAACTCACAATACAAGATTACAATAAGAACACAAGAGTTGAGTACAAGAATTTTACTATGAAAGGCACTAGGGTTTGTATTTGATGCTTTGATGTTGCTTGTAGGTTCAATAGTTGTTGCTTGTTCAATTGAGACTTGTTTTTATACCCTTGCATTGAATTCTAGCCGTTTGGGTAGTTGGGATCATCAATAGAGCCGTTGAGAGCATTTTTCCCACAATAAATACAGCTCTGCTGCCTACCGTATCGGTACTCGTAGGGATCGTATCGATACCTGCATCAAAGAGGAAAGAGCCGTTGTGATTGAAAACAGAGTGTATCGATACGCATAGAAGGCGTATCGGTACGGTTTTAAGGGGCGTATCGGTACGGAGGGCTGTATCGATACGGTGTTTGCTCACTGGAATCCCAAGTTTGATTTTCTTAAAGATCGTATCGATACGCATATCAAGCGTATCGGTACGGTATAACGGTCTTTTAAAAATTGGGAAACCAACCAACTAACAAGTTAACGTTTGAAAATTAAATGCAAAGATTTTACAAAGATAAGCCTATCGTATCGATACGGTTGCAAAGCGTATCGGTACGGTATCATTGAAAGAGTTGCCCAGATGAATGTCGTATCGATACGGGGTAGTACCATATCGGTACGCTAAGTCCATTAAAATTCCAGTGGCTAAAACCCGTATCGATACGCCTAAGGGTATCGATACGCCTGTGCGTTTTTTGTATAGTTGTAACGCCCCGGTTTTGGGCTTAGAAGTTTTGGGCTTAGACCGGTTCGGTCAAAGTGCTGTTCGAATATAAAAAAGGTGAAATTAGGAAAGTCTAGTTCGGGTTGCATTAAAAATATGGAAAAATGTTCTAAAATCCTCTTTTAATATATATATAAGTGAACTGTGAAATCAATTTTACGATATGAGGTTGGGAAGGGTGACATTTTGGCTAGTGACCAAAATGTAATTTTTGAAAACTGCGTGACTGTTTTAGAAAGGATTGAAACTTTGAATCTTTAAGGAGCTATTTATCCAAAGGGAGTTTCTCCAGATTTTTCTAAGATATTTAGTGATTTAATTCTGGTTTTTAAACAAAAGAAATGTGGAGGGAAGTTATTTTCCTATTTTCAACTAACTTTGCCAATTTTCCTTTCTCTCATTTTCTCTCAACCCAAACACTTTTTCTCCAGAGTTTTCTTCTGATTTTGTCACTTAAATCTCTCTTTTCAATTCTCTTTTGATTTCTAATCATCTCATCAACAAAACCTCACCATTTGCTAAGTGATTCTTCAAGCTTTTTGGTTCTAAAAGAGGAGAAACTCAAGTTTGGAGGTAAGAACGTCCTTCTCCTATAAACTCTCAGTTCTTTACTGAAATTCCTAAGTTCTCAATCCTTAATTGATGATTTATAAATGGTTTTAAAGTTGTGTAGTGGATCTTGGCTTTAAATGCAAGATTTGGTGATTTTTGATGGATTTTCGTATGATCTGATTGGGCTGGGTTTTAAGGTGTTAATTTGATGTTAAATGAATGTTAATTTGATTGGAAATTGAGTTTTAATTAATGCAATCCCGGATAGGTTGAATTTCCTAAGTTTAGCTTGTGAATCTTGGTTGTTTTGGAGTGATCTTGTGGATCTGTTGTTGCTGGAGATATAAGGATGTTGTTAGGTCCTTTTTAGATGTTAAATGATGTTAAAGGATGTTTAGTTTTGATGGATTTTGGCTGGGCATTGTTGAGGAGTTGTTTGGATGCATTTTCGGTTGTGTTTGGTGGCCGAAAATGGAGTGTGGATGAGAGCAGCGAGTTTAGGTGCTTTCATTGAAGCTATTAATGCATGATGATGCATTAATCCTCTGCTTTGATGTGATTAAAACAGGGGAGTCATCTTTGGATCCAAGTGTTGGTGATCCGGAAGCTTGAATTGGTGCTTCGGCAAGAGGCGAAGTGGAATCGGTGAGTGGAATTTGGTTTTCGGCTTTGAAACTAGTGTTTTGAAGGTTTGGGAGCTTAGTTTAAGTCTAAGCAACTTAGCTAAGCTCAAGAGTAAGTTTTCAGAAAAACTCTCTTAGTGATGGCCATGGTTTTTGGTTGTATGCAATGTGTTGTTTGCATGATTTTAAATCTGTTTTGAAAGCATATCTAGCATGTTTATTTGCTGAGATTTTAAGCCATGTGTTGAAGGAAGCTCAAGGTAAGAGTTTCTTGTTGTTGAACATTGTTTAAATGTGGTTTAATGCTTAAAGATGCATGATGTTTATGGCTTGGTTTAATGCTTTAAAACAGTGGATTATTGATGATAATGATGCATATTGGCAAGTGATGGTTAAGGTCACAAAGGTGGTTAAAAGTCCTTGTGTGAGCCTTGTATATTTAAGAACATCAAGGTGGTTAAAAGTCCTTGGATGGTTCTTGGTTAAGATCACAAAGGTGGTTAAAAGTCCTTGTGTGGATCTTGTAAAGTTTAAGAACAACATGGTGTTTAAAAGTCCATGGTTGGTTCTTGGTTAAGGCTCAAGGTGGTTAAAAGTCCTTGGAAAGCCTTGTTTACTTAAGAACATCAAGGTGGTTAAAAGTCCTTGGATGATTCTTGTTAAGGACACAAAGGTGGTTAAAAGTCCTTGTGTGGTCCTTGCCATGGTGTTTAAAAGTCCATGGGTCCATGGTGTTTAAAAGTCCATGGGGATAAGATCACAATGGTGTTTAAAAGTCCATGTGTGGATCTTATGTGAATTGTATCACTTGTTGCCAATATGACTTGTTATGAACTTGAAGCATGAGATGCTTGTTTTAAATGTTTAAGAACATGTTTAATGTTGCTTGAAGCATGGTTTATAAATGAGTTTTATAAATGCATTGTTGAATGGTTTTAATGAGCATTCCTCACTAAGCTTTTGCTTACGCTCTCTTTCTCTTTTCTTAAACCAATAATGCAGAGCATTAAAGTGCTTTGGGGGCAGCAAGGAAGGCAAGCAATCAAGTGGAAACTAAGCTCAAGTATGGAAAGGTTTCTTAACACTTTTAGCTTTTGGCATTTGGCAATGGGGGACCTATGTGGATGTTTTGGGAGATGTTTTGAACTCCCTAAGTTTGTTTAATGTTGTTAATAATGCTGGATTTTGTAATTGGCCATTATGTGGTTGGTTTGGAGTTTTAATGCTTGAATGATTTGCTAAGTAGGAAGCATGCCTTTAGATTTGGGGCTTTTCATATTTGATGCCATGATGATGATTGGTTGATGCAAGTATGTTCCTTAAATGTTGTATGTCTTGCTGGTAAAGTTTGGTAGCATTTGGAGCATGTATGGTTGATCAATTGTGTGTTTAGCAGCCATTTCTCTGTATTCTGTGCAGGCCGTATCGGAACAGTAGCCACCGTTTCGGAACGGGTGCCCTGTAATAGCCCAAGCGTCCGAAACGGAAGACACCGTTCCGAAACGGAAAGCCCTCTGCCAGCCCTCGTTTCGGAACACGTTGCGGAATGGCCCTGCGTTTCGAAACAGGTTCTTCCTGTTTCGGAACACCTGACCGTTGGGGGCTGACATTGGCAGTTATATGTTTTGAAATGTTTGCGTTTTGGTCCTGAATCTTGTATGTGCAATTGTATGAGTTTGGGATGTCCGTTTGAGCTGAAATTTGGCAGTGAAGCATGAAACCTGATTAATTATGAGTTGGTAACTTTAATTTGGATTAAGTCCACATAATTATCAGAATTTACAATTTGGTCCCTAAAGTTGTAAATTGTTCAATTGGGTCCATGTTTGATCTCTGATGTTTATGATCTTTGAGCATGCTGTTTGAATGATCATAACTAGGGTTAATGTGCATCTAGATAAGTTTAAAAAGAAAAAAAGGTCGTTAATCAAGGTTGACTTTCGGGTTGACTTTGGTTTTCCCCGTGTGACTTTCTTAATTCGGGTCAATCGTCTAGGCCGGGTTAAGGGGGTTACAATAGTTTGGCTTGAAAACTTATAGGAAAGACTTAGGAAAAATCTATCCTTTTAAAGAACTTGTCTTGAAATATTATTTTGTTTAAAATACTTGTCAATAGTGAGACTTTAAAGAGTACTTAAAAATTTATTGTTTTGTAAATTGGTCCATAAGTTTAGATGTTATATCAAAATCAGTTTTGGTTTTACAATCTCCCCCTTTTTGATATAACAAAACCACAAATAAATTTTTAAGTTTTTGAAACTTTCGAAAAGCTTTCTCCCCCTTAATTTAAGATGGATTTTCAAAAATAAAAAATAGACTCTATAATCCTTCTCCCCCTTTTTGTTAGATCAAATATAAACACAAGGATAATATCAACAATTAATTTATAAAATTCAAAGCAAAAAAAATAGTTCAAATAAAACTTCAAAGGAAAGCAACATAATAATCCAAACTTAAATCCTAAGACATAGATAATAGGCATAAACTTATATCCTAAAACAAAAGTGCAATAACAGAAAAGAAAAGACTAAATGCCATGAGATGGTATGCAAAAAATATTCGTTCGCCCCATCATCATCATCTTCCTCGTCCTCTTCATCTTCATCGTCTCGAGTGGGTTGATTTCTCCGATTTTGGTTAAGCCAAGCACCATGGAAGGCGGTGAGAGAGATATACATGGAGTTTTGGCGAGAATCCATGGTTTCCATTTTCTTCTCCATACCTTTGACGCGATCTCCCAAGGAGGTGAATCTAGTGTCTATAGCGGTAAACCCGACTTCCATGGAAGTGAACTTCTCATTGAGGAATATCATTAGAGTGCCCATGGAAGAAGAATCAATCGGAGCTCGTTGAGAGCTTGAAGAAGCATGAAAAGCATCAACCGGAGCATCTTGTGGAGGAGCTTGAGGGTTACGAACCCATTCATTGTTAACATAAGAGAAACCGGCACGAGATAGAGAATGCTCATCTCTGGGTAGTCAGGGGTTCGGGATAGTCATGGGAACAATCAACTTCAAGGGAATGGAAAAGATAACTCAAAGCCGTAGAGTAGTAAAAAGATTTGACTTGTTCGGTGTGACGGTGTTGGACTAGATAGACAAGGTCGGCAAACATAATATGACAAAGGTTTGGACGTTGACCTTCCCTAAAGCACCTAAGCCAAAAATCATCGACTTGACGAATAGTAGAAAATTTCCCTCCCGATGGACGAAAAAACCAAGAAACAAGAAGATGAAGGATTCGGTCCTGAGCATTTAAGACTTTGACTGAGCCTAAAGGACCCGTACCTAAGGACTTCTCATCATCAATACCCATGTTTTCAAAACCAAAAATCGTACATAAAACTTTTTGATCAATGGTAATGGTTTTGCCCATAACAAAGGACTCAATAGCAATGACATGTTCTCTAGCTTCATCATGAACACATTGTTGAGTGTGTAAAAGTTCTATTATTTACACCCTTTTTAACCCATATTTCTGCTGCATTCAAGCATCTTTGCATTGCATTTAGGTTAGTTTACAGCAAAACATCACAAATATATTAAAGGCACGGATACTACTAAAAGATGGCTGATTTTGCAGGTTGCTGCCATAGTAGACGGAGAAGGCGGGCGCAGGGCAGAGAAGCAGAAGAGCTGAACTGGACAAGCAGACGATGAGGACGATGCTACCATGGATCTGCCGTGACAGCAGAGGACGACAGCAAATTAGTGGAGGAAAAGCAAAGTGGACCTCGATAGATAGAGAAAATTATGCTCGTCTGTCGTGTGAAAACCATATATTTTTCCAAGCCCCGGATCAAAAGATATGTCAAGCCCAAAGCTCAAGGAGAGGAAATCCCAAGAAACAAGGAGGACGGCTGAAAAGTAGGATACTTGAAGATTAAGTCTTTATTAGAATCATACTTTTAATTAAAGTTGTAATCCTTGTTAACTTAGAATACTTGAGCCCAAAGCTTATATAAGGGCATATATTTTAACCTAGGAGAGGACCTATACCCCATAACCGATAACCAAACCCCTCCGCCGTTTACCCGCCGTCGATATGTTCTAAAAACCCCCTAGGGCCACGGGTTGATTTGTAAAGTAGTTGCAAGGGTTGTTTTGTTTTAGGAATTTCTAAGTTCAATAAAATAAACTTCAAGTTCTCTTATTTTGGTTATTAATATCTTGCAAGAGCATCGGGAGAGCATTGTGAGGTTATCCATTTACTTAGCATCTGGAGAGTTAAGTATACGAAAGAAATAAGAGCAAGTTCTCTAGTTTATAGTTGAACTATCTTGTGCCTAGGGATAGGGCAAGGTTAAGTGGCTAAAGAAGAATTCATACACATCGGTGTTCATCCTTCGATTCACGCCGGGAGGTATCATCAAAGACGTGATCATCGATAGACTTGGACCTAGGGATAGGCCAAGGCAATTATGGGATTCTTGCCAAACTTGAAGTACTGAGTTGGTGTGTTTGCTGCCGCGACGACCAACGGACAGCTGCCGCGACAGGTGCTGCCGCGACAGGCGCAACGACAGAACTGGAGTTCCTAAGCATTGCGATACCTGCACTACTGAGCAATTCAATACCAGCCCATTCTATCTATCTTGATATTTTTACTCTTTTATTTAAGTTTACCTTATTATTCTCGTGACAACTCTCAATTATTTCCTTTACTTTCGTGTAGTGAACTAAGGTGAAGCTATTAGCCCAATCCCTGTGGAGACGATATCCGATACTTCGTATCACTTTACTACTTGCATCGTGTACACTTGTACTACCATTGCGATAGACTATTTTACACGCAACAAGTTTTTGGCGCCGTTGCCGGGGATTGGCAACATAACTCTACCTTTCTTTTATTGCACTTTTCGTTTTTGTTTTTGTTTTTCTTTTTATTTTACTTTTTCTATTTTTCGTTGGTGCTTTCAACTCTTGCTTTTCACGAGGTTTTCTTGTTTATGCGCAGATCTAAAAGAGGTGAAGATCCTGAGTATCCATTAGATCCGGAAATTGAACGTTCCTTCAATCTCAAGAAACAACTTCGTCACCTTTTAGCCAGGAACGAGTACCTTGAGGAACAGCTAGAGAAGATGGCCCGTAACCCACCCGCTGGTGATGGTATACCACTTGTCGGCGACCCGCCTGCAGCAGCCGGACGACGGTCCTGCCGTGACTACATGTTGAACGATCATGTAGAGTTGGAGACCACACTGCCGGATATTGATGTTGATAACTTCGAGCTTAAACCTGTCATGTTTAGTATGATCAACAATGTCGGGCAGTTTAGTGGTGCTGTGACAGAGGATGCTAGGGAGCATCTCAAAACGTTCCAGGAGATCTGTGGTTCGTTTAGACTACCAGGAGTTAATCCGGAGATACTGAGGCTTCGGTTATTTCCCCATTCATTGAGGGACAGAGCTAAAACTTGGTGGAATAAACTTACGTCGGGTTCAATCATAACTTGGGCAGATTTATCTCGTGAATTCTTATCTCGTTTTAATCCTTCGCATTTATCTGAGCGATTATGTAATGAAATTGCTACTTTTCAACAGGAAGACGACGAGCCGATGCACGAGGCCTGGGACAGATTTACTACTCTTCTACGGAACTGCCCAATGCATGGATTCCCCATCTAGAATCAGGTAACTAAGTTTTATAATGCTGCCAACTTACAAACTCGTATTCGAATTGATTCTGCAGCAAATGGACTATTATTGGATAAAGATCCGGACGAGGCATTACAAGTTTTGAAAAATCTGGCTAAGAATGAGGAGCAGTTTCTGACTGCACGAAGAGGGGGTAAACGGGTACTTGCTGTCAAGGATTATGAAGCCGACAGCACTATGAAATCACAGGTAGCATTCCTTACTAAAGCAATGAAAAGGTTATTGAATGATGATGGACTGCATGGATTTTCTGTTGAGGAAGTATGTGACATCTGTGAGGGAAATCATAGCCGGGATGAGTGCCCAATACAAGTAGAAGAGGGAAAATATGTTGGAAACTACAAGCCGAATTATAATTCCAACAATTATAATCCCAATTGGAGGAAGGATCCCAAATTTTCTTGGAGTAATCCTAATAATGCCCTGAATCCTCAAGCACATAATCAGAATCAGGGAGGACCTAGATTGCTGACGCGACAGCAGCTGCCGCCGCAACTACCGCCACAGCTGCCGCCACAGCAGCAACCAGCTGCCACAAGCAGTATACTGGAATAGACTCTGGCCACTTTTATGTCTCAGACTGGTACTTATATTGAGAATATGAATCAGTTTGTCAAGAAGACAGAGAATTTCATGGATAAAACAGAGATGAGGATGACAAATCATGAAGCTACGTTGAAATCTCTGGAGACACAAATGGGTCAGGTTTCCCAACATATTAAGCCGAGGCAGACTAGAGGATTCCCTAGCAATACTGAAAATGCTAGGCAGCCCACACATGAGCAGTGTAAGGCAATTACTACTAGGAGTAGGAAGAAATTACCAGGATCGGAAAAAGAAGCTGAAATAGTAAAGGAACCAGCCTTGGATAAACCTGTCGAGGAAGCTGCCCCGACAGGTGATAAACAGACTACTGCCGATGAGCCTGTCACGACAGCAGAAGCGACAGAGGAGAAAATTGATGAACTCAAACCTCCTCAGATTCGTATGCAGTGGGAAGGACGTATTGCTGATTATCGTCCCCCGCCACCTTTTCCTCAACGGATACAGCAAGCTAAGCAAGAATCTCAACTTAAAAAGATTTATGATATTTTTAAGCAGGTTCATATTAATATTCCGCTGTTAGATGCCGTTAGGGAGATGCCCGGTTATGCTAAATTTCTCAAAGATGTTATGTAAAAAAAATATAAACTTGGGGAATTTGAAACGATAAAGATGACAGAAGGTTGCATGAGTATTCTTCACCGGCAGCCACCCTAGAAAAAGAAGGATCCGGGGAGCTTCATCATACCTTGTGTAATCGGAAATAAATTTGTGGGTAAGGCACTTTGTGATCTTGGTGCTAGTGTTAATTTAATGCCAAAGTCTGTTTTTCAGAAATTAGGTATTGGAAAGGCGCGACCCACGACAGTAACTCTGCAGCTGGCAGACCGCTCTTACATTCATCCAGAGGGAAAAATTGAAGATATTCTGGTAAGAGTGGATAAGTTTATTTTTCCTGCTGACTTTCTCGTTTTAGATTGTGAGGCAGACGAAAACGCACCAGTCATCCTTGGGCGACCCTTCTTAGCCACGGGAAGATCACTGATTGATGTGGAGAAAGGAGAACTCACCATGCGAGTGAATGATCAAGAGATTAAGTTGAATGTTCTCCAAGCGATGAAACATGCTGATGTGGACGAGGAATGCAAGGCTATCAATGATGTTACCCTTGATCAACCCTGCATCAGGTCGGGCTGTCACGATATTAAATTTGGTCACTGCCGCGGCAGCCATCTACAGGACTGTCACGACAGCACTAACGACAGCACCGACGATAGCAACTCCTTTGAATTCGATACATCTAATACTGAAGATCAGGAGGAGGTAAACTGGTTAGGCAATCGTCCAGGTAAGTTATTCGAACCTTTGAATTATACTTCGGATAACCATTTAATCCAAAAACCATCTACTGTTGAACCACCTGCCTTAGAACTTAAGCCCCTGCCAGGGCAGTTAAAATATGCTTTCCTTGGTTCAAATGACACACTGCCCGTAATCATCTCTTCTAAGCTGCCGCAGGAACAGGAACGACAACTAATCGGCATGCTAAGGCAGCACAAAAAGGCGATTGGATGGACGATTGCTGATATACAAGGTATTAGTCCGGCGTTATGCATGCAAAAAATCCTCCTCGAGGAAGATCATAAGCCGACTATAGATGCCCAAAGGCGGTTAAACCATGCGATGAAAGAGGTGGTGCGTAAAGAGATAATTAAATGGTTAGATGCTGGTATTATTTACGCCATCTCCGACAGCAAATGGGTGAGCCCGGTGCAATGCGTTCCAAAGAAAGGAGGAATGACTGTGGTAACCAATGAGAACAATGAGTTAATCCCAACCAGGACTGTGACCGGTTGGAGGGTTTGTATGGACTATCGAAAGCTTAACAAAGCTACTCGAAAAGACCACTTTCCTTTACCCTTTATTGATCAAATGCTTGATAGATTAGCGGGTAAACCTTACTATTGTTTTCTTGATGGTTATTCAGGTTATAACCAAATTGCTATCGCACCGGAGGATCAAGAAAAGACGACTTTCACATGCCCCTACGGAACGTACGCTTTTAGGAGAATGCCATTTGGATTATGTAATGCACCCGCCACCTTCCAAAGGTGCATGATGGCCATATTCTCCGACATGGTAGAGGACTTCCTTTAGATTTTTATGCATGATTTTTCCGTCTTTGGAGACGATTTTGAGAGCTGCCTTGGAAATCTACAAAAGGTACTTGAAAGATGTGAAAAAGCAAATCTTGTTTTAAATTGGGAAAAATGCCACTTTATGGTGGATGAAGGGATAGTCCTTGGCCATAAGATTAGCTGCTGTGGGATAGAAGTCGACAGGGCCAAAATAGAAGTAATCGAGAAGCTGCCGCCGCCAACCACAGTCAAGGGTATTAGAAGTTTCTTAGGGCATGCTGGTTTTTATCGGAGATTCATTGCAAATTTCTCAAAAATCACTAAGCCTCTATGCCATCTCTTAGAGCAGAACCGATCCTTTGACTTTAATGATGAATGTACTGAAGCATTCAAGGTTCTGAAGGAAAAACTGGTAACAGCCCCAATAGTACAACCACCAGACTGGACACAGCCATTCAAGATTATGTGTGATGCTAGTGACTATGCTGTCGGGGCAGCACTTGGGCAGCACAGAGATAAGTTGTTTCATGTCATATATTATGCCAGCAAGACATTGAATGACGCCCAAGTGAACTACACCACCACAGAAAAGGAGCTATTAGCTGTGGTATTCTCCATTGACAAGTTTCGTTCTTACATACTTGGAACGAAGGTAATAGTGCACACAAACCATTCTGCCCTTAAGTATTTGTTCGCAAAGAAGGATGCAAAGCCTAGATTGATACGGTGGATCCTGCTATTGCAAGAATTCGACCTTGAAATCAAGGACAAAAAAAGGACAGAAAATCAGGTGGCAGACCACTTGTCAAGGTTGGAGAAGGGACAGAGTCTGCCAATAGATAAGACTAACATACTGGAGACCTTCCCAGATGAGCAGCTCTTTGCTGCCGCAACAGTCATGGTGGCAGGTAAGTCTTCTGAACTCCCCTGGTATGCTGATTTCGTTAATTTTATAGTTAGCGGAATACTTCCTTCTGATCTTAATTATCAAGCCAGGAAGAGGTTCCAAAATGATGTTAAGCATTATTATTGGGACGAACCTCTTCTTTTCAAAATGTGTGCAGATCAGGTTATAAGGAGGTGTGTACCACAAGAAGAGCAAGAAGACATTCTCCATCACTGCCATGCTTCACAATATGGAGGTCACTTAGGAGGCAATAAAACTGCTGCCAAGGTGCTGCAGTCAGGGTTCTACTGGCCGACACTGTATAAAGATGCACAGGACTTCTACAAGAACTGTGACAGGTGCCAGCGGACAGGTAACATCTCAAGGAGAAACGAGATGCCACTGCAGAACATTCTAGAAGTCGAGATCTTCGACGTTTGGGGGATTGATTTTGTGGGACCTTTTCCATCTTCATGTGGAAATTTATACATCCTTCCTAGTAGTGGATTATGTCTCTAAGTGGGTTGAAGCTATCGCCACTCAAAAGAATGATGCCAAAACAGTCCAAAAATTTCTACACAAAAACATTTTTTCGAGGTTTGGCATCCCTAAGGCGATTATCAGTGATGAAGGGAGACATTTTGATAATAGGGTTATTGCTGCCGCCTTGAAGAAATATGGTGTCAAGCATAGGATCGCAACAGCATACCACCCACAGACCAATGGACAAGCTGAAATATCCAATAGGGAAGTTAAAAACATTCTTGAGAAGATGGTTAAGCCAACTAGGAAAGATTGGTCTTTACTCCTTAACGATGCATTATGGGCATATAGGACAGCTTTTAAGACTGCATTGGGCATGTCTCCATACCGACAGATTTATGGAAAAACCTGTCACTTGCCTGTCGAGATAGAGCACAAAGCATATTGGGCAATCAAGGCAGTGAATATGGACTTAGACAAGGCAGGTCAGAAAAGGCTGTTAGATCTAAACGAGATTGAAGAAATAAGAACAATGGCCTACGACAATGCAAGAATTTACAAGGAGAAAACTAAGAAGTGGCATGACAGGAAGTTGCTGCCACGACAGTTCTGACCAGGGCAGCTCGTATTGTTGTGCAATTCTAGACTGAAACTCTTCCCAGGGAAGCTAAAATCTAGATGGTCTGGCCCGTTCCAAGTGGTACAAGTTTTTCCCCATGGTGCCATCACAATCCGATCATTAAAAGACGGGCACCAATTTAAAGTCAATGGACAGCGCCTCAAGCATTATCAGGGGACTGAAGCCCCATGAATACAAGAAGTGGTTACTTTAGGAGATGCCCCACAAGGCATCCCTAATTTAACCTAACTTTTATTATTTATTATTTATTATTTATTAGGTAATAAGGTTTATTTTATTCGAATAATGTTTTTAAATTTTCTATTTTTAGGAAATAAAGGAGTCAAGAAGAAAAGGAGAAGTGACCCAAGCCCACCATCCATCCATCAGCCCAACAGAGCCCATTTATTGATGCCTGTCGTTCCAGCTGCCGCCGCAGACACGGATAAGACAGGCTGTCAACAGACTGTCACGGAAGACACAGAAGCGTGTGACAGACGCGTAACAGACGCATAAATGCGTGTCAGACGCGTCAGACACTCCAAAACCCAACAGTCGCCCCGTTATTCACGCCTGCCGTTACAGCATTAAACGGGCAGCAACTCGACCTCTATAAAACCCCGTTTTCATTTTCATTTTCCTCACTTCTGCTTATTCTTACTTGATATCCCCTATCGTTTTTCTTTGTTTTCTTTACTTTCACAAACCCTTGCAACTAACATGTCTTCCAGACGTACCCGCCGCAGTGCTGCTTCCACCTCTTCACCGGCAGCACCCACCCCGCAGTCCTTCGCGACTAAGGAACTATGAGAAGACAGAGCCTTCATCTACATCCGAAAGGCCGAAAACATGGGGCTTAAACCATTCATCGCAAGGGCGATAAAGGCTCTACTATGGGAGCAGTTTGCCGAACAACCAGCTGAAATGAATGAAACGCTGGTGAGGGAGTTCTATGCTGCCATTGACAGCAGGACGGCAACAACAGTTACCGTCCGAGGGACAGAGGTACCTTTCACAGCAGAACGCATCAACAATATGTATGGCATCTATTTTGGTCCCAACGACGATGCCCACCAGCAATTTTTGGACACCCTCGACTCTGCTGCCTTCGGTGCTGTTATGGCAGAGGTGACAGAAGAAGGGACGGAGTGGAATACGAGCAAGAAAAATCCCAACACTGTCAGAAGGGGGCAGCTACTTCCTGAAGCCAAGTTATGGAATGCTTTCATCAAGAAGCGCATACTGCCGTCCTCCCATCACACGACAGTAGACCAGCAGAGGCTAGCCCTTATACATTCTATCTTGCACAATCGCCCCATCAACGTGGGATGCTATATGAGGGAGAGCGTCTTGGACTGCACCAACAGATCAACCGCCCTCCTCTGCTTGCCATTCATGATCACATCTCTCTACTGTTGCTCTGCTGTACCAGAAGCCACCACCGATAAACTGGTCAAGGGACGAGGATGGACCGATAACAACATTACCAGCCTCATGGAGCTGACAGTCGCAACCCCCCTCTCCTCCTTCAACCCGGCTGCCGCCCCAGCAGAATCATCCGAAGAACCTGCCCCTGAACCTACCGCAGCAGCTGCTCCGACAGACCAATCTGCTCAGATCCTTACTGCCATACAGCGGGTGGAAGACAGACAGATGGGGTTGATGACATTCATCAGGGATTTCGCCAACTCAACGGTAAATTTCATTACCAATACTTTAAAATATCCCGATGTTGTTTTCCCCACCTTCCCTGCCCACTATTTCACCATCCCCACCCCTGTCCACACACCTACACCACTTGCCTCCCCACACGCACATTCTGCTGCTTCCACCCCATCACCTGCCCCGACGGCAGCTGGCAGTCCTCCGGCAGACACCTCCGCCCGAGGAACGAAGCGATAGCCCTCGGATGACCTTGATGCATTTGTAGCTGGTTTCTCCTCTTCCTCTGTCTGGGCTGACAGCGAGGCAGAACCTCCTATTCGGAGGAATTTGGAGAAGGAATTCACGCCTGTCAAAAGGCAGAAGAAGATGGCCGACAGAAAGTTAATGCCAAAGGCCAGCACCACCACCACCACCAGCAACACTTGGGACAGCGGCAGCAGCTCAGATATCCAGGTCATGGAGCAACCTGCCCAGCCTGCCCCACAACCCAGAATCCGTCGCCAAATCCGTGTCAACAGCAGCAGTGAAGACAACGCTTAAAATTTAAGTCTTTTATTTTCTTTTTATTGCTGCCTGCTTTATATATATTTTGTGATGTACCTGCCTTCATTTTTTCTGTCATTTGCATTGAGGGCAATGCAACCCTCGAGTTTGGGGGTGGCAACCCTCCATTTTAATGGAGTCTTAGTACATCTTATTTATTTACTGTGTCTCATTTAAGTTCTCTTAAAAAAATAAGAAAAGACTAAAAACTGTTGGCTTAAAACTGTGAAGTAAACTTACCTGTCATGACAGCTCTGCCGTGGCAGCATCTTTAGGACAGTTTAAGGAGAAGTTTAGAGCCTTTCTATAGTTCTGAAAAACTTAAACACCATTGTGACTGTTATATTGCTTAGATTTCTTTTAGCCAAATTAGAATAGGAAGCTTAGTACTTGAATAGCCCCTAGAGGTGCCTAACACTGGCTCTAGGAAAGAAGTTTAGCAAAAGAAACTCAAAAACCTAGAGGTGCCCGAAACTGGCTCTAGGAAGCTAACTAGAGGTTCCCAAAACTGGCTCTAGTAAAACTTAGCTTGAAAATAGAAGAAAAGAAGCATGAAAATGTGTCTTCAAAAAATAAACTTTGGCATAAAAATTCGAGTTAAAAAGTTGAGTATTCTAGTGAAACTAAGAGAGGCTTAGCATATAACTGTTCACAAGCATGCACACACTGCACGAGGACTATAGTGAGATTCCGGACAGATCCTAATCTTTCTGACAGGTTGCTGCCGCCACAGAGAATGAGTGACGGGTAAGGGACAGTTCACTGTTTGAAAGCCAACACAAAAATATTCTTTTTTCTTTTAGGTCTTAATTGCTTGAGGGCAAGCAAACACTTGAGTTTGGGAGTGTGTTGAGTGTGTAAAAGTTCTATTATTTACACCCTTTTTAACCCATATTTCTGCTACATTCAAGCATCTTTGCATTGCATTTAGGTTAGTTTACAGCAAAACATCACAAATATATTAAAGGCACGGATACTACTAAAAGATGGCTGATTTTGCAGGTTGCTGCCATAGTAGACGGAGAAGGCGGGCGCAGGGCAGAGAAGCAGAAGAGCTGAACTTGACAAGCAGACGATGAGGACGATGCTGCCATGGATCTGCCGTGACAGTAGAGGACGACAGCAAATTAGTGGAGGAAAAGCAAAGTAGACCTCGATAGATAGAGAAAATTATGCTCGTCTGTCGTGTGAAAACCATATATTTTTCCAAGCCCCGGATCAAAAGATATGTCAAGCCCAAAGCTCAAGGACAGGAAATCCCAAGAAACAAGGAGGACGGCTGAAAAGTAGGATACTTGAAGATTAAGTCTTTATTAGAATCATACTTTTAATTAAAGTTGTAATCCTTGTTAACTTAGAATACTTGAGCCCAAAGCTTATATAAGGGCATATATTTTAACCTAGGAGAGGACCTATACCCCATAACCGATAACCAAACCCCTCCGCCGTTTACCCGCCGTCGATATGTTCTAAAAACCCCCTAGGGCCACGGGTTGATTTGTAAAGTAGTTGCAAGGGTTGTTTTGTTTTAGGAATTTCCAAGTTCAATAAAATAAACTTCAAGTTCTCTTATTTTGGTTATTAATATCTTGCAAGAGCATCGGGAGAGCATTGTGAGGTTATCCATTTACTTAGCATCGGGAGAGTTAAGTATACAAAAGAAATAAGTGCAAGTTCTCTAGTTTATAGTTGAACTATCTTGTGCCTAGGGATAGGGCAAGGTTAAGTGGCTAAAGAAGAATTCATACACATCGGTGTTCATCCTTCGATTCACGCCGGGAGGTATCATCAAAGACGTGATCATCGATAGACTTGGATCTAGGGATAGGCCAAGGCAATTCTGGGATTCTTGCCAAACTTGAAGTACTGAGTTGGTGTGTTTGCTGCCGCGACGACCAACGGACAGCTGCCGTGACAGGTGCTGCCGCGACAGGCGCAACGACAGAACTGGAGTTCCTAAGCATTGCGATACCTGCACTACTGAGCAATTCAATACCAGCCCATTCTCTCTATCTTGATATTTCTACTCTTTTATTTAAGTTTACCTTATTATTCTCGTGACAACTCTCAATTATTTCCTTTACTTTCGTGCAGTGAACTAAGGTGAAGCTATTAGCCCAATCCCTGTGGAGACGATATCCGATACTTCGTATCACTTTACTACTTGCGTCGTGTACACTTGCACTACCATTGCGATAGACTATTTTACACGCAACACACATAAAGCATTGGAAAAGAATATGATGACCAAATTCCTATATAGAATAGGAGGAATGCTTAAAAAATTTAGAAATTTCCATTGCTTAATTAAAGGGAGGTATTGAAATTTAAAACGGGTAGAGCTTAAAAACGGGACAGACACAACACGTTCTTCCCTAAGGGTCATGCCTTGAAATAGTTTGTAACGAGTCATATCGGCATCGTCGGGAAAATTACATTGGATAATATAAGGGAGATTAGGTTTAGGGTTACCCTGGATATCCTCACTAGGATCGGAAGTAGCAAGATAACGTTTAGCTCTCTTTATGGACGGTGTCATAACCCTGAAAACACATCAAAACGATTCGAATATGTATGCAATTAACATCTTATTCAAACCAATAAATTCTAATAATTCAAGGTAATTGTAAAAAAATTTAATTTGAAAAAGATATATACAAATTTGATAATTTTTTTTAAAAAATAGATTAAAAAAATACGAATAGACAATATATTCGAATGAAAAAAATTGATTTTTGAAAAGTTTTGATGAAAAAGTTGAAACCCATAATATAAAACTATGTTTTGTACAAAAATTAAGTTGAAACAATTATAAAAATCAAACGAAAATAAAAGAAAATAAAAGAGAACAATTTTATACCTTGAACTTTAGATTGGATGAATGGGTTGATGTGAATGCACAAGATTTGTTGACAAAGCTTAGCTTTGATGTGGAGATCAAAAACCCTCAAAGAATTTTTAAGTTTGATGGAAAAAATTGAAGGATTGAGGTGGTTTTTATAAAGGGTTGCGGCTAGGATTTTGAAGAGAAAAGAGGGGTTCTTTAAGTTTAAAGTATTTTTAAAGATGCATCCCTAAATAGCCTCTCCATCGGGACCGTATCGATACGCGTGTATAGCGTATTGATACCCTTTAACCCTATTTTTTTCGTTACTACCGTATCGGTACGACTTGACCTTGATTAACTCCCTTGACTTAACCGTATCGATACGCGAGGTCGTATCGATACTCTTTCAACTTTAAAGATTTCCCAGTTATGAACCCGTATCGATACGCGTCAGCCGTATCGATACGCCTTTACCAGATAAGGCATTTTTGACAGATTTAAGTGCAAAAATCCAACTTTAAACGTCCCTAAATGCATGTAAATTTCCTATAAACAAGTTTTAATGGCTAAACTTAATGCATACTCCCCCTAGCAATGTGCATATAAGCAAAAGGAGTCAAATTAACACAAGCATGAATCACAAACAATTTCAAGCAAATTTTTGACATTTTGGGACCTAGAAGGGGTCAAGAAAGGCTAGTTAAACCTAACTCTCTCCTAAGGGTCCAAAAACGCTCTTTATCTAAAGGCTTTGTGAATATATCCGCTAATTGGTTCAAGGTGTCAACATACTCTAAAACAACATCATTTTTCAACACATGATCTCTAATGAAATGATGTCTAATTTCTATGTGTTTGGTTCTAGAGTGTTGGATGGGATTCTTAGTGAGACAAATGGCACTAGTGTTGTCACACCTAAAGGGAATAGTTTCTACTTCAACACCATAATCTAAGAGTTGTTGCTTCATCCAAAGGACTTGAGCACAACAACTCCCTAAGGATATGTACTCCGCTTCGGTGGTAGATAAGGCTACGTTATTTTGTTTCTTAGAGAACCAAGATACGAGCATACTACCTAAGAATTGGCATGTCCCGGAAGTACTTTTCCTATCTATCTTACACCCCCCATAATCCGCATCCGAATAAGCATGAAGGCTAAAGGAGGAATCTTTAGGATACCAAAGGCCTAAGTTAAGTGTGTCTCTAAGGTATCTAAAAATTCTCTTAATGGCAACTAAGTGTGATTCTCTAGGACTAGCTTGAAACCTAGCACACAAGCAAACACTAAACATGATATCCGGTCTACTTGCGGTAAGGTAAAGCAAAGAACCTATCATGGATCTATAAAGCTTAGACTCAATACACTTACCTCCTTCATCTTTGTCAAGCTTTATGGAAGAGCTCATAGGTGTGGCTTGAGGTTTTGCATTCTCCAAGCCGAACTTTTTGAGCATATTGTTCATGTACTTAGCTTGATTTATGAAGGTGTCATCTTTCCTTTGTTTGATTTGGAGTCCCAAAAAGAATGAGAGTTCCCCCATCATGCTCATCTCGAACTCACCTTGCATTAGCTTAGAAAATTCTTTGCAATAACATTCGTTAGTAGAACCAAAAATGATATCATCAACATAGATTTGTACTACTAAAATGTCACTGTTATATCTTTTTATGAAGAGTGTAGTGTCCACCTTACCTTTTTCAAAACCCTTTTCAATTAAAAAATTCGAAAGTCTCTCATACCAAGCTCTAGGAGCTTATTTTAAACCATAAAGAACTTTAGTTAGTTTGAACACATGGTTTGGAAATTTTGAATCCTCAAAACCCGGTGGTTGTTCAACATACACTTCTTCATTTATAAAACCATTTAAAAAGACACTTTTCACATCCATTTGAAAAAGCTTGAAATCATTATAACATGCAAATGCTAAAAGCATCCTAATGGCTTCCATCCTAGCCACAGGTGCATATGTCTCATCAAAACCAATTCCCTCTTCTTGGGTATAGCCTTGAGCAACAAGCCTAGCCTTGTTTCTCACTATATTACCACTTTCATCTAGTTTATTCCTAAACACCCATTTAGTTCCTATAGTAGATTGATTACTAGGCCTTTCAACTAATGTTCAAACTTTACTTCTCTCAAATTGATTTAATTCTTCTTGCGTGGCCAAAATCCAAAAATAATCTTTTAAAGCTTCTTTAATATTTTTAGGCTCAATGCATGAAAGAAATGCAACATGGTTCATTAATTTGAGAGATGATCTAATAGTTACCCCCTTGGATGGATCACCCAAGATTTCACCACCTTTAACATAGTTGAACTCCCTTGGGTAAGATACCTCCTTTTCCTCAAGAGCCAAGTCCTTCAAGGCTTCAAGAGGTGGATCTTGTGCATCCTCATCTTTAGTTAGAATCTCATCCACCTTTGATGTTTGTCCTCCATCAATGGCATCAAGAATTCATACATTATCATCATCACAAGATTCCTTCCTCGAAAGGAGGTTATCATCGAAAACAACATGTATAGACTCTTCAACCACTAGAGTTCTTTTATTAAATACACGATAGGCTTTAGAGTTTAAAGAGTACCCTAAGAAAATAGCTTCATCACTTTTAACATCAAATTTACCTAAGTTTTCTTTACCATTATTCAAGGCAAAACACTTGCAACCAAAAGGGTGAAAATAGCTAATTTTAGGCTTCAAAATTGGCCTAATCATTACTTGATTTATAATATAGCAAGCGGTATTTGTGGCTTCCGCCCAAAAATATTTAGGTAAATTATTTTCGCAAAGCATGATTCTAGCAATTTCTTCTAAAGTTCGATTTTTCCTCTCAACTACCCTATTTTGTTGAGGAGTGCGAGGTGCGGAAAAATTATGGCTAATCCCATTTTCATTTAAAAACTCATCAAAACCTAGATTTTGAAATTCGGTTCCATGATCACTTATAATGTGAGAAATTTTAAGTTCAATATCATTTTGAGTTACTTTAGAAAATGTAATGAATTTTTCTAAAGCCTCATCTTTTGTACTTAAGATTAGAACCCAAGTAAACCTAGAATAGTCATCTACAAGTACAAAGTGTGAAACCAATATTTTAATTTTGATATAACTAAAAACCTAAGGACTAAATTGAAAATGTCAAAACGAATTTTTAAGTCCTCAAAACATCCCATATGATTTTAAGATTATGCCAAAGTTAAAAACAAAGTTTTCAAATATTTTTCTAAGTGTTTAAAGCCGAAACAATGATTTTCAAGTTCCTGTTTCGAAACGGTCTAAGGCGTTTTGAAACGTTTTCATCACTGCCAACCCCTGTTCCGAAACGCGTATCGAAACGGCTTTAGAACACTTGAACCCGTATCGAAACGGCTTCATGCGTTTCGAAACTGTTCTTCATTTTTGATTTGAAAACTATAACGGTTCTAATATTTTTTAACTGATTTTTCAAAGATCAATAGGGTGTTTCGAAACGGGCTCAATCAGTTTCGAAACGACCCTTTATAGTAGCAAAACTGTTTCGAAACGAGACCATGTCTTTCAAAACGGTTCTTAATCCTGATTTGAAAATATGACCGCTGTAAAAGTTTTTAACTGATTTTGTAGAATCGGTTAGGGTGTTTCAAAACGGGCTTAGGCTGTTTCGAAACGACCCTTTCCAGTGGCAAAAGTGTTTCGAAACGGCTTTAACACGTTTCGAAACGGGCTCTTAAATGCACCCAACGACTCTTTCTATTTTAGTCCATTCCGAAACAGGTACCCAGCGTTTCGAAACGGGTTGTTGCAGACTGCATTTATGGAGGTGAGATAACATCCCCAACGGCTCTATTGATGATTGCAACAACCACAACGGCGAGAAATCAATGAGAAGGTATAAAAGGGACCTCTAAAAGCTCCAGCAACAACTATTGATCCAAAAGCAAACATCCATACATCAAATCCAAGCATTTGTGCAAAAATCTCATATTGTCTAGAAACCCCAATTGTAATTTTCATTCTTATCTTGTTCAATTGGGTTGAGTGCTTGTAATTGGTCTACAATTTGTATTGAGAGATACTCTATTCGCCATCAAATTCTATGTTACCTTGTTGTGAGGATTGGGTTAAATTTTGGGTAGAAAATTTAACCGAAATTGTAAGGGTTGCCTCCTTAGCCTAGAAAAGGGGAAGAGCAATTAGTGGAATTGTTGCAAATCCTTAGTGAAGCTAACGTAGTGGATGTAGAGTTCATTTGGAACTTGAACCACTCTAAAATCACTTGTCAATCTTTTTAATTTGCAATTTCCACCACACAAACTTTAAAAATCCAATTCACCCCCTCTTGGTTCATATCGATCTTTCGATCCACTCAACAATTGGTATCAGAGCCTACCTCTTTGAGGATTAACAACCACAAGAGGAGTTCCTTGTAAGAGTGTGATCATCAAATATCAAGAGATGGCTTCAACCTCCGGTTCGGGCATGTATGAGTCTCAATCCACTACAAAGCCTCCCTTCTTTAATGATGATAACTATTCTTTTTGGAAGAATAGAATGCGTCTCTTCATCAAGTCAAATGACTACTTAGTGTGGGATGTCATTGAAGATGGCCCTTATATTCCATTGAAGCAAGATGGTGAAGGCACGATGATCTTGAAGAAAAAGATGAAGATAAATGAAGAAGAAAGGAAAAATATTTAAGTAAATGACAAAGCTCTCCACATGCTCTTTTGTTCATTCGGTCCGGACATCTATTCTAAGGTTTCATCCATCGAGAGTGCCAAAGAAGTGTGGGACACTCTTGAGACTACCTACGAGGGCACCAACGATGTTAAAGAAACTAAGATTGGAATTCTCAATCTTAGTTATGAGAATTTCAAGATGGAGCCCGATGAGACGGTGTCCAAGATGTTTGATCGGTTCTCCACTATTGCCAATGGGCTCAAGGGTTTTGGAGAAATAATACCGGAAGACAAGCTTGTCCGGAAGCTACTCTATTCACTTCCCGAATCTTGGGATGGGAAGAGAACCGCCATCATTGAAGATAAGAATTTAAAGACTTTAAAGCTTGATGAGCTTGTGGGTTCTCTCCTTACTCATGAGATTATGAAGCAAGGAAGGGAAGAAGAGAAGAAGAAAGAAGAGAAAAGAGTAGAAAAGTTTAAGGTTGAGAAGAAGAAGAAGAAGAAGATGGGAATAGCTCTCAAAGCTTCACTACATGAAGAGAGCTCTTCTAGTGAGGAGGATGAACTAGAAGAATTGGCTATGATAGCCAAACGATTCTCACGTTTTATGAGGTCCAACCGGGGAAGAAAAATCCAAAGAAAGATGGACTTCAAAAACAAGAACAAAGAAGAAGCAAGGGATCCAATCATTTGCTTTGAGTGCAAACAACCCGACCACATACGTTCGGAGTGCCCTTAACTCAAGAAGAAAGGCTTTGAGAAGAAGAAAAAGCTCAAAGCCAAGCTTGCTACTTGGAGTGATGAGGAGTCATCGGAGGATGACGAACAAGAAGTGGCTAACCTTTGCCTCATGGCACTTGAGGAAGATTCCTCCATGGTAACCTCTAACTCATCTACTTTAGATTTTACATATGATGAATTGAATGATGCATATGATGAGTTACCAGAGGTCTATGATGAATTAGTTGAGAAATATAAAGAGTCGGTCATTAGAAACAAAAATATTATGGGAAAACTACACCGGTGGTCCCCTAACTATTACCGTTCTCCTGTTTTGGTCCCTGACGTTAAATAAGTAACGGTTTTGGCTGACGTGGCATTTTTTAATATTTTTTAATCATTTCTCTCTCCTCTTATATATTATTATTTAATTTTATTCACCCAATCAAGTTGTGACACGTGTCACTACACTATTAGGTGAAACCCCCCCCCAAAAAAAATCCTTAAAATTGGACTTGGTGCCGCTGGGATTCAAACCAGGACCACCAGCACACCAAGCATGCGCCTAAACCAACTAGGCTAGGCTGGATACTTGATTCAAGTCTACTAACACTTATATTTAAGCTGTACAAATTAACCCAAAAAAACCTAAAAACATAATTGGTACCACTGGGAATCAAACTCAGGACCACCAACGCATAAGGCATGCGTGTGAACCAACTATGCTAGGCTGGTTACTTGATTCAAATCTACTAACATTTATATTTAAACTGTACAAATTAACCCAAAAAAACCTAAAAACACAATTGGTGCCACCAAGATTCGAACCGAGGTAACTAGCATGAAAGGCCAACGTGTAAACCAACTACACTAAGCCAACTATTTGGTTTAAATTTTCTAACATTTATATTTAACCTATACAAATTAGAAACAACATATTCGAACGCAATACCTTATTGAATTTTTTTTAAAATATTTAACCATCAAGTTAAACTAGTAAATTGTGCTATTTTAAATTAAATATATTTAACTAAATTATGTTTAAAATTAAAAAATCAAACTAATTTTTTTACTTTGATTGATAATAACAAAACTAATAAAATATTTATTTATTATTATAAAATTATTATAAATTAATATTTATTTATTATAAAATTAATATTTATTAATAATATAAGAGGAGAGAAATAATCAAAAAAATATTAAACTAATAATATTTATTAATATTATATTTAATATAATAAATAAATATTAATTTATAATAATTTTATAATAATAAATAAATATTTAATTAGTTTTGTTACTATCAATCAAAGTAAAAAATTAGTTTGATTTTTTAATTTTAAACATAATTTAGTTAAATATATTTAATTTAAAAATAGCACAATTTATTAGTTTAACTTGGTGGTTAAATATTTTTAAAAAAAATCAATAAGGTATTGCGTTCGAATGTGTTATTTCTAATTTTTTTAGGTTAAATATAAATGTTAGAAAATTTAAACCAAATAGTTGCCTTAGTGTAATTGGTTTACACGTTGGCCTTCCATGCTAGTTACCTCGGTTTGAATCTTGGTGGCACCAATTGTGTTTTTAGGGTTTTGGGTTAATTTTTACAACTTAAATATAAATGTTAGTAGATTTGAATCAAGTAACCAGCCTAGCATAGTTGGTTCATACGCATGCTTTATGCGCTGGTGGTCTTGGGTTCGATTCCTAGCGGCACCAATTATGTTTTTAGGTTTTTTTGGGTTAATTTGTACAGCTTAAATATAAGTGTTAGTAAATTTGAATCAAGTATCCAGCTTAGCCTAGTTGGTTTAAGCGCATGCTTGGTGCGCTAGTGGTCATGGGTTCGAATCCCAGTGGCACCAAGTCCAATTTTAAGGATTTTTGGGGCGTTTTTTTCACCTAATAGTGTATTGACACGTGTCACAACATGATTGGGTGAATAAAATTAAATAAAAATAATATATAAGATGAGAGAGAAATGATTAAAAAAATATTAAAAAATGTCACGTCAGCCAAAACCGTTACTTATTTAACGTCGGGGACCAAAACAGGAGAACGGTAATAGTTAGGGGACCACCGGTGTAGTTTTCCCAAATATTATTTTGGAACTAAATGAGAAAAATGACTCACTCACTCAAGCTAATTCAAAATTTGAGAAAAAGATATTAGGGTTAAAAGATGAACTAAAATTCTTTCAAGATGAAAATGTTGACCTTAATAATCTTTTGTCTCAATGTAATAGTGAACACCAAAAGGTGTTGGATGAGCTAAATGAGCTCAAAAAGTCTTTGAAAAATGTTGGTAGTGTCAAGCATGAAATAAGTGAATCCTCAAGAACACACCAACCTAAGAAAAAGACTAACTACTACAAACAAGGTAGCTATCCTAGACATAGTAGAGCTAAAAGAATTAGAAGTGTATGAGTTCCTAAGGAACTTGTAAAATCTAATAATATTATTGCTATGTCATCTTGGATTCCTAAGGGAACCAAGGTTTTGGGAGCTAACACTCATGGACCCAAAATGATTTGGGTACCAAAAACAAAAGCTTAATATCTTTGTTTGTAGGGGGAGCATTGCTACAAGGCCAAAGCACAAAGTCAAAACTCATGGTACCTTGATAGTGGATGCTCAAGGCATATGACCGGAGACAAGAGTAGATTCATGGATCTAAAGCCAAAAAGTGGAGGAGTAGTGACATTTGGTGACAACTCCAAAGGACACATTAAAAGTATTGGCTCCATAGGTAATCACTCTACTATTCTCATTGAAAATATCTTGTATGTCGATGGTCTTAAACACAATTTATTGAGCATAAGTCAATTGTGTGATAAAGGATTTAATGTTTTATTTGATAAAAATGAATGCAAAATTGTAGACATTAAATCTAATAATATTATGCTCATTGGTCATCGCATAGGGAACATATACATGGTGCATCTATATGACATTTATACATCTCATGCATGCTTAGTTGCACAAAATGAAAATGATGCATGGTTGTGGCATAGGAAACTAGGACATGCTAGCATAAGTGTTTTAGAAAAACTAGTCTCCCTTAATCTAGTTAGAGGTTTACCCAAGATAAAATTTTCAAATGATAAAATTTGTGATGCATGCTCTAAGGGTAAACAACATAAGTCTTCATTTAAATCCATTAATGATGTTTCTACTAGTAGATGTTTACAACTTATCCATATGGATTTATTTGGGCCAATTAGGACTATGAGCTTGGGTGGTAAGTCTTATGCCTTTGTACTTGTTGATGATTTTTCTAGATTTACTTGGGTTCTATTTTTAAGTACTAAAGATGAGGCTTTGGAAAAATTCATCACATTTTCAAAACTAACCCAAAATGATCTTGAACTTAAAATTTCACATATTAGAAGTGATCATGGAATCGAGTTTCAAAATTTAGGGTTTGAAGAATTTTTGAATGAAAATGGTATTAGCCACAATTTTTCAGCTCCTCGAACTCCTCAACAAAATGGGGTAGTTGAGAGGAAAATAGAACTTTGCAAGAAATGGCTAGAACTATGCTTTGTGAAAACAATTTACCTAAATATTTTTGGGCGGAAGCCACAAACACCGCTTGCTATATTGTAAATCGAGTAATGATTAGGCCAATTTTAAAGAAAACACCTTATGAGATTTTAAAATCTAAAGAGCCTAACATTAGCTATTTTCACCCTTTTGGTTACAAGTGTTTTGTTTTAAATAATGGAAAAGACAACTTAGGTAAATTTGATGCAAAAAGTGATGAAGCTATTTTCATAGGTTACTCCTTAACCTCTAAAGCCTATCGAGTATTTAACAAAAGAACTTTAGTAGTAGAAGAATCTATTCATGTTGTATTTGATGATAACCTCCTTCCTAGGAAGGCTTCTTGTGATGATGATGATGTAGGAATCATAAATGCCTTTGATGGAGAACAAACTTCAAAGGAGGATGAGATTCCAACAAAAGAAGAGGACACACAAGATCCACCTCTTGAAGCCTTGAAGGTTTTGGCTCTTGAGGAAAAGTAAGTGAGCTACCCAAGGGAGTTGAACTATGTCAAAGATGGTGAAATCTTGGGTGATCCATCCAAGGGGGCAACCACTCGATCTTCTCTTAGATTAATGAATCATGTTGCGTTTATCTCATGCATAGAGCCTAAGAATATTAAAGAAGCATTGAAAGATGACTTTTGGATTATGGCTATGCAAGAAGATTTAAATCAATTTGAGAGAAGTAACATTTGGACATTAGTTGATAGGCCTAGTAATCAATCTACAATAGGAACTAAATGGGTCTTTAGGAACAAGCTAGATGAAAGTGGTAACATTGTAAGAAATAAAGCTAGACTAGTAGCACAAGGTTACACTCAAGAAGAGGGAATAAATTTTGATGAAACATATGCACCCGTAACCAGAATGGAAGCCATTAGGATGTTGCTTGCATATGCATGTTATCATAATTTCAAGCTTTTTCAAATGGATGTTAAAAGCGCATTTTTAAATGGTTTTATAAATGAAGAAGTGTATGTGGAACAACCACCGGGTTTTGAAGACTCAAAATTTCCAAATCATGTTTTCAAACTCACCAAAGCTCTTTATGGTTTAAAACAAGCTCCTAGAGCTTGGTATGAAAGACTTTCAAACTTTTTAATTAAAAAAGGATTTGAAAAAGGTAAGGTGGACACTACACTTTTTATAAAAATGTATAAAAATAACATCTTAGTAGTTCAAATTTATGTTGATGATATTATTTTTTGTTCTACTAATGAATGTCATTGTCAAGAGTTT